>CM053581.1:112781027-112824091 GCA_028627135.1 Pseudochirops cupreus
CCCATAATACACTGGGACAAACAGCCCGAGGGAAGGGGCAGGGGGTGTGGTTTGAGCCCTGTAACGTCATAAACTCGACCAGTGGTCACAGATTTGAGGTCAGGTCAGTGAGATGTTCCCATCTTGATTTGCAAGTGGATGGGTTTAGTTTGCTAGGACAAAAGGAGGTAGTACCTTCAATGAAGAGTTAATGGTTTGAGAGGAAATAGCTCTAGGCTGGGGCTGGGAAAGACAAGCACAGCTGGGGGAAGGGGAGAAACAGTTAAGAAATGTGGCTTTTACAACTTAACACAAAACCGAATTAAAGTTACCCCAAAATATACTGCATAGGCCACAGCACCTCTTCAGTACAATAGGAAGAACATCGGCTCAGTTCTTAGAGCAACTCAATTCAAATTCTGCCTCTATCAAAACGGTGAAATGAGGGACTTGGCTAGATGACTTTTAAAGTTCCTCTTAGTTCTGAATTTGTGATCCTGTGGTAATAAATGTTTGCTAATTTGTGCTTGTCCATTTAGAAATTTGTTCCATTTTTAAAAGTGTTAGGAGTTAGCTTTTACATGGACTATGCTTTTTTTTGTGGTAACTCAGAATAGATAAAGTATTTCACAGACAAGGGAAGGCCAAGAAAAGGTCCAATCATTCAAAGGAGAAAGGAGGATTATTTGGGATACATCTGTCAGGATTTATTATCAGAATAAGAAAACAGATTAACACTGTTCAAGGGCAAAAGACAAGAGGAGATGACCAAATACTTTTACGGTTGTTAAAGAAGTCCATTTAGACAAAACTTCAAATGTGTCTTATCCAAGACAACAAATAGGTGTTAAAACAGCGGATGGGACATATGCTTTACTGTGTCTTTGCATAGTTTATTATATTTTATTCCTCATTCACTGGAGTTAAGTGACTTGCCCAAGGTCACACAGCTAGTTTTTTTTTATGGTGTCTGAGCCCGGAGTTGAACTCAGGTCTTCCTGACTCCAGGGCTGGTGCTCTATTCACTGCGCCACCTAGCCGCCCCATTTTGCATGGACCATGAAAAAATAAAAAGTACCCAAGTAACTATTCTTCTGAATGTAATTTGGTAATTTAACTATTACTTCAAACGTTAAAATATGATAGCTGTGAAAGCAAATATAGAGGACCAGTAGAGCCAACTCCGATACCTGGGTTTGTATTCTAATTCTAATTTTCCTTGTCCTTTGTTCCTACAGAGATTAAGAACTGAAAGGGATTCTCTTAAAGAAACTATTGAAGAACTTAGATGTGTACAGGCCCAGGAAGGGCAGCTCACCACTCAAGGTAACAAAAAATGCCCTGAATTCAAGGCAGTGTAACTTATGTTCTGCTCTTGATGTAACATGGCATAATATAAGTATAAACAAATTCTCTTTTAGCTAAAATTTAATTAAAATATTTTTATACAGAGAAGATCCCAATAGTTGATCTGTTTGGAAAATATAAAAAGTACATAAGCTAATGTTTTTTCACACTTCGATCTTCATTTTTCATATTCAGAACAGTTTTAATATCTTAAATGCTATCAATTTTTATGAACAATGGAGGCTACAACTGTCACTTCCCACCAAAAAACTTTTTTCTGATGGACAAAACATACAAGACTTAGGCTTTTAGGTATGCATGTGGAAAAGGACTTTTTATCCAGGAAGAAGAATGGAAAACCTAAATATAGAGAGGAAAAAAGATGACGATTTTATCCTAACTTCTCTGTTCCATTATGTGTATTGTAAATAGGATTAATGCCTCTGGGAAATCAAGAGTCTTCAGACAGTCTGGCAGCAGAGATTGTTACTCCTGAAATAAAGTGAGTACATTGTAATGCTTTGTAGCTACCCTATGCAAAGTGCTTTAACACATGCCATCTCCCATAACAGGAAAGGAACTTTCCTCACTTTATCCATGATCCCCCCCTTATTTTTTTTTTTTAGTTTGAATAGAAACCTTATTGTAGATGTTAACAGAAAAATACTCCCCAAATCTCCCAAATCACCCCATTTATTTACCCCCAGCCTTGTGTCTTCTCCCATCACCATTAAAGAAAGGCATTTTTTAATGGTTTTGCATCTAGTTTGAAGCCATGCTTAGATCAGCTATCAATCACTGACACCTTTCATTATACCTCTTTTTTTTTTTCTGATCCCCCCTTATTATCAGCTTTCTCTCCCCTTGAGGCTTGAATACCAGCTCCTTCCACAATACCCTCAATTAGAAGTAATTCCTTCCTCCTTAAATTTGATTTCTTCAGTTTTATTTCTCCGGAAAATTGGTGTTTTTATAATCACCTTTATTTCCCAAAATCTACCTCCTCCGCCCTCTCAGTTAAGAAGAAAAAGAAAACAGCTCAGCAGAACTAGCCAGCACTCATGTTCCCACGCCAATAGGTATTGCCTGACCTCTGGTCAGCACTTAATAAAAACTTATTGACTAACTTTATTAGAGATAGAAAATGTAGCAATATTTTTCTTATTTCCAATAATTCTGAAGTACAAAGTTCTACATCCATAGTTCCTGTCTGTTTAAAGAAGTGAGGGAGATACATTTTCATATCTAATTGTTGAACATCTACTTTGTTTCCAGTTCTTCACTACTACAAGAAGTGCTGCTGCAAATACTTCAGGTGTATATTCAGCCTTCTGTTATTACTCTTAACCATAGGAAGCAGTGTAACTGAAAGGGCTTTGGATTTGGAGTCAGAAGACCTCAGCTCAGTTCCCCGCTCTGCTTCAGTTATATTGTATGATTGTAGAAAACTCAGACTCTGTGGCCTCAATTTCCCATCTTTAAATTAAAGAGATTGCAGTCTATGATATTGTTGGGAATCCTCTTAACTGAGAGGAATGGGATCTCTTGAGAGAGGTTTACTGCCAGCAGTAATCCAGTAAATGAATATGGGTCAAAGATAAGAGGCCAAATTGAAAACAAATTTATTAGCATGCTAAAACAGACTGCTTTTTAATGGCAGCATTAGCTTCATAGGGTACATATTTGGTTTTTATAATTTTTCAGGCCCACTTATAGAATATAGCCAATCATCAGTGCTCTATGGTGACTCAGAATAGATAAAGTATTTCACAGACAAGGGAAGGGCAGAGAAAAGGTCCAGTCATTCAAAGGAGAAAGGAGGATTATTTGGGATACATCTGTCAGGATTTATTATCAGAATAAGAAAACAGCTTAACTTTGTTCAAGGGCAAAAGACAAGAGGAGATGACCAAATACTTTTACAGTTGTTAAAGAATTCCATTTAGACAAAACTTCAAATGTGTCTTATCCAAGACAACATATAGGTGTTAAAACAGTGGATGGGACATATGCGTTACTGTGTCTTTGCATAGTTTATTATATTTTATTCCTCATTCAGTAACAGTTGAAGACCTTCTGCTGTGAGACCACTAAGCAATTAGGGAATTTTTATATTATTAGTCCATCAAGATGTTTTGAAATGATTGTGGTTCCTGCTTTCCCCCTATGCTATCTAGGGTCCCTTCTAGACCTGTATGCTGTGATCCACTGTGTATCATAGGTTTAGGTACATGTCTGTTCTTCCTATGAGCCTCTAAGCTCCTTGAAGGCAAAAACTGTCTTTCTTTGTCCTTATAGGGGCACTCTGTGCTTTATTAAATTAGAGTAAGAGGCTATATCCTTTTAAAATTATACTTTAGAAAATATGAGAGAACTTTTTGAAAATGTAAAAATAATCTGTTTTACATCTTTAAGGGAATTCTATTTACTGGGACAAAATAACAATAATAATAATAACTGACATTTATGTAACACCCATTGTGTGCCAGACACAGTGCTAAGCATTTTACTATTATTATCTCATTTGATCCTCACAGCAACCCTGGGAGCTGGATCCTCTTTGTTATCCCCATTTTACACATGAGGAAACTGAAGCAGACAGATTAAGTGTCTTGCCCAAGGTCACACAGCCTATCTAAGTGTCCGAGACTGGCTTAGAACTCTCTTCTTCCTGCTTTGAGGCCTGGTGCTCCACTCTCCCAATTAGTCACCTGACTTTGAAGAATATGTGAAGTGGGAGTGAATTATTTGAAGATGAATTAAGTTATTGACAAATTCCCTTCTAGCTTTAACATTCTATAAGCCTGTCCTGTGGAAGAAAATATTAGAACCTCTGTTTAATGAGAGCTTATAATTTAGATTATTAATATTTGTTGTCTTTCCCATAAGTTTTGGAGAAGGGAGCAGGGAATCTGTTAAAAAGTGGTAAGCCCATTAAGGGGAAGGACCATGTCTTATACATCTTTGCATCCTTTGTACCATCTAGCACAGTGCTTTCATATTAGATACTGTTTTCCCAGTCTTTCATATAGTAGGCAATTAATAAAAATTTGTTGAATGAGTAAATTATATTAATCTAAGATCTAGGTGTCTAAATCTGAAAAGAAATAGGATACTTAAAGTCCATTAATTAGAAAAACTCAATTGATGACATTGATTATGTTCAGATTATCTATTCTTAAAAACAAAAAAAAGTTTTTAATGCCTTGATCTCTTAGCCAGTGATTTCAGTAATTATATACAGAGACAGTCCAATCCTTTTCCATTTACTTGAAATCTAGTCTGTACCTTGAATGCATGACTACATATTGTTGTTGTTTTAATAGTTATATTATTAATACTTAACAGTGCGTTTCAATTTGTATTTTACCTATTTAGGGAGAAACTTATTCGTCTTCAACATGAAAATAAGATGTTAAAACTTAATCAAGAGGGTTCTGACAATGAACGGATTGCATTATTGCAGAGCCTGCTTGATGATGCAAATCTACGTAAGAATGAACTAGAGACAGAAAACAGGTAGGAAAATATTAATAGCGTCAGCTGCCCTCCTATTATGTGAGCTTGATTATTCTGAAATCCAGTGTTGAAATTTTCAGTGGAGATGAAGCAAGATATTATATTTCTTTTCTAGAGTGCCTTAAACTTTTCCACTATTTTTTATAGATTCATCTTCTTTTTCATTCTTTTCCAATTGCATGTAAAAACAAATTTTAATATTCTTTTTTAAAATTTTGAGTTCTAAATTCTCTCCCTCTCTTCCTCCCTCCCCTTATCCCTTAAAGAGAAGGAAAGCAATTTTAATTTGATGTAGGTTCTCTACATACTCAGTACAGACTCATCTTAAGAAAGTGCCTATTCACATTTTTGTGAATTCTGTATTCTTCCTTGTTAGTCATATTGAAACAGTACCTAAACCATCCTATTTCTCTCATTTTTATTCTTATTGATTAGACATTAGTGATGAAGAAATTATTGAGTTCCAAAATCTTTTATGGCCAGTGTCACTTTGACAGTTGTTGTCAGATTGTTCGATCATGTCCTCTTTTTTTTCAGGTTAATTTGACTTTATTCCTAATGATAAAAATAACAGAATCTTCAATTTGCTCTTTTCTTTTTTTTTATTTATTTAGTGTTTTATTTTTCCCCAGTTACATATAAAAATAATTTTTAACATTCTTTTTTAAAACTTTTGAGTTTCACCTAAATTAAATTACTTTTTCAGTGCTGTACCAATCAAACCACCAAAAAATTATTTTATAGAACTAGAAAAAAATGAACAAAATTCATCTGGAAGAACAAAAAGTCCAGAATACCAAGGGAATTAATGAAGAGAAATGGAAGGAAAGGTGGCCTAGCTGTACCATATCTTAAATTGCAGTATAAAGGAACAATCATCAAAACTCCGTGGTACTGGCTAAGAAATAGAGTGGTAGATCAGTGGAATAGATTAGGTACACAAGGCACAACAGTCAGTGACTATAGTAATCTACTATTTGATAAATCCAAAGCCTCCAACTTCTGGGATAAGAACTCACTATTTAACAAAAACTACTGGGAAAACTGGAAAATAGTATGGCAGAAGCTAGGCATAGACCAACATCTTACACCCTATAACAAGATAAAGTCAAAATGGGTACATGATTTAGATATAAAAACTGATACCATAAGTAAATTGGAAGAGCAAGAAATAGTTTATCTGTCAGATCTATGAAGAAGGGAAGAATTTCTGACCAAACAAGAGGTAGAGAACATTATGAAATGCAAAATGGATGGTTTTGATTATATTAAATTGAAAAGTATTTGTACAAACAAAACCAATGCAGCCAAGATTAAAAGGGAAACAGAAAGCTGGGGAACAGTTTTTACAGCTAGTGTCTCTGAAAAAGGCTTCATTTCTAAAATATAGAGAACTGAGTCGAATTTATAAGAATACAGGTCATTCCCCAATTGATAAATGGTCAAAGGATATGAATATAAGGCAATTTTCAGAGGAAGAAATTAAAGCTATCTATAATCATATGAATAAATGCTCTAAATCACTATTGATTAGAGAAATGCAAATCAAAACAATTCTGAGGTACTACATCACACCTATCAGATTGGCTAACATGACTAAACAAGAAATGATCAATGTTGGAGAAGATGTGGGAAAAGTGGAACACTAATGCTTTGTTGATGGAGTTGTGAAATATTACAACCATTCTGGAGAGCAATTTGGAACTATGCCTTTAAAGGGCTATAAAATTGTGCATATCCTTTGACCCAGCAATACCACTTCTAGGTCTGTATCCCAAAGAGATCATAAAAACAGGAAAAGCACCTACAAGTACAAAAATATTTATAGCAGCTCCTCTTGTGGTGGCCAAGAATTGACAATTGAGATGTCGATCAATTAGGGAATGGCTGAACAAGTTGTGGTATATGAATGTAATGGAATACTATTGTGCTACAAGAAATGATGAGCAGGCAG
Organism: Pseudochirops cupreus; assembly: GCA_028627135.1. Classification (NCBI taxonomy): domain Eukaryota; kingdom Metazoa; phylum Chordata; class Mammalia; order Diprotodontia; family Pseudocheiridae; genus Pseudochirops; species Pseudochirops cupreus. The sequence continues at coordinate 112,787,827 of CM053581.1, forward strand.
ACTTTAGAAAAACCTGGAAAAACTTACATGAACTGATGCTGAGTGAAATGAGCAGAACCAGGAAAACATTGTACACAGTAACAGCCACCTTGTGCAATGACTGGCTTTGACAGACTTAGCTCTTCTCAGAAATGCAAGGATCTAAGACAACCCCAAAACACTCATGATGGACAATGCTATCCACATCCAGATAAAGAACTTTGGAGTCTGAATGCAGATGGAAGCATACTATTTGCGCTCCTTTTCTTTTGTTGTTTTGTTTTATTTCTTTCTCATGGTTTCTCCAAATAGATCTAATTCTTCTTTACATCATGACTAATGTGAAAATATGGTTGATATGAATGTATAAGTAGAGCCTATATCAAATTGCACATCATTTTGGGGAAGGGGGAGGAGGAGGAGGAGAAAATTTAAAACTCAAAATCTTATGGAAGTGAATGTTGAAAATTAAAAATTAATTAATATTTTTAAAAAGAACTTTGAGTTCCACAATTTGCTATTTTCTCTTTGGCGCAGGGAGATTGTTGGGGAGGTATAAATAGATTGCATTTGTACTATAGAATATTCATGACTAGACATTTCGTATTTTTCAAGTTGTAACCCATCATGCTTGAAAAATATCCTTCCTTTTTATGGTAATTAGTTGACATAGAGGTTATTTAACTTAAAAATTTTTTAATTGTTTTATTTCTTTCACATAATAGAAATCAGTTTTCTCCCTCTTACCAGCCCTTCCCTAAATGTGCATAGTTACCAAACACATTCCCACATAGGCCATGTCCAAAAAATATGTCTCAATCTGTATCCTGAGGACATCACTCTGTCAGGAAGCATATTTCTTCACGGGTCCTTGGGAGTCATGGTTAGTCATTGACTTGATCAGAGTCTTTTTCAACATTACAGTATTGTTATTATATAAATTGTTGTGGTTCTACTCACTTCATTCCATATCGGTCCATACAGGTCTTTCCTAGTTTCTTTGAAACTATCCCCTTCACATAAGTCCTTTTCCCCTTTCTTTGATTTCTTTGGGGTATAGACCTAATCGTGAGGTCACGGTGTCAGACTTTACTAACTTTTGGGGTATAGTTAAATTGCTTTCCAGATTGGCTCCACATGTATATTCGTGTACCACAAACCAGTTTTCCCACAACCCTTCAACATTTGTCATTTTCTTTTTTGTCAGCTTTGTCACTCATATGGGTGTGAAGTAGAACCTCAGAGTTACTTTAATTTATGTCTAATTAGTCACTTGAAGCTCCTTTTCATATTATTATTGATAGATAACTTGAACTTCTTCCCTTAGGAATTATCTGTTCATATCTTTTTTTTCTTTTTGAAGGGGGGAAGGCAGGGCAATTGGGGTTAAGTGACTTGCCCAAGATCACAGGGCTAGTAAGTGTTAAGTGTCTGAGGTCACATTTGAACTCAGGTCCTCCCGACTCCAGGGCTGGTGCTCTATTCACAGTGTCACCTAGCCTGTTTTTGTTCATATCTTTTGACCATTTATCAGTTGGGGAATAGCTTATTCTTACGTATTTGAATAACTTTTCTGTATATCTTAGAAATGAGACCAGTCAGATAAGTTTGCTACAAAGGTTTTCTTCCCCCCAGTTACCTGCTACCCTTCTAATTTTAGCTGCATGGATTTTATTTTTTGGTTCATATAATCAAAATTGTCTATTTTGTCTTCTTTGATACTCTCTATCCTTTGTCTAAAGGTTACTTTCAAAGAATATTCGAATTCAGCTATCCATTGAACAATGATTTTGTAAGTTTTAAACCCACATTTTTGGATTATTGAAAGAAGACTTGAATTGGAGGCAGTGAGAGGATGAGTTTGAACTGCTTTGTGACATATTTTACATATGACCTGGGGCAGGTTGTTTCATCTCCACCTTTCTGGGCCTCCATTTCCTCATATGCTAAATCAGAATAATTATATTTGCACTTTACTTGATAGAGTTCTTGTGAGAAAAACATTTTGTAAATCCATAGTTGATGTAATTTGTGAGCGATTTTTATGATCTACAGTTTGTCCCCACTAACAACATAAGGTTATTTTTGAATGCCTTACTATTTCCTATATCCAGTATTGAATCATAAAGGAAAAAGAAGGTATAAATTATCCTGAACCCTGAAAATAAGGTGTTTGTTTATTTCTAGACTGGTGAATCAAAGACTTCTAGAAGTACAGTCACAAGTTGAAGAATTGCAGAAATCTTTACAGGAACAAGGCTCAAAAGCAGAAGATGTAAGTGTTCATAATATACATTTAGAATTTTTGGCAATTGCATATTAATTAGAAAACTAAAGGTTTCATTTTGTTGATTTTTATATAATTTCCCATGACTCAAAAGAAATTAGAAATATTTCCTATTTTTAAAATTCCCTGACAGTATAATAGGGACTCTTTCTTAGATTTACTTGGATTGTGAAAGGAATGTCATTTTCTTAACACAAAAATGCAGTCCTTTCCCCAGTCATCTTTTACAATGTTTGCCCACAAAGAATGTGCTACACGTTGACAGTATTCTTCTACACAAAATAGTTTTTCTCTTTAATGGAAAAAACTACTATGAGAAATTTTGTGATTATGATTAAGATTTATAGCTTATCAATAAGACTTTAACAAATTCACTAACTTTTTCAGGCAAGTATGCAGAGGGGTCTTGCTTGGTTTTGTTCACTAATCTGCAGAAAACTGGAGAAACATAACTGGATTTTAGTAATCTGCTTTTTTAACCTGCTAATCCTTTTCTTTGGTGGGCCAGTTTATTTTACTTTGAATTCTAGTCTTAATGGTAGAAAGGGTTTTATCAGTCTTTTAACTTGCTTACAAAGATTGATCATTTGGGACCACGTTTTGTGATATAGATAGATCCATTTCTTAAAACCAGTTTTATCTGCTGCTCTAGGACTTTAGGAGATCCTGCCTTAACCCAAGTCTCTTAGGCTTCAGGGTCTATTTTGATGCTAAGATGGGCATTCAAATATGCTTTGCTATGATGGAAATAATTTATTTCATCTAACCTCTCCCTTGTAAAGCCTTCTCATATTCCTGCAACAGTGTCTTCCAAGATGTCTCAAAATAATGAACACGCTGAGAAGACATTAGCTTCAAAATTCTTGTAATTGTCTCTGAAAGCATAGGAATACCAACAAATTTTTGTAAATCCATTCATTCAATAAAATCTCATTGGACCTCTGCCTTATTTAAAATACTAAACTAGGTTTTGTCTCATTTGAATAACCCATTTTTCAAAGCAGTATGTAACTCCAGTCTTAAACCTAATTGATTTATAGATATCAAAATATAGTTATAGGTAACTGAATGGAAACAGAACTTGCCCTTATACCCCTGGCTTAGTTGTCATTATGACTACTATCCACTTAGGGCATGTATTTGAATCTTTATAGCTGTTTCCTTTTCCATTACCAATTAGTTGTTCTCAGATATAGAGGACATTATTTAAAATAAAATTTTCTACAGTTTTATAGTCAACATTTATCATATAGTTTCCAGAATTTTTATATGTTCTTCTGATATTGTCCGGGGCTATCTCCAGTTGTCCTGATCTGTGTCTTGCTACTAGACCCAGATGACTCCAGAGGAGAAAGTGAGGCTTGTGACCTTGCACAGCCCTCCCTCACATCATCTTCTTGATGTCATGGTCCTCTTTGAGAATGAAGGTCAAACAACAACAACAGTTTTGTACATCTGTCCCTTTCTGTTTATGTTATAAAAGAATATAGGCACATTGACTGGATTTTTTTTTTTTTAGTTTTCAAAGAAAAGGAAGTTATAAAAATGCTTTGTAGGACTGTGGATCCCTAAGATGAAGCAGGAGTGTTGTACATCTGAAACAAGATATTGATAATTCAAGTAAATTTTAAAATCTCTTTGTAGACATTCTGGATAGTTAAGTCCTTCATCCACAGCTAGCTTCAGCTCTCTTAAACCCAAAGGCTTAGAAAGGAAAAATAAGTGAAACTGTCTTCCTCCACCTTGTAGTTTGTCTTATTCTAAAAATGGCCAAAAGTTTTCCTGAACAGTTTTCCTTATAGTAATTCAGTTAAATTGTTAGTATTTATTTTAACTTTTTTTTTGGTCTTATACTCTTTCAGCATTAATGTTATTTAAATTTTAATGATTTAATCTATAAGAGCAAACTTTTTTTAAAGGCTCAAAAAAAATACTACTCAATAATAATACCAGGAGAAAAAAAGAGTATATATACTTCTCTGATATCATCTTGGTAAATAAGAATGGTAACACTCTAATATAAAAAAGTAAGAAGGGGGTCCAAATTATTTTAAAAAAGGAAAGGTTTTAGGGAAACAAATAGTCTAAAACCCTACAATATCAAGTATAGAACAGGCTAGTTCTGACCACATGTTAATGTATCTTTAACACCTTAAATATGTGGTCAGCTTTAGTCAGGTTAACACTTCTAAAACTCAGAGATCTGGGGATTAATTATCTGTTTTTAATCCTCCTTGGAATCCCAGCCTGGGGAAAAAAAAACCTACAATAATTGCACTTAATATGAATACTCTTGAGATTGTTGTGACCAACAATTAAATTGACTACTTTATCTCACTTTTAAAACAGGAAACCAATGTGAAATGCTAAGTAGCATTTTATACCTCCTTTTGTGAGTGATACTAACGCATATCTGTTCTAAAATCCTTCACTGAGGCCTCATCATAGTACAGAAGTGACCTCAGGCACCCAAAGGGTACATGAACAAAATACAATCTCTGACAGATCTTACCAGATTTTAAAAATTTTGAGGACAGGCAGTCTGCAGATTATATATCTGTCATCAGAGGATCCATTCTAAGTTCTGAAAGGCTCGTCACCACAACATTAGATTCAGGTTAATGACTTTTTAGTCATAAGGAATGGAAAGGTTGCTGTCTGGGTTGATTAAAAAAAAAAGTATAGACAAAAGAGAGAGAACTGGCATACTACCTAAATCATAGATCCATAAAATGTGAAAAAATCTGCCTATAATACCTAAAGAACATTATAAAACCTAGAGAGTAGCACTCTAAAAGATGAATTTTTAAAAATAAATTTTAAGCACTTAGTGAAATGAGAAGGAAATTAAATTAACGTAAGGCTCTTTTCTGTTTTCTAACTTTGGATTCTTACCACCAGATAAGAAAAGAAAATTTTGGATCACCCAAGCTTTTCATGTTACACTGAAAGCTGTTATAGTTGATCTTTTTGCTTATTAAGTGAAAAATACGATATTTATTTGAACATTGATTCCCAAAAACTAGAGGCTGTTTTTAACTCTTATTTTTTCATACTGCATTCATATTTTCTTAAGATTTTTCTCATATAGAAAAAGCCTACCAAATAGAATGTTTACTTTATTCTTAAACTATACTTTCAAGCAACTAAAGAAAGTAGTGCTAAATGAAATACAAGACACATAATCTTTCCTTCTCAAGATTTGAATGTCTTCTACTTCTTTTTCCTCACTAACATATAGTTGTTCCTCAGGAATATGTAACTCACATTGCTGCCTCCCAGATCGAAGTGATCCTCTGAGAAAGAGGAGCCTCATTTCTGCTATCAAAAACAGACTGTCCTTTCCTGTGACCAGAAGTCTTAGAGTGGGCTGGTTTACATATTTTTATTATTATTTTTATGTCATTTGTTTTTAGCATGGAAGCAGAAAAGCATTGTTATATCCAGTCACATGGATAATTTGAGCTAGCCACAGTGTATAAAACTACAGAGAACAAGACAGGATGAGGAGAACATAGAAGAAAGAAAAATGTACATTTCTGAAAAAAATGCATATCTTTTCCTTCTGTTCATGACTTACTAAATCGTTCCTTCTCTTGGCTGCTGTGTTTGCTTCATACTAATATGTCCTCTCTGTCTCTTGGCATGGGTTTCTGCTCAAGGCTATTGTAAGTATGGCTTTCTATTTATTCCTATTTATTAGATACTATTCCCTACTTAACTATTTGAGTTAGAAATATATGAATGTAGCATCACAATGGATTACAGTGGTGGTTGAAATTAAAGAATCTTTATGCATAGTGATTATTCAGATATGATATAATCTTTAATCTTTATAATCTTTGTGTTAGGTACTATTATTATCAAGAAAGTCTACTTTTGATCCATGTTTTCTTAGTACCATGACGTGCTACCCTAATTTTTCCCCCACCTCCATTTTTAGTTGATATGTACAGTTACAATAGAATTCAGAATGTTTGAGCTATTTGTCTTCATCTTCACTTCATATGTGCTCATAGAATACATATTTTATTAATAGGTTAGGAAGGCATATCTTTTGAAAAATACAAAGTTTTGAACTGATCAGTGTTGTCATTTATGGCACCAGTCTGCTTCTTTAGAATGGGAACAAGTTTTGTAGTTTCCTTTATGTTTGTTATAAGGTAGTGTTATAGTATATTTTGCTCTCCTGAAAATACAATATTTTGGCTTTGGTACTTAAAACAGATGTAAAAACTAACAAGTGAAAAGAATAAATGCCTTATTTGAAATACCCTGACTATATAGATTTTAACTTTGGACTGGCATTTCAAATAATTGTTATTAAGAAGGAAAAGTGAGAATCAGAAGATCCTAATTTTTATTCTCTTCTTTGCCAGAAATTAATATGGTATTGTGTAAGCCATTAAGGCATTTTGCCTTAATATCTTTTCATGTATACTAATCGAAGTAAATTTTAAATATTAAGCGCAACACCTTTGAAGAATATATTGAAGGTCTTTAGCTTCAAATGAAAGGATCTGTTAAAAACCTGAATTTACTGTTGCTAATTAAATACAGTTATTAATCTAGCCTTTCATTCTTGTTGTCTTTATCCCAAGTCCTGATATTTTGCTGTCATTGAAAATTTCCTCAAGATTTATTCTCAGAGATGCTTAAGGCAGCACTTGGAAATCTGAGTAATAACTTGCCTCCTTTAGATTCATATTTAGAAGGAAAAAAAGTTTGGAAAATATTGTTTTACTATAAAACCGAATAATTTTTGAAGTTGTTTCATTAAAGTTTGAATTCGTTTAATCTTACAGTGTGAAGTAACAGACTATTTTCTATTTTTAGTCAGTTCTTCTGAAAAAGAAGCTTGAAGAACATTTGTAAGTATGGGATTGTTCCCTCTTATTAATTGAAGTTTTTATAGTGCTTTGTGTACCCACATTAGAAAACAATAGCTGGGAGGGAGCAGTGGGGGATTGGTAAAGAGACTTAGATTAGAAAAATATAAAGCATATACCAGGAAAAAGTGCTTTTAAAATCTAAAACTTAAGGGTTTTATTTGATTTTTGCTTTTTTGTTTGAAACTGGTCATTTTCTTTAGGTTCCCATATAATCCTTGTTTCCTCAACGAAAATCAATTAAGAGTTTTCTAGCTTTGCAATTATGTTTTGTGACTCTGTCTGTATTTATATAATAGTGCAAGTTTTTTAGAAGTTCATTCTCAAACTGAGTAAGAATGCAAGGAAGATTTGCAGCAATTTTCTTTATCTCTACCAGGGGTTCATAACCTTTGTGTGTATCATAGACCCCTTTGGTAATCTGGGGATTATGGACCCCTTCTTAGAATCATGTTTTTAAATGAATACTTTTATGCATTTAACTACACAGGATTAAACTGTGGGATTACAGAGAAAACCGACTATGCTGAAGTGCAATTATCTTGGGTTGTTGTTGGGTTTTTTTTAAGTTCACAGACCTTAGTTCATGAACTTCTGCTCTAGAATATGTTTTAAAAGTTTAGTCCTAGAAGGGATCTAGGAAGTCTCAGCCCTGTTTATAGATGTGGAAACTGCATATAGACTGAACTTCCAGTTCAGAGCACTTTCATTAACACCAAACTGTCAGTCAGTAGGGTTTTGTTTTTGATACCTAAAGAAGAAAATAAGAAAATATTGCAACCATGTATTATTGGAAAAAGATCCTTATGAATCTTTATAATTCTTTATATAAATTAGGAAGTACTCATATAATAGTAAAAATAGCATAAAGAGAATTTTGTTGTGTTTGAAAAGTGTAAGTAATTCACCAGCAAAGTATGCTCATGAGGGTTAGTAGTGTGATATAGCAGTCCCAAAGTAGTGGTGCTACCTTTACACTGAATTGAGAAGTATAGTGTCTAGTTCTGGGGTGCTGAGAATCCTAGCGTACTCTTCCTTAGTCAAACCAGATTATCTCAGATGTTGTAAGTTCTGGGCTCCACATTTTGGTTAAAACATGAATAAGCTGAAGAATGTCCAAAGAAGAATCATCAGAATGGTGAAAGGGGCCCTAGGGTCATGTAGTATGAAACTTGTTTGAAGCCACTTTGGATGCTTAGCCTGAAGAAAAGACTAAGGGTGGACATGGTTGCCGAATTCAGTTATTTATTTGAAGATCTACAATGGGGAAAGCTACGTAGATGACTTATTGCTTATTTATTTTCCTTTTCCTAGTTATATTTATTTCTATCAGTATTTTATATCACTGTTGATTTGTGAAGATTTTGAAGTTTGATTTTTAAAAGGTTCTCGTTCCTGGGCAGGGCAAGTGGGGGGGTGCATAAAAAAGATCCCAGAATTTTCTTTTGGAAGCAACTAGATGGTACAGTGGTACTGGACTTGGCTGAACTTGGAATCAGGAAGGCCTGACCTTAGACCTAGCCTCAGATACATGCTGTGATACTGCGCAAATCACTTAATGTCATTTGCTTCAGTTTCCTAATCTATAAAATGAGGTAATAAAAATACCTGCCTCCCTTGGGTATAATGAGTTTAAAATGAGATAACATTCATAAAGTGCTTTCCAAACCTTAGAGTTCTTTGTTGTTATTGTTGTTGGAATGTTACAAAATAACTAGTATATAAGCCTGAAAGGAGAAATTCTGGCCTTTGTTTTTAATTCATTATCTATTGGTAATATTTTAAATAAATCATTTTGCTCAAAGCATGCCTTCTGCAATACAACTTCCATTCCACGAAAATGTTCACTTGAGGTAGAAAAAGATTTTTTAAAAACCCAGTAAGATTTGACATGTGGTTTTACAATGTTTTATAATAACAGAGAGAAGCTGCATGAAGCTAATAATGAATTACAGAAGAAACGAGCCATTATTGAAGACCTGGAACCAAGATACAACAATAGCTGTGAGTTTTTCCATAATGAGCAGGGCTTTTAAAAATATATATTTTTTTAGAATAACAGAAATTTCTGATGGTTTTACCTTCAAATCGAATTGACTATTTAAAAAGATGAATTATAAACAGCATAGGTATGATGAAAACTAACTTAGAAAGCAATCAACTGAAAAGTTCAGACATTAATATAGGTTTCTATATTAGTATGTTAATGAAGAACTTGTATTAATGTGTTCAGTTTCCCAGATGTACTCATATCAGGGATTTTTAAAAACTGGTAACAAGGAAAATTTTTTGTATATTCAGCATTTCTGTAGTTTATATCCCTAGGATCTAGACATATAATAATAAACCAGGCAATTCCCCAAATGTTTCCAGAGTGAACATTTTCCATTGCCATGTAAAATGGGGGTGATAGAGCCAAAAGTGATTTTCTCATTGTTTTTCTTTGTGCAGCAATAAAAATTGAAGAATTACAAGAAGCATTGAGGAAAAAAGAAGAAGAAATGAAGCAAATGGAAGAACGATATAAGAAGTATTTGGAAAAGGCCAAAAGTGTAGGTGTTTTCATGTGTCTCCACTTTGTGCTCCACTCAGCCCATTTTAATGATGCATCACTGAGAGTAACCAGAATATTCAGAAACTTCACTTCCATCAGCCTTCCAGTAACTGTAAACATCAAGAATGGTGCAAACCCAAGGTTTTGCACAGTGTTTGCAGCAGCCAGAGAAGCCACTAAGCAGTGAACCCAAAAATAAAGAAAGCTGAGAAGATTCAGAGGCACTCTGAGAAGACCCTTACAGAAGCATATTCCCCTTTTTCACTCACCAGAAGCAAAGCATGCTATTCAGCCAGTGCCTGGCCAGCCTCCTAGGGGTGTAAGGGAAGGAGATGAGTGAAGAGGGGCAGGCAGCAAAAGGGATGTGGAGATCAGAAGCAGCTACTAAAAGCTATGAGAAGCAGCAGGGACACACAGCCAGTAAGGACAAAACTTGAGTGCTTGATCAGATATGTAACTTTGAAGCTTCTGAGGACCTCTTGAGGCCTCTCCAATGGATTAGCTCTAGTGCAGCTTTGCTCACTTGATAAAAACCCCTATAGTCCTCAGCAACTTCCCAAAGGACCACCACAGAAACTTTAGTGTCTTATGGCTTTTAATGAAAAGCCAGACTCTCACTTATAGCTGCATAGGACAACACTGTGTTAATGAATGCAGCCTTAAAGGTAGCAGTGAGTTTGACCCAGTAGTCTGAAAAGTGTTCTCTTGTTCCTCTCTGCCTTTTGCCCACTAGAATGTTAATTCCTCAAAATCTATTATTTTTTTTGTCTTCATCTCTTTAATATTGATCAGAGTGCCAATCTAAACAATAGCACTGTAAAGCAATATAGCTTTTATGTTTTAATTCTTGAAATGTGCTTCTTGTACCATTGTACCATCAGCAAACTTGATGCAAGGTCATTCGAAATCCCTAAGAGGGCAGAGCTGGTGTGTTAATGATGCAGGAACTAGAAATGTTTTTAATGCTGTCAAAAAGTAAAAAGATTCTCAGAAGAGTACTGGCAGCACTAGAATGGGAACAGAAAAGTATGTGGTAGGAATCAGCCATAAATTGGGTTTAGCAGGGTATCTAGGGGGAAAAGATTGGAATGCCTAGGCCTGAATGAAATGCCTTAACATGGAGTAGTAAGAGGCAAGTGGTACAAGGGCACTAGACTAGGAGCATGATCAGGGATGTGGGGGTTGAAGGGAATGACAAAGGTTAAAAAACAATTCAGGAGAAGTGATTATATGGGAAAGGTCAGAGATTGTGTTCAGAGGGGAGTTTCAGTGTAAGTGTATGTACAATAATTCACAATCACTTCATGTCCTGCTTAACTTGAAGAGGTTTTTGGGTTTTTTATGGCTTTTTTGGTGAGCTTTTTGGTTTTGCTTATGTTGACTAATAGTCTTGTTCCTACTTGTATGTTTCATACATGTTACTGGAAGTTAAAATTTGTCAATTAAAACAAATAATAGAAATGGTACATTTATAAATGATAATCTTATGGCCCCCTTGGTAGATGATGGAATGAGATTGGAGATGAAATTCATAGAAGCTAAGAAGTTGTTCTCATAGCACTTTATACTGCTTTTATGCACTTGTAATTTGAGTCATATTTATCTGTGTTCGTGTATTGTTTCCCCCTAATATATTGCATGAGGATATAGTCTTTGTCTTTATGTCTTTATATCTCTCCTAGAAACCTAGCACCATGTATTGAGTATGTAGTAAGCCTTTAATAAATGCTTGTTGAATGAATTTATTGGACGTTTTGTTCAGGAGGTTGAGAAACTGTGAGGCCTGAGTTTACTGTGCTATTCAGATGTCAAGTACCACATTCAAATTGTGATGAATAATTGATAGATTTATTAAAACTGCCTTTTCATAGTACTCATAATTGTTTCTCATAAGACTTAGGTACCTTGATTTTATAATTCCTCACCTAAATATTTTCCACAACACTGTATTATAAACTTCAGCATAGTTTCTATTATCGTTTTTATAGGTTATCCGTACTTTAGATCCTAAGCAGAATCAAGGAGCAGCTCCAGAAATACAGGCTTTGAAAAATCAACTACAAGAACGAGACCGGATGTTCCATTCATTAGAGGTAGTTTCTATACTCTTCAGTTAGTGTATATGTTTTGGGGCACTTTTTATTTAGGTATCATAGAATCATGGGCTTTAAGACCTTAGAAAGAACCTTATAGACCATCTAGTTCAAACCCCTAATTTTATAGACAAGAAACAAGCTATGTAGAGGTGAAGCAGTTTACCTGAAGGCACACAGTAAGTGGGAGGGCTAGACTTAATCCCATGTTTCCCAGTCCACTGTACTCTTTGCCAACTTCAGTGTCCTTCCTATACAATTGCATCCTATGAATTTTGCACTGGTGTCAAACTCTTTAATACATTTATTTTTTTTATCATTATTATTAGAAAGAATATGAGAAAACGAAGAGTCAAAGAGAAATGGAAGAAAAATTTATTGTTAGTGCCTGGTACAATATGGTAAGAAAAATAACATTTCAAAAATAGATTTCCAGGTTCCAGTAATTTATATAACATCTACTACATTTACACTAGAAGTAATATTACCAACTGAATCTGAATGCAGTTGCTTTTTAGTAAGAAAACTGTCCTAACCCACACTAACAAAAGCTTGATCCTCACCTGGGGGCTAAGAAACAAATCTGAATAAATGATAGGCTCTTATCCCATAAATAATTTTTTTAAACAGCCTATATATGGTATTGTAGTGGAGACCAAGGTAGAACTTGAGAGAAAATAAATATCATCAGTCTTGTATCCTTTTTATTGAGCTATTTTGTAATTAGGCTAGTTTTCTGTGTAAGATGGGGAGGAGAGGACTCTGTAATGTGTTCTGATTTCTGCTTCACTTGTCCACTTTGTAGCAGTGACACTCACATTTAGTGTTAGACTGTTAGTATAGTGCTATAAAATCAGTCCCTAATCCAAAGTTGTTCCATTGTAACAGTCTGGGAGGTTTTTCAGTATCAAACCATTAGACAAAGATTCTTCTGGGAGAGGTACTTTAAATTGGCCTCAGTTGATATAAATAGTTTAATCCACTTTGGAACAAAGTGCTAACCTGTAATTCTGGATACCTGATAACATTTCCTTTGTGAATGGCTAGAGAATTTGGAGGCTACTGGGCCTCTCTTCCTTGATTTTACCACTTATTCCTAGTTTCTTTTCCTTTCTGCTTTCCCTTACACCTAACAACCATGTTCCCACTAAAAGCCATTTATTCCCTTTTCCTATCAGTGATCCAATTAATGGCTATCGTACCAATTCTCCTCTATCCTCTGATGAGGAGTAATGAACTCAGCCCATCAGAAATTAGCTTCCTCAGAGAGTTTTTTCTCCAAAAGAGAAAAGGAACAGGGATTGCAAGAGAAGAGGAAAACAGTTTTCTCCTTGGTGTCTTTGTGAACTCTTTCCATTCTTCTCCTTGTGCTTGTCAGTTATTTCTTCTTAATTCACTCTCCCTTTCCTTTTTTCCTGTTTTTAGTTTTCTGTAGCCAGTGGACTACATTTGTTAGAATTTGTCTCTCTGTGATATAGATGTGGTATTTTTTGAACCAAGAGATTTAACCAAATGTCCTTTCAGGAACTAACCTCTGATTCTAGAGTTAGCATCTTTAGAACTCACCACCTTAATTTTTGCAGTTATCATTGATGCCAGTTTCCGTCTGGGAGCTTTCAAGTACACAACCCTTGTGGAATTATAATCGTGTCTTTGTCACACATTCCCAAAAGAAATCTCTTTCATTCCATTTATTTTTGCTGTTTGTTTCTGTCCTGCTTTTAACATTTTTTCTGTAAGGAATGGTATCAAGAATCAGCTCAGGCTTTTAATCACATCGTTCATGTTTGGCCTCTCATTGCATGTTTGTTAACCTGAATTTAGAACAAGAATGTCCTGTTTTTCAATCATCTGTGGTTTCAGTGTTGGATTGTAATGCCCATAAGACTGATTTGATACTATTTATTTGAACGGTGGGTTTTTTTATGTATTGTTATACTTTGAGGTCTGATTTGTTGTATTCTCTGGTGTAATATTCTGGAGCAATCATTTTTAACTCTTCATAGTGGGTAAAGACATGAATAAAAGTGAATTCACTCAGTCTGTGTCTGTACAAGGTCTTCATAAAAATCATCACTGCAGGAATGCAATTTTAAAAACTCAGTGAGATATACTTAAGACTATTGGTTGAGTTAAAGTTAGTTGCAGGTGATAATGGAGAATTAGGGGATGGGGGAAGGAGAGACAGTGAGCCTGGGTCTTCCTTTCTCTCCAAGGCTTGAGAAGTATGACTGTTCATGGGCCCAGTCCCACTAATGATTGGCACAAGAGTTTTGATGTGCTCTATTTCTGACCTAAGCTGGTTTATCCTTCCTCCTGCAGCCTTATGGCCTCCAGCTCCTGGAGACTCCCTATTTAGTGTCAGACTTGTGTACATCCCATTGGCTTAGCCTATTACAGCTTAGAATTCCAGGGTTTAAAAGATACATCAGCCTCGGTCTCCCCAATATCAGTAATTATGTACCACTATACCCGGTCAGAATTCTTCAATGAACAGAAATGCTTAGTAAAAAAAAGATAGAAATGTAATCTTTCTCCTATTTAACCACCCATTTCTACCATGTCTTATACAAATTCAGATATACTACTAAGATCTCTTCTTTATTGGATCATTTATCCAAAGAAAATAGAATATTTTCAAATAAGCAGGTCTTTCCTGTAGCTATTTTCACATTGTTGAAGTTGCCATTTCCCTTTCTTCCTACTTCCCATTTGTTTATTTCTTTACTTTTCCTAACTTCTTTTTTCTTACCTCCTACTTAGTTGTATCCAACCTTGATAGGATAAAGGAACATCAGCTGTTATCACTCCCATTCACTTTCTTTCCTGATTTATTCATTGACTTCTGCCATTGGTGGTTTTTTCTTCTGAACTCAGAAGTTTCCTTGAAATTGCTTCCCTTTGGTTATGTTATGGGTTGAGCATTTGACTCCCCATGAACTGAATATGGTCATGATGATATGAACCCTTCTTCCTTCCAAGCTAGTCTAGCCCTCTTCTCACTTCTTAAAGAAATACCTTTTAACTTCTCAGTTGGACCCTCTGATATTGGGCTCTCAGGAACTTTGTTAATTTGTTTCAAAACACAAGCATGCCAGAAGTGAGCAACAACAACATGGTGGTATGTATGGTCCTGTATGTGTTCTCCCAACTTCAAAAAAATAAGCAATTATGTTTTCTTTTTCTCATGATTTATAGACAGTTGGAGCAAATCAACTGCTACTAATTGATTACTCTTTCTTTTTCTTACATAATCAATATAAGCCTAATTCTGAGGTGATTATATGATTGAATAGCAATAAGATATATTCTTATATATATTTCTGCCTTCATAATCTATTGCTTATTCCCTGCAGACTCTAAAATTAAGCACTTTTTTCCGAAAGGAAGGTTTGCACCTAATTATTGAGCTAAAATACCTGTTTCTGCATCTTGAAATTTAACTTTTAATGTCAAACATTTAGTATTTGTGATTCTGATAATAAGGCAAAGAAGCAGATTTTTATGAGGGACTTTAATACTACTGTGCTCCGTTAATTTTCATTTAACGTCTTTCAATTTTCTAGAGCATGACACTGCATAAAAAGGCAGCTGAAGATAGACTTGCTAGTACAAGTTCAGGGCAATCGTTCCTGGCCAGGCAAAGGCAGGCAACAAGCGCAAGAAGGTCTTACCCTGGCCACGTCCAGCCAGCCACAGCAAGGTAGAGAAGCCTAGTCATTGTGGCCACTGGAAAAGTAACCGACCTCCCTTCAAAGCAAACTTCTGTTGCACGTGACAACATTTCAGGAAATTCAGCCAGCTTATTTTCTGTCTGTGTACTGTGTTGATTCTGTTATTCTGCATTTCAGGCATTTTTTCTATATCTGTAATGAACTAGTTTCTTCTGTTATTTCTTTTGGAGTCTTTTTTTTCTTCCTTTTAATGTGCCAAAAATTTTTGAGATATCCAATAAAGAGTGTTGTATAACATTCTCTTTACTTGTATAAAAATGTCACCACTTGCCCAATGATGTAAGCTTTGTAATTACACTAAATTTCCTGTCAATAATTAACATAAAATTTATATTTTTCATTATTCCTGTATGTTACCATGCTTTATAAGAATGTCTTTGTTTAAAGGGAAATAATCTTTTTATGATATATTAATCAATTTTAAATTGTTTTCTGAAAGCTCCTCAGATAACAGGTATACTTTACTGCATAAAATGATTAAGAAATGTACTTTTTGCAAAGACTTGAATATATAAGCAGAGGTGCTAAAAATTCAAATCTTATCTGAAGCACCTGATTGAACTCTTCTTCAGAGAAAAATGAGTTTTTCCTTTGATTTGCAGAATTTCTTGTTCTCTTACAATAAGCATTAATAGAAAAATGAAATAACTTTGACAACTGTCAAATTTTTTTATTTTTAACACTTTCATTTACTTCCTGGTGTATTGTTTACTGGCAGAAGTGAATGCTTTATTAGAAGCAAAAATCAAAAAATACATTTTTATGGTTATTGCATCACGAATTTAAATGAAGGCTTTTATTTAACTCTTAATCATAGAGTATTGCAGTAACAGGTGTAAGCTCTAGCTCTTTGACTATTGTTGATGTTGATGGTTTCACCTATCCTCACCAACTAAAAGGTTATTTTAATACGTTTTCAAATAATCTTCTTTTTAAGCATTTTCATTGTTGAAGTATCCCACATTTGTTTTCTCGTTTTCCTGGTCATTTATTACATAACCTTTTATTTAGCACCTTAAGACAGGTGGCTGACTTCCTGTGTTTATATTCCTCTTTGGTTTCATCATTGTAAAGTCTTGTATAATTTGTGCATATAAAGTGACAACTCAATTTTTTCAGGCTAAGAATTTTTCTTAATACCAAGTGAGTCTATTAGTTTGGGGGTTTGTTATGTAATATCCTTTTATGGTTTGCCTCAAAGTGCTTACATGACAAACAGATTGTAAGTCATAATTACCTACTTAAGGAATGATTGTAAATTAAGTGTTGACTGGAAAGCACTTTGAATAAGTGTATGAGGTGCTATATAAATGCTAAATGTCATTCATTTGGAAATTGTATGCCTTCAGTCTGGTCTTCCATGTTGAATTGGTTAAGTTTAATACCTTAATCGTGTAATTTCCTTATCCCCGTTTTTTCTTATAGGATTGCCCACTTTTAAAGAGCACAATGTATGTAAAATTGGCAGTGATTTTTAAATGAGTCTCCTAATATAATAACTTCTTTTAAAAGAGGCTGTTCCTTATTCATAATTTGGCCATGTTTGGTGCCAGAATTTGGTTCAGTATATTAAATTTGAATAAGTATCTTTATGCCCAGTTTACAAAGAGATAAAAACATTATTTCAGTAAACATTTGTTAAGCACTTATGTGCAACAGTTTATGCTAATTTTGAACTTAACATAAAATACTAAATTTGAGCTTCCAAACACAATCTGCTAAGTGAACTAATTAATGAAGTTTGAAAAACACCTTCATAATTTTATTATCAAGATTGAAATTTAATTTGGATTTTCAAAAACTCTATTCAGGATTTTTATTTCATTAGTTTATTTTTGGATATACAGCACACATGCAATATTAAACAGTAAAAAAAAACTGTTTAAATTCCAAAGGAAAGGAACAATTAATTAGGTATTAGAAAATGTATAGAAAAATGACTCAAAAGAAGCCCTGATTTTGTTATTTGTCTTATAACATTTTCCTTGTAAGTTTAAAAGCAAAGAAAGTTGCATTCTGTAGTATGAACATTACTGATGTTAATCACACCTTTTCTGCCAGCTGTCATCTGAGGGTCTATATTTGCAGTTAGGTCACACATCAGCATAAAAACAGGTGATGAGTACCATAATGTGCACTGAGGAATTCCTGAAAGTACTGAGATTCAGGCTGCTTCAATTAAAATGCATAATGTTTTTATGGGAGTAGGATTTGGCAGGGTTTGTTTTGTAGTTGAAGCTTACTCCTGTATCTTAACACAGAATTGTAAACTGAAGCCACGTTTGAAGCAAGGCTAGTTAAGATAAGTGAAAGGAAAAGAGGATCCTGTGAGTTAATGAAATTATTAATAGCTTTGAATAGTAAGATTAGGTTTTCATTGTAGTTTGCTATTATCTTTACGCAACCACTGTCAGCCCCAGGGACGTGTTTCTAAATTGGACTAAGAAGATGCCAAACTTATTGCAGGAGGACTTACTTCTGATGTTTCCTTGGAATCTTTTGCATGCTGTTGTTTTTGTGTTTCGTTTGTAATGTTGGCCTTCTTTTGAATTCTTGTTTCCATTTAGAATGTCATATCTTGATACACAGAAGAAATTGTAAAAATTCTATTTTTTCATAACCTTTATAAGAAACAGGATCTAAATATGCTGTATGTTATGTGTGACCGAGGGCCAAGAATAACATTTTTAACTTTTCATTCTCTCAGCTTTCTTGTTCCTAACCACAAGTGTGGTGAGAATCTTTGTACATCTCCTCCTGTATAAAATAATGGCTAATAATAATGTCTCAGGATTGTGAGGTTTAGTTAAATACAAGGAATTTTGAAGAAGTTAATAACTGTATACACTTAAAAATACTATTACATGTGACTTTTTTCCTTGTTTCAGAAATCTTATGTGTATTGTCTACCTGAAGTTATAATTTGTTTCTATGGAACTAACTATGGTATGAATAAAAACACAGTATTATTTTATTTGGTTGGGGTGAACTATTAGTGTAAATGTGTGGAATTTATTAGAACAGGTATCCATTTTTATGCAAAGGACTGTTTTCATTCTGAGGAGAGGAGTAAGATGAAAAATAGCAAAAGGTGAAAATGTAGCATTTGAATGGCATTGAAGTGTCACAGTGTAGAATATCCCTTAGAGGATTTTATCCTTGCTATCCAAGTATCCAAGGTTCTAGATTTAAAAAAAAAATGATCTGGAGCTCAGTAACATCTGCTTACATCCTCCACTTCAAAAATTGATTATTATTTCCCTAGGACCTAGGATATGAATTGATACCCTTTTAAAATTAATTTTGATTTCATTTGAGGGTAGGACATGTTCTACTGATGAATTTACTTCATTGATTTTTAAAATAGCTTTTTGACTAAATCCCAGTAATCTTGTAAGATTAGGTGTCATTTTGAAAATCTATTTAGTATACAGAAAGTACGTACACATTTAACCCTTCCAAGACAACAGTTCAGCAGTCAGTGGGGAAAAAAGCTGAATCTGGAGTCAGAGGGGTCCTAGATTCAAATCCTGCCTCAGTTGCTTAATAGCTGTGTAGTCTTATACATACATACACACACACACACACCTTCTAAGGTCTCTTCTAGTTCTAAATTTATGACCCCATTGTCTGGATAATAATGCCATTCTTATCATCTATTAATCTTTAGAATGTGAAACCTACTCTGGAACAGAAATTTTATTTTACAAATATATAAATCCTAGGCCTTAGGAACATAAAAAGTCTTTTCTTCCCTTTTACATTCAATTGCTGTATTTGAAATTTATCTGAAACTGAGTCAAAAACCAGTTACTAGAAGTGAATAAACTAGTTTTACAGCTGTGTAGAGAATATATTTGTTATAAAACTGTGAGAAAGGTACCAGATTTTCCAGGCTTTGAGACAGCTGCATTATAAGAGGATCTGTCTTTAGATTGTAGAGATGGAGCAGTACGTTTTGTTAAAAGCAAAGACAGCTTGACATAAATTTAAGAGACTGTATTAAACTAAAGGAAAAATGAGAAAGCAAAACCCTTAGCATACTTTTTGTGTACTTTCTGTGTTTTTCTTCATGAAAACAGCAAGCCAATATAAAGTTGCAAGGAGAAGTAGAATTTACCTTAAGAGAATATGAAGTTTCTGGCTTTCCATCCAATCAAAATAATCTGATTTCTTGCTCATTCTCTTCAGCTTGCCAAAATGGCAGCTTACTTCGTATTGGTTCCTCTTATATATAAAATTGGGTTTTGTGAGTCATTCTTTGTAATGATAGTGATTAGATTTTTACATCATGTAATTGGAGAAAAATATTCTAAATGTGACTAATTTTTTACTTTCTATAAAGCATTTAAATAATAGTGTACATTCCTTTTATTGGAAATTTTCATTGAATATCAAGAGTAAAATATTCTATTGAAGAAAAAAATCCTTAGCTGCTTCTGTTTTGTAACAAATTTTTCTTTAATTCACCCAGTACCACAGAAAAGATAAAGTTAAATGCTATGAAGACGAATAAAAGTGATTTTTTATTTTGGTAAGTTGTTAGTATGGTACAAGTATGATGGCTTCAGGTTATTTTTTTTAAATGACTTGCATATGTCTTGGGAAATTATGTAATCATTATTGATACCTCTTTCCCCCTCCTAAAACCATTCATTCATCCAGTGTTCATGCAGTGTTAACCATTGTGGATATGAGTAATTGTAAAATTGTTGCATGACGCTTTCTTGAAATAGAGAACTACTTGGTTTTCTTGTGTTACAAGAAGAGAAAAGTATCATTAGCTTCTCCAAGAAGCAAAGGCCAAGCAGGACTTGGCAATTGTATGAATTTTGGAAATGCTGAGAGCCAGAAATCCTACTAACACCACGAGTCAGTTGAGGCCACTTTTCTATATTTATAACTGGGGGGACATGATATCAGGGACAAAATGTAGGAGAGAGGAACTTATTTGGATAAGAAATAAGTAATGTCCAATATCAAGGAAGAATAAGATTTACACAAATTATGCTACTTAGACATATTCCCAAAGGTAATAGTTCAATAAAAATTTGTGCTTCTATTGTACATGGGAATTAGCTCTGTTAATATGTTCATGTGCTGTTCCTGTCATTGTTATTACAGAAACAAGTATTCAACCTTGTTAATAAACCTTTAAACAGAAGCACTGTATTAATTTTCAAATTTTTCATTTCTATTACAGATGCTGGCCAAAGATAGTATGTATATATTAATCATAAGTCTTTGGTGAGCAGTTTGAAGGTGTGTTCTGTATAATTATTTGGATTGATAATATTCTTTCTAAAGTAATCCCTAGGGCTCTCCTGTAGTATGATAAGAATGATTTGATTATTGAAAATCATGGCCAGAATGGTTCTCAGTTTCCTTAAAGCAAATACTCTCTGTTCCTGCCACTTCCTTCTTCCAGTTTTGAAAAGGACTTCCAGAGAACTGTAAGTTTCCACAGGGTAACAACTTTAGGAGCACCTAAAAAGTAAATATGGTCATTTCGTTTGTCTGTTCTGTCATTTCCAGACCCTACCCCAAAACTGCTCTAGGTGTTAGAGTTCTGAGGATTAAAATGAGTGAACTTAATAATGGAAAACCTCTAACCTGTCTGCCTATTTAGAAGATTAAAACAAGTCAGGTAACAGTCCCTTGGTAAGAAGAAGGTTGTCTATCACAGCAACGGAAGCAGGATAGGCAAATAGGATAAGGCAAAAAGGGTAGGCAAATAGAATGATTTTTTAATACATAGACACATACATACGTGTTGTATTTCTTTAGATCAATAATGGTCTTTCTGAACTCTAAAAACTAGTGATGACAATTGATGACTTAAGATTAGGAAGAGGTGCTAATATAGAAATGCAAAAGGGGCACTGGGGAGAAATAGTCTTTATAGTGTATTTCTCATGCTCTCTGACATGCTGTATACACTCTCACCATGTAATTTGTATGAGCATTCGTAATAGTACAGGGTGTGTCTTTAATGTTTTACCTCCTGCTCCTAATAATCATTTATGTATTATTTATACTTCTCTTCAACACTCCGTGCACTTTATGAATACATCATTACTTCTCCCTATATTTCTCCCCATGTATTCTTTCTGTCTTTTCCATGAGAATGATCTAGAAGGGTGACCCAAATAGATGTTCCTAAATTGGTGAAATTCTAAGCCTACAGCAAAAAACATCTTTCTTTTCAGCCCAGTTAGACCTAATGGCAATTAGTTGGCTTTTTTATAGAGCACATTAATTTAGCAAAAATGTTCAGTTAAGTCCTTTTTAAACTTTGGGCCTAGTAGCCATATGTTTTTCTGATGCTATAATCATGTAGCTTGTTTGCCAGCTTTGCATGATTGGATCATCCAGCTTTACATTTGCAGATCTACATCAAGTTAACTTTGAGAGGAATCCTTCTTGAGACAAAAATCTTGGAGAGTAAAGCAGATCATTGACTGAACCCTAAAATTATCTTTTATACCCCCCCAAAATTTAAGATACATTCCTTTAAATTTCCACCACCACTACCAAAAATAAACAATTTATATTTATCCCTTTTCTTCCTAAATTGATAGTTTTTTCTCTACCAAGGAAAAATATTTGCCAAGAGCCAAACTCAGTCTCGACTGAGTTGATGATTTTAGAACTTCATAGATTTTTAACACAAGGAGGTTTTCTTAACTTCTTTGTGTCTTCCTCACAAAATGAAAAGAGCTCACTTTTCCCTAAATAGACTTCTGTGTCATCACAAATTCCCAAATATAAGAAGGGAAGCAGTTTGAGGAGCTATGGTCTTTTTAGCGTATTCTCATCCTGGAAGCCTCATATATGCTGTTAATGGCAAACTTGGCTGTTGTGTTAATGTTTGCCTTGCCAAAGTTTTCAACCCAGTCTGTTATGGGAGTTTTGTGTCCTCTGTCCCATCCTAACACACACACACACACACACACACACACACACACACACACACACGCACACACCCTGCCATCATATCCCCAATTTTATATTTATAGGAATCAATGAGAAGGTAAAAGTCATGTTATAATCAAGTCACTGGAATGTATATGCTCCATAGGGCATTGCTTTTTCTAGTAAATGCCAAAGATTAAGTCAGTTTACCAATAGGGGTAATAGACAATACTTTCTTGGGCTTAATTTTTTCTTCAAAATGCGAGGTACTGTCCTACTGTTGGTCTACAGTATTGTTTCTTCTACTGGGGTACTTAAATGAGGCTGATCAGGTAGAAGAGAGGCAGATAGTGAGTCAAAAGAAGTCTGTACTTCTTTTCCTTCAACAGCAGTGCTATTTTATAATTCTGAAATGGAAAATCAATTATTAGCCTCTTCAGAAAAGGAATTCAGACTGTTTTGGTATCAGCATCACTGAGTACAAATCTAGGAACTGCTCAGATATTTCAGTGAATGAACAAATATATATATATTTTAACCTAGTTGGGGCCAAATAGTATTTTTGGTTCAAAGTCCCTTCTCTGTATAATTTTTATTGTAACATATTGTTGAACTAAGTAGCATGCAATTGTACTCCATTTTTGGTGTTCAGAGAAGTACTAGAGAGATGTCATCCCAGGAGGAATGAGAGGCAATTAGGCCATTTAGGGTATTTCATAGCATAGTTTAAAAGAACTGTTTCACCTATTATTCCTGAAATTCATATCTAGCCCTGTAAATCACAAGAAGAAGCTCGCACTTTTTAAATTTATTTTTAATGTGGTTGGGTTTTTTTAATCATGTGACCTGTACCGAAATAATGTTTCCTTAGCACTTTATTTCTCAATGAAGTAGAGCTTTATCCATTTACATAAATATTGTGAGCTATTTTCATTTTTAATAGTGGTTAAATGTTACTCTTTTTATTTCTGGGATACAATTATATAACTGTAATGTGATTTATTCTCCAAGGACTGTTGATTACATAATCTATTTTGAAGTTTTGTCTTTAAAACATTACATACATACTGCTTTATTTTGTAATGCATTACAGCATAATGAAACTTGCCACTTTTTTCATTTTTTCTTCTTCAGCTAATTTAGTGCCCCTTCAGTGGACTCCAGTCCCCAAGTTGTCTAATGCCCCTCACCCCTAAAATGTAGTGAGATATAAGCAAGCTCTTAATGTTTTTATTGGTAGTTTTTCTCTTTGTGATCTAACTTGAATTATTAACATTAAGCATATCATTGACTTTTATGTATGAAGCAAATAGTAACTCTGTCATTGGGATAATACATCTTTTATTGTTTTTGAAATAACATGGATCCTGTTACTGAAGCACTTGTATATTCATAAAGATCTATGCTAATCTGTTGTTAAAATGTTTGGTGAAATTATGTAGATTACTAATGATTTTTTCCATTAATTTAGTTGCTGTTAATGCAAACCGTCCCATTTAGTTGTCTTTATGTTTGTCTATTCCTTTTTAAAGAAAACATTAGATAAATAATTTTTCCATATAACTAAAATCCAAATAAATCAAATCAGAACAGATTATCATGAAAATCTTATAAATGCATATTGGTAAATAGAGTACTTACTAGTCATTCTTTGGTAATCCAATTCAATGTCATGTTTTACTGAAAAAACTTATTTTTGGTTAAGGAAAATTTTCGGTTTGCTTAAAATAAATAAATAATTCAGCATAACGACAAAAAATTACTGCACGTGCACAATTTTTTTGGGTCCTTTGTGCTTTATTATAGTGGTATGTTTTCCTTAACAAGATGTCTTTTGTTTAATGTTCAAATGCACTAAAATATTCCATTTTCTGTTAAGATGTCACATTTGCCAGTACAAAAGTACCACAATTCTTTGTACTGTTGGGGAGATTAATTTTCAAAATTATCTTTTAGTATTTTTAACATTTCAACATGTACCAGATGTTTGCACCACTTAAGATTTTGATTTTGGACATATAATACTAAAATTCAAACATGAACTAATAATTTGCCTTAATCTACTTTTGCCTTTGGGTTGGGGGGAGATAATGAATAGTAAAAAAAAAAAAAACCACAACAGAAAAAGGCCTTTTTTTTTTTCTGCCATTTAGTGCTTAAAGCTTTTCAGATGATCTGAAAAATGACAGTACATTAGATTTGGAATTGTATTTTACTTACAATTCCAGTTCTGGTATAGCCTTATATTTATGTCTTAAATATGATAGAATCTTCTGTGGATTGTTGTTTTTTGTAATCTAACAGTTTATACCCACCCTGCATTTTGCCACTTTCTAAATGGAAGTTGCTAGATATATTTCTCATTTCCTGCTGGAAATAAAACTTTTGATGCTAGGATTTCATTTATGATTGAAAATGATGGGTGTTATGATATAGAGCTCTTCTTGATTATGGAGTTATCTATATGTAATTGAGTCTAAGCATTTTTTCAGCATACTAATTTATTCTGTGCTGAGTATGGTTGAACTTGCCACTTTTATTTTCTGAGCAGGAACTTGTTTGAAAGTCTTCAGTAAAAACTTGACTAAAGTACCACCACTCCCCTTGCCCCAAAACTGTCCAGAAATCTATCAGAAAATGGATTTGTAATATGTTGAAATATTGTATTGCTTTTTGTTTTCATTTTAGTCTTATTACTGCCAAATTGTTACGGTATTATTAAGGATATGTGTGTTATATATATGCATATAAAATATATGTATATGTATATGAAAACTAAAACAAGATTTGGTCAAACTATATTTTCCCATTGAATACATTAATGTTTTCAAGGCTGCAAAAAGTGTACAGTTGTGAAACAAGTTGTAAATAAAGACTTGTATAAAAATTCAACTTGGAATTTTTATATGTATGTGGTTAAGCTATTAAGATGCAAGATGATTTTAAAAGGTATTTTTCATTTAGTAAATCTCCATTTCATATATTTTATATTTATTTACATAGTGCTCTTGAGTTTTACAAAAGAACTCCCAAAGTCCTTTTTATTGAACAAGGGAATGTAGTTAAAGTACTCTTGTTTTATAGGGAAAAAAACTTACTCAGAGATGGGAAGTCACATAGTAACCATTCTAAACTGAGACTTAAACCAGTGTCTTCTCCAAGTCCAGTGTTCTTTTCATTACACCATGTTGCCTTTACATATGGCATTACCCAAGGCATCATATAAATGAGCTGGGTTATGCTAATTAACGGAGCAACAAATATTTATCAAGGGCTTTCTATGTTCCAAGCACTGTGGATACAAATAAGATAATTGGACAGTTTTAAGTCCTGGGCATTGGTGTGCTAGTAAATGTTTAACAACCAGTTTCTGTGGGGGAGAGGGGGATGTATGACATACTTTTAAATTTAATCTTCAGTTTTAACATTTTCTTAATCACTTCCTTAAGTGATTAAGATCCCCTAGACCAGGGATCAGCATCCAGCCACGACCCATTTTTGTTCAACCAGTGAGTTAATTTATATTTGTTGTATTTGAAAAGGTGTACGCCATTCTTAGGAGTATTGTTCACATAGTTTATTGACCCCTGGTTTAGATAATCAACAAAACAACCCCTGAATTATAATGTTTGCCATTTTTCCAAGGTGTAAAAGTACACACTAAACACAGTGATCTAGTCAGTAAGAACGGGCTCTGGCACACTTCTGGACCTAGATCACATGAGGAATTAGAGATAAGGTTAGATATGATTCAGAGTTCTTACAAACAGAGCTGGAAAACTAGCTGTAATAGTAAAGATGTGGTCACAACCACTGGCTATACTCTTAGACATTGGACTTCAAATTACTTTATTTGAGCTTCCTAACAACCCTATCCAGGTAAATACTAGAGATACTATTACAATTTTATGGATGAGGAAAAAGGTTCAGAGACAAAGTAATTTGTCCATGGTTACACTAAGTATCAGGAGCAGAATTCTCACTCTGGCTTTCCTACCTCCAAGACCAGCATTCTGTCCTCTTAATTTATCCTGCCTCTCTTTGTAAAGTGCTTAGCACAAAGCTTGCCACAGAGTAGGTACTATATAAATGCGACTTCCTTCCCTTCCCCTCTCTTATCAAGCCTAAATTTTGCTGCTTGATCCAGTGTACCACCTATAATCTGTCCCCATCTCACCTGTCTTACTATCACTCATCCCAAGCACAAACTCTGCTTCCATAAAGCTAGCTTCTTAATATTCCATAAGCATACTAATACTTGCTACATGCTTCTTTTTACCAGGGTTCATTTACCTTGAGCCTTACTTTGCTCAATATCTGCATTCTGTCTGCTTTTCCAAATCCCACCTGTCTAGTTCCTATTTATCTCCTACAAACTGATCTGACAAGTATTTATTAAGGCGTTTTCTAGTATGCAAATCACTGGGAATGCAAAGACAAATTGAAAAGCACACTTCCTTCAAAGAGCTATGGTCTACATCACACAATTTAACATTGATTTTATAGTAGATTATATTCTCTAACAAGAAAGAAAATAGTTGTAATGCAGTTAATATTAAGGATTTTTTAAATGAATATTTGAAGGAAAATTAAATCAGTACCCCCTAGAAACCAACTCATCTTTGAAGACAAATACATTAAAAGAAATTAAGGAAAATCTGGCATAATATAACTAGCTTAAGTTGAAAAAGGAACAAGATGAAACAATAGATGAGAAGTTAGAATTATCTATGGGTAATGTAATAAAATTATGGATTGATTAAGAAAATAGAAGGCAAAGTGACTTGTGCCTGTGGCATCACAGGGCCTTCTTATGCTGTCCTTACACTCCACACACAGGGAGTGCACTGCCATGGTTGGGTATGTCAGACCCTCCATCAGTTGGGACAGTGGGTATGCAAGAGTACATTAGGGGACATTGTGACTAGAACACGTGTTGAAAGGCAACCTAGAAGTCCAGTACTTCAAGGCTGTAGGGCTACTGATGTCTTCTGGTGATGTCACTGCACGATTTTCACTGGGCCTGTATTCCCTGGGTGTGAAATCTCCACTGGAAGTGTTCCCCAAGTCCTCCCTAATCTGTTGAATGCAAGCGACTGTTGGTCCTGCAGTATGGGCATTGCACTACTGGTCTCATGTTAGCTGCTGCGCAGCTAATGTTGGAGGGAACCTTAGAGGCCACTAAGCCTAATTCCTTCATTTTTCAAATGAGGAAACAGGCTGATAAAAGTTAAATTACAGTCATTCAAGCAGGATTTGAACTCAGTTCTTCCCAACTCCAAGCCTAGTTAGTTCTCTTTCATTGTGATATATAGATGTCATCTTTTTGGACTTCTCTTCAGAGCTGGCTGTAGACTCCCATCTCAGCTACAGATTGCTAGGGTAAAGTGACTGGAACCTCTCTCTGTTAAGGGTGAGTGGATAGCTTTACAGGTGTAGCTACTTCAATCAGCTAACAAAAACTAAGTAGACTGTGCTTCAGACTAAGATTAAATCTTCATCTTTATGTCTAAAAACCAGAAATGCCTAGTATGTGATAGGACATACAAAGACAAAAATAAAATCATTCCTTCCCTCCAAGGAGCTCTTGTTCTATCTGAGGCAACATGTAGACTTAAAAGTTAATATAAAATACATACAAAAAAAGAGAATTTCCAAGAGATGGGAGAGAGACCCCAGCAACTAAGAAAAGCAAGAAAGGCTTCCTAAAAGAAAGTAGGACCTAAACTAAGATTAGAAGGAAGCAGGAGTGAAGTAAGTGTGCATCCCAAGTACAAGGAACAAGCTATCTAAAGACACAAAGTGGAGAGATGGTCTGTTGTATGAGGACCTATAGTTACACCTATCTCACTTAGGGTTAGACATTCCCAAGATCTTTTCTGGCCTAGCATGCCATGAATTTGAGCCAGAAGAAAAGGTAAGCTAAATAGGTTCACCACTGAGCCCACAGTTTTTTCCTTTATTATTTGTATCTGTTACCATCAAAACTGGTTGATTTGGTGCTCTATTTTGGTAGTGGAAAAACCTAGTTGTCTCCCTATATATTTCCTGAAGGATATAACTTCAGGTCACTTTGTGCATGTAAGTCTTCACTGGAAATGTATTACGAAGCTTATGCTGATCTGAATTCCCAAAGGCTATGCCTGTAAGTTTGAGCAGGTTCAGCCCCACTGGAAAATTTTTGAATATAGCCTCAGGGATAGACTGAATCTTCTATCTGGGCTCAACTCCACTAAGTATGGAGAGGGTTATTAACAACAGGCTGCCTACTAGTTGATGAATTCAGGTATTTCATTCATGACAACCCTTACGACTCAGGTATAGCCTAATAAAATTATTACTCTAATGATTAAAGAAACTAAATAGAATAAATAAATTAAATAAATAGAAACTAAAAGATGAATTGATCAATAATCATTAGGTCATGGACTAAATTTGCTTCTGTTTTCTTTTCTAGATAGTATGACCTTTGCACTAGAAATGGCAGAACAAAAAATAGCTATCAGGGATTTGATACCCAATGTAAGTGTACTTTATTGAGAAAATACATAGAGAATTGAGTCAAATCTATGAGAATACCAATCATTCCACAACTAATAAATGGCCAAGGGATATGAATAGGCAGTTTTCAGAAGAAATCAGAGCTATCTATAGTCATATGAAAAAAATGCTCTAAATCACTATTGATTAGAGAAATACAAAGTAAAACAGCCCTGAAGTACCTCTTCACACCTATTGGATTGGCGAATATGACAGAAAAGGAAAATAACAAATGTTGGAGGGGACGTGTGGCACAGTGGGCAGAGCCTCAGGCACGACGTATGGCCCTGGACGAGTCAGTTAACTCTGCCTCATCTGTAAAGTGAGCTGGAGAAGGACATGGCAAACCACTCCAGTATCTTTGCCAAGAAAATCCCAGACAGGGTCATGAAAACTTAACTGAGCATGGCACTGTTGGTAGTGTTGTGAACTGATTCAACAATTCTGGAGAACAATTTGGAACTATGCCCAGAGAGCTACAAAACTTTGCATACCCTTTGACCCAGCAATACCACTACTAGGTCTGTATCCCAAAAAGATTTAAAAAAAAAAAAGGAAAAGGATCTATATATACAAAAATATTTATAGCATCTCTTTTTGTGGTGACCATAAATTGGAAATTGAGGGGGTGCCCATCATTCGTGAAATGACTGAGCAACCTGTGATATATGAATGTAATGGAACACTATTGTTCTATAAGAAATAATGAGCAGGCAAACTTCAGAAAAACCTGGAAAGATTTACATGAACTGATGCTGAGTAAAGTGAGCAGAACTAGGAGAACATTGTATATAGTAACAGCAACATTGTGTGATGACCAACTTTGATAGACTTGGCTCTTCTCAGCAATGCAATAATCTAAGACAATTCCAAGGGACTCATGATGGAAAATGCTGTCCACATCCAGAGAAAGAACTATGGAGTCTGAATGCAGATGGAAGCATACTATTTTCTCTCTTTTTTTTTCTTTCTTGTGGTTTTTCCCTTTTGTTCTGATTCTTCTTTCACAACATGAATAAAGTAGAAAAATGTTTAATATGATTATACTATATGATAGCCTATCAGATTTCATGTTGTATTGGGAAGGAGACAGGGAGAGAGGGAGAAAAAAATTTGGAACTCAAAATCTTATAAAAGTGGATGTTGGAAACTATCTTTGCATGTAATTGGAAAGAAAATACTACTAAGTGGGAAATCTTTACTCTTAAAAAAAAAATTAAACTGCAGACAATGTAACCAAAAAAAAAAAAAGAGAGAGAAAGAAATGACAAGCAAGATGGTTCAGAAAAACCTGGGAAGATTTATATGAACTGATGCAAAGTGAAGTGAGTAGAACCAGAAGACTATTGTACCCAGTAACAGAAATACTGTACAATGATCAACCGTGAATGGCTTAGCTATTCTTAGCAATATAATGATCCAAGACAATTTCAAAGAACTTATGGTGAAAAATGCTATCCATCTCCAGAGAAAGAACTGATGAAATCTGAAAGTGTACAGAAGCATACTTTTTTTTACTTTATTTTTCTTGACTTTTTTTTTTTGGTTTGTGATTTCTTTCACAGCATGGCTAGCATGGAAATATATTTTGCATGACTGCCTTATATAGTCTGTATTGAATCACTTGCCTTCTTGGGGAGGGGGAGAAAAAGGGAGGGAGAGAGTTTGGAATTCAAAAGTTTAAAAGATATGTTAACTGCTTTTGCATGTAACTGGAAAAGAAATCCTGGTTTAAAAAAAAGAAAAGAGAAAAAATTAGAAATCATTCACCATAGATTCCCTCTTTTCTCCTTCTGCATGTTTCAAAATGCTGTTCTCATTTAATTCTGCAAACTGTTTTCTAATGTCTTTACTCAACTGAAACTGATCTTTCCAAAGTCACCAGTGACTTTGGAAATTGCCAAATCTGAGGGCTTTTTTCCTATTTTCATTCTGCTTGAACTATAGTGTTAAGTACTATTGATTGCCCTCTTCTATTGATTACTCTCTTCCTCATTGGTTTTCTTGACCCTACTTACTTGATTCTCCTCTTTCTTATCCGACCATTCCTTTTCAGTATCCTTTGCTGCATCATCACCTACAACAAACATTTAAGGAACAAGTAATCCCTATACTATATAATTTGCTTTCAAAAGTAGAAAGAAATAGCATTCTACTCGGTACTTAAGATAAATATGGATCTGGGGGGCAGCTAGGTGGCGCAGT
Organism: Pseudochirops cupreus; assembly: GCA_028627135.1. NCBI lineage: Eukaryota > Metazoa > Chordata > Mammalia > Diprotodontia > Pseudocheiridae > Pseudochirops > Pseudochirops cupreus. Next base: position 112,819,023 of record CM053581.1, read on the forward strand.
GACTAGAGCACCAGCCCTGGAATCAGGAGGACCTGAGTTCAAATCCAGACTCAAACACTTAACACAAAAACTAGCCATGTGACCTTGGGCAAGTCACTTAACCCCAAACTGCCCTCCAAAAAGCAAAAATAAATAAATAAATGAATGAATAAACAATTGAATATGGAATTGACTCCTAAACCAGAGAATGATAAGGCAGAAAAAGAGAACTACATACCAACATCATTAATGAATATCTACAAAAATTATAAAACTCTGGCAAGAAGAACATAGTAATAAAATTTTTTTAATTTCATTTTAACTAAGGTAGACTTATGACAGGAAACTAAAAGTAGTTTTAATATTAATAAAACTTTAGTGATTTGTGATTTTATTAGTTTACTCTATGGATTGAGTACACCTCCTCCCCTTTTATAAAAAGGTCAAAAAGTATAAAAAATAGACATTGGATAATTTTAATACTTATTAATGTAGAATAAAATTACCATTGGGAAAGGAGTTTCCTTTAGTTCATTATATAATTAGATGGAGGCTTGAGCTAATTAATTAAAGAGAAAGAGGTTTCAATTTTATACATTAATAAGAAACTTCATTTATGCACCAAGATTCCTCTGGAGCTCAGAATGATAAAATTTAGTATAGCAGATAGTCAAGTACCAGGCTAAATGATGATCTATAAATGAATGTGGTCTACTTCAATATAACTGCCTATCCTACTGACTAGGGATGTGATCTCTCTTTTCCTGGGTCTCAGTTTCATCATCTGGAAAGTGCAATAACTGGACTAACTGATCTTTTAGTTCCATTTTGTTTTTATCAATCAAGAAACATTTTAACTGCTTACTGTATGCCAGGTACTGTGCTATCCTTCATCTGTTCTGAAAAAGATATACATTTTCATCCTCTTGCTGGTGGAATATATGTCACTGAGGGAATGAAGCTGCTGGTTTCCACTGTCTCTATCTCATTGTTTATCAATTAGCAGTGGCTAGCCAAGGACCTCAACAGAAGGAAACTCATGTGATAATTCTTGACTCAGATGGGGCCACACTAGCTCAGGCTCTCCCTGCTCCCCAACTCTGACAACTTGCCAGCAAGCACTAGGAGTAAGAAATTCTGTGGTGTAAGAAAACTAGTTCTAAAGATGGTTTGAGTCATGATTTGGAAACAGAGGGGTGAGTGAGGGATTGAGAAAATGACAGTATAAGAAAGAAAGTGAATCATGTTTTGAAAAGTGCAATTCTGTCATTTTCAAGGTTTACTCTGGAATTAGAGTCATTAAAAAGAGAGACACTTCAAAGAAACTAGAAAGAGTTTACTCTGATGGTATAGGCCTGAAAATTAAAAGGCAATGAAAAGTATTAGAAATAGGAAAAAATAATTTTTTTAATGCAACTCAATTTTTATTCTGTAACAGAAAGTATATAGAACTAGTCATTTTTCACCCAAGATGGCACAATACAAGGCTTTCTTCTTTGTCAGATATCACGATGTTCAGCACGGGCCAAAGGAAAAGGTTAGGATTTAGTAAAGTATTACAGAAAGTTTAAGGAAATTTTAGATCTCATTGTGAGAAGAGGAAAATAGGAAGATTTCTATGCCTATAAAGTTGTGAACTCTATTTGGAGGTTCTTGTTTCTTCCTTGGGAAGTTAAAGTTAATTTTGAGATTTCTCATGATTACCAAACTTTATTTCATATTTTTTTTTATTCTTGTAGATGCAGAAAAGTAACTGAAATCATGTAGCATGATTTAAAATTGAGCAATTTAAAATTTTGATTTATATGAGATTGATAAATTAGTTGAGGAAAATTATTACCCAAGTGTAGTTGATCTATACTCTGGATGGTAACTATTATTGTCACCCTTTCAACCACTCTATACTAGTCCCTGAATGCAACGATACCAAAATTGGTACATGAAAGAAATGGTTTTCCCACGTGAGGTAATTGAGAAATACATTCTAGATTAATGTCATTAGACTGGAAATAAGTTGTATGTCTGTTTTGAATCCATGATATTGTTTTATGTTAGCATTGTGCTCATAGTTTCTTGCATGGGAAACCATCAGATAGAAGAAATGAGTCTCCTGATTCAGTTTTATACTATAATATTTCTTTTCTAGACAAGAGAGTTTCCCACCTGGTAGATCATAAACCTGACTCTGATACCCTGTAAATAATGTTGCATAATTTATTGTTGTTCAGCCATGTTCAGTTATTCATAATCCCATTTTGGGTTTTCTTGGCAAAGATAGTGGAGTGGTTTGCCACTTCCTTCTCCAGCTTATTTTATAGAGGGGGAAAGAGAGGCAAACAGGATTAAGTGACTTGCCTAGGGTCATGCAGCTAGTAAGTGTCTGAAGTCAAATTTGAATTCAGGTCTTCCTAACTCCAGGCCCAGCTCTCTATCCACTGTCCCATCTTGTTGTGGGCTGCTCAGTGTCCAGCACTAAGCATGATTGGGGATGTGAATAAGAAATGACCAGGCCAAGTGGGTAGTTCAAGGAAGAACCATGAACTGCATTTATTGATTCTTTGAACAAGGTTTTTAAAGATCCAAAAAACAAAGATTCAAGTATTCTTATCCTAATCATATCCTGGAATTTTATTATCAGTATAACAGTCTGCCATACCCTGGAAATAGCTTGGATGAGATAAGGCTTTGTTATCAAGGACCCAGGAAGTCATGGGGAAAGTCAGTTGTCTCTTATCAAAGTATATTTACAGGACAAAAGATGCTCCCTGAAAGCAGGCTACAATCTCAAAGACATCTGCATAGAAACTGATCCCCAAGAATCAAATATTTTGACTTACAATAGTATAAGGAACATGTTCTTTTAGGTGCCTGAAGTCTGGGGACAAAGGCTTTGATGTCAGGATATCAAACAAAAGTCCTTTTAAGTGTATCCCTGGGGGGGTCTTTCGGGGAGCCAGCCTTTACAAGCCGTGTCACCTTGAGGGGCATTGGGGTACACTAGTAAGGTTTTTATCTGAGTCCTGCATCAGGCCTCCTTGGCTCCCACACCATCTAGCTGTCATTGCATAATTGACATTTTGGCATTTCCAAAAATTTATTTATGTATTTATATCTTTCACATCAAACAGAAGTCAAACAGAACTGAGCAGGTTTTGTCCTTTTATACTTATGATAGGTCTCTCTGCCCCTTTAGGCTTAGGTCTGAAGGATGGTCTTGATTATGTTATAACTAGGTCCCTCCTCCCTTTATGGCAAATTTCTCTCACTAAGATAAGATAAGTGAACTGCCAAGGTTTTATAATGTATCTTCTTGTTACAATCATCAGGGAAGTCTGGGCTACTATGGGATAAAGGTATAAAGGACCCTATTGTTTTTATTTCTATTTTAAATTTGTGGCCATTACTTGTCTTAACCTCCTAACCTAGGCAACTAGAGCAAATCAGTTCTTAAACTTGCCAACTCCTTGCTTTAGTTTTCTAAACTTATATCTTTGTATAAGACTATGTCCTTATGGTCTCACAGAAACATATTCTCAAAGAGAGAAAATGATAAAGAGCCAAAAAGTTCTAAATCTTGAGTAATAAAACTAACTTTGAGAAAGGCAACTAGATCAGACTATTTCCACTTGAGGCTAAAATATATATTGTTGGCTTCCAGATATTTTCCAAATGGTAAAGAATATACTGAGAGGACTCCTTTTTTTTTCTTTTTGGATGGGGGAAGACAGGGTAATTGGGGTTAAGTGACTTGCCCAAGGTCACATGGCTAGTAAGTGTTGAGTGTCTGAGGCCACATTTGAACTCAGGTTCTCCTGATTACAGGACTGGTGCTCTATTCACTGCCACTTAGCCACCCCGAAGATATCTTCTACTATAATAATAGCCTTATATTTCTGTGGTTGTGTTAGTGAAAACAATGACAAAAGGCCAAGAAAAGAAAATTGTCCTAAATGATATGGTTTTACATTTTATCCTCAAGGTAAAGGAGAATGACTGAATTTCCTTTAGGTTCATTTGAAAGTCCACAGATCAATTTTATTCAAATACCTAAATACACAGATTTTGGATGTATTTTGGTAATTGTCTGTAATCTTTCAAGTTGGATTGCATCTTGTTAGTATGAGAAATGGCTCACAGTGAAGTTTCTCTTTTCTTTTAACTCCCTGTTACATTCCTATCTCTTCTCCATACTTTGTAAACCAGTTCAGTCTCATGAGCAACTCGCGATTTTCCAGAAATAAGGTAATTTGAAAGAAAACCATACTAGTCCACTTCTGATGGGGCACTTCTAAATTTGATAAAAGGAATACATAATGAGGATTGAAACTACTTTACGCCAATTAGAAAGATTGTAAACTGCCTCACTAGCCAATGGCAAGGTAGGATAGGTGTTAGAGGTGAAGTCAGGATTAGGACAAGAGAAGCCCCCGAGCTTCCACATTTTGCACTCCCTGGCAGACGCTGTTTGAGCAACAGGGGCAGTGCCCTTTCTCATGAGAAAGAATAAAGACCTTTTCTGATCTCAGACTCAGACTCTGAACTTTTTCATCTCACACATTAGGAATAAAGTTTCTAGAGGAAAGACAAAGACTTAAGAGGTAGATGAGGCAGGCTCATTTATTTTACAATTCTTGCAAGAAGCTGGTGGGCTCCTGAGACAGACACACACCTACAGAAAATTAGATCAGCAATTATATCCCCATCCTGCAATGCAAAGTCCCTCCCTCATTTCCTCATTGGCTGAGTACTCTGAGGCGTACAACTTCCCAGTATGCATACTACATGTTAATATTCACAAAGCTATTAAGCATGTGTATTTCATCTTGTACCTGTGGACTAAACCACTTTCCTGTTTTTCTCCTAGTTCTGAGAATTGTTATTGCAAGAAAAACCCACTTCAGGGATGGCTAGATGGCACAGGGAATAGAGCACCAGCCCTGGAGTTGGGAGGACCTGAATTCAAATGTGACCTCAGACACTTAACACTTACTAGCTGTGTGACCTTGGGCAAGTCACTTAATCCCAACTGCCTGCCTGTAACAGCAAGCACCCCAGCACACCCAGGGCGGCTACTAGCACAGGTTCTTAGA
>CM053581.1:112824591-112834591 GCA_028627135.1 Pseudochirops cupreus
TGTTCTTAGTTCAGCTATGCCTTTGTTGTTCTGTTGTCTTCCATTTTCTTTTTTTTTTTGTTTTGGTTTTTGTAGGGAGGAAGGCTGGGAGATTGGGGTTAAGTGACTTGCCCAAGATCACAGGGCTAGTAAGTATTAAGTGTCTGAGGCTGAATTTGAACTCAGGTCCTCCTGATTCCAGGGCTGGTGTTCTGTTTACCGTGTCACCTAGCCACCCCTATTCTGTTGTTTTTCACTCTTCTGACTCTTCCCCACCTCATTTCATTTGGAATTTTTTGGAGTTGTTTGCCTTTTCCTTCTCCAGCTCATTTTACTGAGGAGGAAATGAGACAAACCTGGTTAAATGACTTGCGCCAGAGTCGCAGAGTCAGTAGCCTCTGAGCTTAGTTTTGAACTCTGGTCTTCCTGACTCTAGGCCCAGCACTCTCTCCACTGCTCCACCTAGCTACCTAAGTAAGCCAAGTAAAAAGAGCTTCCTTTCTAAATAAGATTTTACTGAAAAAAAGGTAGAGAATTAAAGCCTTCGTAGGTTCTTGGAAATTATTTCAGAATTGATATTAATACCATATCTTCAGCTTCCAATACCCTAAATCTTTGGAGTAAATTTTTTTACTTTTCTCCATCCTTTACCTTCAGTCTTTTAATTAACTGCACTGAGTTTCTTGCGAAATACATCTAAATTTTACCCTTTCTCCTCCATAAAGCCTTTCCAAAGTAAAGGAGATGGTGATTCATGGCATTCTTCTTCTTCCCCCCAAATTGTTTGACCTGTCAGCTCAAATAATTCCCTCTTCACACTGTCTTGCATAAAATACTTGCCATACTTGTAATACAGGAGCCCACAACTAGCCGATCAAGATCTACTGGTAGATCTACAACCCTTACCCAATAAATCTCGGTTCATTGCCATTCCTAGAGGTAAGAACAATTCTGGCAGCCATCCACTTCTCCTTATTCCTAGGTAATATATACTGTCAGTAATTCCCCACTCTCTTTTTTAGTCGCCATTTTCAGTGATTCTTCCATTATAGTATTTAGTTGTCAGCACCAGTTCTGTCCTGAATTTTAAAAATGTTAGGAAATGAAAACTGACTCCTCATAGAAAGATCAGGAACTCCTGTCCTGTTATAATATAAATGATTTTATGTATTTAACTCTTAAGATAGTCCTGATTCTGTGTGTCTTCTTGTGCATGTATGTGAAGCCAAGTCTTAAAGTTGTAAATATGTGGAGGTCACTTAAGTATTTATGTGATTAATTTATACAATGACCATTTCAGTTCCACTTAACAAGTACTGTACCTAGGAGGAGAGAGAAATGTAATTACACCCTATTACATTCATTAGTAAATAAGAATTTTCCTATTTGCAGAAATGTCTATAAGTAATAATAATTGTATTTGCTCATTTTCTCAGCCTATTACTTGACTTTTAACTCTGTTAAAGTAGGGCTCTGCTTCTAGGGTAGAGGGCATACTATCCCAAGCTTCAGGGGTTTCATATAGCTGTTTTCAAAGATACTTCTACAGGCCTGTAAGTTTTCATTTCTTCCAGAGTAGTATGATCTAAGGAGAGTTGTTTGCTACTCTCTTGGTCTGTGCTCTGGTCTGGTGACCACAGCACTCTTTTCTACCCTGGATTTGTGAGGAGAATCCCGTCCCCCCCATTGGGGCCACAAGTTCTGTTATACTAGTATTCTTCCTTATCCTGGGACTGCCACCCAGGACTTTGACCTGAATCTGAGTATGGGAAAAGCAGCAGAGTCCTGCCTCAGTGCTAGCAAAAAGATTCCTTTCATCTCCTTCTGACTGGCTGTTTGATCCTCTTACCATCTGTGGCCTGAGAGCTCCAAAAGCAGCCACTACAGCCACCTCTGCTGATTCAGTCACTCCCAAGGCCTATGCTGGGCTATGCTCCACCCTCATGCACATGTGACAGACCCTTCTTGCTGATTCTCTAAGTTATCTTTGGCATCTATGAGCTGAGAAGCCTGGAACCCACCACTTCTGCCAGTGACTCAGTCACCCCACAGCCTGCTCTGGGTTTGCTGGGACCCAGTCTGTGCTGGTGCAGCCTGTACTAGACTGCTCTTCTCTCTCACGCTGGTGCAACACACCTTCCCTGCTGACCTTCCAAGTTCTCTTGGGCTGGAAATTTTTTTCTTGATGAAAAGACCAGAGCTAAATAGAAAATTTGACTTTCAAATCCAAGACTTAAGAGGAGCATAAAAAGGTAAAAGGAAAGGGAAAACATAAGGGACTTAATAAGTTTAAATTGTTTAGATTCCTACATGGGAAGATATTTGTTAACTCATAAGACTTTTCTCATTATTAGGGTAGTTAAAAAGAGTATATATAGACAGAGGGCAAAAGTGTGAGTTGAATATGAAGTTATGATATCTAAAAAATAAAATTAAAAGATGAGTGAGGTTTATACTTGGGGAAATAGGGAGAGGTAGAATGGGGTAAATTATCTCAAATAAAAGAGGTAAGAAAAAGTTTTTACAGTGGAGGGGGGAAGAGGCGAAGTGAGGGGGAGTGAGTGAACCTTACTCTTATCAGAATTGGCTCAAAGAGGGAATAACACACACTCAGTTGGGTATAGAAATCCGTTTTACCCTATAGGAAAAGTAGGAGGGGGAGGGGATAAGAGAAGAGGGTATGGTGATGGAAGGGCAGATTGGGGGAGCAAAACACTTTTGAGGAGGGACAGGATAAAAGAGAGAAAATAGAATAAATGGGGGGGGCAAGGATAGGATGGAGGGGAATACAATTAACAGTAGTAGGTGTGGAAAAATTTTTGAAGCAAGTTTCTCTGATAAAGGCCTAATTTCTCAAACATAAAGAACTGAAGTCAGATTTTTAAAAATAAGAGCCATTCCTCAATAGATAAATGATCAAAAGATAGGATCAGTTTTAAAATGAAGTAATCAAAGCTATCTGTAGCTGTATGAAAAAATACTCTCACTATTGATTAGAGAAATGCAAATTTAAACAATTCTGAGGTAGGTACTACATTATACCTGTTAGACTGGCTAATAGGACAGAAAAGGTAAATAACAAGTGCTGGAGGTGATGTGGGGAAAATGAGACATTAAGGTACCGTTGGTGGAGTTGTGAACTGATGTAGCCATTTTGTAGAGCAATTTGGAACTATGTCGAGAGGGGTATAAAACCATGTACACCCTTTGACTTAGCAATACCACTACCACGTCTGAATCCCAAAAGAGATAAAAAACCAAAAGAAAATGATCTATGTGTACAAAATTATTTATAACAGCTCTTTTCGGGGCAAAGAATTAGAAATTGAGGGGATGCCCATCAATTGGGGAATGGCTGTATAAGTTGTGGCATGTGATTTTGATGGAATACTATTGTACTATAAAAAATGATGAGCAGAATGCTCTCAGAAAAACCTGGAAAGACTTGCATGGACTGATGCAAAGTGAAATGTATACTCTGTACAGAGTAACAGCAGTACTGTAAGATGATCACTTGTGAATGACTTGGCTGTTCTCAGCAATACAATGATCTAAGACAAACTCTGAAGGACTCATGACGAAAAATGCTGTCCATCCCCAGAAAAAGAACAGATGGCGTCTGAATACAGATTGAAGCATACTTTTTTAAACTTTATTTTTCTTGAGTTTTTTTTGTCTATGTTTTCTTTTACAACATGACTATTATGGATATGTTTTGTGTGACTACACATGTATAACCTATATCAAATTGCTTGCCTTCTCAATGAGGGAGGATGGGAAGAGAGGAAGGGAGAGAATTTGTAACTCAGAATTTTAAAAACAAATGTTAAAAATTGTTTTTACGTGTAAGTAGGGGAAAATAAAATACTAAATTAAAAAAAAAAGACAATGCCCAAAGTCTGGAAATGGGGTAGCTAGTTGAGGAACAACAAGGAGGCCAGACTAAGCAGGTTTTGTGGGAGGGAAGAGCATTAGGGTTAAGGGTGAGGCAAGGGATGAATGTGAAAAGTGTAAAAAGAGAAGAAAGGTAGAAAGGGACCAGTTGTTGGAAGGCTCTATAAACCAAATGAATTTTATATTCGATTTTGGAGGCAATAGGCAGTCATAGATAGTTTGATATTTTTCATCTTGATCTGAAATATTTAATCCTTTTTAGAATGGGCTTCAGGTAGAGAGCTAGTAGACTTAAAAATATTTATTATTGTTCTTTTCAAAAAACGTTGCTGTTTTTTCCTAATGACTGTTCCCCTCTACCCAAATGGACTGACTTGTAATGAACAAATAGAGTTAAGCAACAAACCAACATAGCTTTTCTCCCTGCATTGCTCTGGCTTCATCATGCCCCTACTGAGCCAGCTGTAGGCCCCAACCTCATTACTTCTTCCACTGCCATGATCGGCTACCAAGACATCATCAACCATGATGAGATGTTCTCCACCATCTCCACCATTCTCCCATCTGGGAGACTATGAAGGCTGTGCACAGAGGGAACCATTGATGATTCACTTATCAGTGGAAATGGCTCTGCTGAAGGTCCTGAGGGTGAAGGAACAGATATAACTGTAATCACTGGAGTTGATGTGGTAATGAACCATCATCTGCAGGAAATTATCTTCGGCGCAGGGCAACTAGGTGGTCCAGTGAATAGAGCACTTGCCCTGAAGTCAGGAGGACCTGAGTTCAAATCTGCCTCAGATACTTAACACACACACACACACACACACACACACACACACACACACACACACACACCTGTCGATATGAACTTGGCCAAGTCACTTAATCCTAATTGCCCTACCTTCCCCCCCCAAAAAGCAAAAAAAAAAAAGAAAGAAAAAAGAAACAAGCTTCACAAAAGAGCCCTACAAAAATTACATCAAAGACTATACATATCAATCAAAGGCAGACTTGAAGAACAGAAACCAGATACAGTAAAACCTTTTATGACAGGAACTATAGAAGAAATCAAACATGTTCCTGCTAATTTTAAAAACTATCAGTTCTTTATGGATGAAAACATGAATCTAGATGGCATGGGGGCTCTGTTGGACTTATGTAATGATGGTGTCGCACCATTCGTGATTTTCTTTAAGGATACCTTACAAATGGAGAAATGTTAACAAATTCAGCTAATTACATTGGATTACTTTGCCGTTGTAACTGGCTGCTGTTTTTTGTCTTCTCATATAACACAGGTCTTGGAAAAACTTGGACTGATGCTATGTTGAGCTTTATTTAATTATTTTTTGCCTTGATTTATTTGGAGTGGAGGCATTTTTAAGGGGAAAAAGTCACGTAGGTGGTCTAAAATAAAATACATTTAAGCCTGCCCCAGACCCTCCCCCACAAAAACCAACATATTGTCCAAATCCAATATTATATCCTTCATTCCACTCCTATGTTCTATTGCCTATTTGATGAAAGGCAAGAAATATCCTTCACTGGAAGTCCTGAAGTGATAATTAGCCATCATATTGATCAAAGTTCTAAAGACTTTCAGTATTGTTTTTCCTTTATATTTTAAGTAATCATTGTATAAATTACTCTTCTGGTTCTTCTTGTGTTGTGCATCAGTTTATACAAATGGTTCCAAGTTTCTCTGGATTCTTCATATATGTTATTCCACAAAGCATAATAGTCTCTTACATTCATGTATTCAACTCATTCAGTCATTCCATGTTTGATGGACACCTATACTTCTTCTAGTTCTTTGCAGCTGTAATATGTGCGTGTGTGTATGTACATGCACACATACACAAACGTACATATTTTTTTTTTGCATAGGACCTTGCTTTTGTCTTTGACCTCCCTTGGGCATAAATCTGTTAGTAGTATCTCTTGGTCAAGAGGTATGTATTTTTATAATATAGGCAAGAGATTTTTAAAATATATTTCTCAATAGTTTCCCACAAAAATGATTTGACCAGTTTACAGTTCCACCAACAGTGCATGAATATATCTATGTTCTCACAGTGTTTCTAGCATTGACCATTTTCATCTTTTTGCCAGTTTGGATGTGAGAAGAAACCCAAGAGTTCTTTTAATTTTCATTAATTTCATTATCATTGACTTTAAACATTCTTTGGGGGGGAGGAGCAAAGGAAGGACAATTGGGTGGGGTTAAGTGACTTGCCAAAGGTCACATAGCTAGTAAGTGTCAAGCATCTGAGGTCACATTTGAACTCAAGCCCCCCTGACTCCAGGGCCGGTGCTATATTCATTGTGCCACCTAGCTGTCCCTCAACATTCCTTTTTTATGATTGTTGATACCTTTTAATTTCTTCTTTTGTAAACTGCCTGTTCATATCCTTTGACCCCTTATCTATTGGAGACCTGGCATATTTCATTTGTCATTACTATGCCATTTATAGTTTCCTAGTATGCACATGGATAGGGAACTTTATCAGCAGGACCATAAATAGTCCTACTCAAAGACTGAGGAAATATCTTCCTTTCTGTAGATATCAGAGAATGTCTGGATATCTGGAAGTTTCACTGTTTAATAAGGAAATTGGACTAGATAATCTGCAAGGTCCTCTCAAGTTGTAAATTCTATAATTGTAGGGGTTCACTATCAGCACATTCAGACATACTTCTCCCTTACCCCTCCAGTACTGAGGAATGATAAATAAACCCTCCCATGCAACAAAATTGGGGACTCCACAGTATAGAGGATATGAATTTTGGAGCAGCTATATTTACTACCCTCTGACCTAGGAATTTTGATGGAAATGTAGCATTTTCATCAGCTCCTGTAAGTTGAAGTTGGCTTTGCACTCCACTCACAACTTCTATAAGGCCTGTTTGTTACTATTCTGAATTCATTTGACTCTTCTTTTGAATTGATACTTTGAGATTAGATCAGTTTTCTCTAAATGACATCTTCAGTAGTTTCATAATAAGTATTTGAATTATTATCTCCCAGTGAATCAAAATATTGCAGTGTATAAAACTAATGAAAGCTTCCTTTGATCTATTTAGAATTTATCTGTCGTCCTTTTTTTTTTAACCAGGGAGTAATTTTCTTGTTGGCAATATCTTGGACTCCTTTTATAAAGGTGTCTATTTTCTGTAGTCAAGCATGGTATGGATTCTGAGATGTACTTATCCAGCCCTTATTCTCTTCCTAATCTTCAGTCTTACACCTCCAGCTGTGAATTTAACATGTTGAACTGTTTGTCTCATAGATGTCTTAAGCTTGATATAGCCAAAACAGAATTTGTTACCTTTTCTCAAAAACCCTTGTTTTTTTCTAACTTTTCTTTTATTGTCAAGGGCACTGCCGTTGTCCCAGGCACCTAGGCTCGTGCTCTAGGTGTCAGTCTTGATTCCTCTCACCCATCATATCCAGTCACTTGCCAAATTTTAACAGTTTTAGTTCGTAACTCTCTTGTATGCATCCCCTCCTCTCCTCTGACACTGCTATCATCCTGTTGCAGACCCTTATCAACTTAAACTTGGACTATAGCAGCTTGCTAGTTGGACTCTGTGCCTCAAGTCTCTCTCCAAACCATTTCATCTTCCATTCATCTGTCAAATTGATCTTCCTAAAGTCCATGTCAACCTTTTATTCAATAAACTCTAGTGGTTCCCTATTACTTTCAAGATCAAATATACAATTCTCTGGCATTTAAAGCAATAATATTCATAACTCAGCCCCTTTTTCTTCCATTCTTATTTACACTTTATTCTCCCCAGGTACTCTGCAGTCCAGCTACCCTGACCTCCCTGCTGTTGCTCACATAAAACACTCCATCTCCAAGATTGTTGTATTTTTGCTTGCTACCTCCATACCTGGAATTCTCTCTCCTCATCTCCACCTCCTGGTTTCCTTCAAGTCCCATCTAAAGTCTTACCTTCTGCAATAATCCTTTGTTTGCCCCCTTTAATGCTATTGCCTTATTTCTCCACTTTATACCTGTAGATATCTTGGCTTCGCATAGTTGCTTACCTTGTCGCATAGTTGCTTACCTTGTCGCATAGTTGCTTACCTTGTCGCTCTTCACCCTGCCTCCTGTAACACCATGCGCTAGCAGATTCCCAAAAGACTGCTACTGTGAACAGCTTTTAAGGTTCAGATTACACAGCATGGCGAACACTCCATTTATTCCATTACAAATCAAGGCAAACATTCACAACAGATCACAATATAATATTCGCTACATTACATCTTATCACAGAAAATCACAATATAGTGTTCACAACAGCTTAACATTAACATAGTTTTTACTACAGTGGCTACAATATTTAGAATAAAGAACCAAAGAATAATCATCTGGTTTCCCTAAGGGGGGAAACCCTCCTTACTTAATCATTCAGTCAATTCACAATACAATAATCAATACTTAATCATTCAATCAATTCACAATACAGCAATCAATCTTCCACTCATGGGGCAATCATAAATTAACTTAATCAGTCACTTATCTAGATTCACAATTACTAAATATCATTAATCACAAAATACAGTCATTAGAAAATTGAACAAACCCTCCACCTCTCGGTTTGTAGTAAACTTCAACATCCAGGGGGAGGCCTTTTGTTCATCTTGACTCAGGGTGGTCTCTCAGATTCCCTGGATCCCCTTCTATGGTCCCAGCTGAATCCACCAAACAGTCACCTGGATTCAGGGGCAGACAGCTCCCAGGTTCTTGTCCAGTCCTCCAGGCAGTTCCTGGTACACACTGAAGTTCACAGGGTCCAGCACATCTCAAAACCTTCACCATTTCTGTTGCCAGGAACTCAAGGATCCACCAAGCCATGAACCAACAAAGGCTTATCCCTGTCATGCTTCTTCAGTCCTCTAGCAGTTTGGCTGGCCGTAGGACCCAGGAGAAATCTTGGCCTTCCAGATTCTGGTCTCATAGAAAACTCCACCTCAGTTCTCAGTCCAGCAGGCCCAGCTCCCAAATGCTGAAACAATCCTGTTTCCTTCACCAAGAGCCACCAGGAGGAACATTCCTGATTCTGATTCTCTGTCTCTGGAATTCTTCTTATAGACACACACTGGCCTTCTGTCTCAGCCAGCCCCCTCCTGCCATGTCAGCAACAGGAGACAGAGTTCACACCTTCTGGTTCCTTCAAGAGGTATTTAGCCCTAAGGGCTAAGTATCTGCTAAATTGATTACTGTTACACCTCCCCATTCCCTTAGACTGTGATCTCCTTGAAAGCAGCCTTTCTTTTGCCTTTCTTTGTATTTGAAGCACTTGGCACAGTGCTTAGTATATATGCAGGTGCTTAATAAATGTTTATTGTCTTGACTTCACTAGTAGAAAGAACAGTAAATTTAGAGTTATGATCCATTGACTAACTAACTAACTTTGGGTAAGTCAATTAACCTTGCTGAGCTTTGGTTTCCTCATTTATAAAATGAAAAAGCTAGACCAGCTAGATCATCCTTAAGGTTTCTTTCAGCTCAAAATCTATGTTCCCATGTTCTTCAACAAACACATTTACCTGGTAAAGATATTATTAAAGAATTTTTCTTTCAATAAAAGATCACTCATGAATGCAAAACATTATTTTGGTTGTTTATTTAACTTTGTAAACTCTATTTCTTCTAGTTTATCTCATACTTTCTTCTTTTATTATTCCTAGAACTACTCTCTTGTCCTAGGAATTTGCTTTAACAGTTTTCTGTTTTTTCTACTTGAAATAAAATATAGGTTACCTATAGTGTTCATTTTCTGATGTTGTTAAGCTAAGTGATCTCCACGCATCTCCCCAAATCTTAGGATTTCATATCTCAGCTTTTCCTAGGGTAGGGGTGTATAATGTTTGCCTTCTTCCTGTCTTCCATTTTTTCTCTTGAAAAGAAATAAATGTAATATGTTGAAAGGTTCCCTGCTCATGGGCTTGCAAAGAGTTCTGAACTATATGGGCTAGGCTTTGAGATGGAAGTAGCAGCTTTCCAGTGAGTCTTCCTAATCCTAGGTGTCCCAAAGAATATATTTTTTTTCCTGATCATCATCAAACTACATAACAAATAAGTTATTTCTTAAAATTTGTATAACAAATATA
>CM053581.1:112840527-112860593 GCA_028627135.1 Pseudochirops cupreus
GACTTTAGTGGGAAGTATCTTTGTGTGCGTTTTGGAGTTCTAGGATTGGTTTAGAGTCCTGTTTTATGGGTATTTTGGGGTGGCTATGTGAGAGCTGCAATATGTTGCTGCTGCTACGCCGCCATCTTGGCTCCACCCCCTACCAACAGGAAAATTAATGTGTTTAGATGATCTGTAAACCATCCATAGCACTTTCTGCTACTCTTCTTTGGCGAATCACTATGAAAGCTGAAAGGGGAGTAATGTAGGACAGAAAAATTTTGTATTTTTGCTTTTTGCATGGGGTTGCTTAGGCCAAAGGATTCACCACAAAGTGGGCAGCCTGCTGTAAGCCTCTGTATTCTTAGTCTTAAAAATTTTTTTCTTTTTTGTGAGTTAACAATATAAACATCTCAAGATGTGCGGAGAGCCATATGAGAAACTAAAACTTTTACCACATATATAGTGTTTCACTTATTGCTAAACACATTTCTAAGTTTAAAGAGGTAGACATTTCTTTATTTTTGGCCCATTTTGCACTTCTTCCATCTGTGTAACTTATCAAATGTTTTACTGTTGTTCTTTTTATGTTTTTAAATTTTTAATTAAATTTTATTTTTCAGTTAGCAAAAATCTGCCTACTCCTACCTCCCATTTAAGAAGGAAAGGAAAATAAAACCCCTGTTACAAACATGTATAATTAAGCAAAACTAATTTTCACATTGACCTTGTCTGAGAGAAAAAAATGCATGCATGTGCATGTCTCGTTCTGCAATTTGAAGTCTCTCATCTCTTTTATCAGGAGATATTTCATCTTTAGTTCTCTGACTGGACTTTACACTAATGGGAGTTGCTATCTTTCAGTGCTGTTTGACTTTACAACATTATTGTCACTATACAAATTATTCTCTTGGTTCGGTTCAGTTCACTCAACATCAGTTCATGAGTCTTCCCAGGTTTCTCTGAAACTGTCCCCTTCACAGTTTCTTATAGCACAGTAGCACTTCATTACATCCATATACTTAACTCCCTTCAGCCATCACCAGTTGATGGGGACCCTTTCAGATTCAAGTTCTTTGTCACCTCGAAAAGATATAAATATTTCTTAACATCTTTAGAGTTTAACTAATACCTCTCTTATTCTACCCTCCAATTTCCCTTTTCCCTCCTGTTCCCTGCTATGTGAAATATATTGTGTATTCAGTTGCATATGTATATTTTTCCCTCTGACCAGTTCATATGAATATGAGGTTCAAACGTCTCCATCTTTTCCTCCTTGTTCATGTAAATTTCTGTTTTTTTCCCTGTAATATTATATTCAGTTTTTCTGGGTATGTTATTCTTAATTGTAAGTTTGCATCCTTTGCTTTATAGAATATAATTCCAAGTTCTCTTTTGTAGAGGTAGCTGCTAAATTTTGTGTGAGCCCACTGTGGTTCCTCTGTACTTAAATTCTTTTTTCCTGGCTGCTTGCAGTATTTTTTCTTTGACATAGAAACTTTGGATTTTGGCCATAATGTACTCAGAAATTATCATTTGAGATTTCTTTCAGGAAGTAACCAGTGAATTCTTTTTATTTCCATTTTGTCTTCTGGTTTTTAGAAATATAGACAGTTTTCTTTTGAGATTTCTTGAAATATAATGTCTAGGCTCCTTTTTCGGTCTTAGTCCATTGATTCTTAAATTCTGTTTCCTCAATCTGTTTTCTAAGTCAGTTGTTTTTGCTAAGAGATAACCTTATATTTTCTTATATTTTCTCAGTCTTATGACTTTGTTTTAATATTTCCTGTTGTCTCATAAAGTCATAGACTTTGACTTGGTCCATTCTAGGTTTTAGGGACTTTGTTGCTTGGGCAAAGTTTTGTACCTCTTGAGTGAAGTTGAGAATTCCCTTTTCAGTTCTTTCTTCCATAGTTCCAGTTTCCTTTCCAGTTTTTTCCTCTAGCACTCAGTTCATTTATAAAAAGCTTTAAAAAACAAAAACAAAAAAACCTCTTGCTTCATCTTTTCATAAAATTCTAGTTGAATTTGTGCCCAACCTGTTTTCCTTTGGGACTTTGCATGTAGATGTTTTGTAGTCATTTTCATCTTTGGGTTTTATGTCTTGAGTAACTGTCACCACATTAGCTTTTAATGGTGTGATTCTTATTTGTTTATTCATCCTTCTAGACTACTTCCTGACTTTGGACTTTGTTTTAGGGCAAGACTCTTTACACTTTTAGAGGAAATGTCTAGGCTGGTCTTGTTGCTGCATTTTAAAAAATGTTATTTCTAATTCTCAGGGATAGCTCAGACTGATGACCTGCAAACTTTCAGTGCTCCCAAAGCGGTGTGATCTAGGGTACTCTAATCACTGTTCCTTTTATTGGAACTCTGAAAATTCCTGACTTGGGTTTGGATCTGAGCAGCAGTTGACTGCTGCTGGACTCAGCTTCTATCATCCAGCCAGCCAGTTCTGCTGGTTCAGTGACAGAACTGTAGGTCTTCCTTGAATCTACAATTTCTGCCCTGGATATTCCTCTGCAGGCTTCAGACTGGCCTGGACGCTGAAACTGAGAGCCCTCCGTTGCTATCATGCAAGCCACATCATACTGCTGGCTTCTGAACTTTCTTCTTGATGGGTACACAGATCAAAGGACTCTTGAGCACTCTTTATCCAAGAACACCACCTCTGAGAACACATATGTTTCTCATTTTACCCTGGATCTGTGACCCTGGTGCTCTTTTTAAAATAATGTCACTACCCACAATCCTCTTCGCACCAAGTGGAAACCCTCCTATATAATAATTATGTATAGTCAAATGAAACATATCAAGATATTGACTACATCTGAGAATACACATCTGGTTCTATACCTTTAGTCATTCACCTCTACCAAGAAGTGGGAGATATGCATCATCATTAGTCTTTTGAAGTCATAAGTTATAAGATTTTTCCGTTATTTCACCTCACATTATGATGGTCATCAAGTAAATTGCTTAATCAAATGAACTCCCTTATAGAAAAGGTCCTTATCCTTAATGGGCTATATTGTAAAGGAACCTTTTCTTATTCCTGCACTAGTCGTCTCATGACAACAAAGTAACCAGTATCATAGTTTTTTTAATTTTACTTGTCAGTTGTTCTTACTTCATTCTATATCCATGCATACAGGTCTTTCCACATTTCTTGGAATTTGTCAGTTCTCTTTCCATTCTTCGTTAAGCTGGTCCTCAGAAGCAGACAGTCTCTGGGAACATAGTCAGAACATTTCTAGAATAATAGCCTTCCCTATGTTGGTTTAACCTCCAAGAAAGAATGCAGTGTTGTCAGTGTGAGGAATCAAGGTAGAAGTTTGGGGCATCTTTAATCAGTGACTTTATATTCTGTAAAGCCAGGTTATACATTTTCTTCTCAGTACATAACATCAACAAAAGTATTTATAGATTAACAATAATAATTTAGAGACAGCTAGATGGTGTACTGAATAGAATACTGGATTTGGAGACCAGAAGACCTAAGTCCAAATTCTGCCTCAGACTTAACTCTTTTATGACCCTAGCCAAGATATTTAACCTCTCATCTATAAAGTGGGATTAATATCATGTACCTCCCACAGTTGTTGTGAAGATAAAAAGAAAAGATATTTGTAAAGCACTTCACAAAATCTTTAAAGCATTATATAAGTGCTAGCTATTTGGTGGGGAGGCAGTCAGGGTTAAATAACTTGTCCTGGGTCATACAACTAGTAAATGCCTGGGGCCAAATTTAGACTCGGATTCTCTCTACTCTAGAGCAAGTGCTCTATCTACTGCAGGACCTAGTTGCCACAAGAGCTGTTATTATTAATTAGTTTCACACTGACCTGGCTAATTTGAACATAGATCCATAGTTCTTCCATCTTCCTTCCTCTCCAGTTTTGTACTATGACCAAAAATAACGGTAAAGATGAAGAAAAATTAATTGGGTGATATTGCTTTCAGTTTCGGAGCAGAGAGGATAATTACTCCTTGTTTCTGTTGTGATCTTCAAAGGTAAAGCCTCCACATGAGGGAAGATTCTGTTTTCAACTGTTACCTATTGAGAGGGCTATATTTCCTCCACAGAGTTGGCAGGAAATATGAGGGAGAAAATGTATAAGTAAACATTATTTAATGATACTGATCACTAGAATTTATACCATAGTTTGATGACAGAATTTTAGGGAACTGCATTTAGGTGTGACTAATTAAGAGATACCAAAGGCAGCTAAAAGATAAGTAAATGGCTAGATAGGAGAGAGAACTAACTGTAACTAAAGCCAAAATTGTTTGCCTAATTCCTATGGTTGTATGATCTTTTCTGAATATTCATGCTCCTCTCTATTTCTCTTGTCAGGTATACTCTAGAAATGATAAAAACAGCACCACATAATGAAAGTGCATGGAACTATTTAAAGGGGTAAGATGATTTTGATTAGACATTTTCATTTTAATTTTAAGCACACACTTTATCATTAACAACGATAACAAAAACCTCAGCTTTTTAAGTTTGCATTCGTTATACATTTTGACGTTTGAGATGGAAAATATCTTCTAAATATAAATTTAAATATGGATTTAATTTTTATCTAGATCTCATACATGCTAAAATGGGACATAGCAAATCTATTTTTCATTCAGTCAACAAGCATTTATTAAGTTCTAATTATGTATCAGGCACTGTGCAGAGCACTGAGGATATAGATGCAAGCAAAGACAACTTTTTTCCTCAAGGAACTTACATTCTAATGGGGGGAGACAACACATAAAAGCAAGCTGTGAAGGATTCTTGGCCTGGGACAGGAGGAGCTCACCAGTGGGAGAAGGGGGGTGCATCTCTGAAAATCTCAAGTTAACCTCCTTCCCCACCAGACTTCTTAGAACTGCTAATAAGTAACACATGGTCAAATTGAATGAATTTAGCCTTTCAGTCCAAATTTTAAAAAACTTTTTACCTACCTTTTTTATCAATAAATAGATAAAAATGAAAAGATAATAAAATGAGCCCCCTTACAGGAAGTACCCTTGATGAGCTGTATTGTAAAACAGCTCTTTCTTATTCCTGCCCTAGTCTTATGACAGCAAAGTAGCCAGCATCATTTGTCCTCTTTTCTTTTTACTTGTTGTTACGCGTTAGAAATAATTTACCTCAGGCTATTGTTAGGTAACTAGCAAAGCACAAAGATCTTACCTTGTCTTCATCATAATTCTCAATGTGTTTTTTCTTCATTCTAGGATTTTGCAAGATCGTGGCCTTTCCAAGTATCCCAATCTGTTAGAGCAGTTGTTAGATTTACAGCCAAGTCACAGCTCTCCCTACCTGATTGCCTTCCTTGTGGACATATATGAAGATATGCTAGAGAACCAATGTGACAACAAGGAAGATACACTTAATAAAGCATTAGAGGTGAGGTGGTAGGACTTATATTCTATTCTAGGCAATCTGATTTACATTCTCCATCATTTCTGATACTTAAGAATAAAGTCAGCACAGTGCAACTAACTTTATATCTTGTCCTTTATAGGAAGTCAGGACTCACTTATATTTGGTTTGGGATGGCATCTTTCAAATTTCCTGTCATATAGTCTTCTTCTAAAGCTGCCTTAGGAAGTATTCTTGCCATCAGATCAATATCAGTGGTTTATGGTTTTGTTCTGGTGCTTCTATTTTATCAGTTTCTTCTGCCAAAGAGGAAGAAAAAAATACTGACATGTTAAAACATGTTAACAACAATGAAAGATTAAGAAACTGCCCTAAAGTTAATTACTAGTAGGACTTGTTATGTACTGGCTTAGACAGTGGGGTTGGCTGTAAATGGAATCGTATCTTAAAGTATTACTATTTTTCATTTCTAGTTATGTGAAATTCTAGCTAAAGAAAAAGACACTATAAGAAAGGAATATTGGAGATATATTGGAAGATCCCTTCAAAACAAACACAGCACAGAAGGAAGTTTGCCAACAGATAAGCAGCAATAACAGCATTCAGAAGACACTAATGGAATAGTTTTATTTTTAAAAGAAACTTGGAACAAGGAAGTGTGACATGGCTTAAAACCAGAGGGATCATTTCCTTCTACCTGTGTGGGTGTGTGACAACAAGTGCATTGCACAGGTATTGCTTCCTAACAAGCACTAAGCATAATAAGTACTCTTTGGGCACTGCTGCTATTCAGACTAACTTTAGAAGTATTAATTTGGCTGTCTTTTTAAAGTAAAATAATTCCTTAAAATAACAATCCCCAAATGAATTGTTGAATAATAAATAATTCCATGTTTGTTTATTTTTAAAGACCCTAAATAGTCTGTTCTTTTCACCTATTTCTTACCACTCAGCTCCTTCCTAAATAGTATATATGAATTCAGATTTGCAGCGGTAACAATTGCAGATAACTTGTATGTTGTGGAGGTAACATAGACCATGAGCAAGGAGTACAATTGCTGCAATACATTAGAACTATTACAGAAGCTGCACTGGTAATATCTTGCTATCGCTTTAACTGACTAAATGACAAAATGATTTTGTAATAAAACTGTAGATACACCTCAAACAGTATGTAGTGGTGGTGTGGTATTTTGTTTTCATAGCATTTAACTAGTTCCCTTCTGAGCTTAAATCATGTCATCTTATGAACCAGCTACAAGGGAAGTTCTCTTGGTCTGAGGGTAAAAAAACACAGAACTGGAAAACAGGATCTTGAAAGATAAAGTTGACAGAATATTCTGGCCTCACTAAGGCACAGATTGGTTTAAATAAAAGTTTCCCTTTTTTTGTTCAAGGAAAAAAAATTCAGGATATGAAGATAAATAGTCATTGGTATGGCTGTTCTTTAGTGATGAATTATATACCTCAGGTTTTTAGTTGTATAAACTTTTGTTTTTAACATTTTGCATCTTAGTTTTTTAAAGTTTTAAAACTTACCTAATTCCAAAAATCTCCAGGCTCCAATACAAAGTCAGTTTAACTGTTGTTTTTAGAGTGTTTCAACATTGGACTGGAATGATGTTTGTTTCCAAGACTAAAGAGCTTCTAGACAGAAATGTATACATAAAGAGGTAACACATGTTGTATCATTTTAATAGTTGTAAGTGTAGATGCCATAAAGAATTTTTAAGAGTACCTGTTTAACAGCTCCACAAGGTATAATACTGTAATAATACCCCTTAGAGTAGAATGAAATTTTAAGACAGTCATCCATTAAATTTAAATGGACAATCTTCCTATCCCTTAATTTTTTTTTATTATGAACATATATATGTACACAAACAAATACGACAGAAAAGATTATATATTATGAAACTGTAACTCTTGTACACAACTTGGTTTTTTAAAAATCTCTTAATTTTAACAGAGTAGGATTCATACTACACTGCTTTTCTGAGTCTTCTGTATTTCTTCCCTCTCACTTCTGCATATTTTTAAAATGTTTCATTGACATGCCTTTCCTTTTCTATTTTTGGTAGCATTATCAGTACTAGCTCCACAATCATCTCCCCACCAAAAAAAAGTCTTTTCACATAAGAAAGAAGTATAGTCAAACAAATTAAATTTGCACATTGATCAAATCTGAAAATGCAAATCTGGTTCTACACCTATGGTCCATTACCTCTCTCAAGAAGTGGCAATTAAGCTTTATCAACAGTCTTCTGAAGTCATAATAGATCATTACATTAATGATCAGAGTTCTTAAATCTTTCATAATTGTTGTCTTTTACAGTGTTGTAGTCATTGTAGAAGTTGTTCTCTTGCTTCTATTCACTTTACTGTACCTCAGTTCATACAAGTCTTCCCAGGTTTCTCTGAAATCATTCCTTTCATAATTTAAGGTTCAATAATCTGTTCATGTGCCATAATTTGTGTGATCATTCCACACATGATGGGAACCCACTTTATTTCTAGTTCTTTACCACTACAAGAGGCCTGCATTAGTGGTGACCTACTGGGACTCATTTGCTTACTCACTACTCTTTTGACTTCTATGAACTCTGAGCCATGTGCAGGTGGTATCCATGAATCAAAAAGTGTGCATGGTTTAGTGAATTTGGGGAAATAGTTATGAATTACTTCTCGGAATGGTTAAACCAATACATAGCACCATCCACAGACTACTAGTGTTCCTGTCCTCCCAGAGCTCTCCAATGATTGTAATTTTCTACTTCAATAATCTTTGCCAATCTGATAGGTGTAAGGCAGAAACTCAGGGTTATTTTAATTTGCATTTCTCTTATTACTAATGATTTGGAGCATTTTCATGTGGTGGTTGACAGCTTGTTACGTATGGTTATTGACGGCTTCTTTTGAGGCCTTACCTGTTCCTTTGACTGTTTATCAATTAGGGAATGACTCTTGTCCTTATGTATTTGAATTTGTGCTTCTGACTTCTGGACTTTCAACAGTATGCTTTAGCTGCATTGTCACTCTAGAATCTCCCTCAAGACCACGACCTTCTTACCTTAGAACATCCACCTGCCATGCCTTCTCTTTCGGTGAATTCCTCCAGGGGCCTCCATTTTGAGGAGCACCTTTGGCTGGCCAACCTTTATATCCTTCCCCACTGTGCTTCAGACATTCTGAACTTCAGTACCATGCAGTCTTTCTAGATCTTTCTCTGAATGCAGACATCTCCTTCCATCCTGAGACTTGTAGAGTTGTCTTATAACTGTGCGTTGCTAATAAGAGTCCAGCTGATCAAGGTTGGTCATCACACATACGATGTGTCTGTGATTGTGTACAAATTTACAGTAGTTTTTCTTAATTAGTTCCCTTCTAATTCTAACTATATTGCCTTTGTTTGTAGAAAAAATTTACAATTTATGTAATCAAAATTATCCATGTTTGTCTCCTGTGCTCCCCTCTATACTGGATAAAGGATTCCTTTCCTATCCATAGTTGTGAGGTATTTCGCTTTTCCTTTTCCTAATTTATGATAAGACCTTTTATATCTAGGTTATATATCCATTTAGTATATGGTATGAAATGTTAACCTAAACCTAATTTCTGCCAGACTGCTTTCCAGTTTTTCCAACATGTTTTTGTCGAATAGTGAACTCTTACCCTAATAGCTAGTGTCCTTGTTTTTATTATACTATATTCAGTTGTTTTTCTATGTTGCCTGCCTAATCTGTTCCACTGATCAACCAGAACTGAGGCTGCTAAGCTCCTCTCTGTCCAACTTTTTTTTTCTACTCAAAATTCTTTTTGTTCTTGCAGAAAATTTGTTGTTCTGTCCAGTTCTATAACATAATGTTTTTTTGAGTAGTTGGATTAGTACAACACTGAATCTATAAATAGATTTATGTAGTTCTGTCATTTTTATTACATTGGTGTGTTCCAATCACAAGTAATTCATATCCCTTTATTTAATTTAAGTATTTTTATAAGGAGTGTTTTGTCATTGTATTTCTATAATGTCTCTGTGTGTCTTGGTAAGGGAGACCCAGATATTTATACATTCTATAGTTACTTTGAATGAACCTTCTCTTCATCTTTTCATGCAGAGTTTGGATGGTAGTATACAGAAAATTTAATTTGTGTGGGCTTGTTTTAATTAGTGATTTTTCAGTTTAGATTCTCTAGTCTAAACCATCATACTACCTGCAAAAAAGCAGTGATTGTATTTGTTCCTTGCTGATGCTTATTCCCTCAATTTCTTTTTCTTGTGTTAGTGCTATAGCTAGCATTTCAAGAGGTTTGTCTTCCTAAGACAATTTCTCTCCAGACTTAATCATCCTCCTTCAACTTGCCATACCTCCGTTCAGCACCACCCCTGCTTCATTTGACTGTCCTTTTATTCTGCTTGTGTCTCTCTCCTCCCCCCCCACCAATATTTTGTTTTTTGTCTTTAAAATGTAACTTCTTTTGAGTGTAGAGATTGTGTCTCTTTTGTGATTTCATCCCCAACACTTAGCATAGTGCCTTGCCCATAGTGCTTATTAAATGCATTTTCCATTCATTTCAGTTTGTTTTTCCATTGTAGTACTTCAACACATTCATTTTATTTCAGTTTAAAAGAATTGATCTCTGTAGCAAAACACACCCGTTTTTCAGACTCTCATGCCCATCATTTCTAAAGACGATAATGAGTATTATAAAACTGTTCACACTCTGATTTGGCTCAGAATCTGGGCATTTTCCTCCTGTTCCTACCACCACCCTCCCACCCCCAGATGCCACCTTTATGTTTTCTTTTCCCAAACATGCTACTTGGGGCTCATAACTGTTTTATTCAGATATGCCACTTTGAAAGATGTTTCATCACTGTCACCAAGATATTAGAGTAACTATGAATAAGGCATGACCTATGCACACAATTTCATGGGCTAGCTGCTTTGATTAGAGGTACCCAACTCATAGTAGTGCTTAGTAAATGTTTACTGACTAACTTTAGTTAGTTAGTTAGTTAGTTGCAAAGGCCCTCCAACTCCAGGTAGTAGTATAGTTTAGCAGTGTAAATCTATTACTGCTGTTTGAAGAGCACATCAAAAGACTTATCTTTATATAAAAAGATAAGAGGACCAAAGGCTGGATTACACCCACTGCTTTCCATCTTCATATTTTTGTTACTTCCTTGTAATGTAGCTTCTTCTTTTTCCCTGTGTTAGGCCACTAATGACCTTATTACAGATTCAAGGTTTTTTCCCTGTCTTCTCTAGCATACCCAGCTTCTTGACTATACTCGACATTGCTAGGCTTCCATGAAACTACCTTTCCTCTGTCTTCTTATCTCTCTGCCCACTTCTGTCTCCTTTATTGGTTCCTCTTTATCTCTAAACTGACACGACGTGGGTATCCTTAGGTGTTCAGTGCATTGTTCACTCTTCTTAATGCTTACTTATTAAAGGAGTTCATCCTTTCTAGTAACTTTAATTACTGCCTCTATGAGAGTAACTTTCAAATCTGTCTTTCTGATCCCACGCTTTCACCCAAGCCTCAGTCTCATATTACCAGCTGTCAGCAAATACTGGACCTTTCCAAACTCAGACTTATAAAAAACTAAAGTCATAGATAGCCTCCACTCTTCATCCACCCAGCTTTTGAAATGTGCGATTTATTTTCTACATTCATCTGTTCTGTTCTTTCAATTCCTTTTGACACATCCTAGTCCAGGCCTTGAGTTTACTGCTAGATTGGGTTGACTACAGAAACCTCCTTGATGGCTTCTTTGTTTCCATTTTGTCCCTGTCTCCAGTTCCTGAAGCACAGTAATCTGCCAGGCTAAGCTTCATTAAACAATCTTCATTTCGTCACCCTACTCAAATTTCTAATTCTTCCCTGGTATATTACTTAATCAGACTCCTTCACATGGTCTTCAGAGGGCCAAACCCTTCCCATCCCCAACTACAATTTCATTTCCTACATATTTGCAATTTAATTTGTGCCATCTGCTTTACCCAAGCTAGCCTATGCCTTTGCTCTTAAAGGAAAAAAAAAGTATTGATTTTTTTTTATAGTAGATATATTTAGTCTCTATTTCACCTTTCTTCTGCAGTCAAACCCTCCAATTACCCTTTTTTTTTGGTTCCTCATCTGGATAACAATATGATGGAGATGAGAGTGTAGCCTCAAGCTGACGCTATCCCAGAATTCAGCAGGTAGTGATACCTTTTGAACTTGGATTTCTGGGTTTGGAAGTTTCTAGGAGAAAAAAGCCAGAATAAGCTGGGCACCTGATATGTAGGTGCTGGCTCTACTGCTAGTCCTGGCTCTAGACAGTGGGAATTGGAATCTAAGGCCTCCACTCCACCTCCTCCCCCAGCCAGGAACGGATGGAACATGCTGATGATTATTCTAAAGCAAGAGTTGTCTTTTTTAAATATTCTGAAAACTGTATTTAAGTATAATTTTAATGATCATCAAAACTATTTGCTGTTGATTTAAGAAAGTAGGTCGGTTAATTACATTAACATAGTATCGTAGTTTTCTAAAGACCTACCAACTATAGCAGTGACTCAACTGTTTGACAAAAACTACTGGGAAAATTGGAAAAGTGTGACTGAACTTAGATCAGCATCTCACACATACCAGTATAGGTTGCAGAAGGAAGAATATGTGATCTAGATATAAAAGCGTCATATCATAGACAAATTAAAGGACCAAGGAATAAAATATGTTTTGTAACTGTGGTTAGGCAAAGAGTTTATAATGATAGAAGGGATAGATAAGATTACAGGAGATAACATGGACAATTTTCATTACATAAAATTGAAAGTTATCACATAAACAAAATTAATACAGTTAAAATTAGAGTGGAAACAGTTAACTGGGGAAAAAATATTTGCAGTAAGTTTCTCTGTAAAGGTCTGTTTCGGTATATAAAAGATATGAGCCTAATTTATAAAAACAAGAGCAAATCCCCAAATGAAAAATGATCAAAAGATGAACAGGCAGTTCTCTAATCTGTCAACATCCATATTAAAAAATGCTACAGATTATTAACAGATAGAAAAATGTGAGTCAGAAGAACCAAGATAGTGCTTCATACCTGTCTGGTTGACAAAAAACAGTTGTTGAAGTGACTGTGGGAAAACAAGCATATTAATACATTGGTTAGAGCTATATATTAGTTATATTGGGAAAGCAATTTGTAACTGAAGTCACCAAATTGTGCATACCTTTTGACCCAACAGTACCTATAAGTCTGTACCACAAACAAATCAAAGGAGGTAAGACAATTAGATGTATTAATAACAGCTATTTTTTCATAGTGGCAAAGAACTGGCAGCTATGGTGTTACTTTGGGAAATGAATTAAGGATTGACAAAAGGGAACAGAGAAACATGAAAAGACTTATAAATTCTTGCAGGGTGAATCTCTTCATTTGTCCTCTGGAATTGTAATTAAGTCATCACATTATTCAGAGTTCTTAAGTCTTTCAGTTATCTTTTCAGTGTTATTGTGAATTGTTTTTCTTGGTTCTGTTCACTTCATTCAGCATAATTTATAACAAATCTTCCCAGATTTCTCTGAAACTCTCTTTTTTTCATTTCCTAGAGGACAATAGTATTCCATCACATTCATGTGATGTAATTCGTTTAGCAAAAGAAACGTGAGAACAATTTATACTAGTAGCAGCATTGTAAAGATGACCCTGAAAGACTTAAGAACTCTGATCAATGCAGTGACCACCATGACGAGAGAGGAAATATGATAATCCTGACACATTGTAGACTCAAGATACAGAATTAGGCATTTTTTTTAACATGGTCACAGTGGGAACACGTTTTGCTTGACTACGCATAGTTGTTATAAGGGTTTTGTTCTTTTTCTTTCTCTCAGTAAAGAGGATAAGAATAGGAGACTTACCTTCCCCTTCCTCCCCCCCATGAGAAGAGAATAGAACCCCATAAGGAATAGCAGAGAAGTAGAATAACTTTGAAATTGGATGTCAGAATTTATCATATTCTTAAAAAGAAAGCAAGTTGTTCATAGTGAACATTGTTTCATGTACAGTTGTCTCCTTTTGTACAATGTCTGTGGAAATGCTCATTTTGGGGGCATTTAAGTTCAGAATTTAAAAAAAAATTAAAACTATTGGTATGACCTGATACAGAGTGAAGTGTGCAGAACCCAGAGAAGGATTTATACAACATTGTAAAGAAAAACAACTTTGAAAGACCTAAGAACTCTCATCAATGCAATTGGCCAACCATGATCCCAGAGGAGCAGTGATGAGACACGCTGTCCACCTCCTGACAGAGGCCAGCTTAAGGTGCAGAATCTCAGGCGTGGCCAGTGTGGACCTTTGTTTGCTTATTTGATTCAAGGGTTTTATTTCATACGTGTATATATATGTGTGTATGTGTGTGTGTGTGTGTGTATATATATATATATATATATATACACACACACACACATACATATATGGGGGAGGCTGGGGAAAGGGGAACATATGGAAATGCTTCTCTTGTTTAGTGTTGGTTAACTTGAGAATTTTTTAAAAAGAAAGAAAAGAGCCAAATGGAATGTTATAGGAAAGGCAGTTTGGACTTCCAGTTTTGGAACATGTTTTTTATCTTTCATTGCGCTCCCAGCACTTATTACAGAGCCTAGCAAATAGTAAATATGTAATAATGCTTGTTGACTGTTTTACTGACAGTTTTGGAGTAGCAGCTGTACCTTTTTCTGTAAGGATGCTTCTCCCTTTGGTGTCAGAGATATGTTTTTATCTTTGATCCATGAAGATCTTTGAAATAAAATGTGGGAAAGGTAAAAAGGTGAGGAAGAACTTTTGTCTTGTCAGAACTGTTTTAGCTTATTTTGTAAAGAAACATAAAGAGAATCTTGAGTGCATTCTGGGGAAACTTGCCTGTCAGCACAGAAGAGAGAGGAAAGCAAAAGGATTACCACAACTCCCTTCTTGAGAGATCACCTGTAACCCTTGAGGAGAAATAGGAAGAATGTTGAAAAGCTGTAATCGTTATTTTGGGTAAACTGCATGGTGTGTCCAGAAGTGAAGTCATTTGCTGTTATATTCAAGTTTTGAGATAACAGTGGTTTTGATTTTCTTGTGTTTTATGTGTGTATGTATATAATACCCCTTCTTATCAACTCTTCCCAACAGCATTCCTTTTGTGAGTTCAGTATCCAGTGTCCATGGGTACTACCCTGGCTTCTCTTAGTAACCCTATAAATGGCTATTCCTACCGCTGTAGCTTATGAACCACCAATAATCTCTTCCAGTTGCAGTTTGCCAGTAGACTTAGCTTTTGGCAAAAGCATTTACTAAGATGATAGATTAATAATTGGTACAAAATATTGATCCCAAAAGCCTGTGGCATACTGTCCTACAGATGCAGACAGTGTCCTTGGAAAGAGTAGTTTCCAACTTGAGTATATAGTCAAAGCAAGAAACACATGTAGGATACATACATACCAACTTCTGATTCTAGAAGTCCTTTTCTGCATCCGTAACCATCGCTATTCTCTCGTCTATGGGTCACATTCCTTGAAACTACCCCTTCTCTCAATTGACTGTCGCTTCATATCCATGTCTGTCTTTAGCCTTAAGCTGTATACATTGGCTTCTGCTGGTACGTTAGCTCCCTGGGGAGTAGGTGGAGGAGGAAGTGAGGAAAAAAGATCCTTTTCTCTCCATCCCCTCTACCACCATCCTTTTCCTTTCCTTTTTTGACATTCCCTCCTTGGGCCCTGGTTCTACCTTCACCTCTAGCTCCAACTCGTAACTGCCAAACTATTAAACTTCCTCTAGCTATTTAAAGCCCCCCCACAGACTGGCTGGCTATTTTGGTTAACCAGTCATTCTGTTCCCTTCCAGACCTGATCAAAGAGGGTCCTTAAGGATTCACAGGGTGTAGATTCATCTGTGTGACTGCATTGTATGAAGTTGTAGAAAAATTCTTTAACACTCATTTTACATTTTTTTATTATAACAACTTCTGTGGTTACATTAATTGAAATGGGGAATGCAGCTACCTCTTTTACATATGTATTTTAATAATGATTTCATTATACTTTCAGTAACTTTAATAGTGATTTAATCATAGGAGATTAAGGGATTTAACATATAGATCAATATCACTACTATGTTTAGCACATAGTAGTTACTCAGTACTTGATTGGTAAGTTAAAAAAGGAGATTTCTCTAGTTTATTTCATAAATAATACTTATTGAAATGAGGTGGAAGTTTGAGCCAGCTTATTAATGATAAAGGTGGAAATTTTATTAGTTAATAAAAATATATAATACTGCTGGATTACTTGAGTCATAGATAAGAAAAACTATGGAAATGAGTCAAGTGGCAGACTAAAGGATGACCTACAAGTAAAACTGGCAAACCATGTAGTTTTGTTTCACATGGGGAGGTTGTCCTTCTGTCATTGATAGATAGCTCTGGACTCACACACATAAGGCACTAGGCACAGTAGAGAGATAAGCTCTTGAGGCAAAAATAAGCTAAAACTTGGAAAGAGGGATCTCTCTTACCTGTGAAGTTCTCAGTAATTAGAAAGAGTAAGTTCTGTGTCCCTTAAGGCTGGTCTAGTTTTTCTCTAAAAGGCAAAAAAATTGTCCCTGAGACTTTATTGGTCCAGAGGATGGCCTTTGACATGACTTTTCAGTTACGTAAGGCATAAAAAGGCCATCCCCCAAAGAGTTGGTGCCTCTTAGACTTGATGGATCTCCCATTGCCAAGCAAGCCAACACATTTCTGACCAGAGGCATTTCTGTATGGAAGGGGAGCTGTGTCTACCTGAACCAGTGCTGTATCTTTACTGAGTATCATTTCTAAGATATTGTTAAATAAACTATGCTTTTTTTTTAAAAGTTATATGGTCTACAAGTGTCTCATTTCGTTTCATTCCATTTCTAAGCCAAAACTATGGAACCAACCTGAGGCAGGTCTGACTAAGAACAAAGCCTTTAAAGTGACATTATTTGACAGTATTTACAACATTCCATCCTAAATCTACTGCCTTTCTGCCAAGGAGGAAGTGCAAAGAAAAGAGTCAAGAGATAGAGAAAAATACAAGTAAGTAGTCATAAGAGACAAAGAAGGTATGAGCTATATTCTACTTTTGGAAAATACATATGTTCCCTCAGAACTCTTTTGTAAGGTCATAGAAGGAGTCTAATTAGAGAGCCTAGGAGTGGCTTTGTTGTGTTTTGATGAGCTTAAAAGAAGAATGGAAAAGGAAGGGAAAAGGAAAACATTGAGAGAAGGGGGAAGGAAGAGGGAAGATGGGGAAAATAAATCTACATTATTGGTATGCATAAGAAGACTACCATACAGATCAGGAGGCAGGAGTGGTTGGGGTGGGGATACTTGAACTCTTTAATCTGAACTGGTCAAAAGAGGGGAAAAAATAAAATTGGGCATAAAAATACATTTAGCTCAATAGGGCAACAAGATCAGGGGGGATAAGAAAGAATAGGGGTTTTTTGTTTTGTTTTTTTTTGCTTTTTGCGGGGCGGGGGGACAGCGGGTTAGTTGGAGTTAAATGACTTGCTCAAAATCACACAGCTAGTAAGTGTTAAGTGTCTGAGGTCGAATTTGATCTCAGGTCCTCCTGACTCCAGGGCCGGTGCTCTACTGACTGCGCCACTGGAGTGGTTTGTCATTTCTTTCTCCAGCTCTTTTGACAGATGAGGAAACTTAAGCAAAATGATTTGCCCAGCGTCACACAGCTAGTATCTGAGGCTGGATTTTAACTCAGGTCTTCCTGACTCCAGGCCCAGTGCTCTATCCACCTAGCATTCCTAAAGTGGGGATTAGTCCTAAGTAAAACAATCTCTTGATTAGGGAGAGTATACCTGGAAGAGGAGTTTAAAATAAAGAAAAGAAAGGATAAGAATCTTTGACTGCAGGATAGGGAAAGAGGAGAAAAAGCAGATTGCACCAAACTAGTACTGGTGCTAAGCACATTTCTCTCCCCTTTAGAGGGCAAGAAACAAATAGAATAAGTACAAGAGAAGAGGATGGAGTGAAACAGATAATGATTATTGTGAATGTCATTGGGATGAGCTTGCCCACAAAATAAAAGGAGAATATCAGAATGTATTTGAAAGGCGAATTCGACAATATGTTGTTTATAGGAAGCACACTTAAAACAGAAAGATGGTTACAGAGTTAAAATACGAGGCTGTTACGTTTCAGTTGGATTAAAAAAGGCAGGGGTAGCAATCATGATTTCAGACAAAGCAGTAGCAAAACTTGGCCTAATTAAAAGAGACAAGCAGGGACACTACATTTTGCTGAAAGGTTCCATAGACTGAATTAATATCAATAATAAACGCATGTGCATGTGGCATAATGTCCAAATACTTAAAGGAAAGGTTATGGGGAGAAATAGTAAAACTGTACTGTTGAGAGACCTCAGTTACCCTCTTTCAAACCTAGATAAATCTGACCCTCCTCCCCCCCCAAAAAAAACCCAAACAAAAAATTAGGAACTGAATAAAATTTTAGAGAAGTCTAGAAATTATGGAATAGAAAGAAGGAAATAAGCACCTCTTTGCTAGGCTCTGTGCTGAGTACTTTCCAAATATCTGATCCTCAAAACAACTAGGAGGTAGGTTCCGTTATTATCACCATTTTGCAGGTGAGGAAACTAACAGAAATTAAATGACTTGCCTGAGGTCACACAGCTAGTAAGTGTCTGAGATCAGACTTGGGCTGAGGTCTTCCTGACTACAGGATCTTTATTCTACATACTGCCACCTATAGCCTAACAGAAATAGGATAGAAGAGATTATATATATATATATATATTTTTTTCAGCTGTGGATGATACCTTTTATTTTTTAATTTAATTTAATTTTTTTTTGAAGAGGGGAAGGTAGGGCAATTGGGGTTAAGTGACTTGCCCAGGGTCACATGTCTAGTTTGTGTGTGTGTGTGTGTGTATTAAGTGTCAGGCTGGATTTGAACTCGGGTCCTCCTGACTCTAGGGCTGGTACTCTATTCACTGCACCTGGATGATACCTTTTAAAAAAACTTACCATGTATTATAGCATAAAAATCTCAAAAGTACAGAAAAACAGCCATAATAAACACATCTTTTACAGACCATCATGCAAATAACTTAATCCTAAAGAATAGTTGGATTAAGAAAAACAAATGAAAGAAAAAATTAATATTTTCATTAAAGATAATGACAACAATGAGACAATATGGCGGAATGTGGGGGGTGCAGCCAAAGGAGCCCTAGGGAAATTTATATCTTTAAACACTTTCATCAATAAAAAAGAAGATAAATGAATTTGGTGTACATCTAAAACTGGAAAATCATTAGTACTCACATCCTCCCCTTTTCTCCAATTATATACTGAAATAAAAATGCTGAAAAAGAAGAGATTAACAAAATTTAAGGGGAAAAATATGTAATTATATTAAACCAGCTGATTTTTAAAAAAATTATTGGCTAACTTGATAAAAAAAAGAACCAAATTACTAGTGTCAAACATTTTTTATCACAAGTCCTTTGGAATTGTATTATTGTATTGATTAGAGTAGCTAAGTCTTTAACAGTTGATCAGTTGTTATAGTGTTACCATTACTGTGTACAATAATCTCCTACTTCTGCTCATTTCACTTTGCATCAGTTCTTATATTCTTATAGCATTCCATCACAATCATTTACTACAACTTGGTTAGCTATTCCACAATTGATGGGCATCCCCTTAACTTCCAATTCTTTGCTACCACAAAAAGAGCTGCTTTAAATATTTTTGTACATGTAGGTTCATTTCCTTTTGCTTTGACCTCTTTGGGATATAGACCTAGGTATTGTTGGGTCAAAGGTCACTGTTTTATAGCCCTGTAGGTATAGTTCCAAGTTTTTGTCCAGAATCATTGGACCAGTTCACAACTCCAACAGTGTGTTAGTATATCTATTTTTCCACATCCCCTCCACCATTTGTCGTTTTCCTTTTCTGCCATGTTCAAAAACTCACAATCTAAATAAAATGGATGGAGGCAGAGTCAAGATGGAGTATTAGGAAGAAATAAAGCCTAGCTCCTCCACAAAGATGTAGAAAACATACCAGACTAAATTTTGATTGCAAAATCCAAGAAAAAAATCATAGTGAATCATTTTTTCCAGCCCGTGACGGCTGGCCAGAAATGGGTAGAATGTTACAGCACCACGTGACTGAAAGAAAATGGAGACTGGGCACCAGGGCAGAAATCACTGAAGCAGGAAAAGATACAAGAGGATGCCTGAATTAGCGAAGGGTGTAGAAATAGGTGACATCTGGCAATTCTACTGCCCCCTACTTTGTTTTGGATCAAATGGAAATGGGGAGATCTGCACATAGGAGTGGTGGAAAAGAGATTATTAGTGGACCTTAGCTATATACTGAACAAGGAACAAGTTCAGAAACAAATAGTCAATGTGTGGTCCAAATTCGAAGGGTAGAGTGGAAGTTTTTTTTTTCCAGGCTATAGTATAAGGTGGAAGCCCACAGTAGAAAAATCAGTTTAGTTGGGATTATATCCCAAAGAGATTACAGAAGTGGGAAAAGGTCCCATATGTGCAAAAATATTTATTGCAGCTCTCTTTGTGGTTGCAAAAAACTGGAAATATAGGGGATGCCCATCAATTGGGGAATGGCTGAATAAGCTATGGT
>CM053581.1:112861093-112915188 GCA_028627135.1 Pseudochirops cupreus
AAGTATTAAATACTCAAACAGAATGAAAAAATAGAGAACTTAAATTACCTAGTTTCAGAAAAAGAAATTGAACAAGCTATAAGTGAACTTCCAAAGAAAAAAGAATCTAATAACAGATGGATTTACAAGTGATTTTCATCAAACATTTAAAGACAAATTAATCCCCAAATTAAATTGTTTCACAAACAGGAAAAGAAGAAGTTCTATCAAATTCCTTCTATGATACAAAAACCATGACATCTAAACTAGGGGTAGTTACAATAAAGAAAGAAAACTGTAGACTAATCTCCCTAAAGAATACTGATACAAAAAACCCCCAACAAAATATCGGCAAGAATACTGTAGCAGCATATCACAATTTGAATTTATACCAGGAATGCAGGATTTGTTCAATATTAGAACTGTAAGCAAAACAATAATTTTGAATTGAAACAAATAAGCAAAATTGAATAATAAAACCATATCATAGCAATAGATGCAGAAAAAACTTTTGACAAAATATAATACCTACTCATGTCAAAAAGAAATGCTAGAAAGTATCGATCTTTAGTATAAGTAGTACCTTTCTAAAACCAAGAACCAGCATTATCTGTAATGGGGATAAACCAGAAGTCTTTCCAATAAAATGACAAAAATTCAAGGATGTTTGTTATCACCATTACTGTTCAATGTAGTGAAAGACATGATTGCCATTGCAACAAGACAAGAAAAAGTAATTGGAGTGAATAAGAATTGGCGGAGAGGAGACAAACATCACTTTTTGCACATGATGTAATGTTTACTTAGAGAATCAGCTAGAAAAAAACCAAACTGATGGTAACAACTTCAGTAAAGTGGCAAGATATAAAATAAACTCACATAAATCATCAGCATTTGTGTATATTGCCAACAAAATTTAGCAGAAAGAAATAGAAAAATTCCATGTGATATAACTACAAAAAGTATTAAATGCTTGGGAGTCTTCTTACCAAGAAAAACCAGAAATCGTATGAACACAACTACAACTACACTACTGCACAACATGCTTTACACAAAGACACATCTTAATGTAATACATGCACTGACTTTCCTGTTCCCCACTGCCTGAAGGTCCAGTATGTTACATTTTATCCTGCCCCCACCAATGGTTTCCTCCTGATTGTAGGGGTAGGTCCCCTGTGCCCTAGTTCCATTTAACTACTAACAGTCAGATTAGCTTTTACAAAGGGATATTTACTTAAAAGTCACAATAATAAATATTCAAACATACTCCACAACATGTGGTAGGCATCATTCTCTTCCTCCATTGTGAATGCCAACTTAGCTACTGGGTAGGGAAAGGAGATTAGATTCATAGTTTAGTTCAGTTCCTGTGTAACAGTCCCAAATCCAAGGCTGAAACTCCCTTCAGTCTTGAGTTGTAGGCACCCTGGCTTCTCAGGGCTTCCCTGCTTGGTGGATTAATTACAACATCCTGCCTGGAATGCTAACTTCAAGTTCACCATGGCTCACACTCCAGATATGATGGGGGATTGCGGTCTGTACTTCAGACCGAGAAAGACAAAAGAAATAGAACAGAAAGAAAAATGCTTCCAAGAGATGTTTATGATGAAGGAGAAGGGGGGTTGGGGAGAGACAGCATTTCCACTTTCTGGTTCACTTCATAGGAGCTACAATGTGGTTAAACTATATGTGATCTTCACCCTCTGGAGAAGGAGTAGAGCAGGAAAGAACTAGACTGTCCCAGGCAGAAGTTTTAAAGATGCAGTCTGTTCTGGCTACACAGCCAATCAAAGGAGGCTACTCCTACTCATGTGGTAGGAGAACATAGAAAAGCAGGTTACCGCCATGTTAAACAATCTGGATATGTTTCAAGTCCCCATTACATAAATAATTATAGAAATATTAATTGCTCATTGGTAGTTCAAGTCAATATAATAAAAATGACAATGCTACCTAAATTAATTAGTTTACTAATTTAGTGCCATACCAATCAAATGACCAAAAGATAATTTTATAGAACTAGGGGAAAAAAAAAAACTCATCTGGAGGAAAAAAAGATGATTAATGTCAAAGGAATGGATAAAAAAAAATTAGTGAGAAGGTAGAGGGTCTAGAAACACCAGTTCTCAAACTATACTAATCAGCAAAAAAAAAAAAATCATCCAAACTTTTTAAGAAATAGGTTGATCAGTACAACAGATTAGGTCCATAATATGTAAAAAGCAAATGAGCACAGTAACCTAGTTTTTGAGAAATCCAAATATCTGGGGCAAGAACTTACTATTTAACAAAAATGGATGAGAAAACTGTAAAGTGGTCTGGCAGAAACTAAGTATAGACTAAAATGTCACACTATATAACAATATAAAGTCCAAATAGAACTTAGAAATGGAAGATGAAATCATGAACAATTTAGAGGAGCAAAGCAGAAATTAACTTTCAGATCTGTAGTTAGAGGGAGAATTCATGACTGAACAGGTAGAGCCAAGATGGCTGAGTAGTAGGAAGCAGTGTGGTGAGCTCCACCCTACAAACTTCTCTAAATAGACCTATAAAAGGCACCAGACTAAATTCTAGTGGGAGAATTCAGACAAAAGTCACAGTGAATCATTTGTCCAACCCAGCTCAGGTTAAGGATACAGGGAGATCTTCAGACAGAGGGGATGGGTCAGGGCAGGCACTTCCCACTTGCAGAGTCTACTGGGACCCAAAGACATCATGCACCAAGGGAGAGAGGGAGGCCATGCACCAGGGCAACAGGAAATACCAAACCCATACCAGAGCACTGCAACTAGGACAGATGCCAACTGACAGCTTTGTAGCTCATTACCTAGTTCCAAGTTATAGATTAGGACAGACTAAGAAGAGGCTCTTTGAAGGGCAGTGGCATTCCAGGGGATTGGCTTTACCAATTAGGAAATCTCTAGATTGTTTATAGAGAAAGAAGGAAGTTCAGAAGCCAACCGCAACAATAGCTATTCCAAGCCAAAAGTAGAGCCTCCCTTAAATATCCCTTGTACAGGAATAATCAAGGTAGAAATCCTGGACCAAAGGAGAGCCTATAATTCTTCCATTCAGTACCAAGAGAGTTTTCCAGCTGACTGGAATCCAGTAGCAGTCTATTCTTTTTTTTTTTTTTTGCTTTTTGGAGTGGGGAAGGCATGGCAATTGGGGTTAAGTGACTTGCCCAAGGTCACATGGCTAGTAAGTGTTACATGTCTGAGGTTAGATTTGAACTCAGGTCCTCCTGACTCCAGGGCCTCCTGACTCCAGGTGCTCTATTCACCGCACTAGCAGTCTGTTCTTACACAGACCCAAACCTAGGCCAGAAATTTGCAAAGCTTAGACCAGGGGGGCAGCATTCAGAACTTACACTGGATCAGCTTGATTGGGGAGCACTGAAAGCTCACAGGTCCCTATACTGTTCCCGAGATCCTAGAATAATATAACATTCAGTATTCCAAGAAAGTAGCAACAGAATCAGCTGAGATCTTCCCTTCAGGAGTGTAGCAGAGGACAACCATAACACCAGGTTTGAAGGCAGGAATTAGGCCAGAAGAATGGGCAAACAAACCAAAAAAGAAAAGAACCACACCATAATGAGCTATTATCATGGTAGGAAAGCTCAAGATACAAACACAGAAGAAGAGAATGATTCTAAAACATTTACAGGCAAAGCCTCAGAGAAAAACGCAGTTTGGGCATGAACTCAACAAGAATTCATGGAAAAGATGAAGCAAAAGAAACAAAAGAATAGAAATGTTTTTATGTATGAAATGAGAGCACTCAAGGAAAAATTTGGATACGAAGTGAGAGCTATGGAAGAAAGAATTAGAAGGGGAATTAGCAGCTTAAAACAAGACATACAAAAGTTTGCTCAAGCAAAAAACTCCCTGAAAATTAAAATAGCCCAAATCAAAACTAATGATTCCATGAGGCAACAAGAAGTATTAAAATAAAAAGACTGAAAAAAATGGAAGAAAATGTAAGGTATCTCATAACAAAAAAACAACTGACCTGAAAACAGATTGAGAAGAAAAAAATTAGAAATTGTTAGACTGTGAATGCCAGGATCTAAAAAAGAGCCTAGACATCATATTTCAAGAAATCTTAAAAGAAAACTGCCAAGATATCTGATCCAGAAGGCAAAATGGAAATAGGAAAAATCCATTTGTCACCTCCTAAAAGAAACCCATAGACAAACATTCCTAGAAACATAATATCCAAAATCTATAGCTCCCAGGTCAAAGAAAAAGTACTACAAGTAGCCAGAAAGAAAGAATTCAAGTACTAAGGAGCAACAGTTAGAATTATACATGATTTAGCAGCTACCATAATAAAGGAGCTAACTGAGAACTTGAAATGTGATATCCCAGAAGATTAAAGATATAGGCTCTCAACTAAGAGTAACTTGAACAACAAAACTGAGTATAATTCTATATGGTGGGAGCTGGGGGGAAGAGGGGATGAATCTTTAATGAAATAGAGGACTTAGAAGTATTCCTGATCAAAAGACCAGAGATAAACAGGAATGATGACCTGGAATGGGAAGAGACTTGAGAGAGGGAGACCAACCAGAAGGCTATTGTTATAGTCCAGGTCTGAGGTGATAAGGGCCTGTACCAGGGTGGTAGATATTTAAGATGTCAATAGGCAGTTAGAGATTTGAGACTACAGATCAGTAGAGCAATTAGGGCTAGACAGACGAATCTGAGAATCATCTACTTAGAGATGATAATTGAATCCATAGGAGGTAATGACATTGTGGAGTGAAAGAGTATGTAGGAAAAAGAAAAGTTCCCAGAATAGAACTTTGGGGGACATCCACTGTTAACAATAAGGACCTGAATGAAGGTCCTGGAAAATAGGTGGAGAAAGAGCAATCAGACAGGTAGGAGAGGAACCAGGAGGGAGCAGTGTCAAAAACCTAGAGAAAAAAAGTATAAGGAGAGGAAGGGGATCTATACTGTCACAGACTGAAGAGAGGTCAAGAAGAATGAGGATTGAGAAAAATTCAAATCTGGTGATTGAGAGATCATTGGTAACTTTGGACAGAGCAATTTCAGTTGAATGATGAGGTCAGAAACCAGACTAAAGAGAGTTTAGAGAAGTGAGAGGAAAGGAAGTGGAGGCACTGATGGGAGACATCTATCTTAAGGAGGTTAGCCAGGAAAGAGAGGAGAGATATAGGATGATAGCTAGCAGGGATAATCTTTCATGTGAAAGTGTTTTTTTAGTATGGTGGAGACATGGGTGGCAGCCAGTGGATAGGTAGAGATTGCAGATAAGTGATAGAATGGGGCTAAAAGAGGGGAAAATCTACTGGAGAAGATACTA
The DNA here is from genome assembly GCA_028627135.1 of Pseudochirops cupreus. Taxonomy (NCBI): domain Eukaryota; kingdom Metazoa; phylum Chordata; class Mammalia; order Diprotodontia; family Pseudocheiridae; genus Pseudochirops; species Pseudochirops cupreus. Next base: position 112,866,413 of record CM053581.1, read on the forward strand.
TGGAATGGGTTCACTGGTGCATGTAGAGGGCGTTTGCCTTTTCATGTGAGACAGTGATAAGTGAAGGAGGAGGTGACTGGAGAGGACAAAGTGATGCAAATTGAAGAGGAAAGAAGAGGGAGCACTCAGTTGATGGCCTCAATTCTGCCAATGAAATTTGAAAACAAGGTTCTCAGCTGAGAGGGTGAGAGGAGAGGGAGTCATGGGAGATTTAAGAAGGGATGACAGGGTTTGGAAAAGCTGCCGTGGTAAGTGGAATTAGTGAATTGAATTTATTGTTGTTCAGCCATTTCAGGCTCTTTTGGTGACCTCATTTTGAAGTTTTCTTGGCAAAGATACTCATGGTTTGTCATTTCTTTTTCCAGATGAGGAACTGAGGCAAACAGGGTTAAATGACAAACAGGGTCACACAGCTAACATCTGAGGACAGATTAGAACTCAGGAAGATGGGTCTTCCTGATTCCAAGTCCAGTGCTCTATCCATTTTACCGCCTCATTGTCCCAGTGAATTGAACAGGGAGGTATAAAACGATTGTAGTGCTTCAGTGAAGGCCCAGTTGAGATTAAGTTAAATAAATGTGTAGTGGACCCAGTTGGAGTAGTTTTGTGATTTTTCTCTATCTCCATTTAACATCATATGAACAGGAGCAAAGGTGGTGGATGGTGGGAGTAATCTAAGGTCAGGGTATGCAACGCATGATCAATAATCAGATATGGGAACAAGGGACTAAAAAGAAGAGAATAGTGTAGGGTTCAGTTGGTTCACCCAAGATGTCAAGATGGGGAGGGGAGGAGAGTGTATAGCCAGTGCAGGAGTGATAACCTGGTAAAGAATTGTAGTATGGAAGGGTTAAAGTGTATGAAAGAATAGGGTTAGGTGTTGTAAGGCAGAGGGAAAGGTGGAATAATAAAAGATTATGATCAGATAGTTATTTCAGAGTTCACACACATGGAAATAGGATACTTGTTGGTAAGACCAAGGGTATGACTCTCTCTTGGTGTGGCTGAGGTAGAGTGGAGGAAGAGGTCAGGGAAAATGAAAAGTTAGATCCTTAAGGGAATATCAATATGTATGTAAGGTCCCCTCCTAAGGGGGCAGGCATTGAGGAGGAGAGAAGGAGTTGAAGAGAAAAGAAGACTGGCCATTAGAGAATGGGTATGAGAATGTCCATTGGGTGCTAAATATAAATTGAATGAACCCCAAAGGAGAAGAGGTGACTGAGTAAAAGGTGGTAGAGGGAGAGTCTGGAAATGGTGATGGGAAGGAATATTTTCATTCACTCCCTCAAGTGAGGCAGAGGGTGGTAAGGCTGAAAATGCAACCACTGCTGGAAAGGGTGGCCAGGGATTGCCAAATTTTTGAAGGAGTAAGAAAGGAAACAGTTTAGGATGAAAGCAACTTTGTTACTATCAATAAAACATTTCAATTAGAATTGAGATCTAGAAATGGGGTCAGATTCTGGCATACCACAAGACCACTAAAAGACGACTGTAAGTAATACTTTACTCCCCAGGTCTCCTATTGAAACCTAGGATTTAAAACAGCTGGTTTTGAGGAGGTCTAGCCAATTTAGGACAGTAGAGGGACCTCGCGTTTTCAATCTAAGCTAAAAGCTAGGTCACATGGGGGGGGGGCGGTTTCCGGGTAATCTGCGAAGATGTAAAAGTGTGTCCGGAAGCCCAGAATTTCCGGAAGGTTGAGGGAGACTTCCAAGCGAGTTGGAACTCGCTGAGAGCTGAGAGCGCTGGGGTGCCTCCGTAGCCAAATAACCTGGTGGTTAAAATCGGGAAGGGTTGAATTTTGGTGGAAAGGCGGAGACTCAGAGTAGGCGGCTCAGGGTTGGTGCAGCGTGTCCAGCCGTGGCTGCAGCGTCAGCGACAACAGGGACGGCGGCAGCAACAGCAGCACTTTCTTGCTGGAGGCCAGCACCGGGCACCGCTGTGCGGGCGCTGCGCCTGGGATGCGCTAGGCTGGCTCGCTTTGCGGAGCGCGCGTACAGCGCTCCGCCCTCGTACCCTAGAGCTCCGACTCCCTGGGGACAAGCGAGCGCAGCGGAGAGGTTTTTGTGCATTTGTGATGCTGCCTTGGGGGAGGGAGAGGCTCTGGCCCTCCAGGTTCTTTCTACCTGCTTGGTGAAAACGCTTTGATCCGAAATGACAGGTGAGAAGCAGGAGTGGAGAAGGGGTACTAGAAGAGGTGGGAGGGAAGGGAGAGGAGGAGGGGAGAGGAAGTCATCTGTCAGTCCGTAATTTATCAAGCGTTTTTTGCACTATGTGTCTGGCGCATTGCTAGGCTTAAGGGATACAGGTACAAAGACTGAAACAATCCCTCATGCTCGAAGAGGGCTTGTATTCCAAATGGGGAGAAACAAGCACATATGAATATAAATATATATTATCTGTTATAATGTATCAATGTTATCTTAGTAGGTTTTTTATACTTATATAATTTAATCAACAAGCATTTATTAAGTGCCTTTTGTGTGCTCCTATGCTAATCAGCTAATGATAGCCAATAATAGCTTACATTTATATATGTGCCAGGCACTGTGCTAAATTCTTTACAGTTATTATCTCATATACATATGTACATATGTGTATGTATAATTTGGTATACCAATTGCTACATAAATACAGATAATTACTAAATAGATTCCAACATACTCATAGTTTAGTGCTAGGTGGTTTGAGAGGGAAGGCACCAGTAGTTGAAGGGGGAATCAGGAGAGACTTCTTGCAGCATGTGTTGCCTGAGCTGAGGGAGAGAGGGATCCCACGAGGGGGCAATAAGGAAGAAGTACAACCCAGACTTGGAGGATGGCCAGCGCAAAGGCATGGAGTTTGGAGATGGAGAGTTACGTGTGAGGAATTGAGAGAATCAATCAATAAACAAAACATGAAGCGCCTACTGTTTAGCAGGCACTAAGCGCTGGGCACTGGGCACTGTGCCCTGCGAGAGATGAGCCAGTTTGGCTGGTTTGCAGACTGTGGGAGGGAGAGATTAAATAGCTGGTGCCCCTGGAAATATAGGTTAGAGAACAGTTTCTCCTAAATGGCTTAGGGTTAGATTTGCTTAAGTGCCTTTCCATGTACATACTTAGTCAGAGACTATTTTTAATAGGGTTTAGTGATCTTAATTAGTGAACCTTCCTCCTCTACACGTGATTTCCTCTGATCAGTAGGTGAATTCCTGGTGACCAGGGAGTGACCTTTTTATTTGTATCTTCTGCACTTAGCAAGTAGTAAGAGCTTAATAAATGCTTTTTCATTCATTCATTTTGTCTTGTTAACAAATCACCCTCCTATAGTTTATACCCAGAGCATGCCAGAATATTTAAAAATAAGGCTATAATATGGTGAACAAAAAAAGATAAAATTTTTAAAAAGTTTTGATTTTTTTTATTTTTAATCAATTTTATTTATTTATTTTAATGTATCTTCTTGCCCCTTCACCATGAGCCTTCCCTTGTAGCAAAGAAAAAACCCAACAACAACAGGAACAGTTAAGCAAACCAAACATATTGACATTGTTAGGAAATACGGGGAGCATTCCACACCTCCCAGAACAATAGGATATCTTACTAAGTTTCTTATCAGTTTGTTATATAAACAACAACATTATCTTAGCATGTTGTTTTTAATGTTTATGTAATTCAGTCAGCAAGCATTTGTTAAGGGCCTATTGTATACCCCTAAGCTAGCCAGCTAATAAATAGCTCATAATAATAGCTAACATTTATATATGTGCCAGGCACAGTGCTAAGTTCTACATAATTAGCTCATTTGATCCTCTCAACAACCCTGTGAGGTAAGTGCTGTTATTATCCCCATTTTACAGATGGGAAAACTGAGGCAAAGAGCCATTAAGTGACTTGCCCAGGGTCATAAAGCTAGTAAATGTCTGAGGCTGGATTTGAACTCAGGTCTTCCGGACTCAGGGCCTGGTTTGCTACCCATTGTGTCACCTAGCCACCTAAAAGACAAAAAATAAAACATTTCCTGCCATCAAGAGGCTTTCATTTTTTGAGGTGGAGACGATTGATACAGCAGTTGCACATGTAATTGTTTTTTGAGTTCGTAATAATACCATGTTTCCCCCACACTTCCTCTTCTGCCTCCACATGAGATGGCCTGTTCTTAAACTTTAGTGTAAATTATCATTTAATGTTTTTTTCTAAATACTTGCCCTCTGTTTCATGAATGAACAATAAATGTGTATGAATCATTAGATTTTTTTTTTCTCCCTCCAGTCCTCCAGTCCATGGTCCTTAATCTAAAACTTGTCTTTCAGGGTCAGTAACTCCAGAGGTTCTCCCGACCCTCTCTCTGCTCCATATCTCTTTCATGAGAACTCTGCAGATTGAGGCTTTTTTTTTTTTACTTCTTTATTTTTCTTGCCTTTTTATTGCAATGTGGCGAATGTGGAAATATGGTTATTTTGGCCTGGCTTCGTATGTATAATGCCAGAAAGCTAGCAGAAAAATCTCCTTCATCCTTTACTACCTCTCCAGGGCTGGGCTATATCAGTGAGATGCATTTAAGCGGTTGGTGACCTTACCCACAAATAACCAGCCCCCGAGATGTTTGTATTTTTTCTTCCAAGTCTCATATGATACCACTTTCTCCTAAGTATTGGGAAAGTCTAGTACTCTTTCCATCTTAGCTGAAGAAAGCTGCATTTGAATTTTATGAGTCATTTAGGTTTTTTAAAAACCTGCTCAGAGGAGGCAGTTCACTGCCTTGTTCCTTCACCATCAATAGTGCGTTTTTTGGCATCAAGGCCTTGGAGAAACCAAAGGATCTTGTTGATTCCTCTGACAACATTCATTGTTTAGCAACTATATTCAAAGTACTGGTGAGATCCCATCTTAAAGAGGACACTGTTGCTGTGAAGAAGAGCTAACAATTAGAAAGTGAAACTGGCTCCACTTGAGGAAGAATTTAAAACCTTCCTGGCACAGGCTCCTAGAAAGGCATGTTCCAGATACCAGAAGGTATTCATGAAGGGGCCCTTTGGAGGTGCTCATGAGTGCAGCATTACATGAATATAGCATTGCATAGGATGTGCACCTTGAAGACTGGTTGTAGCCCTTCTGGTTTTTGCACAATGTTGCCTGGAGGAGCCTGAGTGTATCTTTTGGGATGTGCTACATGGCAAAGACCTTTAGGTTATGTTATCCACTTAGCAAGAAGAGGATGAAAAAACAAAAAGCAAAAAAAGCCACAACAAACTCAAACCGGGTAAAGAGATATGATGACTAACTGTGGAGGGATTAAGCCATGGTAGGCATGCTTTTTTTTTACAAGTTTAAAACATTTATTTAAAACACAGTTTGCAAAATGCTTGATTTGCTGGCCTGGGGACTCATGAAGAAGGGTGGGAGTTCAGGGAGCTGTCTGGCTACTCCAGCAAGGCACGGCTACAGGATATATGATGTCTTTCCTTCCCTCCCCTACTCTTCTTCCTTGAACACACCCAAAGGGAGCTTGACTCACCCCATGGAAGACATAACAACCAGAAACAAAGTTGCAAGAGGTCTCTCAAGCCTCTGTGCCAAGGGTGGCCACTGTGGTCCCACCTGTCCAGTCTCAACAGGAATGCTTCACAATAGAAGGGTGGACTGGCCTTAGGAGGTATTAACTCCTGCCTGTAGTTGGGGAGCATCCTTATTGACTGGGCTGAGATGGTCTGGTTGTCATCCCCTGCATTCCCAGCTCCTTTGGTTAGCTAGGCTGATGTGGAATAGCTTCATTAGAAGCTGTTGATAGGGAGGTATTAAGATAGGAGGTTATTGGTAGGAAGCTATTAAGTAGGGAGGTTAGCTGTAGGAGAGGATGCTACCATGAACTGATAGCTAAAGGGGCAGCTGCCTTAGGTTACTGCCCTCCACCCCCATGCCCAATCTCCTAAGGCAAAGTCCACAGGGACTTTGGGAAAAAAAGAAACAGAACAAAACTGAACCAAAGGAAATACACTTAAGAAAGATGTGGATGACTACAGAAAATGAAGCTAGGTAGTGCAGTGGATAAAGTGGAGTCAGGAAAATTCATCTTTCTGAGTTCAAATCTGGTCTCAGACACTTACTATCTGTGCGACCCTGCATGCTTCAGTTCCTCATCCGTAAAACAAGCTGGAGAAGGAAATGGTAAACCACTCCAGTAGTTTCACCGTGAAAACCCCAAATGAGGTCATGAAGAGTTGGACATGAATGAAAAGCAGCTTAACAACCACAAAAACATGCTCATGGGATCAGTGGTACCTTTTTTGATGTACTGTTTTATTTTTAAAATTTTTATTTTATTTTTCAATTAGCAAGTTTTCTTCTCCCTAACATTCACCTAATTTAAAAGAAAAGAAAAACAAAACCTTCATGATGAATATACGTAGGTAAGCAAAACAAATTCCTACGTTATCCATGACAAAGACATATACCTCATTCTATGTCTTGAATAGTTTATCTCTGTCAGAAAGTGGTTAGCAAGCTTCATCTATGGTCCCCTGGAATCATGGTCACTCATTTCATCAGAATTCTAAAGTTTTTAAAAGGTATTTACAGCATTGTTTTTATTGTATGCATTTAATTATACACCAAGTTATTCACAACATTGTTTTTGTGGTATACATTTTTTTCTATTTCTGTTCACTTTGCTCTGCATCAGTTCATACAAGTCTTCCCAAGTTTCTCTGAACCCATCCTTTTCACCACTTCTAACATAACAGTAATCCATTATCTTCATATATTACAATATTGCACTTTCTTTAGGCATTCACTATTGGTAGATCCCCTCTTAGTTTCTTGTTTTTTGCTCTATAAAAGAGTTACTATAAATGTTTTTCTGTATATGGGTTCTTTTCCTCTTTCTTTGTTCTTTTCAAGGGTCATAGACTTAGTAACAGTATCACTGCTGAATAACTTTTGGGGCACAGTTCCAAATGATATGCTAATATTTTGGGAACTCAAGCTGAATGAAAATAGAAACAAGCCATGATAATTTGCCAGAGTCAATAAAATCTATCAAGTATCCAAAGAGGGTCTTCAAGGAAACCATGTTCACTTGCGCCTGTAAGCACAGACCCTTTATGAAAGGGTAGTGATCCAGCAGGCTACAGCCCCTTTATTCAAATCTACTTGAAATGGGAGAATGGGGATTTCAGAACACAAGGGACTGATGTTTGAGATTGCCTCCCAGGAGCAAACATGTGTTATAAATGTGGAATAGACTTTGACAAATGAACAGAGTGCCCAGATTCAGAAACCTGTCCTTGACTTGATAGAGATGACAGCTACTTGCAAGGTAGTATGAAACTGAAGTAGGAACTGATTTATTTAAGCAAAATTTATCAATTAAAAAAAGAAACTCAAGGATAAAGAACTTGGGTACTCTTCTTAGGATGTGGAAGGCCACTTTAGTTCTCTCAAACCAAACTAATGAACCTGTGCTAGGGCCACCAGGCCTTTAGGAGTAAATGGCATTGGTCAAGGTTCTAAGACCAGAAGAAGTCTGGTCTTCTGAGTCCTACTTGTGTTCAAATGTAAGCAAGTGAAAGATGTGGGCTCTAATCCTAGAGGATTGATTAAAACTACATAGTAAGAGTTTGGGGATGTGTGGATATCCTTTCAATTCAAGGAAAGGGGCCCTGTTCTTGAGAGATGCGATGAAGAGAGGTTATTAAGACAGTTTTTTTTTAGAGGTTTTTTGTTATTCTGTCTTTACCAAATATCAGTGACAATAATGGGCATTTCCATGTACAAAGAAGAGAAAAAAGGGGGATTGCATTTGAAATTGATTTTCTCCTCCCAAGAGCCTGCTTCTTTTTTTTAATCATGTAATAAATTCCTCAAAATTTCAAAGCTATCCTGTTTGTGTTCCCGTTGGAACTTCCATCTTTGCTGTTCTGTGAATTTTTAAAAACATTCTCCACAATCCGCTGACACCGACCTTCTTGCTATCCTCACTGAAGACCTGCTATCTCCTGGCTCTGAGCATCGTCACTAGGTCTCTCCCAAGTCTAGAATCCTCTCCCTCCCCTCCTCTCTGTCTCATGGCTTCCCTATAAGTCTCAGCTTAAGTTGAACCTTCTGCAAGAAGCCTTCATCAGTCCTCCTTGATCTGAGCGCCTTCCCTCTGTGATTATCGCCAGTTTGTCCCGTATATATCTTATTTGAACCCAATTGTGTAATCTGTGTTATCTCCCCCATTAGACTCTAAGTTCCTTGAGAACAGGGACTGTTTTTTTTCTTTCTTTTTTTTTTTAGGTGGGGGGTTGCCTTTTTTTGTTTCCCCATGCTTGGCATAGTGCCTGGCACTTAAGTGCTTAATAAATGAGGAAAGGGAGTAAGCACTTACACACTAATGCCTACCATGTGCCAGCAACCATGCTAAGCACTTTTTATATAAATCTTTTCCCTTTGTTTTTTGATCTCTTTAGAGTATATACTTAGTAATATTATCAGTGAGACATTTCGGAGGCCTTACCAGATCAGTGACACGTGGTGGTTAGAGTGACCCTAGCTTGTGACCTGGCTCATTTATGCACCACTGGGGAGGCCTTTCGCACTCTGTGCTCAGACTATTTATTGGCAAAAGAAAGCATTGATTCCCCTGACGACAATGACAGAGAGGGAACGAGTTAAGTATGTGTTGAAATGATTACTTTTGAATGGAATGTGCTAAGAAAAATTGCATATTGTGTTGAAGGGTGTGTACAGATCATGTATGAATGAATGAAGGCACTCTATTTCCATATAATTTATGGCTGACTTGACCATGCCCCAGCTGCTCCCTCCCTTACTCCTGAATTACCTTGTCTGTAATAACTTTATATTTATTCTCTTTATATTAAATCTATACATAGTTATATGCATACCCGTTCCCTTCATAGAATATAAGTTCCTTGCCAGTAGGGATTTTTTCATTTCTTATCTTTATATTTGAGAGCCCAGCACAATGCCTGGCACATTGTAGGTGTTTCATGAATGCTTCTTGACTGATTTAATATAATGGAAGAGAATACTTTGCCTAGGAGGAGAAACATGACCCTAGTTTAGTAAGAGGATTCAGAAGAGGACATTAATCTACTTCCTCAAATATTTATTAAGTAGGTGTCCTATATAGGGTGCTGTGTAAGGTGCTGGGGATACATTTCTGTAGGATAAAAGGATCATTTTGTTGTTGAGTTGCTTGAGTCAAGTTACTCTTTATGACCCCATTTGGGGTTTTCTTGGCAAAGACCCTAGAGTGGTTTGCCCTTTCCTTCTCCAGCTCATTTTACAGATGAGGAAATTGAAGCAAGCAGAGTTAAGCGACTTGCCCAGAGTCTCACAGCTAGTAAGTGACTGAGACCAGATTTGAACTCAGGAAGATGAGTCCTCCTGACTCCAGACCCAGAGCTCTATCTGGTTGTACCACCTAGCTGCCCCTCAAAAAGGATCATAGAATCATTGATTTAGAGCTGGGAAGAGACCTTGGCAGCCATTGAGACCAACTTCATTTTACAAATGAGGAAACTGAGGCATGGAGAATCCAGAGCCCAGTCTGCTATGGTCTGCTGTCTTAGACTTAGAGCTGGAGGGGACCTGAGAAGGCTGGTCTTGCTGCCTCATTTTAGAGGTGAGACCAAGGATTGTAGACTCACTCAGGCATTGTATGGAAGGGCAAAGATTGGAACCCAGGTCCTCTGTTCCCAGATCGATTAGGCTTTCCATCAACTATATTGTTATAAGGCTCACAGATTTCTCTCCTTATAATAACCCTGTAAGGGAGTGCAAGATCATTGCCTTCCTTTCATAGGTGAGAAAATTGAGGCTCCAACGTTTGCTCTCAGTAACCTAGTTCAGTAATAATATTCCTGCAGAGGTCTTTTGATTACAAGTTCAGTGTTCTTTCTGCTGTACTACACTGTCTCTCAAAATTAAACCTGTCATTCCAGCCTTCAAGGGGTTTAACATCTAAGATGAATAGAGATTCCTACGAGTGTGCTTAGGATATAGCTTCATCTGCCACAATGGGTACAGACATGCAGAGCTGAAGTCCTTAGACGTCATTGCAGGTAATTTACATATACCAGGTACTTATGGTGAACAAGAGGGGCAGTGTCAGGGACTGGAATCAGGAAGACTCATCTTTCCTGAGTTCAAATATGACCTTACACACTTCCTGGCTGTGTGACCTTGGGCAAGTTACTTAACCCTGTTTGCCCCAGTTCCCTCATCTGTAAATGAATTGGAGAAGGAAATGCCAGACCACTCCAGTATCTTTACCAGGCATGGACTCATGGAGAGTGACATGGCTGAAAAACAAGTGAACACTTGGTGAACAAGTCCTTTCCCCCCGCCCACTGAAGAAATGCCAAATAAAGTGGGCGTTCCCTTATTTGTAGTAGAACAGAAAGAGGGTTGTGAATGAAGCTACAGATATAATAATAATAGTAATAATGATAGTTAGCATTTGTTTAGTGCTTTAAGGTTTGCAAAGGTCTGTACAAATATTGTCTCTCAACATCTCTGGGAGGTAGGTACTATTCTTGTGCCCATTTCACAGATGAGGAAACCGAGACAGATAGAAATTAAGTGACTTATAAGACTCTTAGTACAATGCCTGGTACAGAGTAAACACTATACAAATGTTAATTAACTATTATTATATTTACTGCTGCTTGCCCTGATCACACAGCCATGTCTGAGGTTGCATTGGCATTCTGAGGTCTTCCTGAGTCCAGATCTAGCACTTTATCCACGGTGCCAGCCCATTGCTTATGTTATTTATACTTTGCTTTTCTTTTTAATTGTGTAATTTATTCAATCTTTAGCATCCAAAGCCATCCTTCTTGTCCATGCTTCTTTCTGTCTCCTTTTCTCTTCTCTGCATTAAAAAAATGCCTCAATAATATACTTTTTTCTCCCCCCCTATCTTTATTTCCCCTCTGCCCTGCCACACCTCCCTGTTGGAAAAAAAAAGACCCTTGTAAAAAGCATGCATATTCAAGCAAAACAAATTCCCATGTTAGTTCTGTCCTAAAATGTACTTCTCATTCTGCATCTGGAGCCATCCAAAAAAGCATGCTTCATTATAAACGTTCTGGAATCGTTGATCGATCAGCATTCTCGAGACTTTCAAAGTTGTTTTTCTGTATGATGTTGCTATTGTATAGATTGCTTGGTTCTGGTCACTTCCCTCTGCATCAGATCCCCGCATCAGGTCTTTCTATGTTTTTCTGAAACCATCCATTTCATCATTTCTTATGACACAATAATATTCCAATACAGTCATTTGCCATTACCAACAAATTGCTTTAGACATGGTTTCCAGTTCTTTGCTAATACAAGAAGAGCTGCTATAAATAGTTTTATACATATGGGTCCTTTTTCATGGAGCACAAGTGAGAGAACATTGGGAGTAAATATTTTTTTCCTAGCCTCTGAATTGCTAGGGAAAGGATACCCAGCCCCATTTCAGTAGGGTCAGGAATTGAAAGAAAAACGACTAATATAAGACTTTGGTCCCACGTGAAAATGGAGTTAGACTGAGTAATCTAATCAGACATGAGGTAGAAGTGAGAGAGAGAGAGAGAGAGAGAGAGAGTGTGTGTGTGTGTGTGTGTGTGTGTGTGTGTGTGTGTGTGTGTGTGTAAGATCCTCTGTTAAGTCTGGAGTCTTCATTGAAACAGGAGATAGAGCTGGAAGGAGCAGGTATGGATCATGGCTGGTATATGAAGCCAGGATGAGATCCACAAATTGGACTAGTATCAGCCTCCGACACCCAGAACAACTCTGCCAGGCACGGTCCCACCCGTGCAGTGGATTTGCCATCCCAGGTTTCAGGAGTATATGGTAATGCCTGTTGAAAGGTGCTCTGTACAAAAATGGTGGTTATCGGGGGAAGGCAGGTGGCAGCAGACCACCCATTTGTTCTGGAGAGAAAACTATACAGGTGTCTGTCTAGGATTTTGAGAAAGTTGAAGAGGTGCATTATTAGCCTGTGTTACCTAACCTTTTTTCTGCCTTGGGCACCTCTGACAAAAGAATAAATCTCATGGTCGCAGCAGACTAATAAAGGAATGAATTGAATTCTCTGTAGGTTCCTGCCTCACTGGTGAATTTGAGATCTATTTTTTGCATTGCTCTTGGGCAACAAGGTGGCCAAAAGGGCTGGACTTAGTAGTTAAAAGGACTTAAGTTCAGATTTAGCTTCAGAGGCTCAATAATAGTGTGACCCAGACAAATCACTTAAAATCTCTCAGCCTCAGTTTCTTCATCTGTAAAACAGATAACACCTACCCCACAGGGGGGTGAGGGCCAATGAGATAACATAAGAAGTAAGGCACTTTGCAAACCTTAGTGCAACTCTATAAATGCTAACTCTTATAATTATTATTTGAATGCAGAGGATGCTGTGGGAATTTAAAGCTCATGAAGCAGTCCTTTTAATCTGTACTCTCATGATAGGGAAACAATACAAAATTGACCATGCCATTTTTTCATTCATTTTTTTGTCTTTTAGGGAAGCATGGAAGATAACAACATGGAAAAGAAACTGCAGGGGAGCAAAAAAGGTCCTTCCCAAAGAGAAATCCCCATGCCACCAGCAGCACTTCTGCTGCTCATGATGGTCCTTATGAACATCCTTCTCTATCTCTACCTTGATCATGTTTTCGTTTCTCCTCCGCCCTCTGGCATGGAGTCCCATCGATGTCCCTTTGGTACCTTCCGTATGGGACAGATGAAAAATTGTTCCCCTTGGCTGTCTTGTGAATCCCTGAGAACAGGAGTCAGAAAGCTGAAACGTGTTGGGGAAGGAGCTGTGAAAAGGGTGAGTGAGTTCCATTCTTAGGATGAGACCGTTGTTTTCAAAATTGAACATAAGCCCCTTGAGGGCAGGGAACTGTTTGATTTTTGTCTGTTCATTCCCAGCACCCTACACGATTGGAGATGTGCCACACAGTCCGTGTTTACTAGGCCTTTGTTGAATGAATTGTCCTCTCGGAATGGTTAGCCTAGCTTTGCCAGTGAGCTGGGAATCAGGAGCAAACCCAGAAAAAGGAACTTCAGTGTAGAGTTCCTTTGAACATCGAGAATTTCAATTACTAGCAACTGGGATCTAACAAAGGGCGGGCAAAGGCAGTTCTCAGACCGCCTCTTTGATACCTAGATGAATCTTCCTTCTGATTGGCATGGCAGTACATCATTGTGACCTCCCCTGGCAATCCCGATTAGTGATTTTTTTTTCAATGCAACAATTATTAAGCGATCAAAAACAAGAATTTTAGTGACTATTATTTACTAGGCACTGTGCTGCATCCTGAGGGTTCAAGGAAAAAAATGAAAGTCCTTGACCTTAAATTACTTATATTTTATTGGGGGAGGGGGAAGGAAACCATATGTACCTATATAAGTATATATAAAATAAACAAAAAGTAATTTTGGTTGCGGGTGGGGAAATAAGGAAAGGGATAACTAAGTGGCACAGTGGCCAAGGGCCCTGTTCCTGGAGTCAAGAAGACCTGAGTTCAAATTTGACCCCAGACACCCGCCAGACATGTGACCCAGAGCAAACCACACAACCTCTGTCTGCCTCAGTTTTCTCATCTGCAAAATGATGATAATAATAGCACCCACCCTCCCAGGGTTCTTGAGAGGATAAAACAAGATAATATTTGTGAAGCACTTGGCACATAGTAGATGCTAGATAAATACCTGTTAAAAAAAAAAGGGAGGGGGCGAGGAGGTGGCACAAGCAATAGAGTCCTGGAGTCAGGAGGACCTGAGTCAAATGTGACCTCAGACACTTAACACTAGCTGTGTGATCTTGGGCAAGTCACTTAACCCCAATTGCCCTGCCTTCCCCCCTCCAAAAAGACCAAAAAAAAAAAAGGAAGGTTTCGTACTGAAGGTGGTGTTTGATAGTGGGTATTTTAATGAGGAGGTAAGCCAAGAGTTCTCAGCAGCTTCGCATCTTTGAGAGGGAGGAAGCAGTGGACTGGCCCTCATATGTGGCCACTCACTCCCCTCTCTGACTCCTAAGGATCGTGTTGCTTACAGGTTGTTTTTTTTGGAGAGGTGAAGGCGGGGCAGTTGGGATTATGTGACTTGCCCAAGGTCACACAGCTGGTAAGCATGTCAAGTGACTGAGGCCAGGTTTGAACTCAGGTACTCCTGACTCCAGGGCCGGTGCTGTATTCACTGTACCACCTAGCTGCCCCTGCTTACAGTCTTAACCAGAAAAACATAAGCCGTCTCAAAACAATACATGTTCTCCCCTTTGTAGCCCAGGTCACCCCAAACTTTAATGAAGGGAGCAAGGTTGTTCAGTTGTTTTTCAGTCATTTCAGACTCTCTGTGACCCCATTTGGGAGTTTTCTTGGCAGAGATACTGGAGTAGTTTGCCATTTCCTTTCTCAGCTCATTTTATAGGAGAGGAAACTGAGTCAGATAGGTTCAAGTGACTTCCCCAGGATCACACAGCTAGGAAGTGTCTGAGGCCAGATTTGAACTAGTGTCCTCCTGCCTCCAGGCCTAGCGCTCTATCTACTTTGCCATCCAACTGCCTCAGACTCAAAATAGAATAGGTTAAAGGCTTCAAGTCAATCAGTATTGAGTTTGGGTCTGGGAGTGGCAACTATGCTTCCAACCTAGGTGAAATAGGGAGACCCAGTCTCCAAAAAAAATGTTTTTAACTTAATTTTTTGTTATCCTATACTTGATAGACACCAGCAAATAGTTTTCCATGTATTATTTACATTTAAAGAAAAAAAAAACCTGAAGTATTTTATGATAAAATAAGTTAAAAATTTAATTGGGTTTATTTTAATTTAACCAATATTTTAAAAGTGCTTGCTGTATGCACCATATGCCGTTAGGAGCAGTGAATTTCATGGCAAAATGGTTTTTACAAGATCCCTTGCCCTCAAGGAGCTTACACTCTTCAGTGGGGAAATGCAGCCTGTAAAATGTCAAAGGAGAAGTAAACACAAAGCACTTAAGGGAGGTCTTAAGCCGTTCCAACGACTAGAGGAAAAGAGAACAGCATCAGAGAGAAAGGGAGAAAAAGAGAACGTGAAAGAAGAAAGAAAGAAGGTGTAGAAGAGGAGAATTCTCTGCAGGACTGCCTCGGACTTTCCTGGAACATGTTGCCTGTTTCCATTCTAGGCTGTCACTCCTGCCTGGACCCAGCCCCCCAGAGAAAGGAGCACCTGCACTGACACATTGTGCAGGTGTGCCCACGTGTCCACAGGTGCGTGCACTGAGAAGGGCTGGCCCTAGGAAAGTCAAAAGAACGCCTTAGGGATCTTCTCAGCCCTAGGATTTTATGTGAATTTTTAGGGAGATCTTCTGATCTACAACCATTTTTTTTTCCAGGCTGGGTTTTAAAAATTTTGTTGAGGGTAACTTAGAGGTTTTCAAAACAAATACATTGTTTGGAGTTTTAGGATAAGATAATCCTTTACATGGCCAATCAGTAAGCATTTATTAGACACCTGCTCTGTGTCAAGCGCTGGGTACTAAGTGTGGGGGATGCAAAGAAAGGCAGAAACAGATTCCCTGCTCCTCGAGAAGCTCACACACTTGAATGCTTATTTTTGTTAATGGTGACCAAGTTTAGAATAAAAACAGTGAAAAGACCAAAAATAACTGAAAAAGAGATCCTTTTTTTGCCTTTTTGCTTAGAGCTCTGGTAGCATTAGAGTGCCAGGAAAAAGAAGATCCTTTATTTAGAGACAATGCTACTACTACCACCACCCACTACTACTACTAATAGCGACTACTACCAATAATAATAACAGTAATAAAGTATATTAATATAGCTCCATAATTTCCAAAACACTTTTCCTCTTAAGTCCCTTATGAGTTAGAGCACCAGGCCTGGAGTCAGGAAGACCTGAGTTCAAATGCAGCCTCAGACACTTATTAGCTATGTGACTGTGGACAAGTCACTTAACCTCTGTGCCTCAGTTTCCTTATCTGTAACACGGGGATAATAATAGTGACTACCTCCCAGGCTTGTTGTGAGGATCAAATGAGATGATAATTGTAAAGGTTGCTGTTCTTAGTACCTGGCACATAGTAAGCGTATATATGCGTTATCATTGTTGTGGTTGTATTCTCTTTGTGGAGATGAGCAAATAGGCCCAGAGAGGTTCATCAGTTTGCCCAGAAGGCAAAGGTAGCAGAGCTGGGACTTGCTCCCAGCTGGTGTCCACTGATATTTGGAGGGTGAGGGTCTGTGTGGCCTTCGTTGGGTTCTGCTCGGTGCCCGCTGCTGCCCCCGTAGCAAGAGCAGGGGTAGGAATACAACCATAAACTTTTTTTAAAATAATATTTTATTTTTTCCTAATTACATGTAAAAAGGCACTGATTTCCCTTTTTTTTTTTGGAATGATATTTTGCAGTTTATTTATTTTTAGTTTTCAACATTCATTTCCGCAAAATTTTGAGTTCCAAATTTTCTCCCATCTTTCCCCTAGCCCCTACCCCAAGATGGCAATCATACTGATTACTCCTTCCCCCAGTCTGCCCTCTCATATATCCCGCCCCCATCCTTCCTCTTCCTCCCTTCCCCTTTACTTTCTTGTAGGGCAAGATAGATGTCTATACCCTATTGCCTGCATACCTTATTTCCCAATTGCAACCCATAAATTTTTTTTTTTTGGTTTGCTTTTTGGAGTGGGGAGGGCAGGGCAATTAGGGTTAAGTGACTTGCCCAAGGTCACACGGCTAGTAAGTGTTTGAGGCTGAACTCATAAACTTTTAAAAAGAAACTCTGCTTAATAACTTTCTAGACCATATTAAGTATCTAGGAGGTGTTTTTGTTTTTTGGATTCTTTCCTAAGGAAATAGAAGATGGGGAAGTAGTCTTTAGACAAAAGAAAAACGAACTGAAAAATACTTTCAATTAAAAGTTCCTTAAAATGATTTTAAAAGTTAAATGTTTTTTTTTCTCTGAAGAGTCTTCCTCAAAAAAGATCAAATACTAATTTAAACAGAACACCAGAGCTAAAAAATTAAATACAAGTAGTGCCTAAAAGTTGTGGGTGTTTTTTAAAAACCTCACAAAGGTCTGATCTTGTATAGTACATATATATCCAATGACCTGCTCTTAATGGTAGATGATGCCCCTATATGGCCAGCTTGCTAGATACATCTGAGGCCTACATTGTGGTACTGAAAGTTAATATGAAGGCTACAGCATGGTTTACTTGAGAACCAGGACTTAATTACAGCCTTCTGTGCCACACTTAGAAATTTATGAACAGTATTTCTGTCCCATTGCTTACTCCATACCCAGGAGCTTCTCTCCTCATTAACATAGACAGAATGTTTGTTTTTTGCTTGGCTTCAGGTCTTTCTTTCTGAATGGAAGGAACAGAAAGTTGCACTTTCCCAGCTCACCAGGCCAGAGATGAAAGAAGATTTCCTTCATGGTGTGAAGATGCTGAAATCCTTGCAAAGCGAACACGTTGTCTTGCTGATTGGCTATTGTGAAGATGATGGCACTCTTCTTACTGAGTATCATCCCTTGGGTACTTTAAAGACCCTGGAAGAAACATTAAACCTCCCTAAATATCAAAGCCTGAACACCTGGCATCACAGATTGAAACTGGCAATGAACTATGTAAATATCATTAACTATTTACACACCAGTCCCCTGGGCACACTGGTGATGTGTGACTCCAATGACTTAGACAAAACGCTTTCTCAGTACTTGTTGACAAGCAGTTTTAATATTGTGGCAAACGACCTAGATGCGCTGCCTGTTGTCAACAAGAACAGTGGGACTCTGATCAGATGTGGCCACAGGGAACTTCTGGGGGAATTTGTAGCCCCTGAGCAACTGTGGCCTTATGGAGAGGAAACACCATTTGATGATGAACGTATGCCACCGTATGATGAGAAGACAGACATCTGGAAAATACCCGATGTCTCTAGTTTTCTTTTGGGGCACGTGGAAGGGAGTGACGTTGTCAGATTCCATTTGTTTGAGATCCACCAGGCATGTAAGAAGAAGAATCCAGAGGAAAGGCCTTCAGCCCAGGTGGTCCTAGACACTTACCGACAGGTTTTAAATTCTCTTAGAGACACAGTCATGCCTGGGGTAAGAGAAATGTTGTGAAAACGAGACTAATCAGTGAGAGGTGGGCCCTGATGATTTAATGGAAAAATACAAGCTGCTTTTCTCAGCTGACATTTCATGTCTTTGTTGTGGTTTTCTTGGACTGCACCCAGGTGGTTGCTTTCAGTCATCTTGTAACCGTTGAGCTGATAAATGGCAAAATTTGGGGGTGGGGGAAGGGAGGGATGTGTGTGTAGAAGACAGGAAAAGGACACTGAATTTAGAATCAGTAATCCTGGTTCCTTGGGGTCTCATCCTGGTTCTACCACTTAGCGGATTCGTGATATTAATGGGGTAAGTCATGTTACTTCTTCTGGACCTCAGATTCCTTATCTGTAAAATGAAGGGGTTGGCCGAGATGACCTCTGTAAGCTCTGTTTCCTGTTTTAAATCTATGATCCTTGGATTCTATTTTAAATCTAGCTTCCAATGCCTTTTTCAGATCACCCCCCCTAGGGGAAGGACAAGGGACTTAAGCCATACCTAAGAGGTAAACAACTAAAGGAAAGAGAACAAAGTAGCACAGAATCTTAACTAACCTGGTCGTGACTGCAATTGAATTTATAAAAATCATACTAACTTGATTGCACACCTCATTGGGATGTGGTGATCACTCTGGGTTCTTAAAATCAAGGCCACCAAATATCATGTTCTGATTGGTCCTAAAAAAGCCAGAAGGGTCTCAAGGGTGGATGATGTGTTTGTACACTTAAAGGACAAACTTAGGAAACAAGTTCATTCCCATCCTAGAATGTTGGTTGTTAGGTGATGATTTGGGGGAGTGGGAAGGGGCAGGGCTGGGAAGGAGGTGCAATGGCAGTTAATGAATGGATCAAGAGATAAAATGGCCTTCTCTCCCACCTGGCCCCCTTCTTTTTTTCTTCTGTCAGAAAAAAAGTGGCAAAAGTTTCAATGAATCACACAATTTTTATACCATCTATTAATGTTCAAGGTATTCATTGATATTCCTAATGTATAATTGAAAAAGTAGATGGTTTAGAGCAAGAGTTCATATGTTCCATTAGCATTCTTGGAATGTTAAGTGAATAAGATGAAGGCCCCTGGCATATCCTGTGTACCCCTCCCTATGGAGACTTTATGGGAGGACACAGATAAGAGCCATATAAGATGGATATCTATGGATGGATTGAGATCTGTCTTGCTGGAAAGAGTATTCCCATTGGAGTTTTGGAATGCTCTATGTAATATTATTCCAAAGACCTAGCTGATACACTGCCGCAGGAATGGAACCAAAGCCATTTTGATATTCTCACTCTTAAGTGGAACCAACTGTAGAAAAGTAGTAGTTTTCACCCTAAGCCTCAAGATAATGAGGAGGTCTTTCATGAGACATTTGGGTACCTGTCCTTGCATTGTCCCCCAAAGACTGTAAGTACACAGATCACTTCTAAGGTAATTCCCACTGAAACATCAGCATCCATTGCATAGGAGGAAGGAGTTGTAGAAGTGTAAGAACTGTTTATGTCAAAGAGGATTGGTTTTTTATTGTCTAGATCAAACTTATTTGGCCTACCACCCTCTTTAAAAAAAAATTACTCAGCAGTCCGTGGAAATCTACTTTCTTTAACCCTCTAGTGTTTTTTTTTTAATCTGCATCATTTCAAAAAATATAAAATATATTTTTTTAAAAATGATACATCTTAAATTTAACAATTTATTGTAAATTTGTGGGTTTTTTCCCTACATTAAAATTTTTATGACACAATATTGTATCTTGTAACCATATAGTATCATATTGTTAACAAGTCATTACATGCACATATTCCTGCTCTTGCATGCTGGACTTCCCGACAATGCATAACAAGCTCGCCTGCCAGCGCTTGCTTGTTAAGACCTGTAAGCAGACTTGATGACTGATTGGTTATAACTTGCATTTTGTATATTTGTTTGGAAAATAATGTAATCACTACAATTTTAATTCTGTTACACAACAGATGAAATATGTATGAATAGTTTTCAGAATTTTCTTATCTTCTTTCCTTATGCTTCCATTGCCCCCTTATTTTTATTCAATGCCCCCAAATTGTACCTGAGACTACTACCACCCCCTGGATTATTCCAGTGCCCTTGATGGGGCAGTATCACTCACTTTGGGAAACTATGGCCTAGCTCATGAAAAGAACATTTTTCTCTGATACTTTCCTTTTAATGGCGATAAAGTTGAAGTTATCAGAGTGTGTTCACTTGCCACTTGGACTGATTTAATCAAGTCACATATCTCTTGTACTTATTCTTTCTCTCTCTTTCTGTATGTATATATATATATGATATGTAAATGTATGTTACAATTTTTATATATTTGTTAAGAAGGCTATCATAACATCCTTTTTCTTGGTCAGTAAAACAGAATTATTACCAAAAGCTGATAGTTTTTCGAAGTAGAAGGGAATGGAAATATTTTAACACTAAATCCTATAAAGATCTCAATGATGCTGCTGCCCCCAAATCATGCTTCTAAAACCACTGTTCTTAGAGCTGGGTTCTGAACGTCCCAAATGACCTGCTATGACTAGTCAACAAGAATGAGGAGTCAATGTTACCGTCTTATTTACCAGAAGAAATGTAGTGGTCCACGTGACTCGACTGAATAAACCCTATAAAGAATCCTTTTCCCATTGTGCCATCTTCCTCTTTTTCATTGGATGGCATAGTTATTCTCATTCCTATTAATGATCGTTAATCAAGTAGTTTTAACAGCTACCTTCCCAAGCTGGAGATCTACAGAGTTGGAGAGGCAGTGATACAGGTTTTGCTGTCTTACAGCAAGTCTGAAATGAATACTAACAAAGGGTCTCAGGGGAGAGCAGGTTCTGTCTGTTACTTCATCTATAAAATGAGGGTGTTGGACTCCATGACCTTTAAATTTCCTTCTAGCTCCCAATTTATGATTCTTTGACAGTCACCTAAGATGGTACTACCTCCTGATGCTCACCTGTGGCAAGTGCCCAAATCCTGTGCAACAGATTACCTAGGTCACAGTAAATATGAGACAACTCTGCCAAAAGGACATAGGTGTACATTTTATGTCTTAAAAAACATCACCAGCAGTCACTGTGCCCCTTCCACTTAGTTCTAGGTGGAATTGCCCTCAGGAGTCTCCATTTGATTTTACCAGTGGGATGTAATTTAATGTATTCATGCTGTACTTTTTTCCTGCTCATTTCTGTCACTATAAAGTCAGTGCTTCCTGTTTCTTAATATTTAGACTTTTCTACTCAAGTAATATTGTCAAGCTTCAAACTTGTGCGTTTAAAAATACTACCAATAAAGGAGAGACTTTTTCCCCTTCTTACTCCTTCCTTCTCGCAAGACCTTTGTGAGTCCAGGGGCAAACATTTCTTTCAGGCTGCCTGCCAAGGCCACAGACCAGGAAATCCAGGTGAATTGTTATACTCTTTTGAGCTGATTTGAAATAGTTTTTTCAAAGAAAATATTATCAACTAAATCACATGAGAAAGTTCATGTTCTGCTCAAAGCACAGGAGTAGAAATTCACAACTTCCTCGTGTTCAGTCTTGTCATACATAAATGTGATCTTAAGAAGAGGAAGATGATGGCTCAGTATTAAAGTTCTGTTAGAAAATTGAATTCCTGCTTCATTCATTGCTGCTTTTTAAAATATAAATATGTGCACTCCAGGACTGGTACCTGTAGTTCAGAGGTTGTCGAGAATGAAGAATGATAGAAAATATCTGAGGCCTGTCTTCAAATCCCAACCTGACTTCTTATTCCCAGTGTGATGGTAGGCAAGTCACTTAAACTGCTTATCTTTTAAGTGCCAGCTCTTCAACAGGTCTGGGCCTCATTTCCTCACCTGTAAAATGAGAGAGTTGGACCAGATGGCCTTGAAGGTCCTGTCCAGTGCTACGTTTGAGAGAGACCTTATGGGCTGTGACTTTAAGTGATTTCAGATAGAGGTGACCCAGCGGTCTTCAGAAAGACACTGAAAGTCAATGTTTTACCACTCCACAGGACCAGAGGATTCAGAACTGGAAAGAACCTTAGAGATCATTTTAATGATGAGCGAACAGATTCCAGGGAAACTTGCCCAAGGTACACAGGTAACAATAATGAAGCCAACGATGGTGGTAATAATTAGCTCACATTTACATAGGCGTTAAGGTTTGCAAAGCAGTGCATATCTTATCTCATTTGATCCTCACAATATCCCTGTGAAATAGGTGCTATTAATCTTCATTTCCTAGATGAAGAAATAGAGGCCCAGAGAAGTTAAGTTACTTACCTGGCATTACAAAGCTAGGAAGTGTCTGAGGTAGAATTTGAACTTGAGTCTTCCTGACAACAAGCCCAAAACTCTGTTGTCATGCAAAGCTGGGATTTAACATTCAGGTACTCTACTGCTAAATCAGGTGTTTTTCTAGTCTACACTAAATTTTTTTCTTTTGAGGCAATTGGGGTTAGGTGACTTGCACTGGGTCATATGGCTTGTAAGCATCTGAGGCTGATTTGAACTCAGGGCCTCTTGGCTCCAGAACCAGCACTCTATCCTCTACACTGCCTAGCTATTCCTACACTGAATTTTTTTTCCCCTGTTTTTTTTTTGTATTTTATTTATTTATTTTTAGTTTTCAACATTCATTTCCACAAGACTTTGAGTTACAAATTTTCTCCCCATCTCTCTCCTAGTCCCTAACCCAAGATGGCAAGGATACAGAATACCCTTCCCCCCTATCATCCCTCTTTTATATTCCCCCCCCTTACTTTCTTATAGGTCAAGATGAATCTTTTTTTTTTTTTTGCTTTGTGGAGGGGGGAAGGCAGGGCAATTGGGGTTTAGCGACTTGCCCAAGATCACACAGCTAGTAAGTGTTAAGTGTCTGAGGCCACATTTGAACTCAGGTCCTCCCGACTCTAGGGCCAGTGCCCTATTCACTGTGCCACCTAGCCACCCCGGCAAAATGTATTTCTATACTCCATTGTCTATATCTTATTTCCTGGTTGTGTGTAAAAATAATTTTTTGATTTTTGTTTTTAAAACTTTGAGTTCCAGATTCTCTCCCTTCTCCCCTCTTTATCCACCCCCACTGGGAAGATAAACAGTTCAATATAGGTTACACATGTATAGTTATGCAAAACATTTCCATAGTAGTTATATTGTGAAAGACTAACTATATTTCTCTCCATCCTATCCCACCCCCTATTTATTCTAATTTCTCCTTTGACCCTGTCCCTTTTCAAAAGTGTTTGCTTCTAACCACCCTCTCCCACAATCTGCCCTCCCTTCTATCATCCCCTCTCTTATCCCATTCCCCCCTACTTTCCTGTAGGGTAAGATACCCAATTAAGTGTGTATGTTATTCCCTCCTTAAGCCAAATCTAAGGAGAGTAAGGTTGACCCATTCCCTTTCACCTTCCTGCTCTTCCCCTCCATTGTAACAGCTTTCTCTTGTCTCTTTTATGTCCTACGCTGAATTCTTAAAAATGTTTGGAATGAATGGGGAAATAGAGTACATTTAAAAACACTTACATGTTAAAAACCTCAACTTGGAACTGAGAGAAATAATTTGGGGAGATTCAGAGCTCTCTTCTTCCAAAGTCCTGATTTTAAAAGTTCTTTCTCTTGAAGGACATGGCTGATAATTGACCTGGCCTAACGCCAGAGGGCAGCCAGTCTTACCCTTTTTTCCCTGGGTCTTAGGGGGCGCCTCCCAGATGCAGCCTGTGCATTCCACAAAGTAGAGTCAGGAGCCAGAAGAGTTAGGGATATGTAGACAGCTTTATTGTTCTCTTTATTCATCCATATCCATATCCATCCATATTCATCCATATTTTATTCCCAGGGCTTCTCCTCTTTTATCCCCCTACTGAGCCCCTTGGCAAATAGCCCACCTCCCCTGTAATCACTTCTGACGCCACAAGGGTTGGGTAAACATGAAAAGGAAGGACGGAGCTGGCGTCCCCAGAACAGAGCATATCAACAGAACATCTGGGTCATGAAATGCAGAATAAAACAGGACACACTGACCCAGAGACATAACTGTCGTCATGACTTCTGTGTTTTGTTATTACTGTCCTTCTGCATTCTCAGCATATTCTGGCGCTCATGCTCCCGGGCAGAACTACGCATCCCCTATCAGATAATGAGGTTGGACTAATTTTCTTGTTCACAATCCCACCCTGGTGGAAGCTATAGTGTTCTGCTCAGGCTTGGGTTGGGGTATATACATTCTTTGAATAGATAGCCCCAAGTTGTGGATGGTCTGGTATATAGTTTCTCTGTCCAAGGGTGACATGATGTCACTCTCAGCCCTTCATTTTGATATAGCTCTCCTCCTATTGTGTTAAACAATCAGAGTGGATTGCCACCACTCAGGAACACCTGCTCTTTGAAAGGCATATAAACTGCGAGCCCATCAGCCATGACTGTCTTTGGTCTAAGAGAGATGGCCAAATGACCATCCTTTTGTTAATAATATGCTGGCCTTATTAATAAAATCATTAAATTACACAGCAACTACGTCTCTCAAACTTTTCTAATCACCACAGAATATAAGAATAAACTTCAAAATGTTAATAAGACATGTCAAAAAGGTTATTCTTCTTAAGTCTGTAGAAAAATATTTTCTGCTTTACTCCATAAGAATACAACGCTTCACTTCCACCAAGAAGTAAGATGCTATTTGCTCAGTTTTGAAAAGAATCCTGTATGGCAGCTGGGTGGCACAGTGAAAAGAGCACCAGTCCTGGAGTCAGGAGGACCTGAGTTCAAATATGACCTCAGACACTTAACATTTACTAGCTGTATGACCTTGGGCAAGTCACTAAACCCCAACTGCATTGCCTTGCCTTCCCCCCTCCAAAAAGCAAAAAAAAAAAAAAAAGAATCCTGTATCATGATCGAGAAAAACATTAGCAGCTGAGGATATCAAGGTAGAGCTTTACTCTATAAAGACTTAATTATGATCAGTCACATCAGAAGATGTCTGTTGCAAGACCCAGGTGGCAACAGAATAGGTCATGGCATTGGAAGCTTGAAAGTACTTCTTAAAAAAATGAACCAGGGGCAGTTAAGTGGCACAGTGAATAGAGCACCAGCCTTAGAATCAGGAGGACCTGAATTCAAATCCAACCTCAGACACTTGACACACCAATTAGCTGTGTGGCCTTGGGCAAGTCACTTAACCCTAATTGCCTTGCCTTCCCCCTTTCCCCCCCCCCAAAAAATGAACCAAAATTGGTAAGACATCTGGTTTAAACCTGAGAATTGTCTAAAACACCTGATGTTAACCTTGAATCCAGCCACTAACACAAGTTAGGTCAGGGCTAGTGATGGGCAACTAGGTGGTGTCAGGCAGGCCTGAATTAAAATATGATCTCAGACACTTACTAGCTGTGTGACCCTGGGCAAGTCCCTTAACCCTGTTTGCCTCAGTTTCCTTATAAGTAAAATGAGCTGAGAAGTATCTTTGTTAAGAAAACCCTAAATGGTGTCTCCAAGAGTTGTACAGGAACAGCAACAATAGGGATTTTTTTGCTGATATTAGAAGAGGTCAACATTGTATTCATAAAATTTGGCTTAACTTTGGTGATCTGGTTAAACAAGAATGCTCTTGCCTATTGAGAAACATGTTCTCTTTGCAGTCATCAATATCTTGGTAGTATATCCATGACCTAAAGATTTCACTTGTTTTTTTTTTTTTCTTTTTGAGGCAAATAAGGTTAAAGGAATTGCCTGGAGTCACATGGCTAGTAAGTATCTGAGGCTGGATTTGAACTCGGGTTCTCATGACTTCAGGCCTTGTGCTGTATCCATTGTACCACCTAGCTGCCCCTTCACTTGATTTAAAATAGCTAAAATGAATACACTCTTTAGCAGGGCCAGAATAGAATTGTGGGATGACACAATTTAACAACCATTTAGTAAGCAACAGCTTCACATGTGCAAGGCACCATACTGGATACCATGGATGCAAAAGGCTAAAATTAAACAGCCCTGGCCTCAAAGAGCTTACACTGTTGGGAAATAGAATATGTGCACGGATAAATACATAACATTTTGAGGAGAAAAACAGCACTCTTTCCCTCAGAATAGGGAAAACTGATGATCAAGGTAATAGAAGAAGGAGAAAGAGGGGCTGTAGGATATAACCACTTCATTTATCAGGCAAGCAATATGGTACCTGAATATCATGGTAAAGTACAATATTAGTTCTCTTATATCATGCTTTGACACTTGGAGTGATTTGTGCTTTCCTCAGTCTGATCATTGATCCACCAATACATTTTGTAACCTTTCCTTGCCTTTGTTTCAAAGGTAAATGGGGGTAAATTTCATCCTAGTGATGAAATTTAATTAATCTGGTGATTAAGTTTCTAATCTTAGCAGAATTGACCATCATATAATAGATGGACATGCATAATCTTCCACGAGGCTCTAAAGTCTTCCCAATTTGGCAGAACCAAGCAGAGCTTATGCTCTGCCAGCATAAGCAGAAGAACACAGAGTTGTCTCCATGCCATAGTTGACCGACATGAGTGAAAGATTTTTCAACACTTTCAAAATTTTCATTATCTTCTATCAGTAATGGAGATGAAGTCCCAAAGAATGATTTTAAACTAAGGGAAATGTTCTATTTCCACTCCAGCTTCTGTAATATCTTTGGTAGGCAAAATAGTAGAAGTAGATTTCAGTTCCTTAGAAGTCTACATGTTAATTTGAACTCAAGAAATTAATTCATTTATATAAAGCAAATTTACCTACATAGTGCTTATTTATAAAGTGTTTTGCAACCATGATGTCCTTTGAACCTCAGCAATACTACGGGGGAAGGCACTATAGCCAATATCCTCATTTTGCAGATAAGCAAACAATTTCTAAGAAATTAAGTGACATGTCCTGGGTCACCAGCTAGGTATAGGACCTCTCTCACAACGAAACAGTGAAGTGGGCTATTATTAACCCCATTTCAAGATGAAGAAACTGAGTCTGAGAAATATTGAAAAGTAATTTTCCTAGGGCTATAGTTAAGTGTCAGAATGGGAATTTGAATTCAGGCCTCTTGATTTTAGATCAACTACTCTGTGCTGGACCATTTAGCCTCCAGTAGGAATAGACCAGTTGGAAGAATTGCTTCCTAGTTAAGGCTTTGCATTTATATTCAATATATTAGCCATCTTTTTGCTACCCAGAATGCAGTATTTTAACTTTTTTTCCCCTCAGGGAAAGAACATCTGTCATCTCTTATAACCTCATGCTGTCAGGATTCTGCTGACCAGACAATACTAATTTTTTTTTCCCATCCTCCTCAGTGCTACAGTCTATATAGTCATATATAGTTCATTACCAAAAACAAGACTGCATCCTAGTTAGAAAAATAGCTCAGTACTCATTTTTAAAAATTTATTTTTTCTTTTCCCTCACTTTATTCAAATTTATTTTATTTTTAGTTGAAGGAAGGAAGGAAGGAAGAAAGAAAGGAAGGAGAGAAAATATGTTTCAATTTCAATTTGTGCTCTGAGTTCATCAGCTCTCCATCTGGGAGGCAGATAGCATGTTTCATCATGCAGCTCAGTAGTCAGAGACATTTGGTGGGAGAACAAAGGAAGAAGAAATATCAGGTGTTTACAGGACATGTTGTTTGTGACTGAAGACTGCCTGTCTTACTGAATCATTCACTCATGTGACTTTGTGCATCACAGCCTAGAATGAATCACTAAATGTTAGATCTGAAAGGAAACTCAGAGATCATCTAATCCAACCCTCTCAACTGAAAGTATTCTCTCCCAATCTCAGATTTTCCTAGAGCTCTTTGTCTGGATTTTCACTTACTCCTATCATACTCAACCCAACATCCTATTTATTTACAGGCTGTTTCATGAGTGTTAGCCTTCCCATGGATTTTCCAGGAATTCTAGTCATTGTGGAATATTCTACTACCCTGAATATTGCCAAATTATTGGTTTTTTTTTCTGTTTTGTCCCCCCCATCCCACCTTATTTTTGATGCTAGGTTAGGTTTATTAAATGACAACAAGAGTACTTATCATCAGAAGAAAAATGTATAACATTAAGCAACTGATGTTTTCCTATAAAGTAAATCAAATGTTGTTAGATGAACAGTTTTTTAAATGAAATTTTTTGGGGTAGTATTTTAAGTTTCAAACGGTTTCCCTCCCTCCCCAGACCATACCAGGAACGGTCTCCATTTCACATACACACACAAAATACATATTAGTACACATGCATACACATGGACACACATACACACATGTGTGCATATGTATGTGTATATATGTGTATGCATAATAGAAACCATACTATGCATATGCCTATCAGTTCTTTTTCTGGAGGTTTTTTCCTTTTTTTCCTAAGCATTTTCCTTCACAGGTCCTTTGTGGTCGATCTGAATATTTATAATACCCAGAATAGCTTAGTTATTCACAGAATGTTCTTTGAACAACATTGCTGTTCCCGTATCCAATGTTCTCTTGGTTCTATTCATTTCATTCTTCATTATTTCATGTGAGTCTTTCCAAGTTTTTTAAAATCAACCTGTTCATCATGTCTTACAGCACAGTAATATTCCATCAGATGGATAATTGTCAAAGCAATAAACATTTATTAAGTGCCTTCTGTTTACAGAGTGTTGCCCTTGGTACTAGGCATTGAGGAAGAAGCAAAATTTAGAGAGGACAGTCACTACTTCTGTGGTATTTACATATAATTGGAAGAATTAAAATTTTTAAAAATCCTGCCAGAATCTTTTTGAGTCAACAAATTTGGAACCCAAATCCATTATCAGATCATAATTTTTAGAACTATGGGTGTCTTTAGAGGTGTTCATAGTCAAATTCCTTTTTATAGAGGAATAAAACTGAGACCTGTGTGCATCTATGCCCAAAGAAGCATCTAGGTGGCTCAGTGGGTAGAGTGATGGGCCAGGAGTGACCTGAGTTAAAATCTAGCCACAGACTATTACAAACTGTGTAACTCTGGGCAAGTCACTTAACCTTGGCTTGCCTTCATCTCCTGGAGAGAGAAATAGCAAACTATTCCAGTATCTTTGCCAAAAAAACAAAAACAAAACAAAACTCCATGGAAAATAACTGGTGAGCTATGGTCCATGGGTTCATGAAGAGTGAAACAAAACTGAACAAGACTAGCCCAAGAGCACACAACCAGTAAAGAGAAGCATCGGGGTTCTGATGCCAGGCCCAGCACCCTACCAGCATCACCCAGGTGCTATGAGAGGTCTTGAGCAGAGATAGGATTCAGACTCGGGTCTTCTTGACTCCAAGTTCAGCATTCTATCCATTGTGCCATCTAGCTGCTACAGGTATGTATTGAACTAGATGGCTCAAAAATCCCTTCCAATTTTGAGATTGTATAATTGGATATGGGGGGTAGGGGTGGTGAGGCAAACTTTAAGGATGACTCTAGACTGGGAGGATGGTGTGCCACGAGCAGAAATGGAAAAATTAATAGGAGGAACAGGGTTAGATGGAAAGGTGATGAGTTAAATTTTGGACATGTTGAATTGGAAGTATTGGCAGAATACCCATGTAGGGATGTATAGCAGGCAATTGAGTCTGAAGACTGAAATTTGAAAGAGGGATATGGGCTATAGTTACATATTTGGGGGTTATCCATTTACTAGTGATAATTGAATTCAAGGGAAAAAGTGAAATCACCATGGTTGAACTGAACATAACATTGAGAGATAAGCTACACTAAAAAGCAGTAATCATCCAAAAGATTTGGTACTGGTTAATAAGGAGAGATATTGATCGCTACAATAGATTAGTTCAAAAACATGCAGAAACAAATGAGCTTAGTAGCCTAATGTTCCATAAATCTAAAGACCTAAGCTACTGGCATAAAGATCTACTGTTTGACAAGAACTGGAGAGTAGTATGACAAAAATTAGGTGTAGACCAATATCTTACACAATGTACCAAGATAAGCTTCAAATGGATACATGATTAGATATAAAAGGTCATAACAAAAACAAATTAACTTGTGGATAGAAGAGTTCTTCCTAGTGCTTCATGACCAAACAAGAGATAGAAAGGATCACAAAAGATAAA
The DNA here is from genome assembly GCA_028627135.1 of Pseudochirops cupreus. Taxonomy (NCBI): domain Eukaryota; kingdom Metazoa; phylum Chordata; class Mammalia; order Diprotodontia; family Pseudocheiridae; genus Pseudochirops; species Pseudochirops cupreus. The sequence continues at coordinate 112,896,588 of CM053581.1, forward strand.
ATGGAGAATTTTTTATTAGATAAAACTTAAAGGTTTTTCACAATCAAAGTCAGTGCCACTAAAATTAGAAGGGAAATGGATAACTTGGGAAAATCTTTACAGAAAGTTTCTCTGTTAAAGGTCTCATTTCAAGATATATAAAGAATTGTTTTGAATTTATAGGAATATAAATCATTCCCCACTTAATTGGGTCAAATGATATGAACAGGAAGTTGTCAAAGAGAGGAAACCAAGCTATCAGCAATCATATGAAAAAAATGCTACAAATCACTAATCATTACAGAAATACAAATTAGAGTAATTATGAAGGTTTATCCATCAAATTGGCAAAGTGATAAAAAAGGAAAATGGCAGGAAAACATTAATTCACTATTTCTTTTTCTTTTTGGAGGGTGGAAGGTAGGGCAATTGGGGTTAAGTTGACTTGCCCAAAATCACTCAGCTAGTAAGTGTTAAGTGTCTGAGGTCGGATTTGAACTCAGGTCCTCCTGACTCCAGGGCAGGTACTCTATTCACTGTGCCACCTAGCTGCCCCAACATTTTTTTTTCAACTATATATCTATTTTTTATTTATATATATGTTTATTTTTATCTATCTATTTATTTATTTTTAAAATTTATTTATTTATTTTTTTTATTTACTCATTTACTTTTAATTTACAAGATTCTGTTCCACAATCACTTGAGTTTCAGATTTTCTCCCCTCCCTTCCCCCCCCCCCCCCATGGTGGCATGCAATCATGTATAGGATCTGCAAATGCTTTCACATTGTACAATAGTTTGGTCATATAGAAGGGTTGTAACCAATGAGTGATCACTGGGAAAAGAAAAAAAAAAAGCAAAACCAGACATGAAAGAGAACGATAACGAGTTTTGCTTCAGTCTCCATTTAAACTATAGTCTTTCTGTATCTTTCTCTGAGTTTAGGTATCTCCTTCCATCCTGAGGCTGCCCCAACATTAATGCTGTATTGATAAGAGCTGTGAATTTGGGTCTAGATATTCTGAAAAGCAATTTGAAACTATTCTCAAAGAGTCACTAAATTATACATACCCTTTGACCCATCAATGCCACTAGTAGGTCAATATCCCAAAGAAATCAAATTAAGAGGAAAAAAGATTTACATATATAAAAATATTTGTAGAGTTCTATTTGTGGTGGAAACTAAAGGGGTATCCATCAATTGGGGAATGACTGGACAAATTATACTATATAAATGTAATAAAAATGCTATTGTGCTATGAGAAATGATAAGAGGGGCAATTTCTGAGATACTGTATGAAATGTATGAAGATTTATATGAAATGATGCAGCCTGAGAGGAACAGAACCAGGAGAACAATTTAGACAATAACAGCAACATTCAATTACATGTTAAATACAATTTTTAACATTCATTTAAAAACTTTTCCAAACTTTCTCCTTTCTCTCTCCCTAAAAAGGTAAGAGTTTTAGACAGGTTATATATGTGCTATCATGTAAAACGTATTTCTGAATTAGTCATGTTATGAAAAAAGAAACTGATCAAAAGAAAGGAAAAACATGAAAAAGATAAAGAAAGTGAAAATAGTTTGCTTTGATCTGCATTCAGACTCCATTGGTTCTTTCTCTGGAGGTGGATGGCATCTTCCAGCAGGACTCCTTCGGAATAGCCTTGGATCATTCTGTGGATTGCTGAAAGGAGCTGTTAGTCATAGCTGATCATTGCACAACGTTGCTGTTACTATGTACAAGGTTCTCCTGGTTCAATAACAGCAACATTATAACGAAGAGCAACTTTAAAGACATAAAAACTCCAATCAAGGCAATGACCACAATTCCAGAGGTGCATGTTAGCCGCCTCCTGAGGGACTCAAGATGCAGAATGAGATATACATTTTCTGATGGAGCCAACATGGGAATATGCTTTGTTTGACTGCATATTTGTTACAAGAGTGATTTTTTTCCCCCCTCAATGGGGTGGATAGGTGGGAAGGAGAGAAAATAAATGTTTGTTAATTGAAAAAAATTTTTACAGTTGTTTTTAATATAGAGCTGGTTGGGATCTTAGAAGTCCAATCTCTTTATTTTGCAGGTAAGGAAACTGAGTCCCCAATAGTATCAAAGCTCAGTTTAGGCATCGCCTTTTAAACAGGACTTTCCCTGATTCTCACTCTCTCCTTCACCTCCTGTGTCTTCCCCCCAACAGTTATCTTATGTTTATATATTTGTGTGTCTATGTATATAGGTATGTGTGTATGTGTATACACATCTGCCATCTTCTAGTAGAATGTAAGCTCCTTGAGGACAGGGGCTTTTAATTCCCAGCAGCTTAGCACATAGTGGGTGCTTAATTGATTCTTGTTGATTGATTAATTCTCCAAGGTCACAAAGGTATTAAGTGCCAGAGCCAGGATTTGAACCTAGCCTGTCTCACTTCCAGTGCAGTATTCTTTCTGCTTTATAGTTTTCCATTCCCCCACTCCCTCCTTGTCTTTTCATTGGTTTTTCCTTCTGCCCAGTATGCTCTCCCTCCTCACTTAAGATACTGGCTTCTCTCTAGACTCTGATCATTCCATCTACTTCAAGAGGCCTTCTCTGTCCCCACTCCCTTCCCTCCCCACTGCTAGCGCCTTCCCTAGGAGAAGCTATTTCAGCATTATCTCCTTAGTCTGGAATTCTCTCCCAGCTCCATAGGAGTCCTCCTTTCCCAAGTTCTCATTCTCAGGCAGCTCTTATCACTATCTTCCTAATTCTCCTTTCTGGGTAAGGTTTTCACTTTACTTTTCCAGACAAGAAGAACCATTCACTCTCATTCCTCAGTCATTAGGACAGCCTCATCGACTTAGAGGCTGCCTGAACCAGAGACTGGGGTTTTGACCCTTTCATCTCCTGAGTTTCTTCCCTGAGGCCTGCTGTCCTGATTGGAGGCTGTTTCACCTGGCCTTCTATTTCAGTCAGGTCCCATCCCTGCTCATTTCATTCTCTACTCCCTGGCCATCTTCTCAGCAGCCTCAACTTCTACTGTAGGGATTCAATGATTGTCTCTAAGCTTATGATGCCCAAATCTTTTTATCTAGCCCTAACCTCTCTCATAACTTCCAGTTTTCCATCTCCAAGCTGTATGTTAGGTATCTCAAACAGGATGTCCTGGAGATATCTTAACTCAACATGTCTAAAATTAAACTCATTACCTTTTCTCCCAAGCCCTCCCCTTTTTGTTAACTTCTGTATTCTTATGCAGGGTACCACCATCCTCCCAGTCACCCAGTTTCACAACCTGTGTTTCATTGCTCACTCCTCTCTCTCACCCCACACATCCAGGCAGTTGCCAAGTCCTCCCGATTGTACCTTTGTAATATCTCTGTTTTCTTTCCCTTCTCTTCTCTGACATTGCCCCCCCCCTCCCCATGCAGGCCATCATCACCTCACTCATGGTCTATTGCCAGAACCTGTTGGTTGCTCTTCTCATCTCAAATCTCTCTACACTCCAATCCATCTTCTACTCAGGCACCAAATTGATCTTAACTCCAAAGTCCAACCACCCAACCCCCTGTCTCCCATTCAGTAAACTCCAGGGGCTCCTAGTCACCCCCACAGACCAACTCACCCCTCCACACCCCCAAATAATAGAGCAAACAAAGTATATACTTCAATCTACATTCATACACAATCAGTTCTTTTTCTGAAGGTAGATAGCAGTTTTCATCACAAGACCTGTGGATCTTGGATTCATTGTATTGCCAAGAATAGCTAAGTCATTCACATTTGATCATCTTACAATATTGCTGCTACTGTGTACAATGTTCTCCTGGTTCTGCTTGTTTCACTTTACATCAATGAATGTAAGTCTTTCTAGGTTTTTCTGGAAGCATCCTGTTTATCACTTTTTACAGCACAATAATATTCCATCACATTTATATACCACAACTTGTTCAGTCATTCTCCAATTGATGGACATCCCTTCAATTTCCAATTGTCTGCCACCACAAAAAGAGCTGCTATAAATATTTTTGTACTTATAGGACCTTTTCCTTTTTTTTAAAAATCTCTTTGGGAGACAGACCTAGTAATGGTATTGCTGGGTCAAAGGGTATGCACCATTTTATAGCCCTTTGGGCATAGCTCCAAATTGCTCTCCAGAATGGTTGCATCAGTTTACAACTCCACCAACAGTGCAATAGCATCTCAATTTTTTAACATCCTCTCTAACATGTATCATTTTCATTTTCTTCATGTTAGTTTAATCCAATAGGTATGAGGTAGTACCGTAGAGTTGTTTTAATTTGCATTTCTCTAATTACTAGTGATTTAGAACATTTTAAAAATATAACTATAGCTTTGATTTCTTCTTCTGAAAACTGCCTGTTCATATCTTTTGGCATATTTATCAAATGGGGAATGATTCATATTCTTATAAATTTGGTTCAGTTCTCTATATATTTGAGAAATGAAGCCTTTTTCAGAGAAACTTGCTGTAAAAATTTTGTTCCCAGTTTCCTGCTTCCCTCCTAATCTTGGCTGCATTCGTTTTGTTTATAAATGTTTCTTCATTCATTCATTGGTTGATTTGTTAATTATTAATCATTTGGGGCAATAATGTCACAAAGACTTGGAATTAAAAGTCTGAGAAAACTGCAACTTGCTACCAATGTGATCATGGGCAGCTGGTTTGTCTTCCCCCAGTCCCCATTTCCTCTTCTGTAACACTGAAGTGGAGGGACTAGATAAACCTTATAAACCTTTGTGGCTCTAATGTTATTTGAGTGAGGGGCTACCTTGAGCCCTAGGAAGATAGCGAACAAAGGAGTGTATGTGAAAAGGGCACCTGGGGAGGAGAGTTCAGAGACATACGTACATACACAGAATGTGATACATTAACTGTGTCACCATGGACGTCACTTCAGCTCCCATAAGAGCCTTCCTTTCTTCACCTCTAAATGGGGCTAAAAATACTGTGCCCTAATGCTTCCTTGTATGGTTGTTATGAGCAAAGTGCTTCGCAAATCTGAGAGGACCATATAAATGTATTATTATTATCATAAATGTGAAGTCCTATGCTTGTATTCCAAAAATAAGCTTTGCAGGATTGCTGGGCATGGTTCCCATGGAAACAGGGTCTGGGTGTTTTAGTGGACTGCATACGCACATGAAGGAACAATGTGACATGGCTGCTTCCAAAGCTAAAGACGTCCAAAGCTTGATGGATGATATAGAACTGTATTATCAGAATCCTTGTGGATAGAATGTAAACTCCCTGAGGGGGGAGGAGGCTGGGAATAAGCATTCATATAGCACCTACTATGTATCAGACAGTGTGCTAAGAGCTTTTTACAAATATCTCTTTGTAATACCTTGTTTTAATTTTTAAGTTAGCATTTTATTTAGGACTTTTGCATCCATATTCATTAATGAAATTGGTTTATAATTTTCTTTCTCTGTTTTCACTCTTCCAGGTTTAGGTATCGGTATCATTTGTTTCATAAAAGGAGTTTGGTAGAATCCCTTCTTTGCCTATTATTCCGAATAATTTATTTAATATTGGAATTTGTTGATCTTTAAATGTTTGATAGAATTCACTTGTAAATCCATCTGGTCCTGATGCTTTTTTCTGAGGAATCTCATTTATGGCCTGTTCAATTTCTTTCTCTAAAATGGATCTATTTTGATATTCAGTTTCTTCTGCTAATCTAGGCAGTTTATAATTTTGTAAATATTCTTCCATTTCACTTAAATTGTTAAATTTATTGGTTTATAATTGGGGAAAGTAACTCCTTATAACAGCTTTAATTTAATCTTCATTAGTGGAATATTCACCCTTTTCCTTTTTAATACTAGTGACTTAGCTGTCTTTTCTCTCTCTCTCTTTTTTTGCTTTTTTTTGGAGGGGGAATGCAGGGCAATTGGGGTTGAGTGACTTGCCCAAGGTCACATGGCTAGTTTTTGTGTTAAGTGTCTGAGGCCAGATTTGAACTTAGGTCCTCTTGACTCCAGGGCCAGTGCTCTATTCACTGTATCCCTCTATCTTCTCTTTTTTAAAAAAATCAAATTAACCAATGGTTTATCTATTTTATTATCTTTTTCACAAAACCAACTCAGTATATTCTTTATTAATTCAATGGTTTTTTATACTCGATTTTATGAATCTCACCTTTAATTTTGAGGATTTCCAAATTAGTGTATAATTGGAGATTTTTAGTTTGTTCTTTTTCTAGTTTTTAGAATTGCATACTCAATTCATTGGTCTGCTCTTTCTCCTTTTTATTGATGGAAGCATTTAGAGATATAAATTTTCCTCCAATCACTGCTTTTGCTCTATGCCATAAGTTTTGATACATTGTCTCATTATTGTCATTCTCTTCAATGAAATTATTGTTTCTAGGATTTGTTCTTTAACCCACTCATTCCTTAATATTATGTTGTTTAATTTCCAATTAATTTGTAACCTATGTTTCCATGGTCTCTAATTAAATATAAGTTTTATTGTATTATAATCTAAAAAGGATACTTTCAATATTTCTGCTTTTCTCCTTGTTTTAACATATGGTTAATCTTTGTAAATATACCATAAACTGCTGAGAAAAAAGTATATTACTTTCTATTTCCATTCAATTCTCTCCAGATATCTAGCTTATCTAAAATTTTATTCATTTCCTTGACTTCTTATTTATTATTTTTGGTGAAATTGATTTAGTTCTGAAAGGGGAAGTCTACTCTATTACTAAAGTCCTCCAGTAATAGGATACTACTATCTATTTCCACCTGTAATTCATTTAACTTTTCTTTTAAAAATTTAGATGCTATAGCGTTTGCTGCATATAGATTTAGTATTGATATTGCTTTATTGTCTATGGTACCTTTTATCAAAATGTAGTTACCCTGTTTACCTCTTTTAATTAAGTCCATTTTTGTTTTAACTTTGTCTGAGATCATGATTGATGCCCCTGCTTTTTCTTTTTCTTTTTTGCATCAGCTGAAGCATAATAAATTTTACTTCAGCTTTTTATTTTAACTGTCTGTAGCTCTTATTTTTGAATATTTCCTGTAAACAACATATTGTCAGATTCTGATTTTTAATGCATTCTGCTCTTTAATCCATTCTCTTTTATGGGTGAGTTCATCCCATTCACATTCAAAGTTATAATTACTATTTGTGAATTTCCCTTCATCTTATTTTTACTCAGTATTCTCCTTCTCAGCTTTTTTTTTTACCCAATCCCAGTTACTTTATCTTTCCCCCTTACCCACCTACTCCTTATTCTACCCACCCCTCTAAGAGTCCCTCCTTTATCTTCTCTCCCACCTTCCTAAATCTTAATCCATACACCCTTCTAAAAGTTCCTCCTCCATTCTGTACCCCCAGTTCTCTGACCACACTACTAGTCCACAAGACTTCTACACCCCTCCAGATGTACATATTTCCTCTTCAACCCACCTCCAATAAGAGTAAGATTCCAGTGTTACCAGTCCTCCACCCCAACCTGCTTCCTCTGTATCAATTCTTCCTTTCTTGCCCCATATTTATAGGTTTCCTATAGAAGACAGGATTTTAGCCTGGACTTAAAGGAAGCCAGGAAAGTCATCAGGTAGAGATGAGGAGGGAGAGTGTTCCAGGCATTAGGGACAGTCAGAGAAAATGCCCAGAACTGATAAAGTATTTTGTTCTTGGAAGAGCCAGGAGGCTATTGTCATTGGATTGAAGAGTATATGTCAAGTGTAAGTAGGAGGGGACTAGATTAGGAAAGGCTTTGAATACCAAACAGAGCATTTTTATTTAATTCTGGAGGTGACAGGTAGGCATTGGAATTTATTGGGTGGTAGTAGGGGTGGGATGATCAGACCTGATCTTTAGGAAAATCATTTTAATGGCTGAATGCAGAATGGATTGGGGAAAGACTTGAGACAGGCAGACCCACCAACAGGTTATTGCAATAGTCCAGGTATGAGGTGATGAGGACCTGCACCAGAATGGGGGCAGCATCAGAGACGGGAACATATTAAGGAGATATTGCAAAGATGAAAATTGAATTAAAAAGGCTTTGGTACCAGATTAGATATGGGGACTAAGAGATAGTGAGGACACCAGGATGACTTCTAGGTTGGAAGCCTGAGGGCCTGGGAGGATGGTGTTAACCTCGACAGTAATAAGGGAGGTAGGACGGGAGAAAGATAATGAGTTCCATTTTGGACATATTGTGTTCAAGATGTCTCCTGGACATAACACTCTGAGATGTCTGAGAGGCAGCTGGAGATGCGATATTGGAAGTCAGCAGAGTTTGGGGCAGGATCGCTAGATCTGAGCATCATCAGCATAGGGATGATAACTAAATCCATAGGGATATTATGAGATCACCAGGTACAGTACAGAAAGAGAAAAGAAACCCTGAGGGCCACCTGTCATTAGAGGGCAAGATCTGGAGGAGGATTCAGCATATGAGACAGGAATGATCTGACAGGGAGGAGGAGAACCAGGAGAGAGTGGTGTCCCAAAAACGTAGAGAGAAGAGAGTATGGAGGAGGAGAGAGTGATCAGCAGTGTTCAAGGCTGCAGAGAGGTTGAGGGGGAGAATCAGGGCAGAGAAAAGGTCATTGCATTTGGCGGCTAAAAGATCACTAATCACAGCTGAAAAGTTTTCTTTTTTCCTCAAAATTTCCCAGAACAATGTCTCCCAACTCCTATTTGTGTTCTATTTATTTAAATACATACAACTGTTTTTACCAGGTACCACCACTGCCACCTCCCAGAAAGAAGGCTACTAGAGGGCTGAACTATGCCATTGTTGTGTCCCTAGCATCTGGCATTTTGAAATAAAATAGCTTACATTTCTATATTTGTTTAAGATTCACAAGGTGTCTTAGCATATTTTATATTCCATTAGATTCTGAGCTCCTTGACGGCAGGGACTGTCTTTTGCCTTTCTGTGTCTCCAGAATTTAGCATACTGCCTGACATATAGTGGGTGCTCAATAAATGCTTATTGACTGACATCTAGTTCAAATATGGCTTCAGATTTTTTTTTTAAGCTATATAATCCTGGGTAAACTACAACCTTTACTTGCCTAGTTTCATCCCTAAAATTGGGCTAATAATAGCACCTTCCTTCCAGGATTGTAATGAGGATATATTGTAACACTGTAACATTTGTAAAATGTCAGGATCTAAGACCACTTCTCTTTGTTTTTCAGAGCTAAGGCCTAGCACAGCTGGGCGTAACAACAGTCCTTTGCACTCTGGATGAACTTTGCTGCAACTAAGTCACAGAACCTATGGTCCCTGTGCTCCAGCAAGCACCTACAGGCCCTGACATCAAGCCCCTCTACAAATGGACTTTTTGTCTCTAGACCACCTTGCTTCACTGTTGGATTCTTTGTCTAGCCACAAATATGTAAATCAAAGTTTAGCCTCATTGCCTCCAGGCTCCTACTGGAGGAAGTACTGACATGTCTGATTGCTCTCTCCTAATGGAATAAAGCAAGCGTATTGCTTTTAACTTGTGTAAGCTCTTTGGTGTTTCTGGAGTTAACAGTGGTTGCATGACCACCGTGACTCTGGTCATTGGTACCAGAGATGATAAAAGCGTTATGTAAATTTTAGCTATTAGCACTGCTTGTCAGAGCATCTCTGGGGCACTAGGAATCACACATTTTAGGAAGGACGTTAACAAGATGAAGGGCCTGGAGCCCATCCTAGATCTACTGAAGGGACCAAAGATATTTGGCCTTGAGGAGAGGAGACCTGGGGAGGACATGACAGCTGCCTCCCCTCATTTGAAGGGCTGTCCTGGGGAAGAGGGAGTAGGTTTCTACCTGGGCCTCAGGGGGCAGGACAGGGGGCAGTGAGCAGAATTTCTAGGAGAAGAGGAGTTGGCAAAGTGGTGGGCTTCCCGCCATCGCAGGCTGTCCGGTGCAAGCTAGATGACTGTGCTGTGCAGGAAAGCGGGGCTCGGGTACAGGCTCCACTGGATCTCCCCTGCTCCCTTCAGTCTCTGGGATCGAGGGATTCTAAATGGGACTTTGTCCTTGGTCAGTCACCCACCCTTCGTGATCCCATTTGTGTTGGCAAAGATACATACTGGAGGGGTTTGCTATTTCCTTCTCCAGCTCATTTTACAGATGAGGAAACTGAGGCAAACAGGGTGAAGCGACTTGCCCAGGGTCACAAAGCTGGTGAGTCACATTTGAACACAGGAAGGTGAGTCTTACTGATTCCGGGCCTCGTACTCTATCCACTGCACCATCTTTCTCTCCTGTCTTTACACACACACCCATTCAGAGCACGCACACCCATATCCCAGTGCACACATTAGACTGCAATACCCCCAGGGCAGGACCCCTCTGCGGCGGCCCGCCAGCTCGCCTGCTAGCCCTTGGAGGCTGGGCAGCCTTCCCGGCCTCTCTCCCACTTTCCCTTCCTCTCTCCCTCCCTCCTTCCCTCCCTTGCTCCGCCCCCGCCCTCCGCTCCCCAGGAGCTGTGACTCATGGCGGAGGCGGCTCCGACGACAGCAGCCCAGCGCAGGGAGGCGGGGGAGGAGACGGCAGGGGCTGCTGGGCCGGGGGGAGACGAGTGGGGCGGGCTCCGCGGCAGAGGCGGCGGCGACTGCAGAGGCGAGCGGACGTTCGCCCAGCGAGCTCCTCGAGCACGAGCCGGAGCCGAAGCCGAAGCCGGAACCGGGGCGGGAGCCGGAGCCGGAGCCGGAGCGGGCGCGGGAGGAAGGGAAGGCGGCAGCGCGGCGGCGTGTCGGGAATCCCGGGTAGCGGCAGCAGCGGGCGACGACATGGGCGGTGGGCCGTGGGGTGCTGGCAGGGTGCTGGCGGCCGTGCTCCTGGCCGTGTCGGTGCTCAGCGCCGCGCTGCTGGCCCGCGGGGAGCTCCCGGGCCCTGACACACAGGAGCAGGAGCGCCAGCAGCAGCTGCAGGAGCAGCAGCCCCGGGGTGAGTGACCGCTCGGCCAGCGCGGCCCCATGCATGCGTGTGCGCCTCTGCGGTCATGCGACTGCAGGAGTGCCCGCGAGCACAGAGCCCGCAGCCCACATACAACATGCACACACAACATGCCCCAGTCTCCCAGACAACGCACGCATCTGCAGTCTCACGCTAGCCACAAAACATGGGTCCGCACACCTCACACACAATATTCACACAGGACGTCTCCCTGACAGCACAATCATCTGCAGCCCATGCCAGACACATACATGTGTGCACACACAGCTCACACGCAGCATACACACGACACCTTATATCTCCCGTACAACACACATCTGCAGCCCCACGACGACCACATGGGTGTACATGTAGCTCACACACAACATACACACGGAAAACATAGCCCTGGCCTCGCGACCATACATGCTTAATACACACACATCTCCAGTCATACAACTGCGTCAATCCCTGACACACAGAATGCACAGCGCACACACCTCACACACCATGCCCCCAACACATATGCCCATTGCCTAGACATATGCCCATTGCCTAGACATCTGCAGTCATGCGCCAGAATGCCCCAGTCACACGTGACATTCAATGATACACAACATAGATACATCTTTTTTTAAAATTCATTTTAAAATTTTGAATTCTAAATTTCCTCCGTCCCTCTAGACCCTCCCGCCCCTCCCCTCTCCATTGAGAAGGCAAGCAATTTGATGCCAACGAAGTCCTTATTACCACAGCAAACATACATGCATCTGAAATCATACGCCATCCACAAGCATGTGTGCGTACGTAGATGTACAACTGACACAGCAAACACGCACCACCTCCCTCCTGGACAACACACATCTGCAGTCATACGCTATCTGCATGCCCCCCTCCGTGCACATACAACCAACACAGACACACAGAAAATGGTTTTACACATGCACACACACACATACACTCATACACTCCCTCCTCTCCCTTTTCTCCCTCCCTCCCTCCCTCTTTCCCCGTCTCTCCCTCCTTTCTCTTGTTCCGCCAAGGGTGTTTATCCCCCTTTCCTGACTTTATTTTTTTAACTCCAGGCTGGACTTCCTGATCCTTCACCATCCCCAGTTCCCTTTAAGGCGTTTGGATTCTGCTCCAGTTTTGCTTTCAACCCTATCCCACCCCACCCTACCCTTGTTCTCAGTTATCTCCTCTTTTAAGCCTTGGTGAAAAGCAGGGTACTAAATTTCCTTCTTTCCCTGGAGAAAAAAAGCATCAATATGTTTGAAATCTCATTAGATGACAGAACCTCACCCCCCCCCCAAAAAAAACAAGAAACAACCCCCCCAAACCCTACCCCCAAACAAAAAAACCTTCCATACTAAATTAAAGAACAAAACAAAAAAACCAAATCCCTGCTTTTCTCTCTCTCCTATCCATATTGACTGTATGCTTGTCTCTAAATCTATATGCTTTGTGGATGTAGAAAAAGAAGTGCAATTTACCAGACAATGATACCAGTAAGGTAATGTAGACTCTCTCTCTCTCCATCCCCTTCCTTCCCTCCCTCCACCCTCCTCAGGGCTGTTTATTGTTGTGCAATTGATAATAATACTAGCCAACATCTGTATTGCCTTTATTATGCCTTTTGATTGACAAATCAAAATTTTTGTTTGTAAAATAGGTACAATTTATCCACAGAGGCTGAAAAAATGGATAAATGCCTGCCTGTTCCATATCTTGTATCTTAAGAAACAAAGAGTTCGAAGTATCCAAGTTACGTTTTCCTGCAGATACCTAATTGCCTTAATGTTGGGAGGAATTAGCAGGGAACATTGCTTCCTCCTCCAGACATCCTGTCTGCTCCCATGAGAAACCAATTGTTCCTTGTCCACCTTGTACATCTGTCCACCTTGTACATCCGCCCACCATCAGGATGGAGAGCTGGTGACGCAGTAGAAAAGAGCTGGGAGATGAGAAGCTTTAAGAGTCAGATACCCCAGACCTGACAAAAGCAGCAGGATTTTTGGGTGTTGCAAATTGTCCTGTGATAATGATTGTATAGGTTCTTGGAAGAAGAAGAATTTGGAGACGCTTCAGATGCTTCTTGAGTCCTGTGTTTTAGTGAAGTTAAATGGGTGAATGGGGGGAGGGGTGACCACTTACATCCTGGGTTTCTGGTACCTAACAGGAGTTCCATCATCATCATCATTGCTATAGAGTGCTTACCACTTCAAAGGTAGAATTTACAATTAGTGATCTTAAAATTAGTATCTCATTTGATCCTAGCACAACCCTGGGAATTAGGAATGTTTTTATCCCCACTTCACAGTTGAGAAAACTGAGGCAAACAGGGATTTAAATGACTTGTCCAGGGTCATACAGCTAATAACAACAGCTAACATTTATATAGTTCCAGGCACTGTGCTGAACACTTTACAGTTAGTATCTTATTTGAGCCTCACAACAACCCTGAGAACTAGGTGCTATTATTATGCCCATTTTACATTTGGGGAAACTGAGGCAGACAGGTTAAGCGACTTGCCTAGGTCACACAGCTAATAATAATTGCTACCATATAGTGCCAGGCACTGTGCTAAAATGCCATACAATTTTAAAAAAATTTATGTATTTATTTACTTTTGGTTTACAAGATTCAGTTCCACAGTCCCTTGAGTTTCAAATTTTCTCCCCTGCCTCTTCCCCCCCCCCCATGGAAAACACCATACAATTACTATCTCATTTGGTCCTCACAGCAACCCTGGGGTGTAGATGCTATTATTATCATCACCACCATTTTACAGATAGGGAAACTGAGGCATACAGTGGTTAAGTGACTTGCTTAGGGTCACACAGTACGAATCTGAGTCTGAATTTGAATTCAGGTCTTCCTGATTCCAGGCTCAATTCTCTGTCCCCTGAACCACCTCCAGTAAGATGGGGAATAAGAATTTCAGTGGTATATAAAGGCAACCCCTGGATGAAGAAACTCCTTCCACCTTCTCTTCAACTTAATACTATTAATTAAATTAATAAGTAATAATATAATAAAAATAATTAGAAGAGCAGCAGGAATTTAAGTGACTTGCTGAGAGTCCCACAGCCAGTGTGTATGAGAGATGGAATTTAAACCCAGGTTGTTCACCCTGCCTTTCATTATTATGAAGAGTAGCTGGGTACCGTGGTGGAGACTTTGCAATCTGTGTGGTGTTCATTCAATCACAGAATTCCATATGAATGCTCAGTGATAATACTGAATTGTGGTGGAGAGCCACCGGAGTACTTCTCGTCTTGAAATGTAAGACACCAAAACTGAATTTTGGGTTCTGTCACCTTCTTGAGCCATAATCACCCCAAACTATAATTCCCTACCCCTGGGATAGTCACCAAAATTTGTCAAAAACTCTGCCAATAATAGCTGCTTTTTTTGCATAAACTTTTAAAAATGTTTTTGTTAAATATTTCCCAATTACATTAAAACATTTTTTAACATTCATTTAAAAAAAATTTTGAGTCCCAAATTCTTTCCTTCTGGCCCCTCCCCCAGCCCTTGAGAAGGCAAGCTATATGGCTTCTTATTATCTATGTGAAGTCACTGGCATAAACTTTTATCATTTTCTCCAAGTGCTTGCACATGTTTTTAGTTCCTTGCTTAGAAGACCTGTCCAATTCATCAGACAATGGAGTACAGAGTGCTTGGAACTTTTAGTTTGGATCTTTGATATATAGTCCAAACAATCCGCAATTATTTATTAAGTACTCACTAGATTCCAAGTATAGTGATAAGCACTGGAGATGGGGGTGGGGTAGGGAATAGCACCTGCCCTCCAGGGGCTTATATTTTAATGAGGGAGATAAAACATACATAAATAGTTCTATACTAGATAGGATAATCCTAACCCTAAACCTAATCCTAACTCTAACCTTTACCTTTAAGTGAAGTGCTCTTGATGGGCAAACGGTTTGGAACCCAGATCTTTCTGTTTCCTAGGTCCTTCTTCTGTCTACTATACCAAGCTGCCTCTCACCTTGTACAAAATTGGTGTTTAATAATTGTTTGTTGAATTTAACTGAATTGCATGAATGAATTTTGAAGCCTAAAGGGACCATTTGGTATCACTAGTTGCATTGGGGATCACTTATGGTCTTCCGGTATAATTCTTCAATTCTCGATTCTGGCAAAGACCATGCAAGACCACCATTTTAACTTGCTTATCAGCTTTATTTATCATCATTTGATTTGAATGGGGGAAGTAATTGGCACGGGGGAGGGGGGAAGGATATACTGTTGAGATCTTTACCTGCCCACCCCTCAGTGCAGGCACTGATGAATAGGGAAATAACCCATTGGGTAGGTAGGACCTGGATATTACACAAATTATGTAATTGATAGCATATCGTATGCTCCTGTTGTAAAGAGAGAGTTGACCTAAAGTCAAGAATGGATGAGTGAATCAATGAGTGAAAATCATTCAGTAAGAGCTTATAACATGGTATCTTCTTTTTTTGTGTTGTCTTCTTCCATTAGAATGTCAGCTCCTTGAGGGCAGGGACTGAATTTCTTTTTACTTCTGTTTGTATTCCCTGTTTCTGGAATATAGAAAAATACTTGTTGACTTGACAGTTTGTCAAGCACTAGAGAGATGGTACCCAAGCTACTCCAAGCTCTTAAAGAGCTTGCATTACCATTGGGGGAAGCCACCCAGGAGTTGTCAGTTGTTGTTTTGGTCTGAGAAGTCAATTGGATGGCCAGAAAGTTGGCTGGAGAGTGTATGACTGTATGGAATGTGAAGCATGATCTGGGGCCAGCCTGATATATAGCAGGCCAGGGCAGGAATTCCAGAGATGAATGGAGTTTCTCAGGCATAATCTCTAGAAGCAATAATGATAATAGGTAGCATTTATATTGCTCCATAAGGTCTGCTAAAGCAAATTTTATGTGTTATCTCATTTCACCTTGTATTTAAATCTTGCCTCCAGAACTCAGCTGCTTGTCTTACAAAGGGCAAGTCATTTGGCCTGTAAAATGGGTATTATCTCACTCTGGTAGTAACAGGTTGTTTATAGGTGGTGGGGAATCAAGATAAAATGAAGAAATATAAATTACTTTTCAGTAGTCTAATAAAACTATACAGATGTCAGTGATTATTGCTTTCTTACCAGAAAAATAGACTCAGAAAAAAGGTGGAGGTAGGAAATTTTCTTTTTGAGCATGTGATGGTCAGCCAGGTTCCACAATGGACAGAGCTCAGGTCCTGGAGTAAGGAAGACCTGAGTCCAAATTTGAATTCAGATACTTCATAGCCCCAGTAGCTAGGTGGCACAGTGAATAGAGCACAGAGCCTGGAGTCAGGAAGATGAGTCTTCCTGAGTTCAAATCTGGCCTCAGACACTTAATAGCTCTGTGACCCTGGGCAAGTCAATTAATCTGTTTGCCTCAGTATCCTTATCTGTAAAATGAGCTAGAGAAGGAAATGGCAAACCACTCCAGTATCTTTGCCAAGAAAACCCCAAATGGGACCACGATGAGTAGGACACTCCAGGTGACTTGGTTGAAGGCATAGAAGGCATCCTTACTAGATTTACAGATGACACAGAGCTGAGAAAATGTCTAATGCACTGGACCACAGAGTCAAAACCCAAAAAGAGTTTCATGGGTTTGAATCAGAGTAACCAATATGAGACAGTGGAGTTTGTGGCTAGATGGCAGTTTATATGAAAATCTAAGAAGTAGTTGGCCATGGTAGCCAAAAAGCTAATGAGGGTCTTAAGCTGCATTAAGAGGGACCTACATAGTCTCCAGAATGAGGAAGGTGATTTTCCCATTATGCTACACTGTGGGCAGACTACATCAAGAGTATTGTGTTCAGTTCTGGTCATCAAAGTTTTTCCTTTTTTAAAAAGAGTATTTAATATTTTCTATTTTTACATTACCTTAATTTCTGAATATATTCCTTCCTGTGCTGGATGTCCCATTTCAAGAAGGATGTTTACAAGCCAGGTAGAGCCAAGGGGAGGTTCACCAGACTGGTGTGGAGATGAGAGAATCCTCCAACAGGAGGAAGAACAGAAGGAATTAGAGATTTGACCTTGAAGAATAAAAGACTCAGAGGGGACATGACAGTTATGTTTGTATGTTTGAACAGGTGTTGTGGGAAAGTGAGTCTCACAGGGCAAGATTGGGAGCAGTGAATTAGTGGAAATGACATAACAGATTGAGGATCAATTCAGGGAAAGACTTGCTAGCATTTAGACTTTCGGAAAAGTAAAGTTGGCTGCCTTCAGAGGGAGCTGGCAAAAGTCAGTTAAATGGTAGCTGTTATTATTCACTAAAAGAGAATTTGGAGAGGATTTCCACCAAGTACCACAGAAAGGAGAGGAGTGCCACAGAAAGAAAGAAATGAGTTTGGTGCCTAAAGATGAAAGGAATTGATTCTGTTGGAGAAAAATGCAGCCAGTGACCAGGTGTTCTCATTCTATACCAAAGACCCAAGAGGAAATGAATTTAAACTACAGAATGTGGGATTTAGGAGAGATATGAAGGGGTGGCCAGGTGGTGCAGTGAGTAGAGCACTGGCCCTGGAGTCAGGAGGACCTGAGTTCAAATCTGGTCTCAGACACTTGACACACTTACTAGCCAGTGTGACTTTGGGCAAGTCACTTAACCCCAATTGCCCTCCAAAAAGCAAAAAAAAAAAATATGAAGAATTTCCTGACGGCAGTATTTAATAACTGAAGTCTGAGTCTGTGGAGTCTTCTCTTGAAGACTTTCACTCTCAGAACTGTGATTGAATAGATTTTTATCTCTCTTGGATACAGTTAGTATTTTTTCTGTCCTGGAAGCAATATGTTTGCCATATATTTTAAAAAAATAATATTTTTAAATTTTCCCCCAGTTACTTATAAGAACAGTTTTAACATTTGTTTTTTTTTTAAATTTTGAGTTCCAAATTCTCTCTCTCTTTCCCTCCCCCAACCCTTTCCTGAGAGGGTAAGCAATTTGATATAAAGTATATATGTGCAATCATGCAAAACATTATTTATGCGACAGTCAAAACATCATTCTTAATGAAATAGATGTAAGATGGGACTTTGTCATATCTTGAAACAAGCACTGGACTTGGGGGCAAAGGAACTGTGTTGGAGTCCCATATTTTTCACTTTGTTAGCTCTCTGACTTTTAACAAATTCCTTTAACCTTTCATTGCCTCAGTTCCCCTTTCTGTAAAATGAGGATAGTTACTGTAATGCCATGCACCAGCAGATTCCCAAAGGAACGCTACTGTGAACAGCTTTTAGAGTTCAGATTACAAAATATAGTGAACACTGTTTATTCCATTACAAATCAAGACAAACATTCAAAACATTATAATATTCACAACATTACATTCTATAACATTAAATGGCCACACAGTTTTCACTACAGTGGCCACAATATTCAGAACAAGGAACAATAGAATCAAACTTCCATTCATGGGGCAACTCAATCATTAACAAGAAACAATAGAATAACCCAACTTCCACTCATGGGGCAACTCAATCATTAGTCATTCAATCAATTCACAGTAGAATAATCAAACTTCCACTCATGGGGCAACTCAATCATTAGTCATTCAATCAATTCACAATAGAATAATCAAACTTCCACTCATGGGGCAACCATTAACTTAATCCGTCACTAATCTAGATTTACAATTATTAAATATCTTGATCAC
>CM053581.1:112915688-113071017 GCA_028627135.1 Pseudochirops cupreus
CTTTCTCTCTCTCTCTCTCTCTTTGTCTCTCTCTCTCAGCCAGCTTCAGTCTCCAGGATTCTTCCTTCAAGGGGAGCAAAATTCCAATTCTGTCTGTCTGTCTCTGGAATTCTTGCTTATGTACACACCTCAGCCAATCCCCTTCTTCCACATCAACAGGAGCTCAGCCAATCCCCTTCTTCCACATCAACAGGGGAGTTCATCCCTTCTCAACAGTGGGACAGAGTTTGCACCTTCCACACTTAGCACTTAGTACTAAGTGCTAAGTATCTTGCTAAACTGATTACTATTACATTTACACACTCTCTTCTTCATAGGGTTGTTGTAAGAACTAAGTTTAAGAACATCTTACTATAAAGCAGTATGAAATATAAGCTATTATTATTATTATCCCTCTTATAAAATGATTGATTTAAATGTTAGATGAGCCACTTTCTTTGGACTCATTAGCTCTCCTGTACTTGGCCTTTATGCTGAGTTCACCAAGAGGAAATAATTTGCGCACAGAACAAGTCCCTACCTAGAGAAACTGGAGTTTGAATCCTCACTCTCCTGTTAACTACAAGTATAGTAAGTCACTTCTTTGTGCCTCAGTTTCCCCCCCCATGTAAAATGAGAGGGATTGTTTGCTGATAGCAACAGTAAATCACACATATGAAGGCAGGATAGGGAATCTGGCCCTCTAGACCAGTGGTTCTCAACCTTCCTAGTTCCACAACCCTTTAATACAGTTCCTCATGTTGTGGTGACCCCCAACTATGAAATTATTTTCGTTGCTACTTCATGACTGTAATTTTGCTACTGTTATGAATCGTAATGTAAATATCTGATATGCAGGATGTATTTAAATTGAACATAACCACAGTTTGAGAACTGCTACTCTAGACCTTGAGTCTTGGCTTTGTACTCCCCCCTTTCTAGTCGCCCTGTGACTAGGGTGTTACACCTGGAGTTAGGTAGAACTGAGGTCAAATTCTACCCTTAGACACTAGCTGTCACTAGCTGTGTGACTGTAGACAAGTCACCTAACAGCTCTCAACCTCAATCTCCTCATCTGTAAAATGGGGATAATATACTAGCACCTACCTCCCATGATTTTTTTGCGAGATTCAGATGAGATCATATGTAAACATGCTGGCTATTGTTATTATTCCCAAATTTACTCCAGGGGTGTAGCTAGAAACTGGAAATCTCAGAACTCAAGACCAACTCCATGGATCTCTACATACAATGGGTGGTAAATATGACCAACTAGCAATTTATGGAGGCATCTCCATGAGGGTTTTACATTTTGTGTGTTTATGAGCATGAAATGCTCCTCTAATCTGTGTGATTTAGAGCTGTCCTAGGCCAAATGAAATCCTTTCTCTCCTGCACTCTCATTTGTTTTCAGCTTAGCTACTCTGACCCCCACACCACCTAGCCCCAGGTCTTTATCTTTCTTTCCTTTCCTGTTTTCATCTGTTCCCATATATCATTTGTCACTTCTCAAAAGATGACTTTCAAATCTCTCTTTCTCTCTCCTATAAGAGTCCTATATTGCAGACTTCTTATTAGGCATCTTCCCCTGAATGTCCCATTAGAAACTCAAATGCATCAACATCTTTCCCTCCAAATTGCTATTTCTCTTCTAACCTTTACAATTTCTGTGAAAGATGCCTACATCCTCCCAGTCATATGGGTTCACAACCTCAGAGTCACTCTTGATTCTCCCTTCTCCCTTACCACCCATATTTAATCAGTTGCTAAATCTCATTGATCTACTTCCTTGACATCTCACACATTCACCCCCTTCTCTCCAAGCCTGACTATAGTCCCAGCCTGTGTCACCTCTTGCCTGGACTATTATAATAACCTTCCAGTTAATTTCTCTGATTCCAGTCCCTTACCCTCTCCAATCTAGCCTCCATATATCTGTCAAAATTATCTTCTTAAGGCACGAGTCTGACCGTGTCACTCCCCTACTCACAGGTCTTCAGCGGATCCCTATTGCTTTTAGGATTTAAAACAAACCAAAAAACTCATCTGCTTGTCATTTAAAGCTCATCACTGTGACGGGTGAAATATGAAATAACTGAGGAAGCAAAGGTTTGATCTTTGCAGCCATATCAATTTTATCAATCATGCTGATTGCATAACAAATCAGAGCAGACCTCTTCAGTTTAGGCTTGGACCCCTAATACAGGGGGAGATCAACTAAATAAATAATTAATCAAATAAGGCCAGTTAATTAAAAATAAAAATACAACATTAGATAATCTTATTTCTAATCGGGGAAAATATTTAGGGACTCTTCCAAGTTAGGAAAAGAGTGAACAGGTGTAATTCTGTGAATTCAGAAAAGGAGGTATCCCACTTGCCCCAAATGTCTGTAACCTGTCAAAGGAACACAGAAACAATAACTGATTGATTAGTGTGGGGCTGATTTTCACATAAGACATTTGGGTTGCTTGAGATGTACAGTTGTGAGAAAACTTGCATCAGTCTTTGGATCTGACTGAGTTTTTGGTCAGCATACTAAGTAACCTTTAGGGTGATCCGGCTTCCCACCCACACAGGGCTAAGTTCAAACAATGTAATAAGGTTTTTTCCCAATTCCCATGATTGAATACATTTTTCTCATAAGACAGAATTTGGACTACTCCAGGGATGGGAAACCTGTGACCTCCAGGCCACATCTAGGTCCTTGGGTGTGGCTTTTTGACTGAGTCCAAGTTTTACAGAACAAATTCTTTTATTTAAGGGGATTTGTTCTGTGAAGTTTGGATTCTATCAAAGGGCCACACTTGAGGACCTAGAGGGATACATGTGGCATCGAGCTGAAAGTTCCCCATCCCTGGACTATATGCATAATTGAATAGAAAGGGAACTGAGCTAGTTTCAGAACTGAGTCACAAGATGGAGTCAGTGTGGTCCACTCAGTTCCCACAGTTAACCACTTGCTGTACTAATCCCCTCAATTCCCTCATTATGAATCTGATTTCAACCCTCCTTCCCTGGATTATGTTATATATTACTCAGCTTCATTCCAGCCATACTGGACTACAATCTGTTAATGGACCTCGACATTCCATCTTCCATCTGCCTGTTTCACACATGTCTTCCATGCCTAGAATGTACTCCCTTCTCATTTCAGCATTTCAGAATACCCTCTCTTTCTTCATGGCTCAGCTTAGGTCCTGCCTCCTTCATGAAACTTCTTTGATACTCCCCTCCATCTACCTTCCCCATTAGTCTTCTCTCTCTCTCCATTATGCTTAATTATATATGTATATTATAACCTTCCCCCCATGTAAGTTCCTTGAAGGCAAGAATGATTTCTTTTTTTTTATTCATGATACATAGGACAGTGCTTAACTTATAGTAGAGACTTAATAAATGTTACATTGAAATACAGAATGTGACAGGAGATCTAAAGGCCTATGGTGAGGAAGGAAAAGTCTCAGAATGAATTTTGAAAACCACTGGTTTGAAGTCAACATTCTAATTTGTGTTCCTTTTCTGGAAGAATTACTCTAATTTGCACTGTTTTCTTTCCTTTTCCATCTTAACTGGTACCAGATACCAACAAAAGAAAGCTCCCAGAGTTGAAGATGGATCAGGCATTATTAATTATCCACAATGAATTTCTCCATGGAGATTTGAATGTCTACTGGCTTTCCGACCACTGTTATCAAGTAAGCATGTTCTTAATTTACATTTTATTTTAGGTTAATGCATTCTAATTCCTAATGCCTCTTAACACCCATAAAACTCTTTTTCTAGTTTTTTAAAAAGAAAGGCACCATGGTACAATAGAAAGAGTATTAGGTTTTGAGGTCAGAAAGACTTGGGTTCAAATGTTGCCTTGTAGCTGGAAGGGAGGGTACATAGCAGTATTGCATTGCAAACTATACTAGAAAGCTGTATTTAGCAAAACAGTTTGGGAATGGGTTAGAAATAGAGAGGTTGATCAGTGGAACAGATTAAGCACACAGTATATAGAAACAAAGGAGCACAGTAGTCTTGTTTTTTTCGATAAACCCAAAGATCCTAAATACTGGGAAAAAAACTCAGTATTTGACAGAAACTATTTGAAAAACTGGAAAGCTGTCTGGTGAAAACTAGGTGTAGACCAGCATCTTATACTCTATCAAGATAAGCTCCAGATGAGTACATAATTTAGACATAAAGGGTAAGTAACATCAGAAGGAAATTAGAGGGACATGTCAGATTTATGGATAGTGGAAGAAATTTATGACCAACTGACAGATAGAGAGGTTCACAGGAGGTAAAACAGTTTTGATTATGTAAAATTGAAAAGGTTTTGCATAAAATAAACCTGTGAAGCTAAAACTTAGAAGAGAAGCAGAAAATTGGAGGAAAAAAATTTTTGTAGCAAGTTTCTAGGATAAGGTCTCATTTCTAAGGTATATAGTGAACTGATTCAAATTTATAAGAATAAGAGCCATTCTCCGATTGATAAACAGTCAAAGGATATGAATAGACAGTTTTCAAAGGAAGAAATCTAAGCCATCAATAGCCATATGAAAAAATGCTTTGAATCACAATTGGAAAAATGCAAATTAAAATAACTGAGGTTCTACATCATACTCATCAGATTGGCAAAATTGACAAAAAGGAAAAATGACAAATGCTGGAGGGGCTCTGAGAAAATAAGATATGCCAATGCACTTTTGGTAGAGCCATGAACTGGTCCAGCCAGTTTTCTGGAAAACAATTTGGACCCATGGCTAAAAAGTTATGACACAGCATATATCCTCTGATCCAGTAATACTACTACTAGGTCTATACCCCCAAAGAGATCAAAGTAAGATAGAAGGGACACATGTGTACAAAAATATTTATGGCAGTCCTTTTTGTGGCAAATAATTAGAAATGGAGGACATGCCCATAAGTTGGAAATAGCCTAACAAGTTATGATGCATGAATGTGATGGAATACCATTGTTTTATAAAAAATGTTGAAGAAGAAGATTACAGAAAAACCTGGGAAGACTTGTATGAACTGATGCAAAATGAAGTGAACAGAAGCCAGACAACAATTTATTTAATAACAGTAATTTTTAAATACAAATGATTTTGAAAGACAGCAACTTTTAAAAAAAATTTAAGTCTTATTTTATTTTTAGTTCCAAACGCTCTCTTTCCCTCCGCTGCCCATTTAGAAGGCAAAAAAATATAACATCCATTATATATGGTCATACAAAACATATTTCCACATCAGCCACGTTCTGAAATAAACAAATAAAAAACCCTAAGAAAAATAAAGAAAGGAAAAAAAATTATGCTTCATTTTACTCTGAGATGGTCATGTCTCTCTATGTGGAGGTGGATAGTAGTTAACATCATGAACCCTTTGAAATTGTGGTGGATCATTCTGTTAATCAGAGTAATAAACAAAAGACTTTGATGAACACAATGACGCACCATAATTCTTAAGAATTCATGATGAAACATGCTACCTATCTCTGATAGCTGACTGGCCCCTCTTTCTTCTTCACACACAATATTCCATCTTTAAATTTCATACCTTTGCATGGGGAATTGGCTGTCCTCCAGGTGTGGGAATGAACTCCTTCCTTACACAGCCTCATGTTGCATCATCTTCAGGAAACCTTTTCTTATCTCCCCAAACTGCCTTGTATTTAACTAATTGGTATATATTTATTTATGTATACATATGTGTTACATATATTTTTTCATGTACTAATTGCTTCCTTCATTAGAATGTAAGCTCCCTGTGAGTACAGATTGCTTAATTTCTTGTATTTCTATCCTTAAAGTGTAGCTCAGTGCCTGGTACATAGCAGATTCTTAATAAATATTCAGTTGGTTAGTTGATAAGTATGTTTTTACATGTGTATATGTGTATCTTGTGAATATTTTATATATACATGACGAACCTGCAGGAATCATTCCATTTTTGTTCTTTGCATCCTCAGCTCCTGGCATGTAATAAATGCTTCTTGGCTAACTGATAGGTTGCTATATCCAAGTCAGTGATTATAATATTTAACAACACAAGGCCAAGCATAGGTCTCTGGGAGCCCTCCTTCCAAGCTGACATTGAAACCTTAATTAATGACCATTCCTTGACTGTGGCCATTCAACCACTTCTAAATCTTCCTAATTAGATTGTTCTCTAGTCCATCACATCTCTCTTTTTCACAAAAATTTTATAAGATACTTCATTAAATGTTTTTCTAGACTCTAGGTAAACCAGCGTTCCTCTTCATTACCAGCCTAGAGACCTTGTCAGAGAAAGAAATAAGGTTAATCTGGCACAATTGGCTCTTGCTCTTGATAAAGTCATGCTGACTTTCTTATTGATTGATTACTGCTTCCTTTTCTAGTATTCACTAGTCATGCTTTTGATGATGTGCTCTAGAAGTTTTCAGGAATTGAAAGTCAAGCTCACTGGCCTAGTTTACAGACTCCATCCTTTTGATCTTTCTCAGACTTGCCCTTCTTCAGTCTTGCAATACTTCTCAAGTTCTTCCCAGTCTTTCAGAGATCACTGATGATAGCTCAGCAGTCCCATCAGTCCCAGCTCTTTCCGTTTCCAGGATGTAGTTTATCTGGGTCAGTAATTCAACTTGAACTTTATTTTCAAGGGCAACAAGATTCATTTTTACTAACCTCAGGCATTAATTCCCTATCAACCTTTTTTGGGGGGTACAGTTATATAGCCCAAAGGTTATTCTCTTTGTCAAAAGAAGGAAAATAGGAATGGAGCAGCTCTGTGCTTTCTCTGTCCATCCCCAAATAATGATCATACCCCTTTTTGACTCTTCTCTTTTCCCCAGTACAGCTAAAATAACAATAAAAACACCCCCACCTACACATACACCTATTATTGTTCTATTATCCTGACTCTTCTTCAATATCCTTAGCTCATTCTAGTTTTAATATTTCTGACACTTCTTTTGGAACCACCTCCCAATATGGTATTACCTCTCCATTACAGACCCTTGCTTCTAATCTTCTGTATGTTTCTTTTTTTGGGGAAAAGGGGAGAGGTAGAGTAGTGGTAGGGTTTCCGGACCTGTGATTTCGTTTGGTATCAGGAATGCCAGTGAAGCAGCTGCCTCTACCATTGCAGATGGGTAACTGTCTGCAATCTACAGTCTTAGAGAATTGCTTGGGGGTGCTAAGAGTTGGCAACTTGTCCAGGGTCACATAGTCAGTATGGTGAATGGCAGAACTTGAACCCAGGTGTTTTCGACTCCTAGCTCAGTTAGCTTACTATCTGGACTATGCTACCCTACTTCTTGCCATAGATTGGTTGGGGAGTTACTTTGTGTAATCCATTGGTCTCTTAAGAAATCCCCCTCATTTCTTTTGTGTTTTCAGAATTTCATTTTTGAGAACTTCGCCTCTCCTGGCCTTACTTCTTCCCTTGTAAAGTTTTAGGGATCCCACTTGTTCATTTTTCCTACACCCTATGAAATCTACTACCCCAAGATCTAGGGTCTTCTCACTTTCTATTCCTTCTCTGTCACAGAATTTAAGCTAAAATGGGACTTCCTCACAAGGTTCTCATCACCCAGCAACCAGTTCTTGTTGACAAGAATCAGATCCGTTTTAGAATCTGCCCCCTTTTTTTGGTTCCTATTCCTTTTGAAAGATAACATTATCCCTAAGGCAAGTCAAGAAATGATCTACCCTGTTTTTGTTCAGCTGATGGACAGATAATTGAAGTCTGCTATCACTGTTCTATCATGTGTCTTGTGAGTTTCATGCCATGGTAACAACAATGACACTGCCATGGTCAGCGTGCTAGATTTTAGGTAGAGCCAAGGTTTTAATTAGGAAGAATAGCTTCCAGTCTCCAAAAATGTCACCTGTCTTGCATTTCCTCATTATGTCTTCCTAATGTACTGTATTGTGCTACTCTCCTCTCCTCCCTGACCTTTTTACTTATGCTGTTTTTTTGAATAAGGTAGACACTCCTAGAGCCATATTCTAGTCTTGAATTTCATTCCGCCAAGTCTCAGTGTTACTTATTAAGTTAAATTTTCCTCTTTGCATAGAATCATTGGTTTATCTTATTTATTACCCATACTTTGTGCATTTTTTAAAAAGATATATGGCTATGGGCTTTGTTACTGTTTTCCCCCATTGATTCTGCCCTCAGTGAATTTCTGAATATATCTCATTTATACAATTTTTCTATATTTTGTCTAGTCTCTATGGAATCTTCCTTGGTGACAGTGAATAGGCAGTTTTCTTCTTCCATCTCTTTTCCTTTTAATTTTAAAGCCCTTTTCATTAAATTTGCAAAACTTCAGGCAAATAGGTCATTACTAGGACATGTTAGGTATACTTCATCTCTGGCCAGGAGACTGTCATTCTTATATTTTAAGCCATGGTCTAGAAATTCAAATCCCATTCTTAAACCCCATCTTCTTAACTAGTTGTAGGTTCATTTCCCAATTCTGTCTTCTGAAGCCCTTGCCTTTGGGAATAGGAATGATGAAAATAACACCTAAGGACTTCAGTTTTCCACTCTGAATTTTATAACCTTTAGTAATGTATCCAGATTCCTCATGGCAGTATCATTTGTGCCCAAGTTAACCACTAGAAGTGGGTATCACATTTGATGAGAGATCCTTGGATACATGACCTGGAAAGACAGCCAAAGCAGATTTCTACTATTGTTATCAGGTCAACTAATAGTTGCCTTAACGCCTCTCAGCAATGAGTCATTATTGCTTCCTCCTCCTCTTCTCTCTTCTTCTTGTGAGCCTTACTGGCTGATCTTTGATTTCACGGCCTTTATAAGTATTACATCATCAGTCCTTGGGGAACAGACTTCTTCAGAATGCCCATCCTATTCCTCTTTGGAAAGGGTTTCATCCAAATTCCAAATCCTATAATCTGCTTCTGGTAATTTTATAATAAGGTCTTATTTCTGTTTTCAATTGCTTTTTTAAAAAAAGTAAAAATGTTTCTGTGGAAAATTAAATACTATATTTCAAAATGTGTAAGTAACTGTGTATGGCTGGGGTTAGTTAGTTTAAGAGAGTTCAGCAGATGCTAGTCTCTTCATTGTAAACACTTAGATGAAAACAAAACAGTAGATGAAATTCAAGTCGGGGTCTTTTTTAGTTTAAGAGAGAGAGAGAGAGATTGAAAGAGAGAGAGAGAGTGTGAAACTAATAGTCATACATTTCTATATGACTATATATATATATATATGTATATATACACACACACACACATATACACTTCTATGTAATCAAAAGGTATGAAGAAACATTTCTCAGAAGAAGAATTTCCAAGTATTCAAAGCCACATGAATTAATGCTCCAGATCAGTTAAACAATAAGAGAAGTACAAATCAGAAGAACCCTGAGGCTTCCCCGTACTCCCTGTAGATCGGCAGAAGCTGGGAATAGTCAACACTGAGGGGCTGTGATAGACACACTCATGTGTTATTGATGGATCTGTGAAATAGTACAGTTATTTTGAAAAGCAGTTTGAAATTATGCAGATAAAGTGAATAAAATGTCCATATCCTTTGAGTCAGAGTCTCCATTGCTGGGCTTATGCCCAGGGAAGCCATCAATAAGAAGAAACTATACATTCCAAAATATTTATAGCATCACCTTTTGTGATAATTAAGAATTGAAAACAGAAAGATCTAGAAAGAAGAGAGTTTAAATGGAGTCTGAAGCAATCGACATGCTCTTGTTCTTTTCCATGTTTGGTTTTGTTTCTTCTTTCCCATTGTTCACTCCGTTGGTTACAACCCTTCCATACAACCAGACTAATGTCCAGTGTGAAAGTATTGGCAGATGCTATACTTGACTGCATGCTGCCATGGGTTGGGGGGGAGGAGAGAGAGGAAGGGGAGAAAATTTGAAGCTCAAGGGATTGTAGAACTGAATCTTGTAAACTAAAAGTAAATAAACAAATCAATTTAATAAAAAAAAGAAAAAGAATTGAAAACAAAGTAGATGGCCATCAGTTGGGGAATGCCTAAACAAATCGTGGTACATAAATATAACAGAGTATTCCTGAAGAAATGGTGTGTGGGATGAATACAGAGAAGCATGGAAAGGTCTCTATGAACTGATGCAGAGTAAGCAGAACCAAGAAAACAACATGCACGTTAATTACAACAGTGTAATTGAAAGAACGACGTGCAGAAAATTTAAAAGTAAATGCAGCAAAATTTTAAAGATCCAGCCAGACTTGAATGAAGAGATAGGAGATGATACCCCCCAACCTACTCCTTTGTAAGCATTATGCACATTGCACCTGTTAGACAGTTTCAGTGTATTGATCACTTGAGCTGTTTTTTTTTTTCTCTCTAAAAAATACTATTTGTCACATGGAATGCCTACTCTGGGCGGGGGAGAAGGAGGGATACATGAGGTAACTCTGATGTAAGAAGACATCAATAAAAACTTATTTTTAAAAAGCCAGCAGACTTTAAAAATCCCCAACTCCCTTCCTTCTTGTGCTTCTATTTTTATAGTGCTTGTATCAGTTTCTGGTGTCCGTTCCAGTGAGTCCAAAACCTGGACACCCTAGCATTGCAGCTGTTGCAGTGAGCTCTCAGCACCCTGTCACCCTGCTTCTAAATGATACCTTGGAAAAGAAAGAGATTTGCCGGTCTGTACCTCCTTTGATGTTGACCTATCTAAAAAAAAAAATCTACATTTTCTCTCCACTCTCCTCATACTTTTTCCTTCACTTTCAAACGCATCTCCATATTGTTCTTGGTCTCCAGCAGTCATACCCCTCTGCAGTTGAGCATATTTGTCAAATTCCAACTCAGTTTTTAACCTTTCTTTTTTTTAATTGTCATTATTTTTCCTAATTCTTTGCAGAATTCATTATGTTTTTGGAGAATTCGGAAACTATTCTCTCTGGGTAAAACCTCACTATGGTGGTATCAACCAGATGTCCTGTGACATGGTCGTCAATGAAAATCCAGTCAACAGCAACCTTCGTACGTACCCATTTGTTGATTATTTAACTTAGCCTGAAAATGTTTTCAGTTTTGGGGTGTTGCTTGGAAAGAGTAGTAATACACAATACTTTTTTGGGTAATTTAAAATCTGAACTGTCGAGCTCATCTCAGAGCGTTAGACACAACATAACATGGTGGATCTAGAGCATTGAACTTGGAGCAAGTACGGATTGACTCTTCCTTCAGATATTTACTAGCTCTGTTACCCTGGGCAAATGACTTAATACCTCTGAGCCACAGTTTCCTCATTTGCAAACTAGGGATGGTAATATCACTTATGCCAGGGTTGTGAGCATCAAAAGAAATGATATAGGTAAAATGCTTTGAAAATCTTAAAGTACTCCATGAATGTCAGCTGTTGTTATTAAGGTTTTTTTGTTGTATCAGATTTTTAGTGAAAAATGAGTGGGTAAGTATTAGTTACCAAGCTTAGACTCAAATAGACCAAAAAAGTCAAGGACAGACATTTAGAAACAGTAGCATTGGACCAAAGATAAACCTAACCTTGCTCTAGGATTAGGAAGAAGAAGCTTCTTTGTCCAGAATCTTTCATTCTCTGACCATTCTGGAGGTAGAATTTGTCATCCAAACACATTTCTTAGTTTAGTTGCATTTCAAGCGAGTAAGCTACAGAGGTGTTACTAAACAGACTAAACAGACGTTGCCCTTCGTTTTCCTCCATTCCTTGTAGGACATTTAGCACACAAATGTGGGGCTCTCCCCCCAGGAGTATTTGATCTCGCAGTTTTTCCAGCAGTGCTTTGTGCCTCTTGTAAAACGTAATGTTGTGGATTACGATGACGTCACTCTGTACAATGCTGACATTATTTGTGATGGCATTCTTCTTTTTCTTCATACAGCTATCTACATTGCATTCCTTATTTATATAGCAATCCTCATTTCCTCGTCCGTAGGAAATTTCTTTGTGAAGTAAGTAGAAATTGTTGGGGGTGGGATAAAGCAGAGAATTGGAGAAAGTGGGTCATGGCGTATTTTGTACCTTTATAAAGGTTTATTTTCACTCCTTTATAAGCCTTCTATTCTACCATATGACACCTTTCCCTCAAAGTACCAAAAAAACCCCAACCAAACCCCAACTCTCCAGCAACAACAAAAACCTCGATACTCCAAACTCAACCAATTATTTCCCAACAGAAGGCAGTATACTTTGTACAGAGCTATAGTGGTCTCTGGGAATTTTAGGAGGTGTGTCTCCCAGGCTTGAAAAAACAAAAAAACTTAAACACTTCGTCTTTCTTCTCTGTTACTAAGCTTCCCCACCCACATCTTCCCTGCTGCCACCATTCCACAGCTGGGTAGGATGGGAAAAGAGACTGGATCTTCTATATCTCAGTACGTTATTCTTGGCTCTTTCCTAGTTAGTGTTAGAATAGGAAGTTTACTATTTAGTACTTTGTGGATAATGATTTTGACTTTGTATTAAGATGGGTTGGGTTTCTAGGAGGGATCAAAAAGATCTTGAGAAGGGGTGAGAGTAAGAGGAGTGGTCTTGAGAAAAAATGAGAAGGGAAGGCAAAGAGAAAGAGGACTATTTCAAAACTTGAGAGATTTTGCTTGGAATTTTAACAAGCACTGTTTCTTCCAAGTTGAAAAGAGGCTTATTTTGCCTAAATTCCAAATAGAATTTTTGTCTCACAAGGTCAGTATTGACCTCTTGTCAGAACAGGAGACCAGATTTGGTGTAACAGAATTCTAGTGACTCTCAGGTGAGCTGAAGCCTTTAAATCCATTAGAATGTCAAATAGTCTAGGAATGTCATAAAGAAGACCAAATTAGAATTCCTGCCCTACATAATGTAGAAGAATAATACTCTTTCAATGATTTCATGGAGGAATAGGAGCAAATGAGAAAAACTGAAGAGGAAGTGACCAGAAAGCAATACAGCCATAGCTCCACTCTACACAGTAGATAGAGCTTATGGAAACTTTTTGGTAAAATTACATTTTTATATATCTAACACACTTGGGATTTGTTATTTTAAAAAGTTGTCGGTGTTTTTGCAATGCAAAAATCATATCCTATATAATGTTTTGTTTCAATATGTGGAAATTGCTTTGTGACCAAAAGATATAACATAGATGCAATATTATTATCACTAAGTTCATATTTTTTCATGCATTTAGTGCATATGCAATTAAATATGGCCCAAAAGAGTCAAAGGAAAAATCCAGAAAAAAATTATAATAGAAATCTTAGCATTATATTCTTCCCTTCAAGATAAAGTTTGCTTTTCCAATATGCCGTTTAATGGATATACATCAGGGAAGGTTAGCTCTCTTACCCATTATATATAACCTTTAGTATGAGTGATGCTTTTTGAAGTGATAGCTGACCAAGAGAAGAGTCACTGCAAGTATAAGGTAAAATTGTATGATAGAGAGAGTATTGGAGTTGGAGTCTGAGAGCCTTGGTTCAAATCCTGAAGCAGTCACCTAATAACCGTATGACTTTTGGCAAATTACTTAACATCCCTAGACTTCGTTTTCTTCATGTGAGAATGAGGGGCTTGGACTAGATGACCTTGAAGGTACCTACCATTCTGAGTCCTTGACCCTATGATCTTATTTCTCTGTGGGAATGATCTTTTCTTTGAACAGTAATTTGTTTTTGTGATTTGTGAGTAGGTAATAGTATAAAGACTCCCTCTTCTGTCATTTCTTAGTGGAAATGATGGCCTTTTTTTTTTTTATCATAAAGTTCTTTTATGCTTTGACTCACAAACAGAATCAAGGAAGGGACCTGAAGCAAATCAGCAGAAGTAGGTAGTAGTTATCAGTTTTGACAAGTCTTGGGAGATTCTCAGTTAGGTCTTGGAAGTATGGCTTGGGGTGATACCAGATCTCTCTACTGTTGTTATCGAGTAGACCCATGGTAGCCTTGATTCCTCTCAGCAAGGAATCACCAACTCCTCTTTCTCTCTTCTTCCTGTGACCATTTACTTTTGGGGAATGGGTGTTCCCCTATGTGTAAGGGAGAATCAGACAAATTGTATTAATATCCTAACTTCCCCTTTTTAAAATTAAAGTTTTCTTTTTTATTACGAGCTCGACAAATATTGACAGACATTTTAATATTCAAAGAGAAAAAGATTGTATTTGAGACTGAATTTCAACTATAGTTTTTAAGTGTGTATTAAATTTGATGAGAGTAACAAAACTGCCCTACTTTTCTTTGTACCCTTCTGAACTCCATTCTGCTCCCTTTTGTGGTTTTTGAATGTTTCATTGACTTTTATTTCTGTTCCTTTTTTTGTATTACTCTCACAAACCACTAACACTCCCTCCTTCCACCTTCTAACTTCTTGATCCCCAAATAAAAGCCTTCTTTTATAATTAATGTGGTCAATCAAAACAGATTGACACATTTTCCACAGTCTCATTCTGTACCTTTAGACCATCTCTTTATATAAATTTCAGATTTCTCTAAATCTATTGTTTTCATTTATTTCTTGCAGTTTAATAATATTCCATTACACTCATCTACCTTAATTTTCCCAGCCATTCTTCAAGTGTTGGGCATACATTTAGTTTCCAGTTCTTTGTGGCTACTATTAGTGTTGTGTATGTGTCATTGCTTTCTGTCTTTGACCTCTCAGGGCATATGTGTATAAAAGGGCATGCAGATTTTAGTAACCTTGGGGGGGGGCATAGTTCCAAATTTCTTTCCAGAATGGTTGAACCAATTCACAGTTCCACCAACAGTGCATTATTGTGCCTTTCCTCCCATAGAACCTCTAATAATTACCATTTTCATTTTTTGTCATCCTTGTCCATCTGATGGTTGTAAGATGGAACCTCAGAGTCATTTTATTAATGTCTTTTAATTATTCATTAAGGTCTGTTTAACTCTTTTTCATAAGATGATGAGTTAAGTAGAAGTGGGGAGATGATTTGTGAAAGAAAGCGTATTTGAAAATCTTATGTTGTCTAAACAACAAAGATGTCAACAAAATTTATATAAAACATGAATACTTATGGGAAGCATGAGTTTTTTTTTTCAAGATAAAGTCATGTACTTTTATGAAAGATTTCTTCTTGCCTCATTTTAAAGCAGAATTATAAATAATTTCAAACTCTGCCTTGTTATGTCTTAATATGAATTAATTTAACAAAGGGGTATCATTTTAAGGAAAATAGAGCATGCTAACAGGGAATGTTCATTTATTTACAGACTCGATCCTGTTCGGAATTGGCTGTACAAAAAAATGAATCCCAGAGAAACTGATCGCCTCATTAATTCTGTGAGTAACTAGAATGCACCAATTTTGTCTTCTACAAGATTTAGAATTTTTTTCCCCTCAAATGTAATAATTATTGCTTTGACTTTAATAATTCTTATCCATATTTGTGGCGTGGTTGCCTAACCTCCACTAGAGTCCTACTCTAATGCCTCCTCATTGAGTGGAAGTGAGTCTGTATTCTCAAAATTCATGCAATCAGAGCCTACCAAGAGGGGACAGTTTTAAATCCAGGACCTGTGACAGGCAATGTATTTGTCAGCTGAGAACCAGAGTTAATACACTCAGCAACTTTTTTTCAAGCTGCCATAGCAGCTTGAAAATGATTAGAGGTTATGGAGGGGACATTCATATTAACGAGATAACAGACCCGTAAACAATGCTCTGAATATGTCTGCCTTCACTTCTTGTCCTGACATGGTTCTCTTTTCAGCTCCCTTTGCAATGTACTAGCTGGCATTGGGTGAAAGGAGTTTATTTCAGACCAGTTCTACGTGGCCATGTCTTTAATATAGGCCCATGGACAAGCTTATGAAAAGCACCAAAAAATCAAGTGAATTTAGAAACTGAGCCCAGAGATCAAGCAACAAACAAATTTTCTATTTTCTTTTCTTTCTGAAGGAGCTGGGCTCTCCAACCAGAGCAGAGTCTTATAGTAGTGACCTGCAGGTTGAGGCATGGAGGCTGACCCCTCCAATGCATCGCCTTCGCTCTCTAGACACATTCAGAGGGTAAGTGGACATTCCTTTAGAACCTTGTTCCTCATTAGCCTCATGATCAGAATCTTGCAACCTTTAGAAACTCTTGAGTGCAATGGAAGGTATTTAGGTCTGGTGTGGTTAGTGGCCTTAACTTGGAGTTTTGCTTCAGCTATCACCTAGTGAGTTACATGCTTCCCAAATTTCCTCTTTCCTGCCCTCTTCTCCTCCTCACCCCCACCCTCCCAGTTTTGTGTCCCTGCCAAATTTAATGAGCTGCCTCTTATACTTTTACCCAAGTCATAGACCAAAATATTAAAAGCACAGATCCCTGGGGCATTCCACTGGAAACGTCCTTCCAAACTGACATCTAGCTATCAGTGACTTTTGAATCTCCCTAACCATGATTATGTAGCCCATGTTTCTTAATCTTTTCCTCAGGAGACTTGATCTCCCTCTCTCGGATCCTGCTATCCTCCCCCATACCTGTCATTCTTTGTCATTTTAGCCTATCAGTGTTACTATCCTTGAAGACCTAGCTCGGATGCTACCTCCTCTGTGAAATGTTTCTGGGTCCCCCTCGTCCAGATGCGACCTCTCCTTCCTTAAACGTTTTATAATACTTGGACTCTCTCTTTTATGTTTGCCACAGTCCAATGAACGTTGCAGTTGATAGTGTTCTTGTATTATCCCTGCTTCCGCCAAGATTCTAGTTAGGGTATTTAGGAGGCATGGTGGATAGAGTGGCTGGGTCTGGAGTCAGGAAGACTCATCTTCCTGAGTTCAGATCTGGCCTCAGACACTTATAAGCTGTGTGACCCTGGGCAAGTCATTTCTACCTGTTTAACTCAGTTTCTTCATCTGTGAAATAAGATGGAGAAGGACATGGCAAAGTATCTGCTTCAGTATCTGCCAAAAAAGCCCCCGATGGGATCATGAATAGTCGGATATGACAGAAACAACTAAATAATAACAACAAAATTCTGTATCCCTAGTGCCTGGTCTGGTGCTTTGCACATTATAGATACTTAATACAATGTTGTTGTTTTTAAATTAAAATCCAGCATCTTTCAAGGCAATTCAGATGCTTCATTCATTGTCTCCTATTATTTCCATCTCCTTTTCCCCTTCTGCTTCATCATCTTTCAATTTATAGTCTGTTTGGGGAAGGAAAGAGACTTGCTGTAGTAAAAGTGAGTTATGTGCCAAGAGTTCTTAAGAATGTCTCTCCAGAGCACACCAAAGTCTATTAACGGGCTTTCATCCTCAGAGGTGCCATCCCCTTTTCCCAGTGATAGCTCAACGTCGTTCTAAGCTCCCCCTAATCCATCACAGATCTTAAGCTGTATGGCTAAAAGAAGACCTTATAATGGCCCATTCTAATTGGTAGAAATTGTCAGGCAATGTAACTTCTTACCCATAAAACTCACCTTGTATTAAGTCAGTTAGTCAGCCAACAAGAGCCTGCTCTATGCCAAGCATCATGATGCTGGGGTGCTGGGGAATTGTTAATATAAAGCTTCTCTTTGCAGGTACACAATGTTTATGTGTTGTTAACTCCTTCATACTAT
This sequence comes from Pseudochirops cupreus, assembly GCA_028627135.1. Classification (NCBI taxonomy): domain Eukaryota; kingdom Metazoa; phylum Chordata; class Mammalia; order Diprotodontia; family Pseudocheiridae; genus Pseudochirops; species Pseudochirops cupreus. The sequence continues at coordinate 112,933,202 of CM053581.1, forward strand.
CTTGATATATGAACTCTGCATTCTTTGTGTTTTCTTGGTTCTTTCAGGATCGCTCTCATCATCATGATTTTTGTTAATTATGGAGGAGGAAAATACTGGTTCTTCAAACATGAGAGCTGGAATGGTAAAGTATATGTTAAAGTTGGTTGGGCCTGTTTCAGTCAGCTTTTGAGAAATATGAAGAATGAAGTCTCCTGTCCCACCTTGAAGGCTGTGGAGGCAAAGGTCATGGCCTTCCTCTGCCATATTGTTTGACTTACAGATGTTTGGTGCATTGAAGTCAGTTACTTCATGAGACTTTATGCCTCATCTAGCAGCCCATGGGCCCATAAACAAGGTCCCACAATAACAGCTAATAACTTTTAGAGGTGTTTCTTTGTAAAATGCCTCTTGAGGCTCTGCAATAAAATGACAAGAATTTGACCCTCTGTTGTCTTTGCCATGTTCTGCATTTGCCTTTGTCACAAGCCTTTTGCTCTGGAGTATTGTATCTTACCAACATCTTAACTGCCAAGTCGCCTCCTTTATTGGGGGTGCTGGGGACTTTTTATGTGACCTTGAATAATTCTTGTGAAACCTGGCTTAGAAGTTCATTGAAAAATAGACTAGGACTAACCCTCAGGGCACTGCTTTAAAATGATATTCTTCTCATTCAGTGCTCTAATTCCCTGTTTCTGGATCAGTGCTTTTTCACAGTAAATGCTCACAGTAATGATTTTGATTCATTGACTTCATAGAGCATAAAGAGAACAAACGATATTTTTTCAGTAGAGTTTTCTTCAAAAAAGGTCAAATGAAGCTTCCACCTTTCTCTCAGGGTTTGTTTGTTTGGACAATACCATGTGGGTCAAATGGTCATAGATTCAGAGTGGGAAGGACCAGTTGGTGATTTGGCCCGACACCTTTCCTTCACTGCTGAGTAAACTGATTCCCAGGCAGTAAGAAGACTCTACACCCCTCTTCAGAATTAGAAAGAATGCCCGTTCCAGAGCCCCTTTTCCTTACTGTTGTTGTATTGTTCTCCAGGTTTGACTGTGGCAGACCTTGTGTTCCCATGGTAAGTTGGCAGTGATTATTTTCGTTTCATCTACTCTAATCTCTTAATCAACAGTTCCAAGAAATTTCCATCCATGTTATATCAGAGCTTTGTTCCAAGGCCATCCTTGAGTTTTGTGGCATAGGCTTTTTGCTTCTAGAACTTGTGTGATATCAAATTCTGTGTTAGAGGAGACTACATTAGTTATTACAAAACTCTAGTACATACTTATTAAGGTTTTTCTGTGTAATTCTGTGTGAGGAGCTACACAAAGAAATGAATCATCCCTATATTTAGGGATCATTTTCCCACTTAACGCTCAGGACATTGTGGACCTCAGGAAAGAAGCCAAAGGGAAGCTAAGGAAAGTAATGCCTTTGTCAAGAACCTCTAATAAGTTCAGTTAGCTTTCTGGGTTTTGTTTGTTTGAAGTATCAAGGAAGTTTAGTTAGAGAAGAAGATGATGTGGTTTAGATATCTTTTTTAAATTTCATTTTAAAAAATTAGTAACCAGAAGGCAAAAAAACAAACCCAAAACAAAACAAAAAAGGGGTGGCTGGGTAGCATGGTAAATAGAGCGTGGGCTCTGGAGTCAGGAAGATTTGAATTCAAATCTGACCTCAGACAACTCGCTGTGTGACCTTGGGCAAGTCACTTAACCCCAATTGCCCTACCTTCCCCTCTCCAAAAAAAAAAAAGCAAGCATTTATTTTCTCTCCCTTCCACTTCACCTTCCCTTTGGAAAAAGACAAGAGAAAAACTAAACCTTTGTAACAAATATCCATAGTCAAGTAAAACAAATACCCTCATTAGCTATGTTCAAGAATATAGTTCTCATTCTGCATTTTGAGTCCATAACTTTTCTATTAGGAAATGGGTAGTTGTTTCCTTTTTAGTCCTCTGGAGTCATGATAGCTCATTGCATTGATCCAAGTTTCAGATATCCACTTTGCCTTGTAGTTAGAGAGAAACAATTATCTCCCTTTTTCCTTGTTCAGGAGCCAAGGGTCGATTTGTCAAAGGTGAGAATATAAAAACTTTCCAGTTTTCTGTTCCTCTTTCAGAGAGTTTTAAGGGCAAATTATTTGGATTCCAATAACTTCATTTTCTATTTCCAGACTGCTCAAATGGTCAGTCCTTGGGGATTTCTGGCAGTCCTCACAAGTGTGCTTTTATAGAAGTACTTGGAGACACCCTTTCCAGGAACAAAAAAAGCCCCAGCAGTGGCCCCACCTCTCTGTCACCTCTTGTTAACCAATTCTTTTTTTTTAGGTTTGTGTTTATTATGGGCTCTTCCATTGCTCTCTCCCTGAGCTCCATGCTGCGACGAGGATGTTCCAAATGGAAGCTGCTGGGGAAAATTCTGTGGAGGAGTCTCCTGCTCTGCGTGATGGGAATCCTGATTGTGAATCCTAATTACTGCCTTGGACCCTGTGAGTAATTGTTTCATTTCTCTTAAAAAACTGAATGCAACTTGGAAGATGGAAATGAAGTAGTATCATGTAAAGGGAATATACTAAATTAATTTCAAATATGTATCAGCATAATGAGGAGTGAATTAATAGGAATACATTTACCTCCCAGTATAGGTTTTATTTTGGGAAAAGGTGCTTTTCTGGATAGCCATGGAAAATCAGAGAGATGGAAATGGAGTTAGGGGGTGTCACATTAAAAGTCTTCATTTATGACTGAGATACAGAGAGATTAGGGGACCATGTGGGGTCACACATCTAGATAGTAGCATTATCAACATTTCTTTAATTAGGAGGAGTCGCAGTGGGTATGAAGATAGAAAGGACTGATTTGAGAAACTTTGTAAAAGAACAATACATAGGACTGAGTGATTAGATTGAATTTGGGTAGCAGTTGGTCAGAGGGAGGCAGGTGTCAAAGCTGACCGAAGGTTCCAGACTGGTGACCAGGAGAATGGTGGTACGTGAACAGAAATCAGAAAGTCGGGAGGAGGAGCTAGCTGTTGGGAGTTTTTGTTTTTGTTTTTTTGTGGAGTGCTAGTTAGGCATTAGATTTTTAATTCATTTTTTAAACATATTTTAAATTTCATTCAATGGATGCAGCATGATGCATTAAAAAGAGTGTAAATTTGGAATCCGAGGACCTAGGTTCAAATCCAGACTTTGTTTCTTCTGGAGTTGTTTTAATTCTTTGGGCCTTGGTCTTCTCACATTTAAAATGAGGGACTTGGGGGTGAAATGACCTGGAAATTTCTTTCTAGTTCTAAACCTATGAGCCTGATTCAGCAAGTGTTCATTGATCATTTGCTTTAATGTACAAGAAAATGCTGCTAAGGCTGTAGAAGACAAAAATAAGCATAGTATGCTGTCACCGGCCAGTGCTTAAAATCAGGTTGGGGAAATGAGACACTCACATGAGTCACAACAGCACAAGGTGGTGTATGAGTACCACGCAGCTGGGACAATCAGATACTGCAGGAGGAGGGGTGCTCATTTCTGCATAGCTAGTTAAGACTTTACAGAGACTGTGGGATTTGAGCCAGAATGAATGAAAGAAAAAAACTATGTTCTGTGTGCCAGACAGTGTACTAAGCATTGGGGTGGAACAAGTAGGATAGCTGCTGTTATTATACAGAAACACCTGTCCTCAGGGAGCTTCCATTCCAGCAGGAAAGGGTAGCATATTTCGGGGAGTATTTTGGTTTTGAGAGTTACAGAGATGGTGATTGGAGCCATGAGAGAGTAAGCCAACCCATTCTTTCTAGTTGCAGGGACAGTGTTGATATGTTTATGGTTCCACAAGTCTCTGTGTCTAGGAGTGGAGCGTATGCCAGGGAGAGAGGATAGGGTGTTTAAGGGAAAGCAGACAAACTTACTTGTAGCAGTGGTTTCATTTAAGGAGATTCTAGGTGGAAGAAAAGGCTAGGAGAGTTGAAGTAGACTATGAAGGGCCTTGAATACCTCTCTTAAGCAATGAGGAATCATTCAAAGCTCTGCATTTGAGGTAACGATGGGACATCCCAATGGAAATAGTTGGCATTCAGATATTTGGAATTAGAATTATGGGAATGGAGCTGACAGAAGAAGTCAGGACTAGAGAGAAAGGCTTGGGACTTCAGTCTAATAGAGGTGGTGATAATTGAGTCTCTGTCAAAAGATCCATGATTCCATCAGCATCAGTGGCCTTCATTTGGGCTGGAGGGCAGAGAAACTTTAAAGCAGATGACTACAGAGAGGCTTAGGGCATAGGAGAACAGTGGACAGATCCTTGGAGACAGGAGGACCTGAGTTCAAATGTGACCTCAGACCCTTATTAGCTATGTGACCTGGGCAAGTCACTTAACCCTTTTTGTCTCAGTTTCCTCATCTGTAAAATGACTTAGAGAAGGAAATGGCAAACCACTCCAGTATCTTTGCCAAGAAAACCCTAAATGGAGTCATGGAGATTCAGATACTACTGAAATGACTCAACAACAACAGCAATAGAGACACTTAAGAGCCAGGTCTCCTGATCCAGATGCACCCTTGGTCTGACCTCCTTAGTGACCAGAGTCCAGAAGACTCAGGCACAAGCTGTGTCTCCAACTCCAAATGCTTCTTTAGATCTTTTCATACATAGCCTCTGTGGGCTTTCTTTTGCAGAAAAAAATAATTATGGTCCTTCTATGAAATGAAATACGTTGGCTAACACTCTAATTTGCATTTCCTCCAGTGTCCTGGGATAAGCTGCGCATCCCTGGGGTGCTTCAGCGGCTGGGATTGACCTACCTTGTGGTTGCAGTTTTAGAGCTTCTCTTTGCCAGAGCCGTGCCTGAAAACAGTACTATGGTGAGACTCTCTAGTTTGAAAAAAGAATACTTTGGGATTCAATTGTGTCTTTTAAAAAAAATTTTCTAAAATTCTGAACTTTACCACTGAATAAAATGATCGTGTCCAGATACAAAGTAGAACAGAAGAAAAAAGACTGAACATGAAAGTGCAAATTTTGCTTTTTCTTTGAAGTAAACATTAAATTCAATTAATAATTTAAATAAATATTAAATTTAATTTTCCTAAATTCCCTCTGCTCAGATTTGGAGAAAGAAAACTAATACCCCCCCTTCTAAAAAAAAAATCAGATATGAATAGTCAAGCAGAACAAATCCTATATTGACCATGTCCAGAAAATACTGTGTACCATGTTTCATGATTGGTCCTCTGGATTTATGGTTTGTCATTTTGTTGATCAAAATTCTTAAGTCTTTCAGGGTTGTCTTTACTATGTTGTTATCATATAAATTGTTCTGTCTCTGTTCTTTTTACTCTGCATGATTTCACAAATGCCTTCCAAGATTTGTGTGAAACTGTCCTGTTTTGGTCATTTTTAAGGTGAAATAACGCTGCATTTTATACACATACCAAAATTTGTTCAGCCATTTTCCATTTAGTGAGAATTCCATCTTTCCCCTTAGTTTCTAGTTCCTTACCCCTACAAAAGAGCTGCGACACACATTTTTTTAAAACATGTGATCCTTTTTCTCATTCTTTGATCTCTTTGGGGCATAAGCCTAGTAGTGCTATCACTGAGTTAAAGGGTGTGTACAGTTTGGCGACTTTGAATTGAGGTCCAAATTGCTTTCCAGAATGTCCAAAACCATCCACAGACACACAACAGTGTCTTTAATGTGCTGGTTTGCCCGTAGCTTCTCAGACAACTGTCATTTTTACTTTTTGTCATAAAAGTTGCTTATTTTCTGTTCTTTTTCCCTTTCTGTCCCTCATTTCATCATGAACTCTTCCCATATCCTGTTTTTATTGGTATATCATTGCCTTGCTCTTCTGACTTGTTTATGATATGACCTTTTATATCTAGGTTATGCATCCATTTGGAATTAACCTTGTTATATGGTAGGAGATGTTGGTCTGCTCCAAACCCAATTTCTGCCAAACTGCTTTCTAGATTTCCCAGCATTTTGTGTCCAATAGTGAGTCTTTGATCTAGAAGCCGGAGTCTCGGAGTTTATCCAGACCCGTTCTGTGTTTGTTTTCCTAATCTGCTACCCTGATTGACTTTTCTGAGTCTTTTAACCAGTACCCAAGAGTTCTGACAATGACTGCTTTGCATTGCTGGGCCCCTTTCCAGCCACTTTTCCTGTTTTTACATTCTTTCCCTTGATATTTCTGGCCTTTCGTCCTTCTAGCGGAAATTTGTTGTTTAACGCCCCCACAAAGTAATCCTGGGTAGTCATTGCTATGGCGCCAAACAGATAAATTAACTGAGTTATTATTGTCATTTTTATTATACTGGTTTATGCCCCCCTTAGAGTAGTTAAATATCTCTGCAACGATTCAGGTCTCTATTTTTGCAAAGAGTATTTTGCGGTTGTGGTCACATAGCAGCCCTGTGTTTTCAAGGGCATTTGCAGCGCAGGCTCCCTGCCCTGTAATAATGGACTATCTTGGTATTATCTCTCCTTATCATCTACCAGCTTCTTGCTCAGGTGGCCTATTTTTTCTTAGCTTTTATTGAGTATTTTATTTTTCCCCAGTTACATGTAAAAACAATTTTTAACGTTCTTTTTTAAAACTTTGAGTTCCAAATTCTCTCCCTTCCTTCCTCTGCCCTCCCCATTGAGAAGGCAAACAGTTCAATATAGGTTATACATATGTAGTCACGTAAAACACATCCATAATATTTATATTGTGAAAGAAAACATAGACAAAAAAAATTCAAGAAAAATAAAGTTAAAAAAAGTATGCTTCAATCTGTATTCGGACACCATCAGTTCTTTCTTTGGAGATGGACAGCATTTTCATCATAAGTCCTTCAGAGTTGTCTTGGATTATTGTATTCCTGAGAATGGCTAAGTCATTAGATAGCCTGTTTTTTAAAAATTATTTTATTGGTATATTTTGTTTTTATATTACCTATATTTCTCCCTGTATCCCTTTCCTTTTCCACATCTCAGGCAGCCATCCCATATAAAAATATTTTTTTTAAAAAAGGGAAAAAGAAACGAGATTCAAGAAAATCAGATAAAACATGGAAAAAAATCTGACGGTGTGTGCAATGTCCCACACCTTCACTGCAAAAAAAAACAACAAAAACGGGTTAAGGGAAAGTGTCTTTGTATCTGTTCAGGTGCAAAGGCACTAGATAGTCTCCGTTCATCCCCACCGCGTTATCTGACAGTCCAGTCTCTAGGAGCACAGACCTTTGTTCCTCTTTGAATGCTTCATTGTTGGTATAAAGGACTTGTGTCTGTGACATTTCAGTGACTATATAAACTTGGTTCAAGTCCTGCTGAGAGATCGAGCTGCTGCTTTTAAAGCATAGTCATTAATGTACTTCCTATGTGTTCCTGTGGGTATTTCTACTTCCCTCTTTGCAAATGTTTGGTCAGAGTGATCGCCTGTGTCTTCTGCAGGGAGTCAGTTGTATGTGCAGAGGCTGGCTTGTTGCCAGCAGGTTAGGTACCAGGTGATGAAGTCTTTGGCCAAGGCAACCCACTAGGGGAGCAGAGGGAAATCCAAAGTGGCCCTCAGGCCTGTGTAGTCAGTCCTCTTTCTGTAAGGACAGTGGAAAAGGCGACAGAGCCTGCTAAGAATCATATGGTTTTTCAGGTAAACATTAATTTAACTGTTGGTCCCCTATATATGTCACTTCCCTCTCCAAGTGACCAACAGGTTGCCATACTTCTAGTGTATTTGGAGCGTATCAGCTAGCTGGGTGGTGTAATGTATAGAGCCCTTCTCTAGGAGTCAGAACTGCGAGTGTTCAAACACTGCCTCGGATACTTAGCCAGCCATGGGACTGTGGGCACATCACTTAACCTTTCAGCCTCAGTTTCCTTGTTTGTAAGATGGAGACAATATGGCACCTACCTCGCAGGGTTGTTTTGGGGATTGAATAAGATAATAATTGTGAAGTGTTTTATAAACTTTAAAAAGCTATGTAAATGTTGCTATATCAGTCACCATCATTGTCACAATTATAATAACAAAAATAATTATTATTGTCGTATTTTCACGGCATAAGTGAAACCAGAAGACATGAGGAAGTGGCTTCTAAATGGAAGGGTGACTCATGGGTCTTCTTTAGGAAGGCTAGAAAATAAAAGGGCAGAGATGCTTTCATCATGTACCCCGAGGCAGCAGGAAGCATTATTTTGTGAGAAGCTTGGTTATCTTCCCTTGCAGCACTCATGATGAGCATAAGAGAAAAAAAGGCCACCCTATGGATAATTACGTCCCCTATTGCAGTAGCCACTAAAGAGGATGAAAAGGTGGAGAAATTCTGCAAAGAGCTTGTCACACTCCTCCAAACAGAGTCAGCCTTTCTTGTTTTTGCTCAGTGACTTCAGCCCAAGGATGAACAAAGACAGGGGAAAGGAACAGAATAACATCCCACTTCTTCAGGTTCTCTTCCTGTGTAGTTGGAATAGTTTAAATTTCATTTAGCTGCTTGGACAGACCTTCTCCCCTCAGAAAACCGTTGCAGTCTCAGTTCTGGTGGAATATTTATTTGTTCTCTTTTTAAGGCTTTGATCGTTAATTTAAGTGAATCCATCAGTCACTGGGCATTTATAAAGAGCTTACCAAATGGCAGGCATTTAAAGATTCTTTTTCAAATTTTTCCTGCCCCTCCTTCAGTGGAGGTTAATTCTCGTTAGCAGATTTAACAGCGCATCCCAGAGTTTCTTGGTTCTTCCCGTGATGATCTTTTAACATTTACAATAATACATAGTTAGCATTTATATAATAGCACTTTAAAGTTTGCAAAGATAGTTTCTTGTAAGATAGTTTTGTAAGATAGTTTCTGTTATTATCCCCATTTTATGGATGAGGAAACTAATCCCAGCTTATGCTTTCAGACTGGTTTTCCTCTTCTAGTGGCTTGGCAGAACACTGGGCTTGGAGTTAGGAAACCCTGAGTTCAGATCCAACTTCAGACACTTCCCTAGCTCTGTGACCCTGGGAGGGTCCCCATCTGAAAAATGAGGATAATAATAGTACTTCTTCCCCAGGGTTGTTGTTAGGACCAGATGAGGTAATATGTGTAATGGGCTTTTTGCAGACTACATAAATGCTAGTTGTTATAGTCTTGTCAGCCGCTTAGCCATTGTACCTTGTAATAAAGCTGAACATGTCTCAGTTTACATCGAAATTATGTTAGTCTGCATAAAGTTCATGAGAGGCAGTGCAAAGGGGTGGTGTCTCGCATACAGGCCTTGCCTTCAGGACTTAGACACAAGTCATTAAACCCTCTCAGTGCCCCCAGACGGTTAGACTCCTTACATTTTTGACATCTGCAATCTGCTTTAGTGGAGGGAGTTTCTGCACTGAACATTCCCTTCACTGATGAAATCACAGGTCTGAAGGCCAGCCTTTGAGAGTGATCACTCAGCTTTTCCATAGGAAATAGATCTAACCCAGTTTGTTAGTTGTCATGGTGGTGTTTATTCTGGATCTGCTGGCTCCCTCCAACCCTCTCCTGCCCATCTCCTTTCACCAGGGATATTTTGTAGGAATTTAATCACAGTGTTTTAATTGTATAACTTATTGGTGTGGTGAAATATTCTGCAACTTATAAATGCATTATTTACTTATGTGATGTTCACTTAGGAAATTTTAAACTGTGTGTGCTGGAAGCTAGAAGAAGCAACACTGAGGGCTAGCAGATAAAGCCTGCCGCAGAGTTCCTGGAAATTACTGATTTTTCTTAATATTTTCGTTGTGATTGTTCATAGGAGAACAAACAACTTAAAATCCACGGGAATTCATCTCTTGTTTTCCCTCAGCATCCCAAAATAGGGCCCATGATTTGTAGGACGTTTGCCTAGAATATTGTACAAAGCTCATTTTTCCAGTCAGTTCTGTTTCCTTTTCTGCCATGCACAGTAGGAGAGACCCTGTTCTTCTTTACAGGATATCATCTCATACTGGCCACAGTGGATTTTCATTCTGATGTTGGAAGCCGTTTGGGTGTGTGTGACCTTCTTGCTACCCGTTCCTGGCTGCCCAACGTGAGTAAATACTCGCCTTACTTTTTGGAGATGTTAAAAAGGAGAGGCAGAACTGCATAGTGGGTAGGTCCTGGACTTGGGCTTGGAGGGAAGACTTGAGTTTTTATCCTGCTTCTGACACTTGCCAGCTGGGTGACCCTGGACAAGTCACTTACCTCTCTGAGCCCTAGTTTTCTCATATGCAAGAGGAGGGGAAGAATAATAAAAATAATGATAATACTACTACTAGTAGTAATGGTGGTGGTGGTGTTAGTAGTGGTGGTAGTAGTAGTAGTAGTAGTAGTAGTAGTGGTAGTAGTAGTAGTAGTAGTAGTAATAGTGGTGAAACTCAGGATTGTTAGACAGCTCAAATGAGAAAGCATCCAGGAAAGTCCTTCACATCCTTTAAAGTGCAATATATATATCAGTTATTGTCATTCCTGACACAATAGCAGTTTTTCCCTGTGTCTTATGACTTTCACTCTATCAGAGCTATTTTTGGTAAGTGAATCTTTCTTCCTCTAACTCTCTACTATATGAAAGGCCTAAAGAGAGGAATCTGCAGTGTGTTCTGAGAAGTGTTTCCATGCAGTTTCCCAGCTGCCATTTGGAATAGGGAATTGTCAGCTTTAATAACAGTGTATAAATAATAACAGAGGCTTCCTTCATGAGGCCTCTCCTGATGCCTGCGGTTGTTGGCGCTCACCCTGTCTTCCCTCCTTAAATTACTTTGAATTTACTTATCTTTGGACATGTTGTACTTTCTGGGCAGGTTCTCTTTCTGTTTTTATATTTGGATCTCCAGCTCCTGGTACCCAGTAAATGCTTAATAAATGCTCCTTGAATTATTGAATCAGATTTAATATAAACCTGATTCCTAAGCTCCTGTGATGGGAGAAGAGTTCAATCAGTCAATTAACAAGCATTCATTAAGCTCCTACTAGGTATCAGGCATTCAGCAGGGTGCTGGGGATACAAAGACAGAGTGGAACAATGGCTGCCCTCAGGGAGCTTACATTCTGCTAGAGGAGATTTTGTGTGTGTGTGTGTGCATACATGTGTGTATGGATATATAAATATACCTAGATATGTGTATACCCAATTATCTGTACATATGTGTAGTTGTATATATATATATATATGTATATAAATACACACAAACACATTTTGTATGTATTATATGTGTATATATACACACATTTCTTTTAATAGAATATAAGCTCCTTGAGGACAGGCATTGCTCCATTTTTGTCTTTGTCTACTTCACTATATTTATAGATGTGTGTGTATATGTATGTATGTATACACATATGTCCACACACATGTATATGTTTCTTTGTGTATATACCTGCATACACATATATGTATACTCAAGAGAGATACAAGATAATTTGATATGAAGAGATCAAAAAAGTCTTCATGTAAAAAATTGTGCTTAAGTTGTCCTTTGAAGGAAATCAGAGGTAAGGAGGGGTGCGTTCCTAACGTGGAGATGGGAAGATGGAGTATTATGTGGGAACAGCAAGAAGGCCAGACAAGACATTGAAATTTCACACTCATGGGGAATCAGAGATTTAGAGGCAGAAGTGACCTTAAAAATCAACTAGTCCAACCCATTCATTTTGCAAATGGAGAAACTGAGGCTAAGGGAGTTTAACTGCCCTCCTGTAGGTGAGCCAGTCTACAAGGATTGTATTTATACTTATCTCATTATGTGGTTTCATAAGTTTATTATTTATTATGAATTTATTCTGTAGTTTCATAAATTTACATAACATTCCTTGTTTCTTTCATAAATTTATTATTTGTGATTCTTTATGAAGTTTCATAAAGTAAGAATTTGTTTTTACCATCTCTAGGGGTTATCTTGGCCCTGGTGGCATTGGAGACTTTGGAAAATACCCAAATTGTACGGGAGGAGCTGCCGGCTACATCGATCGTTTGCTTCTGGGAGAAGACCACATCTACCAGCACCCGTCTCCTAATGTAAGTAAAATTAACCTGTCCTTGAAGAAGGGAAAAGAAGGTGAAAGGGTGGTTCACTGAAAACAGCCTGCATCCAATTCAGGGTGATTGAACTGAGGCTCATTTTAATTGTGGGCTGCTTTTTGCCATTTGTTGTTTCTGTTTATGTGAATTTTTAAAAACCTTTGCTTTATGAAGGGAGGCAGCAGTGGATTAGATATGGAGCATTGCTAGGTCATATTGCTGGTAAATGTTCTCTGATTGTTTCATCTTCGTGTTAAAATTAAGCTGGCCTTAGTAAGTCAGAGAGATTGATCATCGTATCAGGAAAATTGTACAAAGCTAAGCTTGTAAGCCTTAGGAGTGTGTGAGGTGAAGTAGCCCTGGCACCATCATTTTTTAAAAAATTTAATTAGTTTGTTTATTTACTTTCAGTTTACAACATTCAGTTCCACAATCCCTTGAGTTTCAAATTTTCTTTCCCTCCCTCTTCTCCCCCGGCCCATGGCGACATGCAGTCAAATATAGTCAAATGCCTTCACCTTAAACATTGGTCAGGTTGTAAAGAAGGATTATAACCAATGGAGTGAACAGTGGGAAAAGGAAACGGAACAAAACAAGGAAAAGAAAGAGTGGGTAGTTTGCTTCAATCTGCAGTCAGACTCTGTAGCTCTTTCTCTGCATGTGGACGTCTCTTTCTATCATGAGTTATTTGGAGTTGTCCCATAACTTTACATTGCTGAGAGGAGCCCAGTCTATCAAGGTTAGTTGTCACACATAGGATGTGTCTGTAATTGTGTACAAATTTCTCCTGGTTCTGCTCTTCTCACTCAACATCAGTTTATATAAGTCTCTCCAGGTTATTATGAAGTCTGTCTGCTCTTTATTTCTTATAGCACAATAGTATTCCATTACATTGATATTCCACAACTTGTTCAACCATCCCCAATTGATGGGTATCCCCTTGATTTCCAATTCTTTGCTACCACAAAAAGAACTGCTATAAATATTTTTGTACACTTCTGTGTGATCTCTTTGGGATACAATCCTAGAAGTGGTATTGCTGGGTCAAAGGGTATGCACTTATTTATGGGACTATAGTCCAGATTGTTCTCCAGTATGGTTAGATCAGTTCACAACTCTACCAGCAATTCATTAGTGTTGCAATTTTTCCACATCCTCTCCAGCATTTATCATTTTCCTGTTTTGTCATCTTTAGCCAATCTGGCCGGGCACCATCATTTTATTGATAGTGCCATGTTTTCTTAGGCTTGTGTGTTAAAATAAAGTAGGTTAACATATGATCTGTATACTCTCTACTATCTTCGGTCCACAGGAAGTTTCATCATTAGATCTTTGGGGGTCCTTGCTGAAACTTTTTTATTGACGCTTTGCTTAGGACTCCTTTGTTTGGATTAAAGCATATCACCTGGGGAAAGGCATTTTTAAAAAATTATTTTTGTTGATATCTTTTGGTTTTTTATATCACCTCAGTTTCTAAATATATCCCTACCTCTGCTTCTACCAGAAGAGCCATCCCTTAGTAACAAAAATTAAGGAAAAAAAAAGAAATAGGGGGGAAAAAAGCAGACCAATAAAACCAACCAACCATCAGCTCTCTCTGATAATATGTAGTATTTCACATCTACAAAAGCTAACCTTTGTAGAGAGGGAAGGGAGATGCATTTTCTCATCCATACTTGGAAGACACTGTATTTAAAGAAGACGTTGTATTTAAAGTGTTCAGTTTAATTTTTTTCATTCTTTCCACTTATTGTTTGCTTACCCCTTTTGTATCAAGTTTTGTTTTTCTTTGCTTTTCCAGATTTAACCTAATCATCATTTCTTATAGCACTGTAGCATTCCTTATATTCATGTACCACGCTTTGTTTAGCCCTTCCTCAATTGATGGTGCAGCAGATAAAGGGCTAGCATGGAATCAGAAAGACCTGAGTTCAGAGCTGGCCTCAGACACTTACTAGCTGTGTGAACCTGGGCAAGTCGCTTAACCCTGTCTGCCTCAGTTTCCTCCTCTATAAAATGGTCCAGAGAAGGAAATGGCAAACTGTTCCAGTGTGTTTGCCAAGACAGCCCCAAGTGGAATCATGAAGAGTTGGAAACAACTGAACAATAGCCATTGGTCTAATTTGTGTCCAGTTATTTGTCACTACATAGAATGCTTCTATAACTATTGTGATGTATATGAATGGGGACTTTCTTTTTGTCATTGACTTCTTTAGGGCACATGCCCAGTGGTGGGATCTCTGAGTATAGATGCTGTACGTGAATTCTAAGCATAATTCCAAATTGCCTTCCAAAATGGGTGGACTAATTGACAGCTTCACCAGCAGTATATTAGTGTACATGTCTTTTTTTTCCCCTCTAGCACTGATTTTTTCCCATCTTTTGTCACCCTTGCCAATTTGCTGCTTATAAGGTGAATTTTCATAATTGTTCAGATTTATATTTCTCTTATTAATGAATCAGAGTAATATTTCATATAGTTATTAGCAATTTGCATTTCTTTGCAAATTCTTAGCAGTTTGCAATTTCTTCATTGTTCTTAAGAGCACTTTGTTCATCTGTTGGCTGTGGATAATCTCCATCCATCAGGGTTGTGATTCTGTTAATTTCCTGTATACAGTGTGTTGGGAAAGACCCCTCTGACATGCTAAGCCTGTCGGCATCATTCGCCTTCTTCTGTCTTTCTTGTCCAGGTGATCTACCACACCAAAGTGGCCTATGATCCAGAAGGACTCTTGGGAACCATCAACTCCATTGTTATGGCGTTTTTAGGGGTGCAGGTAGTGTTTTTCTTTAGAATGTTATTTTCTTCTAAAATAATACACTCCGAGTGAACCAAAACAGCAAAACAAACTGCCAGGGAGCTCCCCCCAAAGATGCTTTGCTTATGCATTTGAAAAGCCTGTTTCATATTTATTCTAGTAATTGAAATGACATTCCATTTTAGTGCTTCCTTTTTCAGGGCAAGTGGGTGGGATAGACTGTGATCTTATGAGTTCATCAGTACAAGAAATTCCTAGGGTGGAAACTCCCTCTACTGGTAGACATCAGTGATTTGTAGTCTGAGCATTATCTAGGCCAGTGAGACTTTAAGTGACTTAAAAATAATGATAAGTAATAATAATAGCATTTATGTAGAGTTTTAAGGTTTGCAGCGTGCTTTACAAATATTATCTCATTTTATCATTACTACAACCCCTGAGAGGCAGGTGCTGTTATAATCTCCATTTGACAGATCCCGAACCCCTGCCATGTGGAAGGGATAACGATATGTGAGTGCTGTCTTGGTCAGTGTGGTGCATTCAAAAAGAGACCTCACTTGAGAATCAGAAGGCTTGGGTTCTGGTAATTCTAGAGCTGAGGATGATAACGCTGACCCCTGCCTGCCTCTCAGGGTTGTTCTGAGGCTCTTGGGATTGTGTATGTGAGGGGATTCTCTTAAGTCCTAGAGCTTTATACAGATGAACAGCCTCATTAGTGATGGTTTCTTTTCTAGGCTGGAAAAATCCTCTTGTTTTACAAAGACCAGCACAAGCAGATCCTGCTTAGGTTCCTTCTGTGGAGTGCCATGTTGGTAAGCGATTGATTCATTACTGTCGCTTGTTTTCATCAAATTTAAGAATACATTGGAGGACCAAGCTGTGTCTGTTGACTGATACCATGTCCTTTTTTTAATCTGTAAGGCAGAAAATGGAGAAAGGATGAAAGTTTTCACTCCAAAGTAAAATTAAAAATAAGATTTTTGCATCAATTAATGCACCTAGTCTTTGAGAAATTAATTGAAATGTGAAAATAATTAGGAATGTCACTTTTTAGAGGGTAGGGAAGGTTTGGCTTTTTTTATTTCTTACAGTACAGTAGTGTTCCATCAATTCATATACCATAACTTGTTTAGAATGACTTTAAAGTATTATTTTGTTATGAAGAGTTCAGTAATTATAGTAAATATCTTTAAAAGGTATTTTTTCCTGTTACAAACATATTCAACATTTCTATGATGTCTCTTCATCTTGTAGAATAAATTTTATTTTCTCACACCAGAAGTAAACCTTTGTCCTTTTTACACCCCTTTTCTTACAGGCTGTTATTTCAGGTGTTTTGACCAAATTTTCTCAAAATGAAGGCTTCATCCCAGTAAATAAAAATCTCTGGTAAGTGGAAAGCAGAATATTAATTTAATGCTTTTAATTGATGATACTGCAATATACTTTAGTGTATGGATGGCTAAGTATCATTCTCTGTTCTCCCCCCAACTGTGCAGGTCCATCTCCTATGTGACAACCCTAAGCTTCTTTGCTTTCCTCCTGCTCCTGTTCATGTATTTCTTGGTGGATGTGGCTAGGCTGTGGTCTGGAGCTCCCTTCTTTTACCCAGGTCAGTGAGATTCATCCCAGAGCAAAGGTTCCCTGGGATGGTAGTTGGACAACTTGAGGCCTATGGGGCAATAACCACTTTGGGTATATTTTCATGAAGGGGACAGGGAGGGATCAACAGCAAAAAAACCTTGCCTAGAGGTGAGTTTACTTTGTAAGCTTAACATGTGTGTGGGTAAAAGGGTGTCTTTGTGGGAACAAAGACTAGAAAAGAGGCTTCTGTAGCAGATGACATATACTCGTGTTTAATGAACCTAGCATCAGAATAGCTCTAATGCCTTGTCCCTCCTGGAAGACATTAGCCTTTCGATAATATGTTTAGTTTGTTTTCCAAGGTTTTGTGAAGCAATAATGCTTTTCAAAACCAAAATGAAAAAGATCAAAGAACAAGATAGTCCCAGGAGAGACAGTATGGTGTAGTGGAGAGGGAACCAGCATTGGAATCAGACCCAGGTTCTAATCTTGCTTCTAACACATGCTACCTGGGTGGTCACAAGCAACTCACCTGATGTCTCTCTGTCCTGGTTATCATTCTGAGACTCTAAGATGTTAAGTTACAAATGAGTTGTTGAACTGCACAAGTGGAGGGACTTTTCAGTACTGAGAGTTCCCATGAACAAAGCCATAAATCTCTACCATAACAAAATAGGTCCATGATTTGGCTTAAGTGAAGAGAGGGATGGATGAGATAGTTTCAGGTGAGCCTTCCAGTTCTATCAGCTTTTGGTTTCACTGTAGTATAATTCCTAGTCCTGGCACATGCTGGTTATGTGACCCTGGGCAAGTCACTTAAATTGTTAATTCCCCAAACACTTCTCTAGAAATAAAACTTGGCAGAGCAGATGTGAGTCTGTGCTGGTAAAGGTGATTCTCTCAATGACAGTTCCCTCCATCAGTGAAATCACAGCTCTAGGTTCCCCCCTCAGTTACATTGTCAAGATCTCTGTTTTATCTCTCTATAAAACACATTATTCTAGTTTCTCTTTGAGGCTTTCTCTGGGGAAAAGCATGTCTGCCAGATAATGCATAGTGCCATCCATTTGAGGCATTCTGTATTATATATGTATTATATTATACATCTCAGATAAGCAGGATGTTGTCCCCTCATGATTTTGGAACAATGCATCTGAGCTGACAGTGTCTTTTTTAAATTTCTTTTTAAGGAATGAACTCCATCCTGGTTTACGTTGGGCATGAGGTCTTTGAGAACTACTTCCCTTTCCAGTGGAAGATGGAGGACTACCAGTCTCATAAGGAACACTTGACTCAGAACCTAGTTGCCACTTCCCTCTGGGTCATCATTGCTTATGTGCTCTACCGAAAGAGGATTTTCTGGAAAATCTGATGGTTGTGCAGATGCATTTCACTGGACTGGTTATAGAGGGGCCCAGGGAGAGCAGTGAAGCAAATAGACTGCTATCTGTATTAGTGAGAAAAGTGGATGGGCTTTGGAATTTCTGGGTTATGGGAACATGGAATCCTCTTCTAATGTGCATAAATTAGATGCTGTAGTCCTGTGAACTGGTCTAATCCCATATATAACTCATCAGAAACCCTGTCTTCTGTATGTTTGTAAATCATGTGTTCATAGTGTAACTGACCATGGTGGTTCCCCCTTAGTCTGTGTAAATAGATGTATTTAGGGGCAGCTAGGTGGCACAGTGGACAGAGCACTGGCCCTGAAGTCAGAAGGACTTGAGTTCAAGTGTGGCCTCAGATGTTTACTAGCTGTGTGACCCTGGGCAAGTCACTTAACCCCAATTGCCTCCAAAAAAAAAATAGATGTGTTTGACAGTTTTAGTTCCATTCTGATTAGGTCTTGTTGAAAAGGGAATTATTGCAGGCCTTTTGCTTTCAAGTTTGTTAAAAAAATGGTGGAAGACCTGATTCTTATCTCATTTTCCTACAAAATTGACGTTTTAGAGCTTATATACCCTGCTTACAAAAAGCAGCCTTATTTATCTTGTGAACTATAAAGGTTATTGAATGTGTTTATGTGCTGATATGCTCTGCTTTATTTAATAATCCCAGCTTTTCTGCTAAAGTGTGTGTGATTCCTGCTAAGCGAGTTCCAAGAAAGCCTACCTTTCTAAGTGCCCTTTTCAGATCTGCCAGGCGCTTGCTGTGTGACACACATTTCTGTTCTCTGATGCTTAAAAAAATGCCTCCTTCTGTCAAAAGACTTTCTGTCATTCCTACTTTTTTTTAAAGATACCTCGTATTGAACTTCTTTTCTTGCCAGTATTCTGTAGCTATCTAGAGCTTATCTATGGTTTTTCTGAAATTCTCAGTAAAAGTGTATTTTATTACGGAAATATTCCAATTAAAATGTTTGAGCAGCATTTGTCAGACCATTCATTTTATAAACCCCTCTCCCATTATTACACCTTCACAATGGAGATCTGTTCCTGCCCACGGTCACCAGGCTGACACAGGACTGTTTCTCCATAATGGAGCTGGGAAAACCTAAAATAAGAATGAGTAGCTTTCATATGCTTCATTAGCACATGTAATTTTGGAGTTTGGTACTTGGTGGACCTGTGAGTTCATCAGTGTGTTCCATCCACTGACATACACTACAGCCCCACCCACACCTCTTCCCCTGTGAGTCTTGTCCCCATTTCCTTTTTCTTTCCATTTGAAAGTATTTTATTGGTGCCCCCCCCCTTTTTTTACATCCCTGTTACTTCTGAATGACTCCTTTCTGCCCCCCACCATAACCTTCCCTTTAACAAATACAGCCAAACAAAATGAATACAACACATTGGCCATATCTGCAGATGTTTGCTGTACCCCTTGAGACTACCCCCTTTATCCTGAGAGGTCTCCTTCACTATCAGTCTTCAGAAGCCAAAAGTTACCCAACCATTTCATAAATCTTTCACAGGAGCAGAAGGTCTTCCTCCTTTTCTCTTAGTATCTTGGATACACTTCTATGCCCTATTCAAGCTATCCACCTGTTATTCTTCATTCCTGCTCCTTGACTGGCATCTTCTCCCTTTTCAGTCATACGTCGTTGCCACTCCTTGCACCTGATGCTCTTGGAAGCTTGCTGTAGCCTGTACATGCCCACCATTCTGCTTTCCACTGTCCTTTGGTTTGTCATTTTAATTCTCTAATAAGCTTGATGTCATTTGACATCGCTGGGAGATGACTGGTATTAAAGAAATTCCAGACAAATAAAAATATATGATGGTGCACCACCCAGTGATCATGAAACATTGTCTCATACAATCTTCAGAATCAGCTAATGTATCACCTTCTGTCCTCCCAGGGAAAGAAGGGGAAATGGGGGAGAAAATAAGCATTTATACACCGGTGATGTAGGTGTCATTATTCTCATTTTACAGTTGAGGAAACCGAGGCAGACAGGTGAAGTGACTTCCTGAGAGTCCAACCACTACTAAGTGTATGAGGCTGTATTTGAACTTCGTGACTCTAGGCCCAGTGCTCTGTGCACTATGGTGCCACCTAGCTTCCACCTAGTTGTTAGAGCTCCTTCCTGCATAAAGTAGTCCTGTAAAAGCAGGATTCAAAATGGCGGACTCAAGAAACTGGGCAGCCAAGGCTCCAATCCACAAAACTTCACCGACCTAGAAAATGCTCCAGACTGAATCTGGATGGGGAATGCCAGAAAAAGTCACAGTGACTCCCTTGTTCCGCCCAGGTTGGCATGGGGAGACAGAGATCTGCTGACATTGGGGACTAGGTCAGGGCAAGAGTATGTCTTGTGTGTGCACTCCAGTTCCCAGGGAGAGGCTGTGCACAAGGGCAAGAGGAAGTCCCAGACTCATATTAGGATACCCCCAGACCCATACATGGCCACGGAAACAGGGACAGGTACCAACTAGGAGCTTTTCTGCCTACTCCCCAGTCTTGGGTCACAGATCCACAGTAGACCAAGAATGGAACTTGCACATGGGGGTGGCATTCCTAGAGAGTGTCCCAAGTCCAGAAGCCAGGAGCAGCAGTGCTATGGCTCACACACACCCCAGGTGCAGAAATGGGTTTCAGTTCCGGCATCTAGCCCAGTCTGCCTGGAGAAAAATAACAAAGGCAGGAATCTCAGACCAAAGGGGAGCCTGCAGTTGTCAGTCTGGAACAGAACTTCCTAACTGGCTGATGGGGCCTGTGTCTAGCTGTATTCTCGTTGCTCTGACTAAAACCCAGGTCAAGAACGTGCAAAATTGGGAGGAGGTGAGTGCAGCAATCAGACTGTGTTGTATATCAGACCCCTTTGGACGCGCTGAAACTACTAGGTCTGTAGCCTGTATCTGGGATTGTGGAATGACACAACATATCTCAAGAAAGCAGCAATAGGACCAGCTAACGGATGATTCTGTGAGGCAACAAGAAACATTAAAGTCAAAAGGCTAAAAAAAAATTTAAGAAAATGTAAAGTATCTCATAGCAAAAACAACGGACCTGGAAAACAATGAGAAAAATTAAGAATTGCTGGATTATCCAAATGTCATGACCAAGAAAATTTTCTAAAAAAGAACCTAAATATCCTATTTCAAGAAATCTTAAAACTGCCCAGGTCTCCTAGAATCAGAGGGCAAAGTGGAAATAGAATCTGCTGGTTGCCTCCAGCAGAAATCCCCAAATGCAAACTCCTGGGAACATTCTAGCCAAAATTCAGAACTTCCTGGTCAAAGAAAAAATACCGCAAACAGCCAGTGACTTCAAAAACTGAGGAGCCATGGTCAGGATCACGCAATGATTTAGCAGGTGCTACTATAAAGGAGAAGGGAGCTTTGAATATATTCCCAATGGCAAAGGATATGGGCTTAGAGTCAAGAATAATTTATCTAGCAAAACTGAGTGTAATCCTGCCTTAATGAAATACAGGACTTGCAAGCATTCCTGATGAAAAGACCCAGAACTATTTCATTACGGCAGTTCAAACACAAGAGGCATAATATGAAAAGGTAGACATGAAGGAATGATCACAAACTAAAGCATAAACCATTTATGTTCTGATGTGGGGAGATGATACACGTGTCCCCTCTGGTCTGTATCATCATCAGAGTTCACAAAAGAGAGTGCAATTAGATGAAGTCAAGGGACGGTTCTTTTAAGGTTTTGATGGTCTTAAGAAAAAAGAATGGAAAGGAGGAAAAGGAATATACTGGAGGTGGGGATGGGGAAGGGAAAGGAAGGTTAGGGAAAATTATCTCATATGATTAGGCTGTGTAAGTAGACATACATACATACACATATACATAAACACACATATATACTTATGTGTATATATATTTCAACCTTATTTGCATGCGAACTGGTAAAGGAAGGAAGAACAAAGAGTTTGGTATAGAAATACATTTCATTCAATAGGGAAGTAGGGGTGGGGGGGAGGAGGTGGAATTAGAGGAAGGCAGAGTATTTACAGCTTTTTTGAGGTGGCGAAGAATGGGAATCTGGGGGAAACAGGGAATGAGTGAACAAGTTACTGTAAATAAATGTAGCAGAATATTCTTGTGTTGTAAGGAACAAAGGGGGTGGTTTCAGAGGAAGAATGGGAAAACTTGTATGGTCTGACGCTGAGTGAAATGAGCAGAACCAGAACAATTTATATACAATGACAGCAATATGGTAGAAATAACTTTGAAAGAATTAGGAACTCTGATCAGTGAAATGACTAACCATGATTTCAGAGGATTAATGATAAAACATGGTATTCACATCCTAATAGAGAAGTCAAGGACTTAAGAGTCCAGAATGAGACAAATATTATTTTTTTGGACATGGCCAATGTAGAAATTTGTTTTGATTAACTATGTTTTCAACAGGATTTGTTTTTTCAGTTCTCGGGATAGAGGGATGAGGAGTGGGGAGTGGTGAAGGTGAGAAGGCAGATCTTTGTTGACAGAAAAAAATTAAGAAGTAATCGTGTAGATTCATTCACATGTTATATGACATGGGTAGAATGTAAGCTTCTTGAGGACAGAGCATGTATTTCATATTATTTTTGGTATTTTTGGCAACAAGTACCTTAGTAGGCCCCTAAGTGCTTGTTGGATTGACGATCTCAAACAAAACTAGAGAAGCTACAAATAAGACTAATAATGAGCAACTTCTCTAATCAGTTATCCCAGGGTTAATTTCTTCCACAGAGCTTATGTTCACTTTTTTGTGAGTTCCCCTGCCATATTGATCACAGCATCTCAACAGATCTCTTCAGAAGTTTATATCATCCTTGCAGCCCCTTCATCTTCTTGTTCAATGATCTTGACGAGATTATCCTATGATCTTTCACGTTTTGTTTGGTTCAACAGTAGATCCACTTAAAAAAATTAAATTTTATTTTTAATTTAAGCATTTTATTTTCTCTTTCCTCTGTCAATTTAAAAAGAAAAAGAGAACCTTATAACAGCATATTCATTGTAGATAGCTGAAATGCCAACAAAATAATCTTTAGTGCCTGAAAATATTTATGACCACAAAGTGAATATTTTTTAGTAGGCAGTAATTGCATTGTTTACATTTATCATTCAAATGAAGCCATAATTCATGAATGAAACAATGCAAACATCCCTCTGATAGTGACAAAAGATCACTAATCCCATTCTAAATTGTGATACTTGTTGGGTCCACTTCTACTGCCATATATTTAGGTACAACGGATTTAGAACAGGTATGTTACTAATTTGTATTTTTTTTTCCAAAGGAGCTGATAGAGCTGCTGGGTGCTTCATTTTTTCAGCTGCTACCTGTATCTGGTAACATTTCCTAATATAGTCCATCATAATTGTGTATAAGCCTTTAGGGGGAATAAAGCTCTACCTAGATAAGCTCAGCAGTTAGGGTCTTTCTTGCTCATTATCTAGGAACCATTTCAAAGTTGAATGTATAGCAAAATGTTTCTTAGTGGTAGAATTTTAAAGCAGAAAATACTATGCTGTGAATTTAGAAAAAGCCTTTTGACATCTATTTAATGCTTTTATGTTAATCCTTATGTTCAAATCTATATTTTTAGTATGTTTAAACATAGGTTCTAAAACATACTCATCTACTTCCTATTCACTTGGCTAGGTTTAAAACATCACCGTGGGGTGATAGAAAGGAAAAGGGACTTAGAATGATTGCTTGTTGGCTCTGCTACTTGTTATGTGTGTGACTATGGGAGGATTCTTTAATGTCTCTAGGCCCTTAGTTTCCTTATTTGAGACAGGTAGGTAGATAGAGAGTACTGGTGATAGGAGGATATAAATTCAAATCCTGCCCTAGACACTTAACTACCCATTTAACCCTGGGCAAGTCACTTAACCTGATTCAGTTTCATGATCTGTGAAATGAGACTAATAATAAATAGCCCCTACCTCTCTCCTCCCTGTTGTGAGGATTAAATTAAATATTTATAAAGCGCTTTACCACTCTTAACAAAAATGCTGGCTGTTATTTGTTATCTAGATGAGGTGAGCTAAGATTTGTCCCTTTAGGTGGTAAATCCTATAAACCTATAAGCCAAAGCAAGGGCACTCCATAGATATGTATGGGTCCACATGTAAAGTTTATGTCCAAAGAACGAGTGGTGATTTTTCTTACTTGCCAATTTTTTATACTTACTTCTGCTGTTGCTTCCTGAACTATAAAAATGAGCTGGAATCACTGACTATCCACCCCTCAGGGTGAAGAGAAGACAAATGACCTTTTGCAAAATGCTTCTTTAAGAGAATTTCCCAATGTGACTGAGACCGTAACTATGAACTTAGTTAATACCACTCCACAGAGGTAGAGGTCACTCTAAAACCTGAAAAGATTAGGAGTAGATTTTGAGCCAAGAATAAAATTAACACCAACAATCCTTCTCACACAAGAACTAGGGGATAGAATTTCCAAGGCAGCAAAGTTCTTAACTCTCTCCAAACATGTAAAATGCTTACATTAACTAATATGCAAATGTGATTCCAATCAATAAACTCATTTCAATTTTGCAAAGCAGTTTCAGGTACAAATTCTCTAACATCTCAAATACAGGTTCTTGTAAATTTTAAAATTAGTCAGAAAAGAATGATTTGCTCATTTGTATTAAATTCATGGAGTCTTTTCAACTCTTTTTCATTAGTTCATCATAAGCTAACATTCTTTTAGTAATCAATTTTTGTTAGGCATTAGTTCTACTAATTTCAAACTTTATTGCCTTTCCCCCGTCTAAATTTTATGAACTCTTAAGTTCACTGTTGGTAGAAATTCAAGATGTTTACATCATATCACTAAATGCCAGACTCACAAAATTCCTTGACTGGTGGACAGTGCCAAGATATTTTTAAAAAGACCAAAGTCATCACTGGTGTTGGCTTCCTGGTTGAGCATTCCATATTAAGTGCCGTCAAGCCCTTTTTAGGACAGCTTGCCAACGTCCCATGCACATGGTTTCCCACAACAGCACTGTATTTTATTGAGCTCTGGCCAAAGTGGGTTCTGTAGGAGGAACTGCTACTTTCTGTGAGAAACCATTTCTTTTCCGGTTTCCTTTGTCCTCAGCTAACTGACCTTATATTTCCACTTTGCCATTTCTTTGAGCCTGGCTATACCTGATTATTTCTCATCCTTTCCTTGTACTAGTAAACCATCCCCTTGTCATCAGAGCAAACTCTACACTGGACAGTTATAAAATCTTCATGTAATTTGATTAACTGTAGATGTACACATAATGAAACACATTGATATCAAAGGCGGATTCCTAATTAATTCTGGGTTGGTTTTGTTTCCACAAATTCAATGCATGAAATTACAGAGTAGCAACTGAAAAATGGTGTGTCACCAATGATGGTGGTTCTGTTGAAAGTTAAAAAAAAGACTATTGCTTTAAATTTTTACTATTTTAGTGCTTTTGTGTTATTTAAATATGCTTATATTGTATGCACACGCAAAGTTATTAGAACATTCCTCTTCCCTTCTACCCAACCCCCATTCATCCCAACTTGTTTTTTGCTTTTAGCCCCCCCCCCAAAAAATCCCGTTTTGTTGGCACAAAAATACAATCTTGTCATTGATATTTAAAACACACACCGTGACATAGCGCCATGCTTTGCAAACATTAGGCACTTAATAAACATTTGCTGAATTAGATGGGATGATATATTTTTGCAGCTGTGGCTGGATGACTGACTCCATCCATGCTACCTGAGCAGTGTGGCTAGTTCATAGATAAGCTGCCAAAATAGCTTTTCACTCCAGCAAATTCTGAAATAGTTAAACCCACTGGCCTCTAATGGAACTAGTCACCGAAGACGAATGGAATTGTTTTTCTGCTGCCTAGCAAGTTTAGAGTCAAAGCACATAGCTTTGATGTGTGTTGCCCAAGAGCAAATTATCTGGGGAAGTGTTATGAGTGGGGGAACACGGGGAAAAGAAGAAACTTTTATATGGGCACCCATATACCCATATAGCAAGCACTGTGCTAAGCACTTTATTTCATTTAATACTCCTTTTATAGATGAGGAAACTGAGGCAAACAGAGGTTAAGTAATTTGCCCAGAGTCCCCAGATAGTATAAGAGCCTTGATTTGAACTTGGGTCTTCCCGACTCGAGACCCAGCGCTCTATGCATCTCACCACAGGAGAGTATTTAACTAGAAAGAAATGATAGGATGAGACATGCCATGATTTAAAGAAGTATTTTTTGATCACTTATATTTGTAATGCATTAATAGAAGGCAGAGTATTAGAAACTAACACTTAAAAGTTAACCAACAGCTATCTTTCAATTATTCCAGGCTTTTCCACTGACTATAGCAAGTATCTGTGTGATCGCTGCCTTTGTTCTAGTCAGATGACTGTACAGATTATACAAAGTATTTGGCAAGTGTTTTAAATGTCTATTCTGGATCACTGAAATCCTCACTGATTTTCTGTGTTATTCTTGTCACCTAAAACAAGTGTTTGGGGTTAATTTTTAGGCCACTGTGGTAAGATGCTTACTTTCAAGAAGAGTGATTAGTATTCTCATCAGAACTCTCGCTTAGCCAGGTAGGCTCTACAAAGCATAGCTTCTGGGGAATCCTTTTACTCCTCCAGATCTGTTTGGCAGACCTAAGAGACCTGTTCTGTTCCATCTCAGGTGGTCCCTCCACTGCTTGCCTCTGTCCTCTCTTATTTCAATTAGGGGAATAAGAGTTCTGGGAGAGGAGCCTACTATACTCTGGGTGATGACTTTTTATAATTAAAGCCCCTCAAAAGACAAAGTGAATTTCTTACATCTAAGAATCTGAGAAACATAGAGAAGTACTCATGTTGATGGTGAGAACTCTGGCTTATGGAATGTACTGTATTCATTGGCATGATGCCTCAGTATTATCTGTACCATGAAAATTCACTACCAACTCCAGTCATGCATCAGACCATTGATTGTAGTGTTTGCAGAATTAGAAAGTAGCTGCTTTTAACATGGATGACTGTAAAAGTCAACACTTTTAAAATGTGTGTCACCTTTGGAAAGCTCACTTGAGGACCCAACCCAGCTGACTGGCAACGGAGTGTGTGCGCACATTAGGTCAATATTATCTCCTGGCTAGGCCTCAGTCCCAGACCTTGTCTCAGTTCCACATCCCATTCAGGCTTTTACTGGGGCTCTCTCACCATCTGCCTTGTGCTCTGTGAGTCTCCCTCCCCTTTTTTCTTGCCCCATCCCTTCACTTCTCCAGAACAAAACACCCTTCTCTAGGTAGTACTCCCTTCTTCTATTAGGATGTCATCTCCTTGAAGGAAGGGCTTCTCTCTTCTGAAAAGTATTTTCGTACCCAGGGCTTAGCACAGCTCCTGGCACACAAAACATACTTAATAAATGCTTGTTCATTCACTCATAAAAGTTTTTTAAGGATGGTCTTTATTTACAAAATGATTTCACTCTCCTTTTATAAAAGTTACAAAAAATTATATTTAAAAATAGAAATACCTTCTTAGACTTTTGTATTCCACATTAAAAGCAACTAAAGCTAGCATTCAGATAATTTCTTTGTAGAGTCAAAAAGCACACTGTTATTGATCACAACTTCTAGTAAAGAAAACTGCGCATGGGAATCACTTCATTTAGGCCAGAGCCTGAAGCAGCAAGATTTTCTCATTAATGCAGAACCTATGGAGCACGACCATCAAATTCTCGCCGCAGCGGGAAACCTGGCGCTCCATAGCCAGGCGGAAATCTTCTTTTACACCTTTGGTGATACCCCGGGTTACTGTGTGGTGCCTGAAGTTAGCAACAGGAAAACAAAGAGAAAATGGGATTACCCTCTGGGCCTGAAACCATATTAATCCTGAAGGACAGAGTCCATGGATCTGCCTTCTTTTAAGATAGGAAGCCAGTAAAAGAAAAACAAAAAAATTTCCTTAAAAAAACAAAACCCAAAACAATACAAAAATAAAATGCTACCCCAAATTTTAAGATAGATGGGCATCTTCAAAATTATCTTCACAATTTTGCCCCTAAAAAAAAAAGGCACAGGAACATCTAACTGGTTAAAATTTAGCTTTTTTTTTTTAATCCTTGTATCCTGTTGCTACTACTCCTTCTAAACAACGGAGGCTCTTGAGTCCAACAGGTGGAGAGCCTCCTTAACTATGTAAGGCCCTCAGTGTCATCTGTGGGAGCTCAATGAACATTAAGCCACCAGGTAAAGGAATGATCCAGATTTAGGTCCATGTTAGAAAAGAAAAGACAACTGGCAAAGAGGTCGGAGACTGAGCAAAAACTAGGCAAATCAAGCAGGGAGTGTGGCAGGCTAGGTAATTCAAGGGCAGGGCAGCAGGTCTTACAATCTTTCACAAAACTGCCACAGAATTGACACTTGTGAGATCTTGGGGATGGAGATGAAGAGGAAAGTTTGAGGTAGTGTAACATTTTGGGATGCCATCAAAAGCATACTCAAAAGACCCTTAAAGAAGAAGAGAAAGAATAGAGGAAATCTAATAAAATGAATTCTTACCAATGAACAAAATAAATGAGCAAGAATCAAGGGCTATGGGGTAAATGGGTCCTACCTTTACTAATTCACTAATTTGTCAGATTTAAATAAATTCAAATAAGAAACCACCTTTATTCCATTATTATAAAGGTGATATAGAATAGAATGAATCTATGCATTTACCTAACTAAAAACTAAAACGTGCTTATAAACTATTTCTATTCTATGATGTGAAGTAAAAATAACTTCAGCTATAATAACTGTACAGATGCCACAATCAAAAGTCTCACTATAGCTGAAGCAGAAAGCTTTAAATTGATAGCTTCATTGAAACAGTTTCATGGTAGGAAGTCTGTGGCACAATCTGCACGAGACCTATGTCTTTTATCGGTTCCACAGAGAAAATGGGCTTTTCCATTCAAGGTCTTTTGAGTTAAGGGCAGCCACATTTGGTTAGGATACCAAATTCTTAGTATTAAGTAGATCAATCAAGGTCAAGGGTTCTATCCCTCTCTAGGTCAGTTAACTTTGCATCAAGAAAAGTTCTGTTCCAGTGCCACAGCCTAAATGCTGCTGGATTTTTAAATGTTACAACTTTGAAAAAATGTTGATTCTAGCTATAACAAAAAAATGTAGGAGTGGTACAAACAAAACCCATTCCCACTGCTAGAAAAGTCTCCAAGTAGGTAATGATAAAAGCTAGAGCATTCTATCCTATTCAATACTTTAAATTAGGAATTGCCTACTCTAAAGAAATTGTCCATGACTAGGAAAAAAAATGCTGAAATAAAGCCTCCTAAAAAGTATCAAATTTAGATTTAGAAAACCTGGATTTGAATCCTCACTATGCTAATGTTAGGGAAATCATTTAACCTATGTGGCCTCAATTTCATTATCTTAAAAATAAGGGAGTTAGAGCAGATGACCTGTAACCTCCCTTCCAGCTCTGAATCTATGACCTCTATTTAGATAACGGACACACACACACAAAAAAAAAAAAAAAGAAAAAAAAAGAAAAAAAGAAGACTAAAACTGTAGCTAAAACGAAAGTGGTATTCTTACCTGTACTTAGGAAAGGGGACTTGTTTTAAAAAGCTAGCATGTAGGACCAGCCCTTAAACTAGTACGATCTAGTAACACTTTCCTATAACCTTCATTTCAGTTTTAATTTGGTGGTGAATATTAAATTGAACACACACACACTGTCAACTTATGGAATAAAATTAAGAAATGTTATAATATTACAACCAGATGGTTTGCCGAGGAATGCAGAATAAATTAAAAGAAAAGCATGGATGAGGGCACTGGGTAACAGAGAGCTGAAAACCATGGGCAGTACAACATGTTGACGAAACAGCACACTATGAGCAGGTGTGTTTTTTCCCGGTTGGTACCTGTCAGCAGTCTGTATGCTGGGCTGTAGTACAGGTATGAATTCCTGCTGCAGTAACCCCATGGGAGGGCTAGAAGGCCTTTAAAAAACAGCAAACAGCAGCATTCAAACACCCACACCGACTCACCCTGTACTGTAAAACACTCCAGAGAAAATACAAGAGAGAGCTGGAAGGAGACCATATGAGCGCTTTTTTTTTTTAACCTGCAACAACCACCTTAGTCCAGATATGTGCTGAAGGGGAAGGTAGGGAAGAAGCCATCATCTACTTTCATGATGCCCACTGATGGCATACTGTCCAGTTCTTACTTAGAATTTGACTTGAACTGAGTCTCAAGATAGGGATGGTGTCCAAAGAGGGCAGTGAGGAAATTGAGCATGATGAATTTGTAGTGGGAAAGGAACTATACATCAAAAAAGTTAATTTTTAAATCCCATTCATCCTTACTTTTTCTCATAAAAGTCCAGACATGTGCCCTGACAAATTCTCTCGAATGCAATTATGTCAAGGTGTGTTAGGAGATAACTCAGTGCCGAGTGATGACATCGTGGCATACACAGAATTCCACTGAAAGTAAAGTATAAATAAACTATACTGCCTATTTCACGCTAGTTTGATTCAACTAAAAAAAACGCGGGAGACATTTAATATTAAAAAAACCTTCTCTTATTAAATATATACAAGCAAAACCTTTAAGCCATGAGTTCTTAACTTAGGGCCGGTCCCTGGACCCCAAGCTATTCTCACTAGCCTGAAATGTAGCATTTCCTTCACTTGTGAATGTAGGTAATAAACATTATTCTGAGAAGGGGTTCATGGGCTTCACTAGCCTGCCAAAAGGGGATCCTTGACCAAAAAGGTTAAGAACCTCGATTTAAGAATAAAAAAAAATCTCTTTCTGGCTCTAGGAACCATACCATGTCCCTTGGGTACTTCTCATTTCATCAACTTTCATCCTTTTAGGATACATGACATCTGTAATAGCTCTGAAAACCCTACAGCTAGGGAAGGAGACAACAAAACGTCCAAAGCTGTTAACAGCATAAAGCTTCCATAAGTGGCACATTATATATGTTCCTTAGTCCACACTGACTGCTCTACAGCTTCCGAGTATAAAAGGAATTGACTATACACTGGGTCAATCCGTTTGTGGCCTAGATATTTTTGCAATGACCTCTTATCTACTCTTAGGGTTGGAGTTTTTCTCATTTAAAGGGCCTGAGCAAGCTGGATGTTTTCTGCAGAGGGTGCTCATATTTCCACATCTTATTTCCCCAATTTTATAGAGAACCAATCTAAAAGATAGGCTATACAGTTTACTGTAGCTTTTTTTTATTACTATCTTTTCAGTTCTTTTAACCACAGGACCTCAATTAGTTCTACACTTGAAAATTACGATTGTGTATCTTAATGGTTTATTATAAAGGGTTCAAGATAGTATAAAAAACTTTCCTCTACATCTGGAATAGCTTTCTGAAATAATTTTATAATTCAAAGGAAGTCAGTGTCTATTTTTATTCAGGTGCCCTTCTAGCTCCCCTACTGTCTCACCTGTTTGTCTTTCCACTATTGCAGTTTAAGGCTAGATATAGATTTTAGAAATACTATAAGAACCCTTTAGAGTATATTGGGCAAATCCCATTAAGTTCCCAGAAGTATTAGGCTAGGCCTCCCTAGTCCTGCCTCCAATTCTGATAACTTGCTGTTTAACTGTTTTAGAGAGCTGAAACCAAGGCCCAGCATGTAGATGAAGTATGGTGTCCTAGAATGGATATTAGACCTAGCATCAGTAAGTTTCTGGGTGTGAATCTCACTTTTGACACGTATTAGCTATGTGACCATGAGCAAGTATCTAATACCTCCCGAGTCTCACTTTCCTTAGCTGCAAAATGGAGATAAAGATAATATGAGTCTCACACGTTTGTGGTGAGGATTAAATACAAATTTCCCATGTCATCTTTTGTTCAGCTTGAATAAATCATTTGGTAGGGACAACATTTTAGTTAGCTCCTCACTATTTCTCGCACTACATCCCCCAGCTCAGGGCATTTTCTCCAGCTGTTGTCTCCCATCTTTGGAATGATTCCTTCCCATCTCTACCTTCTGGAATTCTTGGCTTCTTAAGTTCCCAGCTAAAACCCTATTTTCTATAGGAAGCCTTTTGGGATCCCCTTGAATTCCAGCTCCTTCCCTTTGAGATTATATCCAATGTGTCTTGTTCACCTCTTGTCTGTAACACATTTGTTTGCGTGGTGTTTCCTCCTATCAGACAGACTGTGAAGTCCTTGGGAGCCGGGACTGTCTTTTGACTTTCTCTGAATCCCTTGTAACATATAAGTAGGTACTTAATAAATGCTTGCTGACTTGACAAGGTTAAAGCAAATAGTTAAAATGAGGTATGGGGATTCATTTCAGGTCTTTCTTTTTAAAACAATCTATACTTCTGTCTCATTTCTAATGATAATTAAACACTGTCTATATAAAGGAAATGTCTGTATAAATATTTGCTATTAACTAAACAAAGTCTGATTCTGCTAAATGACATCTTGACATCTATTTGTGTGTGCAGCATCATAATCTGGAAAGGAGATCACAATGAAGAACCACGCTAGTCGTCTCCTACCTCCCGAATCAAAACAACAGCCTTTATTTGTAAACATTTATCATTGGGAGATGCTCTCCTATGACTGAGAGGATCAGAGAAAAAAATCAATTGCAATGTCTATTTTATAATCTTAAAAAAAACACAGGGAAAACATATGCCTCATTTAATTCTTACTAATTCTTTGTATCTTCAGTATGTTTCTTTGCAAAGTTCTACTTCTCTCCTATGGTCCCTAATAAGTATGGGGAGGGAAGGAAGGCATAGATACTGCTGGAAAGTTTGTGATCTTCCGAATTACTCAGCAGGTGTAGGGTACCAGAAACAATAATCCTTTTCCACTCTCAATCTCTGAGAAATTAAGAATAGGAATCTAAGGAATAGGGGGTCCAGAGGGAAAGGGAGAAAGAAGAGGGGGAAAGTCTTGTCCTTCTGTTAACTGGGAACCCATTTATTCCACAGTAGAGAGGAAAAGAATCTTGACCAGAGCCAGGGATTTAATCCTTTTCAATCTGTATTAACTGAGGACTCATTTTCTTGAGGTGACCATAATACTGACTTTTGGGAAAAATGAAAACAAAAAATAGTAGAGAATGCAGAGTACATGATTGTTCAAACTAGAATTAGTACTGAGCTGCAGATAGAGGAAATTCTATGAGATATTCAATGATCCTAAGAGTCACTGACTTGGTTATAGTATGTGGGGGAAAAAAGACTCACACCTACTGGTGGTGGCTCCTCTTCATATCAACAAATATTTTATTAATTGAAGAGAATAAATTTCTAATAAGATTTTAGTTTCTCCAGGAGGTACCAGGCTGAACTATTTATTCTGTGCTACATTAGAGCTAAGAGTTCTTACTTAGCTCAGTGCCTGGCACACAGTAGGAGCTTAATAAATTTGTTTTTTCAGTAAAACTTTCAATTCAAGTGTAATCTGTATATATGACACATAGCTGCTACTCTTTGGGAGCTTCTGCCTCTTGCAGAGAGGAGCAAATTTTTTTTTCCACTTTAAAAAAATGAAATGATCCACTGGCCAAAAAGGAATTGAGGTGTGAACGGTGCTGGTGGCAGGAAGAGTCAAAAGATGTGGTTTCAGTCCCAGCCTCTCTCCTTATTACCTGTCTGTGACCTTGAACAAGTCTCTTTTTCTCATGGGCTATTTGTAAAACAAGAGGGAGAGACTAGATGACCTCTAAGGATCCTTCCAGCTCGAAAGGTCTGTAATTCTATTGATTAATTCTGTAAATTTAAGAAAGGAAAAATAAAAGAAACTACAAACAAGAACTTTGCATAGTGAAAACGCTCTCAAAAAAGGACAGAAGCAATACCATTAAAATAGTGAGTATCATTTTAGAAATATGGAGAAGATTACTGTGAAAGCTTAAGCCTTTCAAACTATCTCCCAAACCTAATTCTGTTCATTGAAGCTGAGACTCAGGCCTGGACTTCTATCTTTTTGAAAGATATAAGAAATATATTATTTTAAACATATTTCCCACAAATACACACACAAAAATTCAAGCAAACCACCAAAAGCAGTCATTTGTTACACAAAACCTTATAGCAAGAAACAGTTAAATTTTAAAATGGCATAAACATCACTTACTTGATTAGCATTCCTTGATTGGGCAATAACTCCAAATGGATTTTTCCACCTTCCTGGGTCCTTAAATAGGCAAATTCCTCCAGCATGTCTATATCTGTAGGCCTACGTTCAGGATTCACCACCAGACTTTGCATACGATACAAGCAATAATAAATTAGCCTCTAGTAGCTAATGAATAAAGAAATACTGTGCCTTTGAGCTAGAAATGACAAGGCGAAAGGACAATGGAATAACCTATTTTTATATATGTAATAATTAAACAGCTTATCTACTCTATCTCTTTAGTAGAGACTAACCTTTTCCACTATCTTAAAACCTCTCAAACAGAAGAATTTGCCTGCTACATTACTGAAGAAAGGCTGTTCCATGTACCTTCTTTCCTCAACTCATATCTAAAAGATCATTCATTCCCTTAACCTTTGCCCCAGACTCTGAAGAGGTAGTGATTGTTATGCTACCCACCTCCTGACAGAGAGGTGATAGATTCAGGGTGTGTGATTAAACACACATTTTTCTGGATATGGCCAATGAAGAAATTTATTATACTTGACCGTGCATATTTGTTATAAGGTTCTTCCTCCACCTCCCATGGGGAGAGGGGTGCATTGGAAGGAGAGAGAAAATTGATTTGTTACTGAAAAAATTAAGTCCATCCCTCCCACTTCCCTTTGGCAGTCTACCATCAATTATTCTCTTTTTCTATCACCTTCTCTTTATCCATGAACTACGTTCCTACCACCTAAAATATACATGTTTCTCCTACTCTTAAAAAATCTTTCACTTGACCCTTGAAGTTGGAGCCAGGTTGTACAGGGCTTTGAAAGCTAAACAGAGGAGTTTAAGTTTGATCCTACAGGCAACAGGAAGCCAACGGTGTTAAGCAGGGAAGTGCCAAGGTCAGATCTATGTTTAAGCAAAAATTACTTTGGCAGCAGTGTATAGGATGAACTGGAGTGGGGAGAGAGAACAGTTAACAGGACATTGCAATAATATAAGTGAGAGGGGATAAGGACCTGAATTAAGGTGGTAGCTGTGTAAGAGAAAGGAAAGGGTCTGATTTGAGAGACACTGTAGACTTAGAAATGGCTAGATCTGGCAACTGTTTGAATTCATAAGGAGAGAAGAGTTGAAGATAATGCTGAAGTTATGAACTTGGGAGACTGTAAAAATTGTGGTACCTTCAACAGAAATTGGGAAATTTGGAAGAGGTAAGGGCTGAGGGGGAAGCTAATGAATTGTTTTTATGTGTTTAGTTTTAGATGTGTCTGGGACACCTGGTTTGAAATGTCTGATAGGCAACTGATAACGTCAAACTCAAGCTCAGGCGAGGGACTGGGGTTAGATGTATAAATATGAGTCATTTGCATAGAGATGATGATTAAACCAATGGGAACCAATGAAGTTACTAAGAAGAAGAAGAAGGTCTGGTCACAACTTTGGGAAGCAGACTTAATTAAGCAGTGTGATCTCAACTTTGAACCAGCAAAGGAGACTGAGAAGGCATCTTCAAACAGGTAAGAGAACTAGGAAAGTCACAAAAATCAAGAGAGGAAAGAGTAACCAGGAAGAGGGTACTTAATAGCATGAAATGCTGTAAGCAGACAGATCAACTGAAGAAAGAACATCACATCTGGCAATTAAGGGATCACTAGTAGCTTTAGAGAAAGTACATCCAGCCTAGTGCCTAGCGCACAGTAGAAGCTTAGTAAATGTTTGTTGCTTGAATGAATTAACTTCACTTAAAAAAGCTCACAAATAACAGTGAACATACAAAAAACACAATAGCTGTTAAAGAAAGGAATGATGAGCAGCTTAACAGCATCTTTTAGGGTATGGCTACGCCATGTCAGGAATGGGTACCATAAGGCAAAAACAGTTAATTACATTCCCAGGGGTAGCGAATATCCCAGCAAATGACAAAACTGGCATATTGCAGGTAGATGCAAGGAAGAGAACCACTCCCTGATTAAACGGGCTGCAGTGCACACACTCACCAACTGCACATTTCAGCACGTGAGTGAAGAGTACTGACGCTTCTTATTAAAAGATAACCTTTGGATCACTGCTCTGCCATCCTTTACTCCTTCTTTCACATCCCATACTTTCTTGCTTTTGTGCACACTGTTCTTTAAGCCTTTGATGCTTTCCTTTTCATCTCTACTTGTTAAGTTCCTACGCATCCTTTAAAGCCCAGCTCACCTGCCACTTCTTCCATGTAATGCAGCCTTTTCCAGTGCCCCATAAATAATCTTTCCTGTCTTGATCATCTAACCCAGCAGTTCTCAACCTGTGGGTCATGACCCCTTTGGGGGTCGAATGACCCTTTCACAGGAGTCACAGGCGTCGCCTAAGACCATTGGAAAACACATTATATCCGATGGTCTTAGGAACCAAGACGCCGTTCCTCTATCTGTCTCCAGGCGGGTCTGCCCACATACGAGTATTAAAGGGTAGCAGCATTAGGAAGGTTGAGAACCACTGATCTAAAGCCTTTTTTATGCAATGATCACATTCTGTTTTGTATTACAATCACATTAATGTGTCATTTTCTATACTGTATAAACCCTATGAGAGCAGGAACCATGTTTTTATTTATCTTTCAATCTTCCCTAGTATTCAACTGGCTGTACTCTCAAGAACAGGTTCCAAACTAGAAAACTGCCAGTGCTGCCTGAACCAGATTAAAATGTGAAAGAGAAATTTTAACAAAATTTATGTTAATCTGTGATTTTCTAAGTCAATATGTGGCCTAATCCCAATATGTGGGATTGGTTTCTATTTGAGTTAGACTCCACTGCTCTAGAGGAGCTTAAGAAAAGTTGCAGATAAGACAATCTTTTTCAAATTTTTGTCCTATTTTCTCTATTCTCCTTTATTGATGGTTTTCCAAAAGGGATTGATGAAAACATGAGGTATAAAACAGTTTTTTAAAAATTTAGTGCTAAATAAAATACACAATGCAATGTCACTCTTGAAAAAGAACCTGAAAACTGCCAGAGCAGGCTCCTTAATATGGAAAAAGGATACTTGTAACATAGTTGAAAAAATTCTCATACTGAAAGTTGCCTTGCTGACAAATTTTATTGACAGCTTTCAAAAACAGGTTCTCTCCACGTGGCCACTCTTGCTGAAGCAACACGATTACATGACCCAACGCCATATCATCCCTGTTGTCTGTGAAAGCTCTTAACTGTAAGACAAAGATTTATACCGAGCAAAAAAAGAAAAAGTATATGAAAAGTCACTTAAAAAAATGCCACCTTAACATACCCCTGTTTCATACTATAAACACTACACCTACAGGGTATCTGAGAACAAGGTAGTATACTCATACTTACTATACAAGTTGAACAGAATCCCCTTCTTAAGTTGTACTCTGGGGCCACAAAAACTTTAACTTTCCATCCCCGCAGAAAAACTCTCTAGAGGGCTTTCCACCAGGACATTAAAGCAGAGGCTTTGTCTTATTATACAAGGTCTCCAAAAATTGTGAAAGGGAGAAAAATCTACAAAATCCACTAAAAACAACAACCTATTCTAAAACAAACAGCACAATCTTACTCAATAATAATCAGTCTATTTCATCTAAGAAAAAAAGAACTAAAATATGCTGTATGTTGTTTCACTTGTAGCTCATCCATGTAAATGCAGGCATAGTACAGAGTCAGGATCAACTGATGGTAGTCCATACATGCTTTCTAAAAAAAATCTACCTTTATATTATAGAAATGTTTAGAAACTATGCAGGAAGTTTCTGCTAAAAGTCAGTTTGTCGCTCAATAAACATTAAGCACCGATTAAGCTCCAGGCTCTGTGCGAAGGGCCTGTGACACAAAAAGGGGCCGAAGACAGTCACTGCCTTCAGGAGCCTCACAATCTAGTGGAAATAGATTCTCTCTCTCAGTCTAAAGAAGCATGAAATTATAACCTGAATGGCTGAGCTGGAAGGGGCTTAAGGGCATACTATCCGGCTCCCTTTTCCCCAAGATGAGGCAAATGTGGACCTGAGAAGTAAAGTGATGAGCTCAAACCGAGAAAGCATCATTGACAGCAGAACTGAAACTTAACTCTGATTCCCGACCAGCCTAAGAATGGCAGCAGGGCCTCCCCTCATGAGGCTGCTCCTCCAAATCGGAGCACTTACCGTATGTGATGTCCCCATTGATGACCATCATCTCATCTGACTGGAGCATTAAATTATTATTACTTGCTTTTCGGAGGGGGAAGGCAGGGTAATTAGGGTTAAGTGACTTGCCCAAGGTCACAAGGCTAGTAAGTGTTAAGTGTCTGAGGATGGATTTGAACTCAGGTCCTCCTGACTCCAGGGCCGATGCTCTATTCGCTGCGCCATCTAGCTGCCCCACATTAAATTATTATTAACCTAGTAATTCCCACCAGTACTTGAAGTCCTTGAAAGCTCTGGGCTGGAGGAGCCTTTGCTCTAGAGCCAGCTTTACCATTAACCTGTTATTGAGAAAGTAATGGAAACTCTGGCCTTGTCATTCACTATTTAGTCCAAGTCACTTATTCCTGCTAGATCTGTTCTCTCTTACTCTAGAGATGAAGGATTCAGAATAGATGAGTCCTAAGGGATCTAAGCAAATAACATTGGGAAGGGATCCTCTCTCCCTGGTCCCAGCAAATTATGATGTGAAAAGCCCATCACTTATCTCTAAATTTTAACATTTTAAAAGTAACATGCAAAGATGGAGACATTTTTTGGACATGGCCAATGTGGAGATTTCTTTTGCTTGATTGTACATATTGGTAAGAGGGGTTTTGTTTTTCTTGTTTTCTCAACAGGGAAGTGGAAAGTGGGAGGGAGAGAATGTAAACCTGAAAATAAAATAAACTTGTTTTTTAAAAATATATTAATATACACACAAAAGTTTCTCTGGAAGAAAATTATTTCTTCCTTACAGATAGGTTCTTCTTTGTACATAACTGAATAAAACGCACATGTAATTAAACGTCACAGAATGTATTGGTTCTATTGACTTAAAAAAATTAATTAAATTTTAAAAAATTAAAAGGTATTTTAAAGTAAGCAAGAATTCCAATAAATATCTTTAGGCTTACCTTAAAACAGGCTAACATTAAATGGAGACAATAAGGCATAATAGCCTTATTAGTACAAGGAAGAAGTTTCAAATCTGATCCTTTTAAAAAAAATACATTTGTTAGCTTAAACAAAGGCAACTTTACAGACACAAATATTTAAGATATTAAAGTTATTAAAGATATTAAGTAAAAAAGATGAGAGAAGCACAATTTTAAGGACAAATAGGTCTTGACTATCTAAGATAATAGGAGACTGATAACTGACTTCCAGGGACAACTCAAAAGCCAATCTTGGTCCCATCTAAGCCTTTTAATAGGGATACAATTTTAAATTAAAAACATTTTTTTAACAAGTAGCAAGAAATAATTTTATTTTCTCCCCAATCTCAAACTCTAATGGAACTGCTAATGAGCTAGCTACATGGCATGCCAAAGTAGGAAGGATGAAGCAACAATAGTAAAAGTTAGTCTAAGAGATGGTTATGTTTTACATCCGTATTATATCCAGCAGTATATCTCAATGTAAGTAACATCTTCAAGTACTTTTAGAACATACGCTTTTTTTTGGGTAGGGCTTTTTAAAAAAGTAAATTTTTAATGGATATTTTGTTTCTTTTTTTTTTTCTGTTGTGATTCCCTTGTCACTTCTCTGCTGTATGAGAGTGAAAACCCAGCATTTTATTTTATTTTTTTGCAGGGCAATTGGGGTAAAGTGACTTGCCCAAGGTCACACGGCTAGTTTTTGTGTTAAGTGTCTGAGGCCGGATTTGAACTCAGGTCCTCCTGACTCCAGGGCCAGTGCTTTATTCACTGTGCCACTAGCTGCCCCTATTTTATGTTTCTTACATCACCATAGTATCTCATGCATGTAACCTTGCCCCACCTCCTCTCAGAAAGCCATGTCATAAGACAAATAATATTTTTTAGAGAGAAAAAAAACACAATTGATTAAAATATTGAAAAAGTCTGAGAACATGCACAATGTGTGACATCTGTGGACCTCCCACCTCCACATCGAGTTGAGGTTGGGGATGTCCTCTTGCATCTCTTTGAGTTCCACTTCATCTATATAATTTTGTTACATTAACTTTTGAATTTTTGGTGTGTCACTGTTCTTTCCATTTATACTGCTGTAGCTGCTGGCTCTGCTTACTTCATTGTGTATCAATTCATCTAGATCTTTCCATGCTTCTCTGTATTTATCACACATCATTTCTCACAGCACAAAAATATATTCCATTATTTTCTTGTACCACAATTTGTTTAGCCATTCCCCAATTGATGGGCATCTACTCTGTTTCTAGTACTTAGCTAGCACAAAAAGTGCTGCTATAAATATTTTGGAGTATATGGGTATTTTCTCCCCCTTAAATCAATGGTTTCCCTGGGGTATAAGCACAGTAATGGAATCTTAAGCTTAAAAGAGTATGGACATTTTATTCACTTTATTTGCATCATTTCAAATTGCTTTCCAAAATGGTTATACTACTTCATAGCTCTACCAGCAATATTTTTCCACAACCCCTCCAGTATTGACTATTGCTACTTTTGTCATTTTTGCCAATTAGCTAAGTGTGAGATAAAACCTTAGGGATGTTTTGATTTGCATTTCTTATTATTAGTGACTTAGCACATTCTTTCTTGTGGCTGAAACTACTTTGTAATTCTTCTTTTGAGAACTGTTTATTCATATCCTTTGACCATTTATCTACTGGGGATATCTGCTTATATATAGATATCTATAAATTGCTTATTTACCTTGGATATCAAACTTTTATCAGAGAAAGCTGATACAAAGATTATTTTTAATTTTGACCACTTCCCTTCTTATCTTAGATGCATTATGTATACGCAGCTTTTCAGTTCAAGTTCCTTCTTCTGCTGTGAACACTAAGTCACATGTTCCTTCCATTACTTTCTTTTAAGTAGGTTACATTTTCAGTGGCTTGCTTTTTCTGACTCCTGATCCCTTCTTCTTGTCTGATACCCCTTTCCCTTCAGGGTTTTGTTTATTAGTTCCCTTTTCTCTCCTGATTTTATGTATATTTCTCCTCCTTCCCTTTTTTCCTTTCAGTAGACTTCCACTCTTCCCCTTTAGCTAGTCCTGTTTCTTAGATTTTAAACTTCATTTTTTGTACCTCTGTCCAAAAAAGGCTTTCTCTCACTCTCTTCACTATCCATCTTCTCTTTCTGTTTACTCTAGACTCTCATTCTCCGACTCACTACCAATATAATTATTTGGTCTTTCTCATTCACACTATCAAAATGTTCAAAATACCCATTCTAGGTTCTCCCCTCTATATGTTTTCTGCCACTGCTTATGGGGCTTGTCACATGGATTCCTCTTTTCCACTGTGCGTCATTCTCAGAACAACACCAATTATTGCAGGTATCAGAGAGGATACCGACCCATGGTAGGGTCCATCCCCCACCAACGATGTATACCTTCTCATACTGGCCCTTTTTTCTATATTTGCTTAGAAACCTTCTCCCTGTGTCCATGCTCTTCCACTCCTCCAGGTGCTAGTTCCTCCAGGGGATCCAACTCCCCTACTACCAGGACAAGCAGGCTTTTCCAACACCAAATTCCCCAGGTCTGATCTACTGTAAGGGCTTCATCTGCCTTTGCTGAGCATCTTTCTCTTTTTTAAAATAATATTTTATTTTTTCCACTTATGTATAAAGACAATTTTTAACATTCATTTTTAAGAAAATTCTGAGTTTAAATTTTCTCCCTCCTCATGTTCCCCCTTCCCTAAAATGGTAAGCAATGTGATATAAATTATATATGTACAATCATATAAAACCTATTTCCATACTAGTTACGTTGTAAAAGAAATAGTTTGCAAAGCAATTACAGCTTGCAAAAGGAAAAAGCTATGAAAAGAATAAAGTGAAATCTGCTTCTGTCAGCATTCAGACTCTATAGTTCTTTCTCTGGATGTGGTTAGCATTTTTCCATCATGAGTCTTTTGGAATTGTCTTTGTTTATTGTATTGCTGAGAAGAGTTAAGTCTATCAAAGTTAATCCTTGCACAATGTTACTGCTCTGTGTATAGTGTTCTCCTGGTTCTGCTCTCTTCCTTCAGCATCAGTTCATGTAAGTCTTTCTGAAACTTGCTTGCTCACCATTTTTTATCACATAATAATAGTATTCCAAAACAATCATACACCACTACTGGTTCAGCCATTCTCCAACTGATGGGCATTCCCTCATTCCAATTCTTTGCCACCACAAAAAGAACTGCCACAAATATTTTTGTGCATGTAGGTCCTTTTCTCCTTTTCGTGATTTCTTTGAGATACAGACCAACTTGTGATATTGCTGGATCAAGGGTATGCACAATTTCATAACCCTCTGGGCATAGTGCCAAGTTGCTCTCCAGAATGGTTGGATAGGTTCACAACTCCACCACAGTGCATCAGTGACTTACCATTTCAGCTCACTGATAGGAGCATTTATTAGCAGAACCTCCTCCAATGTAAGGTCTCCTTCCTTTCCCACCTTTTCAATTTTTCCCCCCTCCTCTTCATCTAGTCCTTTGTAAGTTGTTTTCTCTCTGAGACCACAGCAGTCATCTTTTCTTCACTGCTAGCCCCCAAACTGGCCCTGGCACATCATTCACTCTTTTCTATCCCCCTGTTCTCCTCATCCCCTTTATGTGCCCTCCCATGTTGAAATGTAGTTCCACAAAAAAAGCACTGATTCCCCTGAAGGCAGAGTGTCAATAGGTTATGCCCACAATACTCCCTATCTCTTCCCTGTTACTTCTACCAGATTTCTTTCCAACTTTTCTTTAACCCACATGCAGACAAAGATGATTTTTTTTGGTCTAGGTGGCATGAAGATTGAGTATCAGATATGTAAGCAGAAGAACCAAATTCAAATCTGGATACTGGTGTAATGGCAAGCAAAGAAGTAGTTAACACCTTGTTTCGGCTATTTAATTAACACAGAAGTAGTTACACATTGTTTCAGTTCATGATTGTATCAAGTATTAAGATCCAGAACTTGTGAATCCCACAACTTGCGAACTCCTGTTGCTGATGCAATAGGAAAGGGAGGAGCTAATGACCATACATAAGGAGAGGCCCAGAGAGAACAGAACTTTTGGTGGCAGAACGGAGAAGAGAGAAGAACTGAGAAGACAGAAGAACTAAGAACTGAAAACTGAGCAGAACTGAGAAGAGAACTCTTGTGGTGGCAGAGTTGAGAAGGAGAAAACTTGTGGTTTCCTGGCACTTTTTTTTACTTCTACACATACTAGCTGTGGAAGCTGGGGCAAGGCACTTAATCTCCATATGCCTCCAGTAACTTCCCAGGACTTATCTTCTAAGCCACAGATGGGTTGTAAGCTATAAAAAAAATTGAGGCAATTTAAATACACAAAACTGCCAAGCCTTGCAAGACTAAGAATAATTTTATTTTACTAGTAATTGTTGAAAAGTGTTCTTAATTCCCCTGAGACCTAAAAGTAAACAAAAATAAAACCCAAACTTAATTTTCCAACCTTACCTTTTCTAAACTTGGATTTTACTTTAGAAGGTTCCTCATGAGGTTTTCCTCCATCTTGAATGGGAAGTACCATGTAGCACATAAGATCTAGAATTTTTTCACATGTCAACTAAATAGAAAAA
This sequence comes from Pseudochirops cupreus, assembly GCA_028627135.1. Classification (NCBI taxonomy): domain Eukaryota; kingdom Metazoa; phylum Chordata; class Mammalia; order Diprotodontia; family Pseudocheiridae; genus Pseudochirops; species Pseudochirops cupreus. The sequence continues at coordinate 112,976,769 of CM053581.1, forward strand.
AGAATGTTAAAAGTGTACATGTGTGTATATTTATGTAGACGTGTCCACATATATAGCCGCATGTAAATACATACATATGTTAATCTGAAGCCGCCTTAAAAATGACTCAAATTGTGTATCAGCAGCACACAAATCAAGAGAAACGAAGGGCAAAAACGTCTATCTGAAGGCTTTGGCCCCACTGCAGGACAGGGTATTCTCTTTATGGGATTATCGCATTGTTTAGGAGGAAACTAAGACTAGAATTAAATCGGTCTAGTTTTTCCCTTTGAGGAAACAACATTCGCCCTTTGGAGTAACAACGCCAAAACATCAAAATACATAAGCCAAGAGACCAACAAATTTTTACTGACTGCTTGATATGAAGGTAAGATCACGCTATTCAAAGATATGTGAATCAAAACACTCTCACATTTCCGTAGCAATCTAACAAGATTTTTAAAGTATTTTTCTCACAACGACTTAATGAGGTAGGCATTTACTCATAGAAGACACAAAACATGAGCCAGTGTGCAGCAGAAACTATAAGTGTTCTAGGACTTCAGCAAAGGAAAATCTAGTGCAAACTAAAATTGAAGAACAAAATTCCACAGAAGGGATGACATCTGAAATAGCCTTTTCAAGGGTGGATAGGATTTAGATAAGAAAAGTATTTGGTTGGTCTCCCTGCCTCAAGTTTCTTTCTACACCAGTCTATCCTCTACTTGGTTATCAAATTTATCTTTCCAAAGTGTCACCTCTCCTCAATATATTCTAGTGGCTCCCTATTACATGCAGGACCAAATATAAAATCCCCTGTTTATCATTCAAAGTCCATTTACAATCTGGCCCTCTCCTGCATTTCCAGTCTTTTTATACCTCACTTGCACCATCCCAACCTCCCATGCACTCGGTGATCCAGCAGCACTGGTCTCTTCCTTTCTTCCTAGTAAGTGGCAAAGTCAGGACTCAAATCTAGACCCCAGGACACAAAGCCCAGCGCCATTTTCACCATACAAGGGTGCCTCCCTAATAGGGACCAATACCTGATTCAATTCAACTCCAGGTTTTAGCAAACACATTATTATTGTTGTTGTTATTAATGATAATAACAGTAATAATAACAGCTAATATATTTGTATAGCACTTCCTATGGGCCAGGAACCATGCTAATCACTTTATAATGATTATCTCATTTGATCTTCATAACAGTCCTGCATGGTAGATTCCCACTTTACAGATGAGAAAATTAAGGTAAACAGGTCAAGTGACCTACCAGGGTCACACAGCTAAGAAGAATCTGAGGTTGGATTTGAACTCAGATCTCCTTAATTTCAGACCATATTCTATCCACTACAACACAAGCTGCCTATTGGCATATTAGAAAACAGGGCTGTAACACTGGGTGGTTAAAGCAGGAAGTAAGATTACAAGTTCTCAGACTAGAATAATGGAAAGAGTATTGGATTTGGAATCATAGGACTTGGGTTCAAATCTAGGTTACTATGTGACTTTGAGTAAGTCATTCAACCTCTTTGAGTCTTATTTTCCTCACCCATAAGCTGAGGGGTTAGACTAAATATTCTCCTGTTCCTATGAATTTCATCTTGATCTGGTTAACAATATGAAATGATTACTCCCTCTCTAAATTTTATATGCTTTAAGGGCTCCAGTCTTATCTGCTCAAGGAAGTATTATTCTTCATAGGCTACTTTAGCCAACCACAGCAATCTTTTCCTTCTCTTATCATTAATTACATTTACAGACTGTATCACATGATTTTCCATTTGAAAAGTATCTCACATGGATATTTAATGGTTTCAAGAGGAGCATCTATGCTCCCTCAACTAAGTAATAAACTTCTTTTTTGGGGTGCGGGGGGAAGGCAGGGCAGTTGGGGTTAAGTGACTTGCCCAAGGTCACACAGCTAGTAAGTGTTAAGTGTCTGAGGCTGGATTTGAACTGAGGTCCTCCTGACTCCAGGGCCAGTGCTCTATTCACTGCACCATCCAGCTGCCCCAATAATAAGCTTCTTAAGGGCAAGGACCATATTGTCTTCTACTTCTATGTTCCCCAATCAATCAACAAACATTTATTAAATACTCCCACTGTGTCGAGTGAAGGAGACATAAATACAGGACAAAAAGGAGCGTCTTTGCCCTCACGCAGGTTATAGTTCCATGACACGCTTGGCTAACTGAATAGCGTAATTAAACAACCGTGTCAGGAAGATCTAACTGAGGTGACTGACAGGAAGGGAGACTAGCAGCAAGAAAATTAAGTAGAAGCATGTAAAGCAGTCAGGCAGTCACAAGGTTCAGGGAATTTGACATAGGTTAGACTCAGTGGGAATAGAAAGGATGGAAGAAATGTGAAAGACACCGTGAAGCAATAACCCAAAAGTGGTGATGTATTAGATACCGGTAATGATGGCAGGAGATTTCAATGCTTTGGTTCTAAAGGCCTAAAACTCTGTAAAGATGCAGTTAACAAAACAAGAAAAGGAACACTGTCTAATGACATAAAAGTGCCAGAAACGGTTCAGTGCATTTGTGGGGACGTTCACAGAACACACAAACTCACCCTGTACTCCCCAAGAGCAAAGTGACAAGTCGCTAACTGGATGAGCGCTCTTTGATGCTCCAGTGTTCCTTGTCCAGTAATCTGCTGTTGAGGATGTGATCCCTGAAGAGCGGCTAAGTGATGGAGGCTGGCTATTGCCTTTTTATACTGCCCCTTAAAAGCCACAAAAGGAGAGAATGCTGTTTATAGAAAGGGATAAAAACCTTATTTTGTAAAAAATTTCCAGTATCAATCAAGGTAGAAATAGTTGAGCAGTCGCAAAGCTATGCTTTGACCTTCTGTTAAGTAGCAAGGCAATTCTGGAACAGACTGAAACTGCATTATTTAAAGCTATGCTGAGATTAAAGAATCTAGCCTAAAATGCATAGAGATTTTCTCTTCTAGACTCAACAAATCTCACAGTTTAATATAATCGCATAACCTCTGGGAAATTATAATTACCACCTCTAGCCTTTAGGGGGTTATAAGCCACCAAAGAATCAATGATCTGAGATCGAATACAACCACCAAAATGAGTTTGTGCTAAAAGACATAAATGTAAAAGAGCAAGTAAAATTGCTATCACCATCTTCTTTACAGCTGGTTGTTCACATAGAGAAAGAGAAAATAAAAAAATTATTAAAATAATTTCTTCCTTTAAGTTATCATTCCCTAACCATTCTTGCATTTGACTTTTTCCTCCTTCTTATTTAGATCATATACTTTTCTTATTTTTTCTGTAAGCAAGAGAACCTTTATAAAATTAGTTTAAATGATCTAAGTCCATATGAACCCCAGCTCTTTAAATTATTTAATTACTAAACACAATAAGCCTAACTGTCTTCCTTCCTTGCTCTTCTCACTGCTGAAAGTAGCAAATCCTTTTTCATCTTATTCTTTGATCATTTGCTTTCCTTACTTTAAGATTAGATGATTCAGGTCTAAGGCCACAAAGGTTATTATATATATACCTCAGTAGAAAAAGGTATAGGAAGTCACTCTTCTACTAAAAAAAAACAACAAAACCACTCAAGGTTTTTTGTGACATGCTTAGGACAGTGTTTTCTTTCCTCACAGTAGAAAGATATTCATATATAACAAAAGATATTTATATATTATTGTGCACATGAATTGAGAACTCTGTATCAATGGACCATACTTATCCTGCCTATGAATGGGCAAAATTTAAAAGTACAAGTAGACCATTTGAAAGTATGGAAATAAAATTCTGCCCTCATTAAAATACAATGGAAACAAGATCTGTACATAAGGAGCTTAGTATGTTTCATTTACCTGATAGATAATCATGTCAGTGAGAAAGATTCGTAGCCAAAGCCAGGTATCTGTTTTCCATGCTAAACATATTCTTGTAAATTCTGTGGGAAACAAAAAGGCAAATTTACAGAAAAGAATATTATTAATTTAACTTTGATTTCTTAGGCAACATCTAAAAGTTTGACTAGTCACAAAGGAAAATAAAGCACAATAATGCTAAACATCTTAATTTCTATTCATTTATCTTTCTAAATATGTTGTTGCTTTTACAGGGCTGTTTTTATTCAGGCAAAATGACAATACACAATGACCCTAAATTATCTTCCAAATTTAAAATTTATAGAACACTTTTATAAGTCATGTTACATTTACGCGTTAAAAAAATTTTAAGCATGTGAAGGAAGTTGTGGGAGAGAAAAAAAATAAATGTTTGTCAATTAAAAAATGTGTGTGGGGCGTGTGTGTGTTAAAAATTTCAAAGGACGTGCTGGTTCAAAATTTCAGAATTGGCCAGTAATCTGATTACACATTCACACTAGCATTTTACCACTACCATAGACAGCTATGTGAGCCAAAGGCCTATGCAGCCAGTCCTCTGTTTATGAATAGGCCATATTACAAAAGTCTGAAGGATGCTTTTTCAGAAATCAAGATACAGAATCATTACGATAAATGATGGCTGGCATCCTACAAAAGTCTACTTTTCCTATATTGGACTAATAACACTATAGCAAAGAACCACCATATGCAACAGTGTTTGTACTGGCAAATAAATAAATGAGTAACTTTGAGAAAAGTATAAAGTATATATTCATCCTAATAGGATAATCCCTGTCATTCTGTCTGCCTTTGGAGTTGTACCCATGAAGTTGCTTTCATTGAGCTTATGAAATATGGGTTTACATTCTAATGTTTTTATTTGACTACAAAAAGTCAACAGTTCACTGAACATTAAAAATAAGAGAATAACAGTAGGAGTGAGCTGTGCCTAGATCATTTGCATCAACTCCATGTAAAAAGATGATGATGAAAACAAATATTAATGATGGCTGGCATATTATCCTTGAAAGTCTAGAAAATGTGTACATTATCTCATCTGATCCTTACAATAACCTTGTGAGGAAGGGATTACAGGTGCTAGTCACTCCCACTTTATAGATGAAGAAACTGAAGCTCAAAGTGGCTGGAGGACTTACTTGTCTGTGATCACAACTGACAACGTGACAAGAGGCACAATCCAAACTTGCTATGCCATTCTTCCTTCTGAAACATGCTCCATAGCTCCAATATAACATTCCAGGATTTCATCTACCTCTCACCATAGTAATGGGGGTAGTGACACAAAGCAGGGAGAACCACCAAGGTGAGGTGGAGATTCTAATACAATCAAACAAATTTTACCTCACCGATGCCAACTGATACTTGGCAGGCTAAAATTCATAACCAGCATATGGCTCTACAGTATGCCTTACTGAAAAGAAACAGCTAAGCTGTTAGGAAGGGGGAAGGAAATGGAAGACGTTTTCATATTAATAAGATATATTTATGTGAGGAAATCCAAGAAAAGGCTGGGGATAGGGAAGAGTGGGCATCAGGGTAAAAAAAATTTGGGTAAAGATCTATGGAGGAAAAAACAGAAATGATACTGTCTTGGGAGTGTTATCCTAGGCTATCTAGATAGGAGGAGGAAATAGATAAAAAATTAGATAAATGGATTATAAGCCATGCCTGGAACATAGGCATGCTACAGTAGGGATGGTGTGCTGTTATCATCTGGACATCTGTTGGTGCTCTCTCTCAAAATTAAAGTAATAATTCCTTGGCCTGCTTAATGATAATTTCATTGCTCAAAAGTGGTAAGCAACAGGCAGAAATGCTTTTTTTGGTACTTGGTTCCAAGGTAAAGTTGGTTGGTAAAGTAGAAATGACAGAATCTTTAGGGAAGTGCTCACTCCATCTCAGAAGCTATAGGACAAGGAAGATGGCTGATTCTGACAAGTACCCTAGATTTTAGGAGAACAAATGTCAAAGCATTCAAAGAAAGGAGAAACAACATCACATGACTAGAAGTTTTATAGCTTAATTCAGGATTTATGGGAAGTTCTCTAGCATGAAATTCTGAAGACAGAGAATCAATTCTGATGTGGAGGAAAAAGGGGAACTGTCTAAAATTAATGACAGTGCACAGCAGACTCCTCAATGTGTCTGGATGAAAAACAAAACAAAAGAAAAGAAAAAACCAAGCCAAATCAAATCAGATGATACAAGCAAAGGCAGTTAAGGGAAGATGAATACAAATTTGTGATACCATAGAGAATACTCTATGATGGAGAATGTTGTAAGAATAATGTAATGACAGGAAAAACTCAGAAAGAGTTGAGCCAGGCAATGAACACAAAAAATTAGAAAAAAGACAAATTTTTAAGGGAAAATAAAATGATTGCAGGGAGAAGGCAGAGGGGAGAAGACAATTATAAGCAACAACTTTTGTTTTGTTAATCTTCTCTGCCAAGGATCTTTGGAGTAAAATGGACCGAACAAATGGGGATAATAAAGAGAAGAAACCCAAGAGAAGCGATGTTGTTCTCAAAGAGTTCAAGTCACTATATCCAAGACATAGAAAGAATCTGAGGATGTGACTGAAATGTGAAAGACACCATGGGCCCAGAATAGGTGAAATAGTCTAATTTTCAAAAATATGGAAGAAGGTAAAGTCTTCAAATTTTAGATTAGTGACCATGACTTTGATTCCTGGCAAAAATCTAGAACATAATATTAATAACGAGACAGTTAGTAAACATCTATAAAAGAAAGCAATAATCATTAAAAAAGAGCAAAGCAAGTCATGCCAGATTAAGTTCATTTCCCTTTCAAAAATGTCAGGGGATTTGTAGGTCAGGGGAATTCTATAATATGGGAATCTAGTTTACCTAAATTTCAGTAAAGCATTGAACAAAAGTTTCTCATACAGTTTTCATGGACAAGATGGCAAGTTGTGGGCTGACAATAGGAAAGTAAGTGGGTATCTGTCATTGGTTAAATAATCATACCAAAAGAATAAATATTACTGGGTCAATATTACTGTGGAAACTGAATCTGTCACTGACTCTGTAATAGTTAACATTTTTATTAATGGCCTGAATTAAGGCATATCAAATTTACAAATGATATAATACTGGAAAGAAAACTAATGTGTTGTATGACAGGATTCACAAAAATGGAGGGAGGTAGGCAAGTCATGGGAGGGTGAGGTAGTGGGTAAAAGTAAAGTAGAGGAGGCAGGAAGGATAAGAAACAAGAGATATACACATACATAAAAACAAAGGTCAAGAGTAGAACAGGTGTGGGAAAATATGTATCTATATACGTATGTATATATCTATATGTGTTTATCTATACATCTATATATATATATCTATTGCTATAGAGAAACATAATTAAACTTTATTGTGGGCTTCTGGGGTGGCTTGGTAGAGGGGAAAAAAAGAACAAAGTAAAAAAGTGCACAGCAGAGAACAAAAGAAAACTCACAAAGAAGCAAAGAAAAGATGGACAATTCTCAACACAAGTAATATTTATCATATAGGCTTTCTTGAAATGAAAATTTATTGTTACATATTTTGAATCCTCTCTCATGTTCTGCTATGCACATGACATGCTTTTTTTCTTTCTAACTTTGTATTTAACTTCTAATATTTAAGCTTATGACATGTTTATGTTTCTTTTCTCTATTCCAGCAGTTCTCAATCTGTGAGTCACGACCCCTTTGGGGGGGTCGCCTAAAAATATTGGAAAACACATATTTCTAATGGTCTTAGGAACTGAGACACGGCTCCTCTATCTGTCTCCAGGCGGGTCTGCCCACATGCAGATATGCCCACATACGAGTATTAAAGGGTTGCAGCATTAGGAAGGTTGAGAATCACTGCTCTATTCTGTCTTTGTGTTCTGGAGTTTGAGTCTAAAATAAAATTCTGAAAAAAAAAATAAAGTTACTAAAACTAAAAAAAAAAGTCAACAGGCTACAGTTCTGGGCTGAATATAGTAAGATGAAATTTAAACAGGATAATTGTACAGTCTTGTACTTTGGATGCCAAAATTAGCTTCATAAGTATAAGATGGGAGAAACATGGCTAGATAGCATTTGATCTGAAAAAGATATGGGGATTTTGGTGAACTGTAAGTTTCATAAGAATCAAATATGATAGAGCAATAGTGTCCAGAAAAAAGTATGCGATAGGCCCGCAGTATTCTTCTCTGATGAGGCTAAATCTGGAGTACTATGTTGAGTTCTAAGCACAATATTTTAAGGAATTTCCTGGTAAGCTGGGCAACACAGAGCAGGACAATGGAGGATAACCTTATATCTTATACAAAGATTGGATGAAGAATCTCAGAATATTCCATCTGGAGGAGTTTAGTAAGAATATCAAGTAATAGCTGTGCAAGGATAACCAGTAGGTGAATATCATTGGTTATACTGTAAGATAAAAGAACAAACCATTCTACTTCCAAAAAGTTCAGTAAAAATGATCACCATCAGGAAATTCATGGTAAAGGAATTTGTAAACAATGTTCAGCTATTCCTCTTTTCATCACATGTAAGTCCTTTCTACCTTATTTTCATAAGCTGATGCTGCTACCTCTGCCAAAATGGCAGGTTACAGTTACAGATATGCCTATTTTTAGGAAAAAGTGTGGGTAAAGGTTCATGAAGCTAAAAGTATTAAGCATTTATTCTACTGTATATTTAACCGCATATGTCTTAGAAGAGCCATCGGAGAATAAGAAAGAACAAAAGACCATAGCAAAGAGGGAAAAGAATTGGAGGGGGAAGGATAAAAATATGAAAATGTTAAACATTCTTGAAAATTATCAGGTGCAGCCAAGAATTTGCATTTCAAAACCACAAAGCAACATTAGTAATGGATGATTTCTGTTCTAAAATAAAAAAGGTTTAAAATGTTGTACTGGTGCCAATCATTTGTACAGCCCCAAGTAGGCAATTTTGAAATAACATACACAAGCCAGTACAAAGTGAGAACATTCCTTACCCTTGTCAAGGAAATCTAGGGAATAGAGCAGCTCCCAGCTATCACGTGCCAACTTGAAGCTTTCCAGGACTTCAACGGAATTGACAAGCTCTGCTTTATTAACTACAATGTGTCGGCTTCTTCCTTTCCCTGAACATTCTTCATCATCAGAACTCTGCTTTAAAAAATATGAATAATATGTTTAACTTAACCTTCTATAACTAGTTTATTTACTTCATATCACCTTTTAAATAAATGTGTTACTCCCATTTCTGGATATTACAAAGATAGCACATTATAGATTAGAAACAGAGAAGGTTACATGAGAGGTTTATTTTAATTCCTACTGTATGGTTTCATCATGTTTAATTTTGTGTCTCTAATAACAAAATCATGCTGGGGGAACAGGGGAGAGGAGTGGAGAATTAGAGCTGTCTCCAAATACTTAAAAGGTTATCAGATGGAAGATATTCGAACTTGCTCTGTCTTGTCCCAGAAGGCAAAACTAAAGAGGATCAATAAGGAAAAATTTCCTAACATAGAGAACTATCCAAAAGTAAAATAGGTTGCCTTAAAAGATAATAAGGTTCTCTCACTAGAGGTGATCAAGTAGTGGTCTTGTATAGAGGAGACTGATTTGAGGCTGATAACAACTCTTCAGAAATACTGTAGCAATGACTCCTATGTAGGTGTGGAGAAAAACTAGGTTTGACATCCTTACGACTCAGATGGAATACTACAGTAAACAAAGATATAATAATATTACAAAAATATAATAAAATAAAAAATAATATATCAGGAGTTCTCCACCTTACAATTAAGTTTTGAAAATTAAATTTCTATAATGGCGAAAGATTTTAACATATACCTTTCAGATCTAGACAAATCTAACCAAAAGGTAAAGAAGTTGAGGAATTAAACAGAAATTTGGAAAAATCAGATATGATAGATCTCTGACAACTACTAAATGGGAATAGAAAGGAATTGACGTACTCTCATGTGTGACTTAAAAAAAATCTGACCATGAGTTGGGACACAAAGATGTCTCCAAAAATAAAGTAAAGCAGAAATACTAAACACACATTTACTGATCCCAATGCAATATGTGTGTGTGTGTATATATATATATATATATATATATATATATATATATATATATATATATATATATTTCAATAAACAGTTTAAAAGAAAGGTTTAAAAAAGCAGAGACTAAAGAGCTGGTGGGTCAAAGAACAAACTACAAAAATTAATAGAAAATTTCATTTTTTATTAACAAAAGAGAGAAAGAAAAATAACAGGAAAATAAATAGCTAATCTGGTTTTTACAAAAAAAAAAAAGGAAAACCAAATTGTGCATGTCAAAATGAAAAAGAACCCACAATAACTGAAGAGGAAAAAAAAGAAATTATCAGAAAGTATTTTGCCCAATTATATGTGTCGATAACTTAGAGGAAATGTATTTACAAAAATATAAAATACTCAGTTAACAAAAGAAGAAACAGACTAATTAACCCAGTAGCAATAAATAAACAAATAAATACAACTGAACAAGCCATTTTATAATTGACCTCTCAAAGAGGAAAAAAAAATTCCAAGGTCAAATGTATTTATAAGTAAATTCAACCAAATAGTAAAAAACTTATTTACAATGCAAAAGGTAGAAACCCTTCCAATCTCTTACTATGGTATAAAGATGATCTTGGTATCTAAACCCATCCTGGGTAAAGTGGCATTCTTAGAGACTTAGGGATTAGCTGTTCTAGCCTTGATCTTCTCCTCTTGTGATTTTACGTACCTTATGCACCGTGGTGTTCTACTCTGTGTTTACTGTTCTCAAAGGTAGGAAATCAGAATGAAAAATTTCTCATTAGCACTGTTAACTAAGACTTTGAGATAAAAGAAAGGAGCAGTGGTAGGTAAGACAGCAGAAGCTATAGCAACATTTATTAACAACCCAGAAAACAAAGTTCTTAACAATAGCATCTTTGGCAATGTTCAATGGTTCAACATCAGAAACCGGTAGGACTTTATCAGTGGAAATGACATTAAAGAAGAGGCATTATTATCTGCTTTGCCACTGCGCCCTGAGGATCATGGGACATTTTCTTTTCACTTGTAGCTGAAACCTAGCACGTGTGATGTTTCCCCCTTTAGAATATAACCTCCTTGAGAACAGGGACTCTTTTACTTCATTTGTATCCCTGGTGCTTTATACATTTGTTATATAGTCGTTTAGTCATGTTCAACTCTTCATGATCTCATGGACCATATTGGGCATGTGTTTGGTTTTTTTTTGTGGCAAAGATACTGGAGTAGTTCACCATTTCATTCTCCAGTGGTGTAAGGCCAACAGAGATCAAGTAATTTACCCAGGGTCACAAAGCTAGTAAATGTGAGGCTGGATATGAACTCAGGTCTTCCTGACTCCAGGCCAAGTACTCTATGTACTCCACCACCTAGCTGCCTCCTTTTATACATAGTGTTTAATAAATGCTTCATTCATTTGTTCAAGGGCATCACTATCTTAATTTTGTTTCTTCCTTATCTTCACTCACACTCAACCAATACTTAATGTGTTGCCAGATCTTGATGTTTCTACCTTCACATCTCTTTTATATGTCCCATTCTCTCCATTCAAACAGTTACCACCCAAGGCTGTCATCACCTCATGCCTGGACTCTTGCAATAGTCTTCTGGTTGGTCACCCTGTCTTAAGGTTTGCCCCACTCAGTATATCCAACATGCTGCTTAAGTTATGTTCCTGAAGCTCAAGTCTAGCTGTATCATTCCCCTATTGGATAAAATCCAGTGGCTCTCCTATTACTTTCAGGATTAAATAGAAAGTCCCATGTTTGGCCCTTTATAGCCTGGTCCCTTCTTCCCTTTTCATTCTTCTTAACTTTTCTCCCCTCCGTTTTTTATGTTCTGTCAGCAACACTGACCTTAATGTTCCTCATACATGATATTTTATCTCCCGACTGCACATCTTTTCATGGGCTGATCCTACACCTGAAATGCCCTCCCTCCCAGTCTTAGTCTCCTGGCTTTTTTCAAGACACAGCTCAAACCCTATCTTCTGTAAGTGGCTTCTCTCTGTCCTCCATCACCATGGCGGTACCTCTTCTCTGAAATTAACTTCCAGCACAGTGAGTGTGTGTGTGTGTATGTGCGTGTGCATGTGTGTATAGTATGTACAATTTCTGCTATATTGTTTCATTAGAATATAAGTTCCTTGAGAGCAGGAGTCATGCTTTTCTCCCTCTATATATCTTCAGTGCTTCACACAGTGCTAATAATATTGTTTTAAAAATGTTTGTGATAATCCAGTGTTGTAGCTCTGAGAAAATGGGTATGCTGAAGTTAATACAAACATTCTTTGACCTGAGGATTCTACTTCAAGGAATTTACCTGAAGTAAATAGTCCAAGAGGGGAAGAAAATAAATGTTTATTCATCTTTAATTTGTACAAAGATGTCCTTTGGCAACATCTTTGGGAAAAGTGTTATTACAACTGGAAACCAAAGAATGGACCTGGAACTCAAACATGAAAGCTGTTTTTTCCTTTAAAGACCATAGAAGGGGATAAAAAAGGTTACTTGAACTTAGAATGAAAATTAGACTGCATGGGAGACAGGCAGTGTAACACTTGGGAAAAGTCCTCTTAGGACTCTTACATCATACTCAACAGGGACATCGGCAGAGACTGAGTACTGGTGAGTCTGTCTGCGGGCAGCTGAACGACAGGAAACGTGACAGGACGAGGGACTTACCGACCGTATACAGACGAAGAATACGGCTGGTAGTTTATTTTTGGTTTGTATTCTCTTTCATTGTATAATGAGCAAAAATGAAGACGACGGGGGCAAAGATATTGACAAAAGTCAGGAGAAAGTGTCCGTTCTCAAGGATCCTTCTTCCCTTTCACTCCCTGGATGGTAGTAATAAGGAAGGCACCCAAAGTCTATCCTGTGGGTAATGAGACAGGGCACCCCGGGCTGGGAGTGCTACAGTCTTCTCAGATCACCCGCTGTGCTCCTGAAGAGCCTTCTAGTGTCAATGCAGTAACTCAAAAGGAGGGTCTCTAATGATGGGAATTCAGATACTGTAAAAGAGCCTTAGGGACAGATGAAATTAACCAGTATAGCTGACATCTGTATGGCACTTTAAACTAATCTCCATTACACAGATGAGGAAACTAAGCCCAGTAGAGGTTATATGACCTGCCCATGTTCACAGAGCTAGCAAGTAACAGAGGTGGGATTTGAACTCAGGTCTCTTTACTCCAAGCTCAGTTCTTTTTCCACTACACTAGGCTTCATCTTCAGAAAATTGGACCTTGTGGCATCCTTCAAATCACTGAGGCAACACCTAGGACAAAACAAAAAACTAAAAAGGTATATAATTATCTAACCAGCCCTTCTAGCATCATCTAAGTTTGTTATTTCACCTCAAAAGAAAAATTTCCAGTTGATACCCATAACAATAACCTAGAATAATAAAAACATGTAACTCAAGCATCACAGCAACTGATAGTGTACATTTTGAATAAATAAAAAGGTTACCATGGTTTTTTCTCTTCCTTCTGCAAGTTTCCTCTTTTTATGTATGTGTTTGTTACGATCTATTTCTATATCACCATACACATTTGATACATCCTCAAGAAGAACCAATGGAACTTGAGTGGGAGTATTAGGACCTATAAGTAAAAATAAAAGTATTCTTAGAAACTTCACCTAATTTTAAAAAGTTTTTATGAGCACAACTCTCACTCTTTTCCAATTTTGCCAAGTTCTGCTACAGGCACTTATTTTTTGTTTTCTTTACACATATTTAGAGCCCTTTCAGTGGTGGCACATTCATTAAAAAACAAAACTCCAACAGCAAACCTTAACATATCACCTATAGTTAAGCCTTGATCCAAGAATGAGGATTTCAGTTATACTTTCCATCAAAGTTGTTCCTAAAACCAATGTTCATTTTTACTACTCCCACTCTCACAATGAACATTACTTTAGGACTGTATCAAGTTCTCAAGACTAACCTTGGAAAAGAGATGGCTGTATGCTACTGACATACTGGTATGCATTCTTAAAGAAGACCAGCATTGTAGAGTACACTATTTGATTTTTATACTTTGTGTGAGTTTCAGTGTCAAAATTATTCATGTATCTGCAGAGGTCTTTCATTCTATGCAAAATATCACCAAGGTTTCTGAAAGACAAAAGGTACACAAATGTTCAACAAATGTTTACTAAACTGTCTGCTTATGTAGCACAGTGATAAGCACTGTGTTTACAAGGACAAAAAGCACAATAAAGTGGTAAGAACATGATGCTACCTGGTCTGAATTCGCTTAATGGGTTTTATGGCTGTTAACAACATGACCGACTTGCTGAAGAAAGTCTCAGATGCATATTAAACTGCAGTGAAAAAACTTTTTGTAAACAAATACCTTCTACCTTTCATTTTATGTAAATGCAGATCATAGAACTTTGTATAAAGTAAGGTACAGCTCCAAAGGATAGGCTTTTCAAATCAAACTATCTGTCCTCTATTAAAAAACTGTGACGACAAAGTTAGCAGATCAGATACCAAATCCAAGACTAAAGACCATTCCTTACCGTCTTCCTTTATCCATCTGCCATTCACATCTCATTCCTATGACAGACAAAATTTTAAACAATCTCTCCCAAGGGTCTACAATCTGGGATGATTTTTCAGTCAGGCCATCTATAATATACTTCTGAGAGCTACGCTTGCTCGGAGACATGAGATCAGGTGTATCTTGGGCTCCTGAAAAGTAAAGGGGGAAATAATCTGTATTTATCACTACTATGACTTGGTACTTACGTTGCATTTTAGGACAGTAAGATTTGTTGGTTTTAAATAGGCCCCTCAGCCCACATGCCACACCCCTCCCATACACACATTCTGTGAGGTAAGCAGGAGGCATTACCTTCATTTGAAAGATTAGGACATGGAGGTCCCGAAGTCTTTGGTCCAGGGTCACACACTGGTATAGCTAGGAACAGAATTTTGAGCTGCATTCTATATAACTTCTGTGCACTAATGTTGTATGACAGCAAGTAGTGTCCAGATCAAGGGAAGTAACAGTCCCACTGTATATGGCAATGATCAGGCAAATCTGCAATACTGTGTTCAGTTCTGAATGCCACATTTTATGAGGAATGGTTGAAGGAACTGGGAAAATTTAACCTGGAGAAGAGAAGGCTTGGGGGGGGAAGGTGCCTGAGTGACATAACAGTCATCAACACATGGCTATGCAGGCCATTGTGTAGATTAAGAGGAAGCAGTTATTCTGTGCTTCTTAAGAGGGCAGAACTAAAGCTAATGAGCAAAGTTACAGGGAAGCAGGATTCAATTAAAGGTAAGGAAAAACATTCCAACAATTAAAGTTGTTAAAAATGAAGTGAATTGCCTAATGAAGCAATGAGCCATCCCTGGAAATGTTTATATGAAAAGACTAGAAAACTAGTTAGAGCTGCGGAAGATAATGGTGCTCATGCTGGTAGGGGATTGGACCAACCACCTAAATGAGATATCAAGAAACAGTTCCTTTTTATTCTAAAGATTCTGTGAAACTTCTAAAACATATTCGTTTCTTGTCTATGTTGTGAAATTTTTCCCTACTTGTCTCTGCTCTTCCAAATTCTATCCTCCAAAGTCAAGCTTAAGTTCCACCTCTTTTATGAATGTTTCTCTGATCTCTCATTATGGCCCTCTGTCTATTTTGGTACTTCATTATACTGTTTCCTGCTAGTTGTTTCCTACATTATCTCTGTCACTGAATCTTCTTGATGATTCTATTTCCTTATTCCTCATAAGAACTAGTATCATACTAGGTACATAGTAAGTATTCAACCAGTACTGCTGCCCTGAATTTATCTGGTTCTCCAGCACTGGCCAGTCTTTAGGAGGCTTTCAATCTTGCCCTAACTGTTCAACTTCCATTTCTTTCATCTACTTTGTCTAAAATGACAAAATTATCTTTTATGATCGAATAGGGCCATTGGAGAAAAGACTCAGATCAGACTAATCACGATCTGAACCCTAGAGTTTGGACCCAAACCAGGTTGGCTTTGAAGAGAGCACGAGAAGAATGATATGGAACAATGATAAAATCCACATGTCCTCTGTGGCCATTCTTCATGTCACCCAAGTCTGCACCCTCAGATCATCCTTGATCCCTCACTGTCCCTAACCCCATATATTCAATTGGTTACTAAATCTTATCATTTCATAAGGCCACTATTACCTCTCACCTAGATTACTGCAATAGTATTCTAACTGGTTTCCCTGCTTCAGCTCTTGAGAGGCAGCACAGTATAGTGGATAGTGCAGTGGCCTTGGAACAGGCAAGACTTGAATTCAAATCCTGTCTCATACACTTAATAGCTGTGTGTCTGGCCAAGTCACTTAACCTCCCTGTGTCTCAGTTTCTTCATCTGTAAAATAATGGGGTTGGACTTGATGGTCTCTATGGTCCTTTCCAGCCCTAAGTCTAAAACCTTATCTTGGAGGATCTTTTCTGCACAACCTATCTTGCACCTTGCCAGAGTGATATTCTTTAAGCAAAGGTCTGACCATCACTCCCTTGCTCCCTAAGGTCTAGCTCCTTTTACCTTTAGGGCCAAATATAAACCCCTCTGTTTGACATCTGAAGCCCTGCACAAGCTGGCTCCTCACTTCTCCAAATCTCACATTCTGATTAGACTGGCTCTCTTGCTGCTGCTCACCCAGGACACTCTATCTCCCACCTTTGTGCTTTTGTCCTGGCTGTTGCCCATGCCTAGAATGTACCCCCCCTCCTCACCTCTCAGGATCTCTAATTCCCTTCAAAGCTCAAATGCCACCTCCTATTGACCTTGCCTCTGTCTACCACATGATAGTTTATTCCTTTGAAATTAACGTACACGTATTTATATGTGCACACAGCTGCTCTGAAGGAGTGTAAGCTCCCAAAGAGCAGCAGCTGTTTTTGTTTTTGTCTTTATATTCTCAATGTCTAGTACAGAGGAGGTGTTTTTATAAGTACTTGTTTACTGATAGGTCAAACAGGAAAAATAGGCTGACAAGAAACATGTGCCACCTTTCTTCCCGCACTAAAAAGAGTAAAGCCCTCCATTATTTTTCTTTAAAAAGCAAAAAACAAAAAAACTTTAAAACTTTTAAGCTTATTAGATATAACACCATTACATTAAATTTCTCAAAACACATTCTTCAGTTTTTAACTTGATGATACAATTTCAGGCGACTTCACTTACCTTGATGCTGATTTTCTGTCTGGGTAGACCTAGTGACATAATTAATATAAAATTCAGCTGCTTTGTTCAAATACTTATATAACAGGCTGGCAGGTAACCTAACATCAGGGTTATTAATTATTAGAGGAAGGACATCACAAACTGTTGAAAGAAAAAAAAAATTGGTCGGTTTTTTTCCCCTATCAGAATACCAGCAAAATATAAGTTCACTAGAAATTTGAGAAAATTGTGGCAAACACTTTCCTGGACAAGTAAAATGTGAAAGTTTACTGCAAATGGGACAATTACATTAAAATTCCACAATACAAATGGTTACATTAATCTGAGTCTCCTGACATACTATTTGGCATCCATAACATGGCCTTTCCTGCCCACCAATGCTCTGGATATTTCTTGGCCTGAAAAAGGGAAACAGTTCTTACCAAATAATTTTCTAAAGCAGTTGACAGGGGATTCTTGTTCATCAATATTTTCAGCTTCCAACAATGTTTCCCCAAGTCCAACCTGTTTTAAAAGGAAACAGAGTAAGACTTTGTCTTTATATACTTATATTACCTACTAAAAGATGAATTATTTTTCTTCTAAAGCAAGCACCCTTATTTTACATCTTAAGAGAAACAAAATGGGACATTCACGGCAAAACCAGGAATAAAATCCCAAATAGATCATCAGACCATCCAACTTCTATTATGTAGGTGGGAAAACTGAGAAACTGGTACCATCACTACAGAAACGAACAGAAAACATCAGACGTGGAGCTTGAAGAGCATCCTAACTGCATGGAAGTACACAGAGAAAGAAAAATCTCCCCTGTAGGGAACAAGTAACTGTACTGGCACTTGCTCTTATATCCACAAAAGTCAATGCTAAAGAGGCTCTGAAAGGTAAGCACTGAAGACATTGGGACAGACGGAATTACTCTAAAACTATAAAGACACCTGTGTATTTCTGGTGCTCCCAGTAAATGTTATAGGACCTTCAAGTTGAAGGGGCCCTTAAAAGTAACCTCGCCCACGTCTGTAAAGGTTACACATTTTAACAAAGCACTGAACCATGGCAGTGGTGAAAGAAAGCAATATCTGCAGAACAAGAAAAGCTAAAATCAAAGAAATACTGGAAGGGGTAACAGAACAGGCCAGTCTGGTCAGCAAGCCAGAAAACAGGCCAAGGGAAAAAACAGAACTGACCTCCTAGAGTCAAGAGAACTACTGGTAAAGTGAGACATAAAGAAAGCAACATGGCCAAAGAGGGATTGAGCCAGAAGCAAATTGGGGCTGTTGAAACATAATTGTTAGACCATTCCCAAAACACACCAAAATTAAGAATTTATACATTGTTTAAGTTCCAAGGAATACAAAATTTGTATAGCCACTGCTTGCTGAGCACATATTATCATAGTTCAGTCACTATTTCCCTAGCATGATAAGGCAAAGTTTAATATCTTACTATCAATATGGCAAATTTCTAAGGTTCTCAGTTTAAAATCCAGACTATTACCACTTACCACACTGTTTTTACAGGCAAAAGTCAACAGAGAAAATGTTTTAAATTACTTGGTTGGCTTTCAGTTTCACCTCTACTCTAAGAAAAATAAATATTATTAATTGAATGGGAACATTAATTAAGGTACGACTGTGTCAAATCTTCTCTTACCCCATGTTGTACAACTGTTTCAGGGAAACGCCTCAAAAGCAGAAGTAACATTTCTGCTCGCTCCAATGTATTAAAGCACTGTTCTGTGGCTTTTAGTAACATCTCACATTGTACTCGACCAGGAAGGGTTTCAAACAGACCTGTCCAAAATAAAATAAAATTTTCTTTTTCTTATTTTTGGAAAATGAGAAGAGACAAAGAGGTAAAAGAGTGAGATATGTTAATGTTCAGACCAGTCAACACAAAATTAATATCCTATTGTGTTCATTTTTATTATTTCTTGCTAACAGCAGCCTAAAGATAGAAATTCTGTATTGCTAGGGTCACAAGCAGTGCTGTCAAAGTGATATTTCTTAAGTACAGATCTAACCATGTCACCCTTTTCGCCCCCAAACTCCAATGACTTCATAACACATCTAAGATCAAATATAAAATCATGAGGCATTTAAAGTCTTTTGTAACCATCCCCCCCCCCTCCAGTCTTCTTATCCTTTACATTTCCCTCACACACTCCAGAGACCAGGGACGCTGGCTTCCTTGTTGTTCTTGGAATGAGATATATCATCTCATGCCCCTGGGTTTCTTCCCTAGCTGTTCCTCATCTCTGCCTCCTGGTTGTTCTGGCTTCCTTCAAGTGGCAACTAAAATACTATCTTCTACAGAAAGCCTTTCCTATCCTTAATTCTAGTGGCTTTCCTCTACTGATTACTTCTTTATCTGGTACACAGCTTATCTGTATATGGTTGTTTGCTCGTTGTCTCCCCTCAGTAGACTGCGAGCTCCTTTGGGTAGCTACTGCTTTTTGCCCTTCTTCTTCTGCTCTGCACTTAGCCCAGTTCCAGGCACACAGTGAAGGAATAAGGCAGATCCCCTCACTTTTTTTTCATGAGGATCTAAAATCATTCTGGGTTCTTTTACTGGACATCCACAGGCTTCCTTCTTCTAGATGAAATAACCAAACCAAGCAAAATAGTCTAAATCTTCTTTCCTCCATATTTCAACTATATTTACAAGAAATCTGGCAATCTAATAGTCTTTTTTTCCTATTCACTTCAAATGTAACACTTCACAAAGAAAACTCTTAAGAAACAGCATTCATTCCTTCATCTCTGTGATATGTTTACTTTTAGGCACTTGAGTAGTAGCCTATTTTAACTTAGAACATTTCTTTAGGAACAATGATAAATTCATTTCTCTCCAAGGAGGCTTAGGGGCTTCAAGAAAATGCTAATGGGATTTCCTGACAACACCTGAACAAATTTAGAATCCAGGAACAACGCCTATAGTTAGGAACAAGGGTCAAAAACATTAATTTTTATTGCTGAGAAAATCTGAGGTTGAGGATTGTTTACTTTGTAATATGAAGGACTGCCACGCTTTTACCTCTTAAAAACTGAGTTTGTTTATCCTGGGAATCATTCCTCAATGCAGAAGTGATGACACTTATTTCTCTCCATACCACTGGTTGGTCTGGGAAATTCACAAACCTTTAAAAAAAAAAGAATACTTTAAAAATAAAGTATACACGCACACACACACGATGTCCTAAAAGTCTTGAGTAGTTTTAAGTTTTAATAACTTCAGAAATATGTTACAAACATTAAAAAACCCATTATTTGAAAGTTCAATTATTTAAAAGTCTTTCAAACTTAGTATTATTAATTTTGAATAATATATTTGTAATTTTAATTTTAACAAGACAGCGTATCTTGTCATTATGCATTGCATATATGATAGTTTCTGGTTGATACTTTCTCTGACTGGTGGATCAAAAATCCTTTTCCTGGTTTTCTTGCTCATCAAATCTATTTCCATCAGACTTTTATTGTGGGGTCATTTTAAAACTGTTGTGTATGCATCAAAATCTTATTCTTTGGATGATCTTAAGGTTGGGATGACAAATGTTATCTTTTTAGTCACTGAGTAGCTGTTGATGAAAAGTTTTTATGAAGATCAAAAATGTATTAGAGCAATATATAACACAAAATGGTAGCTATGTTGAATTTTAGTAAGAAACATACCAATGTTTAAAATGTCACCTAATTAATCTTTCAAATGTTATTTTTGCAAGTTTGAGACATACTTCTGAAATTATTAAAACTTAAAAGTGTAATGATACCCTCCATGTTTTTTTAAAAAAGTTAATTTATTAATTTTTAGCTTTCAACATTCACTTCCACAAGTTTTAAATTTTTTCCCCCTCCCCTCCCTACTATCTCCTCAAGATAGCATGCAATCCAATATAGGCTCTATACATACATTCCCATTAAACATACTTTCACATCAGTCATGTTGTATAGAACTAGAATGAATAAGCGGGACCATGAGAAAGAAAAAAACAAAACAAAACAAAAAAGAAAATAGTCGGCTTCATTCTACATTCAGACTCCAGGATTTTCCAATCATGAGTCCATTGGAATTGTCTTAGGTCCTTGCATTGCTGAGAAGGGCTGTCTATCAAAGTCAATCATCACACACTGTGGCTATTACTGTGCATAGCCTTCTGGTTCTGCTCACTTCACTGAGCATCAGTTCATTTAAGTCTTTCCACGTTTTTCTGAAGTCTGCTTGTTCATCATTTCTTATAGCACAATAGTACTCCAGTACATTCATATACCACAACTTGTTTAGCCATTCCCCACTTGATGGGCATCCCCTCAATTTCCAGTTCTTGCCCACCACAAAAAGAGTTGCTATAAATATTTTTATACATATGGGTCCTTTTCCCATTTTTATGATCTTTTTGGGATATAGCCCTAGAAATGTAGAAATGGCATTGCTGGGTCAAAGAGTATACACATTTTTATAATCCTTTGGGCATAGTTCCAAATTGCTCTCCAGAATGGTTGGATCAGCTCACAACTCCACCCTCCATGTTTTTACACACACACACACACACACACACACACACACACACACACACACGCCCTGAATTCTAAACTTTGAGATGAAAAGATGACTATAAAAAACCACCAGTACTCAAAATAATTTTGATTAAAACAAAAAATACCACTTCTCTTTCTTCTAAGTGAAGAGAGGTCTATACCAACCAACTCAAAGAGAATTGGAAATGGAAACTGACTGGTAAGAAAAAACAAGGCTGCTTAAGAGAAAGAAGCCTAAGGCACACGAAGCTCGGGACACTTGTTTATGCCTTCCATTAATTCATTCAATAAGCATTTATTAAGTGCCAAAAGACAACACTGAAGAACTGCCCCAGTGTCCAACGAGCTTCCACTCTAACGGAAGTGTGGGGAGAACAGGAGAGACAACATGGGTGCAGCTAAATAGACAAAATGGTCTGGAACTGTGATTTGATTGGTATCAAGAAGTTTGGGTGATAAAGGAAGGCCCTTTGCCAATGCAGGCACTGAGGTGCCTTGCGAGGGGGTCAGAAGCGGGATGTGAATTCCTCCTGAAATATTGTGCTATTATGCTCGTTCTCAATATGAAATATAAAGGGGATAAGTCATAGAGCTGTGATTTCATGGAATTCTTAGGTGAGGAAACTCCCTCTATCAATGCAGGTTTTCTCTAAGAGAATGGAGGAGGTAAGCCACTTGCCCCTGGTCACAACTGGCACGTGTCAGGTGGGAAGTAAGCTCAGGCCGTCCAAGCTTTGGTATTGGGTTTTTAACAACTCTACCAAGCTGCCTCCCAAAAAGACATAAAGAATGTAAACACAAAGTAATTGGGGGAGGAGGGTGTGGCACTACCAATTAGGTGAAACAAGATAAGCATCCGGTAGAAGTCAGTACTTGAGCTGAGTCTTGAAGGAAACTAGGGATTTTAAGAGACTGAAATGAGAAGGTAACGATTTCTAGGCAGATGGTACAGCCTGAGAAAAGGCAAGGAGTCAGAGATGGACTGTCTTCTATACACATGTAAGCCAGTGTCAAGAAATACCACAGAGTGCATGAAGGGGAGTAATATGCAATAGGCCGGGAAAGGCAAGCTGGAGCCATATTTAATGCTGTACACACAGGATGTTTATGTGCAAGAAGGATGGCTTGGAATGAACACTGAGTCTATGTTTAGCTTTTAAGAAATGTTACCTACACTGACAAACAACCCTCCTAAACAAATAAACCCTAGTCACCTGGGTAAGCTTGCAGATAATTCCTGTACTCCTAGTTCCATACCCAGATACAAAGCCTCATGTAGAAATTCAGCGAAGAAAATATGTCAAGTCAAACAGGGGTAAGAGCTGTCTTCACTCACATGTCATACAGGAGCCTTCCAGCTGAAGCCGTCCGCT
This sequence comes from Pseudochirops cupreus, assembly GCA_028627135.1. Lineage (NCBI taxonomy): Eukaryota > Metazoa > Chordata > Mammalia > Diprotodontia > Pseudocheiridae > Pseudochirops > Pseudochirops cupreus. Next base: position 112,999,817 of record CM053581.1, read on the forward strand.
CTGCATTCCGTTCAATGATATACATCTCATACTGAAACAAAGACCATTCACATTTGGCATTATCCACTGTTTCTGGGCCAGCAATAGCTAATTTCTAACCTTGTTTGCCTCATTCCCAATCTGACTCTTAGTGTAAACTATCACCATCAGTTAACATTTATTGAGCACTCATGACATTTTATTACCAACAAAACATAACTGCTGAAAGTGATTTTTTTCTGTAGTGATAATGGATTTAACAAAATACTACATGTGGCTAAAAACAAATAGAATGTATGATGGGGTCAGAGGCCCTTTAGCCCTGCCATTCACTGCAGGGGTTCAGCAATATGTGATATTGTAAAAGTAGAAAAAGGGGCAGAGAGAGAAGTAGGGAGCAGGATTCAATTTCAATTTAAAATGCCTGCTATATGCTATGATCAGCGATTCAAAGAAAAAAAATGGAAAATGGTCCTCTACCCTCAAGAAGCTTACATTCTACAAGGAGAAACAACATGCAAATTGAGAAGCAGACACACTATCTTACAGACTTAGAACTGGAAAGGATCTTAGGGTTCGTTTACTCATTTTACAGATAAAGAAACAGAGGACCAGAAAGAAATAACTCGCCCTTGTTCTACAGGTAATCTGGGACAAAGTCAGGAACTAATAATTTGAGGAAGGAGAGAACATCAGTGCCTAAAATAGAAGAGGACAGCTAGAGAAGAAAACTAAAGAAAGGAGAAGATATGAAAAAGAAGTGCATAAAGAGTCACAGGATGTCACTAGGAATTACTTTGGATACTCCTGTTATAACAATAGTGAAAAATAACAATAGACACAATTTACATAGCTCAATACTTTAGAAAAATTATTGTTCACCCTAACTCTAGAAGGAAGGTGCTATTATTATCCCCTTTTAATAATGATAACACTAACATAAAAATAACTGGCATTTATATGATGCCTTAAGGTTTGCAAAGCACTTTACAAATACTATCTCATTTAATCCTTAAAACACCCCTCTACAGAGGCATTATTATTATCCCTATTTTATAGATCAGGAAACTAAGACTGAGAGAAGTTAAGTGACTGGCCCAAGGCCACAAGAGCTAGGGAGAGTCTGAAGCAGGGTTTGAACTCAGATCTTCTTGACACTTAACGAGCAGCCCAGTTGCCTCCTAAAAGCAAGTTCAAGGATTCCAGGTTAAGAATGCCTGCTCTGGAACTTGACATCTTCACCTCTGCTTGGTCCTGGGCACAGTACACACATACACAGTCTCTCTCTGCACACAAAAGCAAATACACGCTCTCGCCCTAAACTACATGTGTGTACATCTACATACTCACTATAATACATTTTATATATACACGCATCAAACATATGCTCAATATACACATATACTATACACACACTCTATATATAAACGAACACCAATATACACGCACTCATTATATACACACGCACCCTGAGAAAGTATATATGCATACTATGGATATATATGCACACGCACCATACACACACACGCACACGCGCGCACACACACACACACACACACACACACACACACACACACACACACACACACACACACACACACACACACACACGCTTTACCCCTCCCCGCCCCCATAAACACAATGCTCCCACCCTCAGACGTGCGCACGCAGGGACACGCAGAGACAGCCCCACAGCCGCACCGACAGACGCCAGCGCGCGCCCCCACCACGCACGTCCGGTTCCCAAACACAAGCACGCGCGCGCACGCCGGGCGCTGACCTGGATATTGAAGTCGGCCGGGTATAGGCTACGCGCGGTGATGAGCCAGGCCTTGGCTGCCCACAGGTCTTGCTGCACCAGTTCCCGGGCTCGCTGCACCAGGAACTCACAGTCCCCTAGGGACGACATGACACTGGAGCAAGCGAGTCCCTTGGACTCGCTGCCCGACCCTCCGACCCCGGGACCCGAACCCGTGGAAAGCCTACTGCGCATGTCCAAAGCCGCACCATCGCCTCCAGAGGCCGGCTCCATTTTTCCGGATTTTATCTGCAGCTTTTTAGCCCTGCCCCAGCCGCCCTTTCTTCACGTTCGTTTTCCTGAGCGGTTCTATTTTAGCGGCGTCCCAGCCACCACTAAACTATGGAGAAGTGGATCTAATCTCCCGTTCGATCCCGGTCCTTCCCAACAGGCATGCGCAAAGGAAAGGAAGTCTATTGGTTCTTTCCTCTGGTCTGGTTGTCCCTCCAATCCCTCTCTTTCTTTTGTTGTAAACCCTAGAGGGGGAGGAGCGGCGATCCCGAAGTCCGGTCGCGAGAAGCTGGATCCTGGGCCTGGGGCGGGGGAGGAGCGAGCAAAGAGAGCTTGCGCCGGGAGTGTCTGATTGCGCATGCGTTGGAGGCAGGGGGCGGAGATTTGGCTTTTGGCGGTTGGAGTGTGAGAAAGGGGCGAGACGGGGGTGGGGTGTGAAGGGCTGTCTGACCACGTGGGTGCTTTGGGCAGGAAAAGGAACGGGAAAGGGCGGTAGTGGGGACTTTAATGGGGGGGGGGTTGGGGCTGAGAATGTCTCTCTTTAGTCTATAAGAAATATCCTTTCCAACGCATTTAAAATAGTAAGAGAGCTCAGGCCAAGAGAGAATAGTAATTAGTGTCATAAGAGTTTGAACACATATGTTCTCTAAAGGGCTTTCATTACAATAACCTTATAAAGCGTTTTTTTTTTTGTCCCGAGTTGGGATTTTCTACGTGTGAGAAAATGCCCAGGGTGGAAGCTTCTTGGCATTTTATCTGGAATCCGGAGCCTCTAAAGAACTTTCCAGGGCAAGGGCACAGTCCGTGGCTAGTTTGTGTCAGGGAAGACTTGAACCCACCTCTTCCTGACCCCAAGCTGTCTCCTCTGAACTGGATAACGACCCTTCTTCCAGTTTTACAGATGAGAATACAGACTCTCAGGCCAGTGACTTAGCTCAGCATTGAAGGCCATACCAAGTGAAGACAAATCCCCTAGCTTCAGGAAGCTTACATTCTGATAGGATTTGATCCATCAGAAAAATAAGTGTGTATATGGAGTTAATACTACTTTTATGGATAATCTCTAAATTTGTAATACTTGAATTTTGATCTCTTGTAGACATCTCAAGCTCACTTAAAATCATTGCCTCTCCCGTTCAATCTTCCCCTCTTCCAAACATTCCTGTTTCTTTTGAAAAATTCTTTCCAAAAATAAAAAAACACCATAAAACCCAACATTATTTTATTGTGTCAGATTCTTAATCTTATCACTATCCTCTCCTTTTCACTGCCCCTCGCCTCATATATCAAATCAGTTTGCAATTCTTTCCCTTTCCAACAACATAACTATTCCCTGCTGACCTCCTGCTCTCCACTACCTTAATTTCAGGCTTATCAGCTGTCTTCTAGATTATTGCAAAAGCCTCCTAATTAGTCTCCCAACCTTGTGTCTAACTATTCCAGCTGTTGTATATGACTAAGCTTCATAAATACTTGTTGGCCCACTAAACCTCTGATGGTGGCTAGGTGACTAAATTTACTCTAGATTTTCTTATCTCTGTCAGGGCTTTCCAAGGCAATAAGGTTTCTAATAACTGAATAAGAACCTGAGTACCTCCTCAAAAGACCAGACTAAATTAGGTCAGTAGCTGGGATTTGAACTCAGAACAATCAAATATTTATTAAGTACCTACTCTGTGGCAGGTAGGTGCTGGCAATACAAATAAAAATAATGCAATTATCCCCAAAGAACTTATATCTCAATGAGTGAGACAAGTATATATAAAAATATATGCAACATAAATATAAAGTTAGAACTAAAAACATACACTAAGTAGTTGGAGGAGAGGTCACATTTTAAGAGGCAGCCTGGTGATAACAGTGATTGAGCTGACTTCTGAGCCAGGAAGATCTGGGTTGAGTCCCATCACTGACACATGCTAGCTTTGTTACCCTGGACAAGTCAATAAACCTTGAGTAATTCTCTTAGACTAAACATATTGGTGCATACTTGTCATCCATGTTAGTAGAGAAACTTTTCTCACTTGACTGAAGTGTCTATCCCTAGAGTTTAGAAATATGTTCTCATTTTTAGTCCTCAGAACAACTTAGCTAGTAGCTAGTACTTAGTACTCTCCTTTGCAACTGTACCTCACAGTCAATGATCTCAAGTTGTTCAGTTGTTTCTGTTATGTCTGAGTCTGTGACTCCATTTGGGGTTTTCTTGGCAAAAATACTGGAGTGGTTTGCCATCCTCCAGTTCATTTTACAGATGAGGAAACTGAGGCAAACAGGGTTAAATGACTTGCCCAGGGTCACACAGCTAGTAAGTGTCTAAGGTCAGATTTAAATTCAGGTCTTCCGACCCCAGGTCTGCTACCTAGTATGCTACCTAGCAACACACTACTTCATTTACAAGTATGAAGTCACATCTAGTAAGTGGCAGAAACAGAATTTGAACCCAATTACAAATATACTAGTCTTAACTAAGATAAGTCATTTAACATCTTTAAGCCTCAGTTTCCTCATCTTCAAAATGGACATAATATCTATAGGGCCAACCTCATTGTGTTGTTATGCTTGAAAGATATCTCTGATTTAAGTTGGAGAGGGACCTTAGAGTTCATGATGTGCATAGAACACTTTGTAAGGATGTATAAGGATAAAGACAAGCTGTGAATTCACTAGCACAGGGAATTCCTGGTGAATTAACTCTACCAGCCTAGGGTGATACTTTTCCCACAATTTGTAGTAGTGTATTAATGGCATTTTCCCCACAGGTTCCTAAAATCATAATACCTTATCTTTAGTGTTTATAGTTTGCAAAGTGCTAATAGCTACATTATTTTACTTGATCTTTTTAACAATTCTTTAAGAAGGTAGCATAATTATTGTGATCCCCATTTTATAGATTAAAAAGACTGAGATTAAATAATCTGGGGTCACAAAGCTATTTAGATGGTCGGTCCAGTACTTGAACCTAGGTCTTCTGACTCCAATGTTAATATGTATTCTGTTCTATGATGGCTTTAACTTTTTCAAAGTACCACCATATATTTCACTTTATCCCCTCCCAAAATGATAAAAGGGATGGCTATATGGTCACTGAGAAGGGACCTGCCTCTTTCTTGAGAATGGAATCACAAGGAATTCCAATTCTAGAATTTTTCTCTTATGAGAAGGGAAGGATTCACCAACAATATTACTGGATTTAGTGTTGAGTTAGGGATCATCAGGTTAGCACCTTTGGTCCCATGATCTGCATTAAAACAGTTTTTTTTAATAGTTTGCTGTTGTCTTTGTTCAACTCCAATTGTATGCATTCAGTTATGTAAGACTTTAAATTTCTATCTAAGATAAATATTTGTAAAATTCCCTTATTGTTATTATCTTTTCATTTAAAACTAAAAAAATTAAAGTACTCAAAAGTTATTATAATTTAGGGAAAAGATTGAGACACCTAAAAACTTATATAGAGTTTGAGTTGAGATTAATTCCCTCAATGGGAATAATAATATTTTAACTACTACCTCCCAGGCATGTCATAAGGATCTGAGATAATGTATATGAAGCATTTTGTAAATCTCACATGTCTACAAATTGTAAATGTTAATTATTATTGCTATCATATGATGGTTTCATGAGCTCATCATTGTGGGCTTCTTCTAATTGTGAAGATATCAGCCACCAGTGCCTTTTCATGTTGGGGCAATTCTTGTCTGTTTCTCTCTATGAATACTCAATGTTCCAGAGATCTTCCTTTGGTTCTTTCTGACTATTCCTTTGCTGTATGTTCAGCCCGGTTATGCCTGCTAACATGGGGTATCCCATAAGGCTCTGTCCTAGGCGTTCATCTCTTCTCTCTCTGTATTCTCTCACTTGGTGATTTCAACAGCTTTCATGGATTCAATTATCATCTCTGCAGGTGATCCTCAGATTTTTTTTTTATCCAGCTCTAATATCTCTACTGACTTCCAGTCTCATATCTTCAATTGCCTGTTAGACATCTAGAGCTGGATGTTCTGTTTACATCTTAAATTCAGCATGTCCAAAACTGAATTCATTATCTCTCTCTCCAAATTCTTCCTTCTGAATTTCCTGTTGGGGACATCACCATATTCAAAGTCACTTAGGTTTCCAATTTAGGGGATATTTTTGATTCCACATTCTCATTTACTGAACATGTCTAATCTATTGCTAAATCCTGTCATTTTTATCTTCACAATATATCTATGTAAGTCCCCTTCTCTCACATAGTCACTACAGCAGGTCCTTGTCCTGAGCACCTCATGCCTGGACTATTCATGCTTAAGACTGCATTAAAAGTTTTGGGATACCGTATATATGAGTATGTAATGCTTCTACACATATACATGTATATGTGTGTGTACATATGTGTATATACAAGTACACATGGCATGCTTGATATATACACAGATTTTTGCATATATTTAAATATACAATGCAATAGATAGAAAATAGATATAGTTATTTATAACATGGAAGAAGAGGGTACTAGTAGTTGGGGGATCAGGAAAAGCTTCTAGTGGAAGATGATGCTTGAGCTGTGTCTTCATGGGAACACAGAAATGTGGTGCAGAAGTGAAGAGGAAGTGTATTACAGATATGGGAGACAGCCAGGAGATGGAGTTCTGTGTGTCAGGAACAGAGACCCCAATGGACTAGGCCATAGAATGTGGGAAGAGAAGTAATGTTCAATGAGACTGGAAAGGTAGGTTGGGGCCAGTTGTGAAAGTCTTTAAAAGTCTGAAAAAGAATTTTCTGTTTTATCTTAGAAGTAAAAAGGAGCCACTGGAGTTTATTGAAAATAGGAGTGTCTTGGTCAGATTTGTGTTTAAGAAAAATCGTTTTGTAAGCTGTATGAAGAAGATTTTGGAGTAGGGAGAGATTTGAGGTTAATAGACCAATTAGAAAGCCATCGTAATAGTCCAGGCAAGCAGTGATAAGAGCCTGAGCTGTGGCTGTGTGAGGATCTTGAAAGGGTCCCACACTTTGATGTTGGGGAGGTAAATACTCCAAGATTTGTCAACTGATTGAATATTTGTTGTGGGGGAGAATGAGAAGTTGAGGATAATGCTAAGATTACAAATCTAGATGCCTGGAAGAATACACCTGAAGTGCCTTCAACATGGATGGATGGGTTTGAGAGGAAGGATAAGTTCTGCTTTTGAACATGGTGAAATGTATCTAGGATATGCAGTTTGAAATGTCCCTTAGCTAGTTGGTGATGTAAGACTGAGGCTTAAAATAGAATCTGGGGCTAGAAATATAGATTGGTGAACCATTTGCCTAGAGATGATAATGAAATCCATGGGACTTCATGGGGTCACCAAGACAGTGTAGAGAGAGAAGACAGTAGGACCCAGGACAGAGTCTTGGGGAACACTGACAACAAGGGATTGTTATCTGAATGATGAGCCAATAAAAGATATTGAGAAGTGGTGTAAGCTGGGAAGAGAGCCAGGAGAAAGTAGCCAAAGAAAAGACAAAGTATCAAATGTAGCAGAGGTTAAGAAGAATGAAGACTGAGAAAAGAACATTAGATTTGACTATTAAGAGCTTCTCTGGATAAGAAAGGGAAGATAAACATAGGTAGTTAATGGCGGAGTAGTGGGGTCTACTGAAGATTTTAAGGATGGGGGAGACTTAGACATTTGAAAGTGGTGGGAATTGAACAAGTGGATGCCACAGATGGGAGACCATTAAAGGGGCAGTCTACTGGAGAAGAAGTAAGAAGATGTAATCAAGGGCACATGTAAAGGAATTGGCCTCTTCAGTGAGAAGTGCCATCTTATTTCCAGACAATGGAGGAAAGAAGGAAAGAGGGGCCTGGTGTCAGAGGGTTTTAAAATGAAAAGAAGGTCAGAAGGGGGAGTTTACATCAAATAGCCTCAGTTTTCTCAGTAAAATTAGAGACAAGGTCCTCAGTTGAGAGGGTCAAGAGAAGAGGATTTGTAGAAGTTTGTGGAGAAAAGAGAAGGTCTGGAATAGCTTGCATGGAAAGAGAGATAATCAATTAGGGAGGGATAAAAGAACTTACTTTCTACAGAGGGCCCTATTGAGGTTAGATAGCATAAATTTATGGTGAACCCAGTCAGCTTGATTGTGTGATTTTCCCCAGCTCTGAAAAACAGCAAATGATAGAAAGGAAGGAGACAGATAGTGGGAGTAATCCAAGGTCAGTTTAGCAAGAAATGAAGAGTCCAGTGATTTGAGAATAGAGGATAGTGTGGACTTGAATTGGTTAACTCTACTGTGGAGATGAAAAAGAGAAGAAAATGAAGTCAGGACAGGAGTAAATATGAGAAAATATTAAAGCATAGGGGAAGTGGAGGTTACAATGAAGGTGAGGAATAGGTGTACGAGGGTTGAAGCATGGGGAGAGAAGTAATGATAGAAGGTTATTGTCATAGAGGAGTGTTAGAATTTTTGATCAAGGAAATGGAATACTTCTGGGTAACCATGAAATCTCTGTGACTGAGGCAGAATGGAGGAATAGGAGTTGGGATTTGAAGAGATTGAGAAACTGACAGGCTAAGGTGTTTAGGAAGCATCAGCATATAAAATGTCCTAGGATAAATGATGAGGATTAAGAAGAAGAGGAAGGGGGCGCTAGGTGGCACAGTGAATAGAGCACCAGCCCTGGAGTCAGGAAGACCTGAGTTCAAATGTGACCTCAGACACTTGACACACTAGCCATGTGACCTTGAGCAAGTCACTTAACCCCAATTGCCCTGCCCTCTCCCCTCCAAATATAAAAAGCCAAAAAAAAAAAAGAGGAAGACAAATGAGATACTTAACTTGAGAAAGATGATCTGAAGGGTGGGTTATAGTGGTAGACAACAGCCTAGGTGATGAAACACGCCCCTTCCAATCACAGTCATTCAGGCAACAAGCATTGATCAAAAGTTTATTGTGTTCAGTCTCTTTGTCACATCTGTGAGAATGGAGTGAACTACACTGACTCCAACTTCTGACTCAGTTTTGGAGCGAGCTCAGTTTCCTTTCTATTCAATTATGGGTCTAATCCAATTTCTGTTTTGTGAGAAAACTCTATTCAATTATGGGAATTGTGAGAAAACTTTATTGCATTGTTTGAACTTAGCCTTGCATGACTGGGAAGCTGAACCACCTCTGCCTGTTTCCATTGAGAGACCCTTAACTAAGGACCTAGGTCATGCTGACCAGAAACCCAGTCAGATCCAAAGATTAATGGAAGGAGTTTTCTCACAATTATACATTTCAAACAATCCAAATGTCTTATCTGAAAACTCACCTTGTACTGTCAGTTACTGTTTCCATATTCCTTTGATTGAATATGGACACCTGGAGGGGAGTAGGAAACCTTTTTGTCTGATTTCAGGGAGTTGCACCCATTTTCTCTCCCCATCCCAATTTGGAAAGCTCTTTATCTTTACTCCAATTAGAAATCAGATTACCTAATCTTGTATCCTGGTTTATATCTCGTTGATTGTTTTCTTTTTAAAATCTGTCTCCCCCTGTATTTGGGGTCCAGGGCCAAGCTGAGGAGTCTTGGTCCTTATTTGTTATGCAATTGGCATTCATTGCTTAGTAAATCTATGTGCTCAGAAGCTCAAACCTTTGTTTCCTCGGTTATTTCACTTGTAGCTGTGGTTGTGGTTTGTCCTTTGTTCTTGAAGAGGACCATGACATGACTTGCAAATGAGTTGGATTTGAGTGAGGGAGAACTATGCAAAGTCACTTTCTCTTCCAGAGTCGTTTGCGTCCAGTGGCAGATATCCGTCAGGATGGCTGGAAATGACTCAGGATGCAGTGGGAAACCTTGGCCCTTTTAAGCTTAGGTCTTTACAAGTTTTCACTTTGAACGAGGCAGTGCCCATTCAGCGAATAGGCCTCTTTAAGAAGTGAATCAAAGGATGGCTCTTTTAATTTAAAAAAAAAAAGAAAAAAAAATCAAACTGGAAGGGGAAGACCCTCCAGATTGCTGGCCAAAAAAGAAATAGTAACTATTGACTTTCAAACTAACCATTAAGTGCTTGGGTAGGGACCTATTGTACAAACCTTGAGATCCAGAGTTAATTGGTTTGAGGCTTGGTCTTTGAGAAAGAAATCTATCCAGTAAACCCCTACTCTAACCCTAACCCTAAATGTGCCCCTGACTCTAACCCTAAAATGCCTTTGACTCTATTTCACTTACCTGCTTTCTGCTACCATTCGTTGGGCTTTAGCTATCAAACCTCTTCAGGTTCATCTGCAGTTCTCTGATACCATGTGCTGGGGTATAGTAACTATTAAGCCTTTCCCTGGCAAGGTGGGAGCTAAAGTTGTGTTAGTGCCTAGCCCAGGATTATAAAGTAGGCAACTAATAAAATGAGCTCCCTGAAGCCTTTAGACTAAGATTAAGTTCACTCTTTTGATTGCCTTTCTTCCTGTGTCAGTTTGAAGTACCTGTCTCAAGTCAGCTATCTGATTTAGGTTCTAAAAATTCCTTTTAATACCTGTTAAATCCTGATTATCAATCTGAGTTCCCAAACATATTTCAGAAACTTGTCCCACAAAACCCCACAGTAGCAGTGGGAAGATTGGGGCAATGAGGCCTACTCAGTTCCTATAATGCTCCTGAATTGGCATGCAAATAAATTTAGGAGCAACAACAGAAGGTCTAGGTGAGCCCATAGAGCTATCAATCCTAATGCTATTCCATATTTCTGCCTTTGCTGTATATTCCAATAACAGACTATTTTGCCTTTGTTTAATATTCTGGTCAGTTCTATGCTTAATAATGATTATCAGTGTTGGGCATATTGTAGGGGCTCAATTAGTACTTGCTTATTGATTTCAGAGGTTTTTGAATACTTCTAATATCAGGGTAAACATGATTTTTTCCAAAGGACTCCCATTTAACAGTGGAATGTGATGAAAGTTGGAGTAGATCATAGATTTGGGGATATGATTTTTCTCACTCTACTGTGTCTTTCTTCCTTTTCCTTTATTTCTGTCTACATATCCTTTGGGTTTATTAAGGAGTGTGTTAATTCATTACAATGATTTTTGGGAGGTGGTACTTGGTTTTGAAGTTGATTCTGAGGTATTAGGGAAAATAAGTGGTACTCCTGTCTAATAGAACTCTCTTTGTCTTTCATACTATAGAATGATTTACCTCTGACACATTTTATTATACAATATTAAATCTTTTTTTTTTGCTTTTTGGCGGGGGGAAGGCAAGGCAATTGGGGTTAAGTGACTTGAAAGTCCAAGGTCACACAGCTAGTAAGTGTTAAGTGTCTGAGGCTGGATTTGAACTCAGGTCTTCTTGACTCCAGGGCTGGTGCTCTATTCACTGTGCCACCTAGCCACCCCAATATTAAATCTTATAGTATTTTAAGCAAGTTGATGACAAAAAAGGTGGTTAAGAAAATCTTGAATTAAACTATATCTACATATACCTTTCACCTTTTATTTGCCTGAGGTTTTACCAGGAATCATTCAGTTATCTTTATCATCAAATATTTGTTAAATACCTACTATGTGCAAAGTGAGGAGGGGATTTTGCTCTTCTGTATTTTACCTTCCCCTAGGACCCCCACCATTGGCTAGGGCATCTTGTAGTGGCATTATTTGCCCAACAGGTGGCACGATATCCAGCAAGAAGTAGGTCAGTGGATTCTTCTGCTTGTCCTACAGGGCAGCAGTAGTAGGAGTGAGTGGGAGGTACCCAGGTTGCAGCCCAAACCCAGAGACCCCTGCCCTCAAGGTTTGTCCCACTATACCCTTCCCCTCCTGGCCCCCTCAGAGGATATGGCCTAAGTAGAGTCCTCTATTCCCCATGACCCCAGAAGGGTGATAGACCTTTGAGGAGGCCCTGGAACAGTTAGCATGTCATTTCTGGAATAGGTCCAGGCTCTGGCAAGAGAAGGACCAATGGAAAAGACCACAAGCCTGTAGTGCCTGTGCAATATTTACAGGACTGACCATGACTATAAATATTCCCATATAGTGCTTGATTGCAAAATATAACAGATTCTCCATATAGAGGACAGAACCAGAACATTTATTTAGACACAGAAAAACTGAATCGCATAATCAGTAAGCTGATTCCATCAAAGTAGCAAAGGAACTAATAAACTATAACAACACAGAGAGCCACAGCATCCTTTAGTCTTCCCACAAACCAATATAAGATCAATATTTGCTCACAAACCTCTCTTATCTCCTTGCCTGAGTATCTTCTCTCTCCCACCATCTTTCTAGCTCTGACTCCCAGTTTCCTGTGGGCTCTGCTCTACCCTTCAGCAAATTCCTCCCACCACAGGCTCTATGTGACTGCATTCAGCCTATTAGGGGGCAGAGTTTACTTTTAAAGCAGGGAAGGTCTTCAGATTCACCCCTAGGCCTATTAAGGGTCGGGGAAGATCTTCAAAGATCTTCAAATTCCCATTCCCATTACAAAGCCCTGGACCAGAGGAAGGCTCCCATCACCTTTTCAACTTGGAGCTCAGAATTGATGGTGTTGGCACCAGTACCTATAGGACGATGGCTGCTGTGCAGCTGGAACCTGAACTGTCACCTGTTGTCCCCATGATGGCAGCTTCAAAGTACATAATGCTGGATTGTACCTCACCTCTCAGTTTCACTAGGGAAATTGAAGTAACTGGTAGCATCTGGGAGATCTGATAGTGACTGGAGTGACTTCCTTGGCTGATCCCCAAGGAATCTTGAGAGCAGTGATTTTTTTTAGCCAGGTCTCTTCTTTCCTCATTAACCCTTTCCAGATGCCTGTTGTCCCCAGTATGACTGATCATAAGCCCCAAATCTCCCCCATACTCCCTTGCAGGTGAGAACAGAAAGTTTAGCCTCCTAGATTCTATCCCATGGTTGATATGGAACAGACCAAAAAAAAAAAAGACAGAGACTTGGACTCGTCTGCAACCTTGGTTGACACTTTCAGATTCCTGCCATCCCCACCCCTTTTCCTTCCAAGCTGGAAATGGGTGAAAATTTGCAAAGACAAAGACTTCCCATCCTTTATGAGGTCAGCATAGAGAGGAGGATTTGGGCCCTCCATCTATATCCCTGCTTGCCCTTGATATCTGTTTCACCTTAGGTACTCATTGGTTTGGTGTTCACACAGAATATGTCATTTCTGGAATAGGTCCAGCCTCTGACAAAAGGACGGTCAGTGAAGGAGGCCATAACCCCTGAGTCAGAGGCAGGGTCCACTCACCTCAACTAGGAACTCAGGCATGATGGTGTTGGCATGAGTCCTTATAGGACAATGGCCTCTGCCCAGCCAGGCTCTGATCCATCCTTTGAAATACCCATGATGCCAGCTTCAAAGTAGCTGAACACTGGATTGTTCCAAGTTCTCTTTAACACCAGGCACCTGAAGTGACTCTTCAAATCCAGGGCATAAGTCCTGGCCCTAATCTGGGCTGATATCCTTGGACCACTCCTATGTAGCCTGAACAGACTTTGACCAGGGCTTTCCCTAAGCAACACTCTCCCGATCTCTGCAATCTCCATGATTTCTGTTTAAAAGCAGTGAAAAATCTCAACATTTCATTCACCTCATTTCTACCAGATTTTGAGGGTGGGACTCGTGACCATCAAAGGCTGTGGCTATTGTCCAGTGGGACACTGGGAGCTCAACTGAAATCACCATGATGTCTGCTTCAAAGTCAAGGGTTTGTCAGGACCTCAGATATGCTCCTCAACCATAAAGATGAGAAGAACAGAGGGCAACGTGGCCTGCCTTCTTGAAGGGACAAGAAACTAAACCCTTGCTCACATATCTCCCCCTTTACCCTAGCCCCCCAGGTGCCAGGAAGGAGAACATATGGCCTTAGATCTTTTAGGAAATTATTGTGGGTGTTGCTTCTGACTCATCTTGTGGACATGGACTGGCAGCGAAGGTCAGGCCTTAGTCACCTCTGTGCATTGGACTACCAATTAACAAAGAATGGCCAGAGGGACAATGAGAGAGGCATCCTTGAGCTCTCCTCTACCCCCACATTCCTCATTTCTTTTCAAGTACAACCATTCTCGCTTCTATAAAAGGAAGATTGGAACTCCCTGAAAGCCCTCAATGTTGTGCCACAAGAAAGAGAGTGTTTCATTTTGGTCTAGGAACCCCAGTACTCTGGAGGAGGAAGCTGATTCCTTTACAAGGAGATGGATGGTCAGGGGAGGCTTTTCTTACTCCAATGTTAGCAGCCCACCATTTTGTGCCATCAGGGAGGAGGAGACTGTGGCATATTCTGTAAATGGTGAAGAGTATGTCATCTCTGGAATGGGTCCAACCTCTGGTAAGAGAAGGGCCAGAGTGGGGTGGCTAGGTGGCTCAGTGAATAGAGCACTGGCCCTGGAGTCAGGAGGACCTGAGTTCAAATGTGGCTTCAGACACTTAACACTTGACTTGCCACATGACCTTGGGCAAGTAACTTAACCTCAATTGCCCTGTCTTCCGCCCTCCAAAAAGGAGGAAAAAAAGAGAGAAGGGCCAGTGGAGAAGGCCAAAAGCCCTGGGCCAGAGGCAGGACCCCATCACCTTCTCAACCTGGAGCTCAGAATTGATGGTGTTGGCACCAGACCCTACAGGACAATGGCTGCTGCCCAGCTGGAACCTGAACTGATTCCTAAAGTCCTCATGATGGCAGCTTCAAAGTACATAATAGGTATAGTTTCACTAGAGAAACTGAAGTAACTGGTGGCCTCTGGGAGATCTGTACTGAGCCTATTCTATGGTGACATCCTGGGACTAGAGATTTTGACTAGGGCCTTCTTCCCTGTTAACCCCTGCCAGGTGCCTGATCCAAAGCCCTGGACATCCTTATCCCCCTTGCAGGAGAAAACAGAGAGAGCTGAAAATGGTTCTGGGAGCCAAGGAATTGAGAGTGAGCCATTTGGATGGCCCAAGGGAAAGGCCAGAATTGGATGGGTATGAGTTTGTTCTAACTCCCACCTGTGTGGCCAGACCATGCTGGGGAAAGTCTGAAGATGTATATGTCACGTTCATCCCTGTCTAGACATGCTTCTCATTCCCTGAAGATTGTGCATTTAAAAGGAATGGTTTCTTGTGTATCTTTTGGATCGCAGCTCTGGTGACCCAAAGATATTTCCGTCAGCTCAGACTCTGTTGGTATTTGTGTGACCTTTTGCCTTGTTCATATGTGTGAAGAGTTCAGCTTGTCAAAGCCTAAAGTTCGAGTCCCCGATGGGGTCTCAGGCCTCCCACACAGGACCATTCTCACACCAATTAGAATGTGTTTGGGGGTGAAAAACATGGGCCAGGCATGGCATGGCTTCTATGACTTTGTCTAGAACAGATAGAACTGAGTATTTCCCATAAGTGGTCACTGCTTTCTTAGGTATCTTTATATTCTTTAAATATTTTTAAAAATATATACATTTTTAGTGGTTCCAGCAGTAGATTCAGCTCCTAAGCAGGATGCCCAGAATTACAGAAAGCTGTTGAAGACCCTTTACAACCTCTCAAGATCAAGGCCTTTAGGCAGGGGTCTAAAGGGCCTTTCCCAAAGTCTGTACATACCTAAGTTTCAGTTTTTCTTACCTGAGACTTCCTCTCTGACCACCCTCATTAAGAACCCTTGTTACAGACACTGGAAACAAAGGACAAGACCTTGGATGGGCCCAAGATCCTAGAGTCTCAATTAGGAGGTACTTCTCAGAGGTCATCTAGCCTAGCACTTCTTAAACTAGGGTTTAAGAAGAAACTATATAGGTTGAGAGCCCACATGGAGTCACAAAAAATTTGGCAACAGTAAATAGTTTCTGAATGTGCAATGACCAAAAATTAATTAAAAATCAAATGAGTGATGACAAAAAAAAAGAAATAGGTCAATGGAAAGTCCAGGCAGGAGACAGTTTTATAGAGTGTGACCTCTGTGAATTGAAGAGAGCCAGGGCGGGCCATTAGGAGTTAAACTGCGGAGATGAATAAGCCCAGTGAGCCCAATTGAGTGGCCTGCCCAGCAGAGACATTAAATATAGGGGGAGCAGCATGAAAAGATAAAAGACATTGGGGTCTATGAATGCCAGAGGTATGAATTACTTGCACCATGTGATGAATTCTCTAAGTGTGTATTGTCTCTCTACCAGTGTACTCCAGGTGTGTGCCCACAGATGCCATTCACACTGTGTATAGTTGTAGGCAAATATGTCCAAGCTTATGGGAAGAATATTTTGTTACTGTTGTTCTTTGGAAACCATCACAGTAAATGTCTTTGCTTTGAGTTATTATATCTACTGGCTGACTATTAAAGGTAAGCACCTCCTTTTGGGCTGGTGAACTAGTTTTAAAAGTGCTGACCTAGAGTACTTTGAACTGGGGATAATCACCTTCTTTGAGACCCGACGGGCAAGCATGAGTTGGTGGGGAAAGAAGGTAACCCTGAATGGGTACTATGCTTTATTGTTGGGTTTCATTTAGCTTATTTTTCTCTGTTACAAAGGGAAGAGGAAGAGAAAAGGAATAAGTATTTATATTGCACCTACTATATACAAGGTACTTTATTTTTATATGTATTATCTCATTTGATCCTCACAACAAACCTTGCTACTATTATCCCCATTTTATAGTTGAGGAAACTAAAGGCAAACAGAGGCTAAGTAATTTTTTTAGGCTCAGACAGTGTCTGAAACTGGATTTGAGCTTGGGTCTTCCTGGCTCTAGGTTCAGTGCTCTATCTACACCAGCTGCCTCTGTAAGGGAATGGAGTGGGGGGAGGAGTCCCCTCCCTGTCTTAGAATAGAGTCACAGAAAACCAAGAATATAATTGCAAATTGTTAATGAAATGTTAAACTGACTGTACAGATGAGCCTACTCCCAAATCCTTTTGTAAAGTATGAATGTCTTTCTGGTTGGCTGAGCAAACAAATTAACCACACCTCTGAGGGCTTTAAGTAGTTAAGTCCTGGAAGAATTTCAGAGATTTCAGAGTTCAAAAGTGGAAGACATTGAGAGCTAGGAGCTACCAGTAGAGGAAAACTCTCCAGGGGTTTGGGTGTATGAAGGAAATTCCTCTCCTTCCCTTATGTTGTCCTTTTAGGTTTAAAGGGGAGCTATTGGATCAGTAGGATATACTATATTTAGTGAGGAACAGAGACACACACTTCAGACAGACATAGATATAAAGAGATAGTCATCTAAAGAAGAAAGCAGCTTCAAGGAGACTGACCCCTAGTAATCAAGAGTTGAGCTAGACAGAGGAGCTGAGAATCCAGCATGAGAACTCTACAAGGAGAGAAAGGGCCTCCACCCCTACTTTATGAGTAATTATGAGTTGTCTTTGCCATATGTGCCTCACTACCATTTTACTCTAAGTTTGAGTCAACTCTTCTGCTGGATTCTGCGTTTGCTTGTGAGAGAGCACACTGCTGGTTTATGGAGAGAATATTTTGTAACCACTGTTCTTGATATGCCATTTGAGTAAGTGCCTTTGCTAGGAGCTGCTTGAGTTGGCTAGCTGATTGTTAATGGGAAGTACAGTGATGGGGACCTTTTGAGATATAGTGTTGATATTGGGTTACCCCAAGAATCCAAGGTAGTTGCCCTCTCTGGGCACCTAAACTGAAAACCTTCCAGTGGGATTTAGGGAATAGCCCAGAGATGGTGCTACTGAAGGAATTTAGTAGGATCTCTTTTTTTTCCCTGAGGGTATTCTTTTTTATTTTTTGCTCTTTGGAGGGGGGAAGGTAAGGCAATTGGGGTTAAGTGACTTGCCTAACGTCACACGCCTAGTTTTGTGTTGTGTCTGAGGCCGGATTTGAACTCAGGTCCTCCTGACTCCAGGGCCGGTGCTCTGTTCACTGTGCCACCTAGCCACCCCAAGTACTCTTTTCTTTAACTGCCAAAGAAGTATATGGTCTAAGCTCATTACTTTCCTTCAGTCATTTCATCAATTGATTCATTCATTGAGCAAGCATTTACTGAGTGATGGTTGTGAGCATAGCATAGTCCTAGGAATTATGGAGAATACAAAGAAAGTACAAAAAAGTATTCATTTTTAACATTTTTTTTAAATTATGAATTTCAAATTCTCTGCCTTTCACACTTCTCCCACCTACTGAAAAGGCAAGCAATATGATATCAATTATAGATGTGAAATAATGAAAGCCATATATCCATATTAGCCATATTTCAAAAAACCCCAAGAAAAATTTAAAAATTGAGAAAATCATATTTCAATTCGCAATCAGAGTTCATCAGTCATCTCTATGGAGACAGATAGCATTTTTTCATGATGAGCCCTTTGGAATTATCTTGAATCATTGTTTTGATCAGAATAACCAAGTCTTTCACAGTTGATCATCATGACAACACTGATGTTACTGTGCAAAATGATCTCCAGGTTATTCTCACTTCACTTTGCATAAGTTTATATAGGTCTTGCCATGTTTTTTTCTGAAACCCCCCTCCCTGTCATTTCTTATAGAACAATGGTACTCCATCACAATCATATGCCACAATTTGTTCAGCTATTTCTCAATTGATGAGCATCCCCCTGATTTCCCATTTTTTTCCACCCCTAAAAGGGCTACATATAGGTCCTTTTCCTTTTCCTTTGATCTCTTTGAGGTACAGATCTAGTAGTGGTATTGCTGGGTCAAAGGGTATGTAGTTTTATAACCCTTTGGGCATAGTTCCAAATTGTTCTCCAGAATGGTTGGACCAGTTTACATCTCTACCAACAGTTACTTAGTGTACCTATTTTCCCACATTTCCTCCAGCATTTGTCATTTCTGATAGGTAGGAGGTGGTACCTCAGAGTTATTTTAATTTGCCTTTTTCTAATCAATAATGATTTTGAACATTTTTCAATATGACTGTAGAAAGCTTTGATTTGTTCTTCTGAAAACCATCTGTTTATATCTTTTGACCATTTGTCAATTAGGGAATGGCTCTTATTTTTATAAATTTGACTCAGTTCTATATATTTGAGAAATGAGACCTTTATCAGAGAAATTTGCTGTGAAAAAATTTGATACTACTTCATTGTCTATGGTACCTTTTAGCAAAATGTAGTTTCCCTAATTGTCCCTTATAATTAGGTCTATTTTTGCTTTTGCTTTGTATGAGATCATGATCACTACCCCTACCTTTTTTTTTTCAGTTCAACTGAAGTGTATTAGATTCTTCTCTAGTCCCTTATTAGCTATATGTATGTGTCTTTCTGTTTCAAATGAATCTCCTGTAAACAACATATTGTTGGATTCTGGTTGCTAATCCATTTTGCTATCTGCTTCCATTTTATGGGTGAAGTTATCCCATTCACATACACAGTTACGACTACTGACTATGTATTTCCCTCCATCCTAGTTCTTCTTTTATCCTTTTTTTTTTTACTCTGTCCCTCCCTTTGACCACTGCCTCTCTTAATCTGCTCTCTCTTTTATCACTCTCCCTCTTCTCTTATCTTCTTCCCTTCCTATTTCCCTATTGGGTAAGCTAAATTTTTATATACAAATGAGCATGTATTCTTCTCATTTTGAGTCAATTCTGATGAGGGTGAGATTCAAGCATTGCCCACCTCCTCCATATTCACCTCCACTGTAAAAGCTCTTACTTGTGCCTTTTTTATGTGAGAAAAAATTTCCCCATTTTACCTCTTCCCCCAGTGCATCCCTCTTTCTCCTCCCCACTTCATTTCTTTGGGAGATCATTCCAATATAATCAATTTACACCCATGCCCTCTTTGTAAACTTTTAACTACCCTACTAATGATAAAGGAGTTACATGTTATCATCTTCCCATATAGAAATGTAAATAGTCAGGGGTGGCAAGGTGGCACAGTGAATAGAGCACTGGCCCTGGAATCAGGAGGAACTGAGTCAAATCTGACTTCAGACACACATTTAGCTGTGTGACCTTGGGCAAGTCACTTAACCCCAGTGGACCCCCCCCCCACAAAAAAAAGAAATGTAAATAGTTTAACTTAATTGAGTCCCTTATGATTACTCTTTCATATTTACCTTTTTATGTTTCCTTGAATCTTATGTTTGAATGTCAAGTTTTCTATTCAGCTCTTCTTGTAGAACAATGGTACTCCATCACAATCATATGCCACAATTTGTTCAGCTATTTCTCAATTGATGAGCATCCCCCTGATTTGAGTCCCTTATGATTACTCTTTCATATTTACCTTTTTATGTTTCCTTGAATCTTATGTTTGAATGTCAAGTTTTCTATTCAGCTCTGGTTTTTTCATCAGGAATGCTTGGATGTCTTCTATTTCATTAAATGCACATTTTCCCTCTGAAGGATTACATTCAGTTTTGCTGGGTAGGCTATTCCTGATAGTAATCCCAGCTCCTTTGCCTTCTGGAATGTCCTATTTCAAGGTCTCCAATATTTTAACATAGAAGCTGCTAAGTCTTATTATCCTGTCTGTGGATGCATGATATTTGAATTGTTTCTTTCTGACTGCTTGCAATATTTTCTCCTTGTCCTAGGAGCTCTGAAATTTGTCTATAATATTCCTGGGAGTTTTCATTTTAGATCTTTTTCAGGAGGTAATCAGTGGATTCTTTCCATTTCTATTTTACCCCATGGTCCTAGGATATTAGGGCAGTTTTTCTTGATAATTTTTTGAAATATGATGTAGTCTAATATGAGGTAGTTCAATAATTCTTAAATTATCTCTTCTCAATCTATTTTCCCGGTCAGTTGTTTTTCCAATGAGATAGTCACATTTTCTTCTTCCTATTTCATGCTTTTAACTTTGTTTTATTCTTTCTTCATGTCTTATGGATGCATTAGCTTTCACTTGCCCAATTTTAATTTGTAAGGAATTGCTTTCTTCAGTGAGATTTTGTACCTCTTTTTCTGTTTAGCCAATTCTGCTATTTAAGGAGTTTTTTTCTTCAGTGATTTTTTGTGCCTTTTAAAAAAATTACCATTAGGCCAATTCTGTTTTTTTAGGTGTTATTTTCTTCAGTATTTTTTTGTGCCTCTTTTGCCAAGCTGTTAATTCCCTTTTCATAATTTTCTTATATCACTCTCATTTCTTTTCCAAATTTTTACTCTACTACTCATCACTTTCTTTAATTCTTCCAGGAATTCTTGTTGGGGCTTGGATACAATTAGTGGGTTGGGTTTTTTTTTTGAGACTTTGTTAGTATCTGTTTTTGTGTTGTCCTTCTGAGTTTATGTTTTGGTCTTTCCTGTGATCCTAGTAGTAGCTTTTTATGGTCAAATTCTTTTTTGTTTTTGCTTTTTTTTTTCTAGCCTGTTTCTTGACTTTTAACTTTGTTAAAGTTGGGCTCTGCTCACCTGGGGTTAAGGAAGGACTATCCCAAGCTTTAGGCTGTTTTGTGTGTGTGCTGCTGTTTTCAGAGCTAGTTCTGGAGGTCTACGAGTTTTTGGTGCCTCCAAGGTATGGGAGAGGTATGGTTGCTACTCTCTTGGTCTTTGCTTTAGTCTTTACTCAGGAAGAGCCCCTGGAACTGCAAACTGGAACTACACATGGGTAATAAGGTTGCCAATCAGTGCTAGCTGTACCCAGTGCCAGCAAAGAGTACCCTATAATTTCTTTCTGACCAGTTGTCTAACTCCCTTGGTCCCTGGCTCCTTCTGGGCTTAGAGCTCCTGAAGCCCCTGTTCTGAAGGTCACTGCTCTGACCGCTCCATGTGTGTATGTGCCTGTGCTTCAGACAGGCCTCCACCTCAGAATCCCAGACTTCTCCTGCCAACCTTATAAGTTTCCTTACAATGGAAAAATGTTTCACCCTCATCTTTGTTGACTCTATTGCTCCAAAATTTGATTTGAGGTGTTATTTTAAAATTTTTTGGAGGGGAATGTTGAGAAAGTTCAGCTGGGTTGCTGTTGCTAATCCACCATCTTGGCTCTATCTCAAGGTATGCTCTTTATTCTTAAGAAGCTTATGTTAAATCATCAGGCACAGATAACTTGAAATTATCTTGACATTTTACTTTAATGAAAAGTAATCTTACTCTTATTTCTAACTATACTGTTAGCTTGCAGATGACCTTAGTGAAATTTGTATAATTGTTTATGGTTGACTTAAAAAAAATTCTACAGTAAGTATCCCATCCAGAAATAGAATGATTGCATATTATTATTTTGTAGATAGGTGATTTAGTTGGAAATTGCAAATAGATAAAGTTAGGCTTGATTTTGTGAAAAGCTACCTAACAATTAGAGCAGTCTAAAAATGGAATAGGTTTTCTCCAGAGGTGTTGGGTTCTCTCTCTTTAGAAGTTTTCAGGTAGAGGCTTGCTGGTTGACTACTTGTTAGATATGTTCTAATGAGGATTTCTTTTGTGTATCAGTTGGACTATATGGCTGCTGAAATCCCTTACATCTCTCAAATTCTGTTTTTGTATAAGTAAAAATTCTCTACTTGTTTGCTCTTGGTGGACTCTACTTTATGCAAGGCTATTGGGAGTTGAATAACTTTTAAAAAATTTATCTCACAAAGCCATATTCTTTGTAGCTTGAGTTATTAGAAATCTTAGCATTTCCTATCGAAGATTTTGGCACCAAAAAGATTTTTTCCTCTATGACTGGTTACTGAGTAAGACGTGTCTGCCTGGGGCCTCATTTGATTTCAGCCAAAGAGATTTTTGGTTTGCTGCAACATCTTTAATATGACTATGTTAAAGGAATAATTTGTGCAATACTATTCAGCTTTGAGTTTATATTATTCTACTTCTTTTGTTTGGATAACTTTTTTATCCTCATGTCCATTGACATTATTTTAATGGGCCATTTCAGGGAGATTAATTATATCTTTGGTACATCTGCTTTCCCATTTCAAAATTTTCTTTCTGGTGACAGTAGTGGAAAATAATAGAAAACAGTTCAAACAGCTGCTTGAGTTACCAAGACGACAAAATGAAAAAAATAACTGGCTACTTGAATTTTTTCTCTTTTCCTGAACTGTCTTCCAAATACAGCAATATCCATCCCAAAAGCTGTTTTGCTACTCATATATCAATTTGTTAAAGCTAAAAGTCCTATATTTACTAAAATATATTTTTTTGTGAAGAAAGCTATATGTTCTGATAATCTGAAAAATTATTAGCTTAAACTAAATTATTCTTTGTGAGCACATTAAGGAAAAAGTATAAATTATGGAGTAAAGGTGGAAACTCATCTGGACTCTCCAAAATTCCTCTCCAAAAAGACCTTTAAAATAATGCCTCAAATCAAATTCTGAAGTGGCAGAACCAACAAAAGGTTGGGGTGAAACAATTTTTCAGCTCAAAACAACTTAGGAAGTTAGTAGGAAAGGTCTGTGTCACCAGAATGGTGGTCATGCCTGGGGCACAGTGCAGTGCAGGCTGCACCCTGGCAAGCCAGCAGCAGGCCTTGGAGATGGTTGCATCACTAATGACAGCAACTTTGGGAGGTCTCAGCCCACAGACAATAAGGAGGTCAGAAGGAGATTACAGAGGACTCTTTGCTAGTGCTGGGTTCAGAATCATGTTGCATTGCCCACACACAGTTCTGGTTTGCAGTCCCACGGCAAGGAGGACCACTAGCACACTAATGCTTGTGGCCACAGGAGAGCAAGGGCTCTGGTCTCAGTTCCAGGGCAAAGAAGAGTACTTATGGTCACAGACCAAAGTGCAGGCCAGGAGAGCAGTGACCATACCTTTCCTTAGATCATACCACCTTGAAGGAATCAAAAATTTACTGAAAACAACAGCACAAAAACTTGCAACTTGGAACAGTGCCCCCTTCATCCCAAGAGTAAAGACCAACATTACCATAAAATTAGAAGTCAAGAAATAATCTAGAAAATGAGCAAACAACAACAAAAAAGAACCTGATCATGGAGAGTTACTATGGTGACACAGAAGATCAAGACACAAACTCAGAAAAAGACAATGAAGTCAAACCACCTATATACAAAGCCTCAAAGAAAAATGTGAGTTGGATACAAGCCCAAAAAGACTTCCTTGAAGGACTTAGAAAGGGTTTTAAAAATTGAGTAAGAAAGGTACAAGAAAAATTGGGAAAAGAAATGAGAGTGATGCAAGAAAAGGATGAAAAGGAACTCAACAGCATGGTAAAAAGAGACACAAAAAATGCTGAAGAACGTACTACCTCAAAAACCAGAACTGGCCAAATGGAAAAAGAGGTACAAAAGCCCTCTGAAGAAAATAATTTCTTTTTGTTTTGTTTTGTTTTGTTTCTGCTTTTTGGAAGGGGGAAGGCAGGGCAATTGGGGTTAAATGACTTAGCCAGGGCCACATGGCTGGTAAGTATTAAGGGTCTGAGGCCAGCTTTGAACTCAGGTCCTCCTGACTCCAGGGCTGGTGCTCTATTCACTGTGCCACCCAGCTGCCCCAAGAAAATAATTTCTTAAAAATTCACAATGGGCAGTAATATTATAGACAAATTTCAGAACTCCCAGGTCAAGGAGAAAATATTGCAAGCAGCCAGAAAGAAGTAATCAAATATCATGTATCCACAGTCAGGATAATGAGACTTAGCAGATTCTATATTAAAAGACTGGAGAGCTAGAAATATGATATTCCAGAAGGCAAGGGAGCAGATATTACAACTAAGACTAACTTACCCAGCAAAATTGAGTCCTAAAATGAAAAAGTAAACATTTAATGAAATAGAAGACTTTCAATTATTCCCAATGAAAAGACCACAGCTGAATAAAAAATTTTGACTTTCAAATACAAGTCTCAAGAGAAATTTAAAAAGGTAAACATGAAAGGGGAAATCATAAAGGATTCAATAAGGTTACACAATTTATATTTCTATTATAGGAAGATGATACTTGTAACTCCTAAGAACTTTATTATTCTTAGGGAAATTAAGAGGAATATAAATAGACAGCAAATATGGGTATGAGTTGACTATGATGAAATGATTTCCAAAAAATAAAATGAAGGGGGGGGAGAAAGAGGGATGCAATGGGAGAAGAAGAAAAGGAAGAGGTAGAATGGAGAAAATTATCTCGCATAAAAAACTGCAAAAGAGCTTTTACAATGGAGGGGAAGATGGGGGTGGGTGAACAATGTTCAAACCTTACTCTCATCAGGAATTGACTCAAAGAGGGAATAACACACACTGAATTGGGTATAGGAACCTATCTTACTCTATAGGGAAGTAGGAAGGGAAGGGGAGAAGAGAAGAATGGAGGCTGATGGAAGGGCAGATTAAGGGAGGTGATGGTCAGAAGCAAAACAGACTTGTGAGGAGGAACATGTTAAAAATAGAGAAAAGGATAAATGGTGGGGGCGGGGAGAGGTACTGTGAATGTAAATGGGATAAACTCTCCCATAAAATGGAAATGAATAGCAGAATTGATTAAAAACCAGAATATGACAATATGTTGTTTATAAGAAACACATTTGAAACAGAAAGACACATATAGAGTTAAAATAAGGTCCTAGAGCAGAATCTATTTTTCTTTAACTGATGTTAGAAAAAAAAAAGCAGGGTTAGTAATCATAATCTCAGACTAAGCAAAAGCAAAAATAGAAGTAATTAAAAGAAATAGGTAGGGAAACTACATTGTGCTAAATTGTACAATAGACAGTGAAGTAATATTAATACTAAATATATATGTAGCAAATGGTGTAGCAACCAAATTCTTAAGGAAAAGTTAAATGATTTACAGGAGGAAATAGTAAAAGTATACTATAGAGGGCCTCAACTTTTCCTTCTCAGAACTAGATAAATTTAACCAAAAATAAACAAGAAAGAAGTTAAGGAGATGGGTAGAATTTTAGGACAGCTAGATATGATAGCCCTCTGGAGAAAACCTAATAGCAATAAAAAAGACTGTACCTTTTTTTTCAGTTGAAAATGGAACCTTTACAAATATTTGCCATGTATTAGGGCATAAAAATCTCACAACCAAATGCAGAAAACCAGAAATATTAAATGCATTCTTTTCAGTTCATAATGTAATAAAAATTATATTCAATAAAGGCATAGATACATAGATTAAAAATTAATTGGAAATTAAAGTAAAGAATGAATTGGTCAAAGAGCCAATCATAAAAGCAATCAATAATTTCATGAAAAAGAATAACAATGAGACAAAATACCAAAAATTATGGTATGCAGTCAAAGTAGTAGTTAGGGAAAAACTTAGATCTCTAAATGTTTATATCAACAAAATAGAGAAAAAGCAGATTAATGAACTGAGCAATTAAAAAAAAACAGAACAAATTAAAAATCCCCAATGAGGTAGCAAACTGGAAATCCTGAAAATCAATGGAGAAATGAATAAAATTGAAAATGAGGAAACTGTTGAACTAATAAATAAAGCTATTGAGCTGGCTTTATAAACAAAAAACAATAAAATAAATAAACCATTTGTTAATTTGATTTAAAAAAAAAAGAAAGAACAAAAACAAATTACCAGTATCAAAAATGAAAAGAGTAGATTTACCACCAATGAAGAGGAAATTAAAGCAACTAACAGGAGCTGTTTTCCCAGTTATATGCCAATAAATCTAACAATCTAAGTGAAATAGATGAATCCTTACAAAAATGTAAATTGCCCAGATTAACAGAAGAGGAAATAGAATACTTATCTATCTTAGAAAAAGAAATTGAACACACTATCAATGAATTTCTTAGAAAAAAGTCCCCAGGACCCAATTGAGTCACAAACACTAAGATTAATTAATTCCAATACCATATAAACTATTAGGAAAAAAATAGGCAAAGAAGGAGTCCTACCAAATTCCTTTTACAACACAAATATATTGCTGATACCTAAACTAGGAAGAGAAAAAGCAGAGAAAGAAAACCACAGACCAATTTACATAATGAATATTGATCAGAAGTTTTAAAATAAAACGCTAGCAAGGAGATTATAGCAATATGTCACAAAGATAATACACTATGACCGGGTGGAATTTACACCAGGAGTGTAGGGCTGGTTCAATATTAGGAAAACTACCAGCATAATTGATCATATCAATTATAAAAACAACAACAATCATATGATTATCTCAATAAATGTAGAAAAAACTTTTGGCACAATGCAATACTCATTCCTATTAAAAATACGAGAAAGCACAGGAATAAATAGAGCTCTCCTTAAAATGATAAGTTTGTTGCTCAGTCATGTCTGACTTTTCATGACACCATTTGGAGTTTTCTTGGCAGAGATTTTGTAGTGGTTTGCCATTTCCTTCTCCAGCCCATTTTACAGGTGTGGGAACTGAGGCAAATGGTGTTAAGTAATTTGCTTAAGGTCACACAGCTAGTAAGTATCTGAGGCTAGATGTAAACTTAGATCTTCCTGACTCTAGGCCCGGTACTGTATCCATTGCACCACCTAGCTACCCATAAAAATGATAAGTATGATAAGTAGTAATGATAGATAAAATTGATAGTAGATGAAATAAGTATTATCTACCTAAAACTATCTGCAAACATTATCTCTAATAAGGAAAAGCTAGAAACCTTCCCAATAAGATCAGGGTGAAACAAGAATGCCCATTATCACCACCATTATGCAATATTGTACTAGAAATGCTAGCTTTAGCAATAAGAGGAGAAAAAGAAATTGAAGGCATTAGAATAGTCAACAAGGAAATAAAATTATCACTTTTTTTTTTTTTGCCTTTTTTGGAGGGCAATTGGGGTTAAGTGATTTGCCCAAGGTCACACGGCTAGTTTTTGCATTTGAACTCAGGTCCTCCTGACTCCAGGGCTGGTGCTCTATTCACTGCGCCACCTAGCTGCCTTGAAAAGTATCCCTTTTTGCAGACAAAATGATGGTGTACTTAGAGTATCAACTAAAAAACCAGCTGAAATAATTAAAAACCTTAGCAAAGTTGAAGGATATAAAATAAATCCATACAAATCATCAGCATTTCTATATGTTACCGACAAAGTCCAGCGGAAGAGAGAAATTTCATTTAAAATAACTGCAGACAACATAAAACACCCAGAAGTTCGCCTGCAAAGACAAATCAAGGAACTATATGAATACAATTAGAAAACACTTGACCAAACTATATGAGCTGGCTGTTTTCAGAAGAAGACATCAAAGCTATGTAAAGTCATGTGAAAAAAATGCTCTAAATTACCATTGATCAGAGAAATGCAAATTAAAACAACTCTGAGGTACCATCTGATACCTATCAGATTGATTAATATGACAGAAAAGGAAAATGATTAATGTTGTAGGGGATGTGGGAAAACTGGGACACTAATACATTGTTGGTTGAGTTGTGAACTGAAGAGCAATTTGGAACTATGGCCAAAGTGACCCAGCAATACCACTACTAGGTCTGTATCCCGAAGAGATTAAAGAAAGAGGAAAAGATCCTAAATGTACAAAAATATTTATAGCAACTCTTTTTTGGTGGCAAAGAATTGGAAATTGAGGGAATGTCCCATTGATTGGGGAATGGCTGAGCAAGTGTGGTATATAATTGTGGTAGAATATGATTGTACTGTAAGAAATGACAGGCAGGATGCTTTCAGAAAAACGTGGGAAATTTTACATGAACTGATGCAAAGTGAAACAAACAGAACCAAGAAAACATTATACATAGTCACAGCAATATATCTATATCTATATCTATATATCTATATATATATCTATATATCTATATACATATACATATGTATTTTGCTTTTTGGACAGGGGGAGGCAGGGCTATTGGGGTTAAATGACTTGCCCAAGGTCACAAGGCTAGTAAGTGTTAAGTGCCTGAGGTCGGATTTGAACTCAGGTCCTCCTGACTCCAGGGCTGGTGTTTTTTACTGTGCTACCCAGCTGCCCTTAGTCACAGCAATATTGTATGATAATCAACTGTTAATGACTTATTTATTCTCAGCAATACAATGATCCAAGATAATTCTGAAGGACTTATGATGAAAAATACAATTTACCTCCAGAGAAAAAAAACTGAATACTGATCAAAACATACTTTTTAAAAAACTTCCTTTATTCTTTTTTGAGGTCTCATTTCTTTTGCAACATGGCTAATATGGAAATATATGTTGCATGACTGCACATTTATAATTGATATCAAATTCCTTGTCCTCTCATGGAGAGGATAGGGAAGGAATAAAGAGAGAAAATTTATAGCTCAAAGTTCTAAAAAATGAGTGTTAAAAATAGTTTTTACAAGTAGTTGGGAAAAAAAGTTAAAAACTAAAAAGGGAAAAATTCAAAAAACTAAAAGGGGAAAAAGTATGAAGACCAGTCATAACATTTGGTGAGAGAAGGTCAATCATAAAATTTGGTGATTTACATATTTTGATTTTTTAAATGAATAATGTACTTAGGAATAGACATATGTAATAATAATAATAGCTAACATATATGCATTTATATATATGTATATATGCACATACATATTCCTTACTATGTGCCAGGCACTTTTACAATTATTATCTTATTTGAGCCTCACAATAATCTTGCAAAATAAGTACTATTATCCCCATTTTACAGAAAAAGAAACTGAGGCAAATAGAGGTTAAGTGACTTACTTAGGATGTATTATGCAGCTACTAAGTGTCTGTGATTGGATTTGAACTCAGGTCTTTCTGACTCTAGATCCTGCTCTATCCATTGTGCCAACTTGCTGCTTGTATTCTTTTAGAACTTTAAAAACTAATTTTATTCTTAACTTAGCACCAAATAAAATGTACATTTCCAAATAAATAATAGAACAGAAAAAAATAAGATTGCATATAAAACTGAATATCTCTATTATGCATAGTTGTTTTTCTTTTAAATGTGTAATGAACTGAACACAACTTTCAAAGTTGTTTTACTTGACTGTGACTCTCTGACTTTGCATTTGTTCTCCTCTGTACTTTAATAAAAGTGCTTCTATGACCCTGTTTTCTTCCTTTTCAGGTCCTTTATCCCAAACCTCTCCTTTTGCTTCCTCCATCCCCCCTACTGAAAAAAGACAGAAGAAAAAGTTGTTTTGAACAAATATGCATAATTAAACAAAATTACCCCTTGTTGAAAAAATTTGCAATATGCATTATACTCAATTCAGAAAAAATAAACTGCCATTTTGGTTAGATATATGTAATATAATAAAAATGTAGTGCCTTTTAAAAAAGCATAATGCTTTGGTAGTAGTAAGAAATGCAAAATAGTGCAAGATTTATCAAATCTTAAGCAAGATTGTAAGGCTGTTTACTGTTTTGCAGTTCTTAGCTATTTACATGAACAAAATAAAGTATTGGTCAAAGTAGTTTTAAAATGAGTACAAACTTGATTTAATAGGTTTCAATAAAGTGTCCTATGCACCTTTCCATCTATCTGCCCTTGCCCCTCTTAGAACAGCACCTTCCTAACAGTACCTCAAGAAATCATCCACTAGTTCCTGGGGCAATTAATTCATTCTGTTTTGGAACTCCCACCCTGGGCTGAGCTGTCTAGATTGAAGAAGTGAGTACAAATTCAACAAACTAATCATATGTAGTTGATACCAGACCATACCATGCTTCACACCCTGTCTAGCATCTCACTTGAGCCATCTTGCCAAATGCCCTGCTGTTGCATGTACACTTTCTCCATTATTTCCCCTTCCCAGTGTTCTGTCTTTTTCTCTGAACACAGTAATTAATCAATACTACCCTACCATCTAGAAGGGGCAGGTCAAGAAGTGGCCCTGTGGTCCAACTCTCTAATCCTGTGACTCCCCAGAACAAAGATCCTCTCCCTGGCCACGATTTTCTTACATGTGTTATTTACCACTATTAGAATGTAAACTCTTTAAGAGTAGGGACCATTTCTAGGACTTAGTACAGCGTCTGGCACATAATGCTTAATACTTTTCATTCATTCAATAACCAATATTTAGAAATATGGAATTCAAGTTACCTTAAAAAACTTTTAATGATTATCTAAAATCATAGCTCCTTTAGATTGACATTGTACTGTTACCTAACAGACATTTATTGGACACTTACTACGGGCAAGACATAATGTGTTATGTTGTGGGGTATGCAAAGTTGTATGGAATAGGTACCCTATTCCCCAAGAATTTACAATATAGTAAGTAAGATGGCTCATTCACCAATAGTGACAATACGAAGTAAAATATGATAAATGCATCATAGAAATAGAAAGATGCGAGAGTTCTGGGAATGGATGGATGACTTTCAGTCTGCAATACAGAGAAGAAAATGACATTTGAACTGGACCTTGCAGATTTCAACAGGAAGATATTGAGGGAAAGACATTCTTGACTTTTTCCAGGAAAGGCAGAATGCAATTATATCCAACCAAGTCACCACTGGAGGACAGCACAGGATGTATACAGAACCAGTTCAAATACCTTTCCCATGATAGGTGCTCAAGGAGTGTCTGTTAAATTAATAGTACAATGTAAATACAAAATAGCTTAGTTTGGCTGGAACAGAATGTTAAGCAAAGGGTTAGTGATGTAAGATGTTTGGAAAGGTCAGGTTAGTTCAGATTATAAAGGAAGGAAGGAGGGAATGAACAAAGGAAACATGCATTTATCAGGTGCCTGCTATATGCCAGGCACTAGGCTAAATGCTTTATAAATATGATCTCATTTGATCCTCACAATAACCCTGGGAGACAGATGTTACCACAGGTAGGTGCTATTATTTATTTTACAGTTGAGGAAATCAAGATAGAGAAGTTAAGGGACTTTTTTGAAGTCAAAAATCTTATAAGTATCTGATGTGGGATTTGAATTCAGATCTTCCAACTCCAGACCTAGAACTCTATCCCTTGGTCCACCTAGCTACCTAGGTGCCTTGAGCATGACAAGTGCTCAATAGATATTTGATAAATGAATAGTACAATGTCATCCCAAAGTCCACAATTTTAGATATATTAAATCTTTAAATATTTTAATGGAACCTGAATTTCATATTTCTAATTTTTGTTTATTAAATGAATGAAAAGGCACATATTAAGACACTTTGGACCAGTCACTGTCTTATGTACAGAGAACAGAAATCTAAATGAGAGACAGTCTCTGCTTTTTTGGAGGACTTGAATGCTAAGAAAGTTGAATCTATAATAACAAAATGAGTTCAAAGTGAAGGCATTTAATGAAATAGCATGTTAAGAAGCAATAAAATGTTTCTCCCACCAACTTGTGACAGACTCTCATGTATACACAAAGCATCAGTTGAGAAGAGTAGACAAGGAACATTTGTGTTCATGGTACAGTCATAGAAAGGCAACTCTTAACTGTGACATTGCAGGACCACTGATGTCTCACCCCACTTCTCCTTCCAGGGCTGCTCCCCAATAGGGATACTATTCTTCTTGATTTATAGAGCCCATGCTAGTCAAGTAGCTTCTGCCAGATTCTGGGTATGTCACTGCCTGTCTAGTTCATCTGAAATCTTTGTCTCCTCCTCAGGGGGAAAAAAAATATGTGCTGTCATATCTCATCAGCTGAAGGGCCTGTTTTAAACACTTCTAGAGACAGAAGAAAACTTTTGTCCTAGGGACAGAAAAAAGGATTCCCAAGAATCTTGACTACTGAGGCTTCTTCTTTTTTCAGCAGGAGATTCTCACCTCTAGGCAAGTTTCTTAGACCAAAGAACTGGGTGGCTACAATTGTCCAGTGGCCTTAGATTTAATCCTTTCTTTGGATTACTCCCCTAAATCTAGGATTTGAGTGTCTGTCAGAGAGCAACTTTATGGTGATCATTCCAGAGAGTTTCCAATTTTCAGTGTCTGAAAACTGGATAGTGATTATTTGCCCAACAACTATCAAATGACTGTTTTTCCAGTGCTAAATCTCTTTTGTCCTCTCAGGCAGAAAAATGGGTAGAGAAAAAGCAGAGAGGAAAACTAAGACCAAGGAGGAGATTATTGTCTCTGACCCTTGTCTAATCACCTTCTTGGCATTTTTGTACACAAATGTGGTCATTTAAAGTCTGAAAGGGGCTTTGCCTCCCACTATCATCCTATATCTCTCCTTTTCCCTGCCATATGTCTCCCTAGTGAGTCAAGGAACATTAAGTGCCCAGTTTATGAGAAGCACTGTGCTAAACTCTAGGGATACAAAGAAAGGCAAAAAACAAAACAGTCCCTGTGTTCAAGGAGTTCACAGTCTTATTAATGAGGGAGACAACATGCAAATGACTTTGTGAAAACAAGATTTATACAGGATAAACTGGGGATAATCAACATAGGGAAGACAATGGTATTAAGAGGAACTGGGAAAGTCTTCTTGTCGAAGATACTTTAATTGGGCTTTGGAGGAAGCCAGGGAGGTCAAGAGATGGAGATGAAGAGGTGGAGCACTCCATACATGGGGGAAAGCCTGTGAAAATCCCTGAGTCATGACATGGAGTGTCTTTCAAAAGAATCATCAAGGGAGACCAGTTTTACTAGATAACGGAGTACATGTAGAGGATTAAGGTGTTAAATGGCTGGAAAGATAGGAGTAGGCTAGGTTATAAAAAAGCTTTGGAAACCAGAGGAATTTATATTTGATCCTGGAGGTAATAGGGAGCCATTGGAATTTATTGAAGGGGGTAGTGGTGGCATGGTGAGACCTGTATTTAGTAAGGTCAGTTTGAAAGCTAAGTGGAGAAGAAATGATAGGCATTTATTATAGCTAAAATGGAATTTGTTATCTTGATTCCTAAATTTGTTTCTCCTAATTTCCCCATTTAGGGGAAATTAATTAAGAAGACCACTTTCAGGGTGGCTAGATGGTGCTGTGAATAGAGCACTGGCCCTGGAGATAGGAGGACCTGAGTTCCAATCCAGCCTCAGACACTTAACATAAAACTAGCCATGTGACCTTGGACAAGTCACTTAACCCCAATTGCCCTACCTTAACCCCTCCAAAAGGCAAAAAAAAGACCACTTTCTTCCCAAATGCCAAAGAATTTTATATTTAATCTTGGAGGTGATCTTGAAGAGGTATAGCATTAGGATTAGGGGTGCTCAAGGCCCCAGAATACCAACATGACAGGTCCTGCCAAATGAATTCAACTCAAGTCTTCTCTCAGCCAAAGAAGAGCAAAGTTTATTACAAGTTCACCATATTGGATAGACTCTTAAGGAATCTTGGTATCTGTGACGCATTGGGCAAGTAGGACAGAATCATCTGACACAGAGTAAGTCTGTACTAGATCATTCTATGGTGCTCTCACCCCCCATAGAGGCAAGATGGGTTCCTATATACAGAAAGGTTGTGGAAGGAATCTAGGGGTGGTCTAGAGGAGGAGTTTGGGGAGGGTCTTCAGGAGTCAGATGAGGTCATACTCCAGTAACGAGTTTGGGGAGAGTCTTCAGGAGGAATCAATGAGGTCAGACTCCAGTAAATGAATGATTAAGGGTGGGAAGTTGCTGGACAAAGGAGGGATAGAGATTTGGGCAGAGCCACAGTGAAAGGCCAATGGCCTCAGGCAAATGCCTTATGTGGGAAGTTTCAAGGAGGGCTCAAGAGGGTTCCCAGAGCCTGCACCTCATCATTGTTCAGCCTTGGCTTCCTGGGAACAGAGACTGTGAAGGATAGAAGACATTGTCTGTTTGTGGCTTTGTTAAGCCTTGACTTCCCTGGAACAGAGACTGTGAAGGATTTGGTGTGGACTGGATGCTGTGAGCTTCAGCATGGAACAGAGACTGCACAGAGAGTTGGACAAAGTTCTGGGAGCTGTCTGCCTTTGAATCCAGGTGACAGTTTGGTGAATCCAGGTAGGATCTGGGACCATGGAAGGGGATTTAGGGAATCCAAGAAACCATCCCGAGTCAAGCTGAAAGAAGACTTTACTTGGATACTGCGTACTGACTGAGAAATTGTAAATTTACTAGTGAGGGTCTGTGTATTTTCTTATGATTAAATAGTGAATGATGAAGGATGATTGAATGATTAAGTTGATTGAATGATTGATTGACTAAATGATTGTACTTAGTGATTGATAACTGAATAAGTGACTGATTGAGTTAACTTAGTGTGCCCCATGAGTGGAGAATTTTGACTATTGTACTTTGTGTTCCTTGAGGAGGCAAACCTCCTTAAGGATGATTGAATGTTTGAGTTATTAAATGATTGTTCTTTGTTGAAAACTTTGTGACTACTGTGGTGGAAACTATGTGGCCATTTTCTGTGATAAGTTGTTGTGAATGCTGTATTTTGATTTTCTGTGATAAATTGTAACATTGTGAATACTGTACTTTGATTTACTGTGAATGTTTTGCTTTGATTTATTATGGAATAAATAGAGTGTTCACTATACTGTGTAATCAGAACCTTAAAAGCGGCGCACAGTAGCATTTTTCTGAAAAGCTGCTAGTGCTTGGCTTTACATATAGTGTAGTCGGCAAGATTACAAAGTATAGTGCCTCTATTTGTTCCAGGATCCATGGCCATTTGGATTGAGATTGTAAAGTCAAGGATCCTGGAGGGGTGGAATGTAACAGTAATGAGATTTGAAGTTCCTTTTCTATTGCTAAACTAAGAAGTACTTAGCACCTAATTCAGATTAAGCCTCTGATAAAGAAACAAAAGGCATGAATTCCTGTCTCCTGTTGCTGATGTAACAGGAAGTGGCTGAATAGGGAGGGGCAATACTGTATGTAAGGAAAAGCCCCAGAGAGGGAGAGACAGATCTTCTTGGAACAAGTTTCCTGGAGGCAAAAGCTGCTGCCACTGGAGAAAGAGAGAATTTCTCTCCAGAGCATCTGGAGGCTGGGCTGCTACTGCTGGACTGAGAATTGAGAAGAAAAATGAGAATTGGTAACTGAGTCAGATCTTCTTGGAGCAAACTCTGTGGAGGCAGAAGCTGCTGCCACTGGGGAAGCTGAAGAGGAATTAAGGAGGCTGAAGAGAAAAGCCCCTCTCAGGCTGAAGAGAATGATTTTGATCTTGGAAACCTGGATGGAGTGATTTTGATTCTGGGAACCAGCTGAAACTTAGGACTCTTGAGTCTGAGGGCCAGCCGGAGCTGCCAGAAGATTGAGGAAGCATAACCATGATGCTGGTACTTTTCATGAACTTGTTTGTGGCTTTATTGAACCTTGACTTCCTAGGGACAGAAACTGTGAAGGATTTAAGACATTGTCTGTTTGTGGCTTTGTTAAACCTTGACTTCCCAGAAGCAGAGACTGTGAAGGATTTGAGATGGACAGGACACTGTGAGCTCCAATGTGGAGCAGGAACTTCAAAGAGAGCTCAAGGGGGTTCCCAAAGCCTGCACCTCATCAATATGGAACCCCTAGAGTCTATTAAATGGTGTGTGTGTTTACGTGGGGTGTGTGTGTGTGTGTGTGTGTATGTGTGTGTGTGTATGTGACATAGCCAGACCCCTGCTGTAGGATCTAAGGTGATAGTAGATAGAAAGGAGAATCGTAAATGAGGTTCTACAGGTGAGAAGGTGTTATGGATATTGATGATAAGGACTGGGAGATGATAACAAATGGTCAGTTTTGAATTCAAATGAGAGGAGAATATTGTGTGATGGTGACGTCAGTAAGTGGTAAGAAATAGTACCAACCCTATATGTTAGCTCCATGAGTTGTGGGAAGTGGGAAGAAAGAGCAACCTGTGTTGAGGAGAATTTTTTAAGGGAAGTAATATTATCACCAGAGGAAAACAAGCTCCTTCAATTCCAAATTCATTGCTCTTTCCATGATAACAAGTTCTTCCATCCCTTTTTTTTTTGTTATTTGATATTTGATATTTGTAGTCCTATGAATTTATAAGTTATTATTGAATGAAAAAATTTTGGGGGTTTTTTTTTAAGGACATATGTTGGAGCAATCATTGACATCAAGTATCACATTTATTAAGAAACTTTGAAAGTATTTTTTAAATGTTTGATAGGCTACTTTGATTTCAAAAGTATACTTTAAAATAGATCTTAAAATCTTCATTTTATATTGACCATTTTGTTTTCAATGAAGTGCTGGTATTAATGTTCCTAGCATAGTGTTGCATACATAATAGATGTTCAATAAAACTTGTTGACTTATTTGGGGCTTCAATTTTATTAACAAAGCTTACTTTCCTGTCTTCTATATAAGGCTTATAGCAGTTATGAATGACAAAAGTTGACCTCTTACATTTTTTCTTCCTGATTCTTCCTAAAAAGTTGTTATTTTGTAATAAAATCCTCCTTCATTCATGTGAAAAAATAGTCCCTGTAGTCCATTAGTCATCTACTTCTTGAGTTCTTAAATATTTCTTTTTAAATATTCCTCAAATGTTGCTATACAGTGATTTTAAAGGAGTGTAATAAGGAGTCTGGTGATAAGGATTTTCCAAAGATCTGAATACTATCAGTCGTATTATGTACAGTCAGATCTCTCAATCAGTAAACATTTATTAAGTGCCTACTGTTGCCAAGCACTGTGCTAAGCCCTGGGGATACAAAAAAAAAATGCAAAAGACAGTCCCTGCCCTCAAGGAGCTCACAATATAATGTCAGAGATGATATACAAACTGTAGACCCCTCCCCAAACCATTTTGAACCCTCAGGATCTGAGAAAGGTCTAAAACCTGTATTGGCCAATCAGGAGAGGCATTGTGGCTCACTCTGAGCTTAATCTACCATAATGCTTTGCAATTTTTTGGCATTACAGACATGCCTTGCTCTCTGAGTGAACTCAAAATGCTCCTTCCTGTGTCAACACTATGAGGCTGACCAGAGAATTCTTTTATTAATGACTACTAAGGACAAAGTGCCTTGACCAGACCTTAACTTTAATAAATGGGAGTTTTTTTATTTTACTCTTTTATGGACATATACTATGTTATGTCATGTTAATGGTAAATTAAACACAGATATCTTGGGTTGTAATTTCAATTGACACTTTGTCAACTCTTATCTTATCGTACTTGAAATCTATTCACTTAAGAAAATTCCTTTCTTGTACTATGATTAAACATATATGGAGATCATGAATTTGAATAATACAGATATGCTGATTTGGGATCATTCTAAAACCTATATAAGGATTCTCATTCTTTTATTAGACAGTCAAAATTTATGTTTTGGCTCCATGTACGTGTATCTGATAGCTTTCAGGGAATAAAGCAATATGAATTTATATATCACCTAGCCAGTTTGCCTCTTTTAAACAAACTTTCAGATCAACAAAACAAATATAAACAAATCAGTTATATACAAGATAAATAGGAAATAATTAACAGAGAGAAGGCTTTAAGATTCGTTAGGGAAGGCTTCCTATAAAAGATGGGATTTTATTTGGGACTTAAAGGAAGTCAGTTAGGCAGAGTTGAAGAGAAAGAGTGTTTCATGTATGAACCTTAACCAGAGAAAATAATCTGGAGTTGAGAGATGATGTGTTTTGTTTACAGAAAAGGTAGGAGACTAGTGTCACTGTATTGAAGAATTCTTGTCTGGTTATAAGATAGAATAAAACAGAAAAGGTGGGGGTGGGGGTGGGAATAGGGAAGAGGGAGGGCTTTGAATGTTAAACAAAGGATTTTGTAGTTGGTGCTGGAGGTGATAGGCAGTTACTGGAGTTAATTGAGTGGATGGGTCACATGGTTAGACTGAGCTTTAGGAAAATCATTTTAGTGGCTAAATGGAGGATGAATTGGAGTGGGGAGAGACTTGAGGTAGGCAGATCCACCAGCAGGCTATTGCAGTACTCCAAGAATGGGCTGATGAGGATCTGCCCTGAACTGTTGGCAATATTAGAGAAGGTGAGTCCAGGATAACTCCTAGGTATCGAACCTGAGGGACTGGGAGAATGGTGCTGCTCTCTACCATACAGATGGGGTACAGGCTCTGGGAAACCCCTTGAACTCTGATTGAATTTTCCCATTTGATGAGGCATTTACCTGAGGCCATAAGCCTAATGAGTTAAATTTTGAAAATGTTGAGTTTCAGACATCTACTGGACATTCAGTTAAGGTGTCTGTAAGGCAGTTGGAGATATGAAATTGGAGGTAGGATAGGTAGATTTGAGAATCAACAGTATAGAGAAGGTAATTAAATCCACAAGAGCTGATAAGATCACAAAGTGAAGAAGAAAAGGAAGGAGAGAAAAGGTCCCAGGACAGAATACTGAAGGACACCTACATTTAAAAGGCATAATGTAAATGAGGATCTAGCAAAAGAAACTGAGAAGGGGCAATCAGGAAGGTAGGAGGAGAATCAGGAGGGATTAGTGTTCCAGAAACCTAGAGAGAAGAAAGTATCAAAGAGGAGAGAGTGATCAACAGTGTCAAAGGCTGAAGAGATGTTCTAAAGAATAGAGACTGAGAAAAGGCTATGGAATTTGGTAACTAAAATATTATTGATAACTTTGAAAAGAACAGTTCTGGTGGAATGATAAGATTGGAAGCTGGATTTTAAGGGGTTAAGAAAAGATGAGAAGAAAAAGTAGAAGCACCCATTTGATGGCTTAAAAAAAAAGTTTAGTTACAAAAGGCAGAAGAAATGATAGCAGAATCAAGTTTTTTTTTTTTCAGGATAGAGTCATAGGTATATTTGTAGGTCTTGGGGAATGAGCCAGTAGACAGAGAAAGATTGAAAACAAGTAACAGAGTGGGGGTGACAGAGGGGCAGTCTGTTGGAGGAGATGGGATAGAATCAGATCATTCCAACAAGCAGAGGGGTTAGCGTTGGTAAGGAGTAAGGCCATTTCTTCCTATAAGGAGGAGATAGTGACAGAAGGCATATAAGTGATAGGCAATGAGGAAGAGAGGAGAAGAGGGAGCTCAAGGTGAATGGCCTCAATTTTTTTCCTGTAAATTATGAAGCAACATTCTCAACTGAAAGAATGGGAAGAAGGGAAGTCATGGGAGGTTTGAGGAGAGATGGAAAGTTTAAAAGAACCAGTATATTAGGAGTGGGATAGTGAGTTGATAAGGGAGTTGTAGAAAGATTGCCTAGTAGCTGTGAGGGCCCAGTTAAAGCTGTGCAACATAAATTTGTAGCTGACCAAATCAGGATGGTTGCATGATTGTCTCTACCTTTGTTCAGCAACACGTATGTGTATCAACAATGCAGCATTCACAATGCCTACAGTAACTATAAGTATGCTGATATGATTATTAATCACAAAATGTAGCAGGCTCTCTACATGAGAAATCAGCTAGAGCATTTATTTAAATACCAGAAAACTGAGTGCCAAAACCAGAAAGTCAAAGCCAAAACAGTAGTTATGAATTTGGCACATGTAGTTAAAGTAGTAAACACCCACATTCTCAAGCCTTCGAAACAGGACAGACTACCTTAGGCAAAGATCCTCCTCTCCTCACTCACGGCAACTGCTCAGCAGCTAGGCAGCTTTCTTCCAGCAGCTCCACCCCCCCCACAGTTCACATCCCTGGCAGTCCTCAGCAGGAGTCCTTAGTAGAGATTCTGGCAGGCTCAAAGAAAAAGGAGTTCGGGCTGCAACCGCAGCCACTGCCTCTGCTGCTGCTTCCAGTCACCACTTCACGGACGCTAGCTTGGTTCCGGTTTTCTCTTGCTCCACCTCTTCCTGCTACATCAGCAAGTTCAAGGGGCATGGAAGATCTTCAAATCCCAGTATCATTACAGTATGGAGGAGTGAAGGGGGTGAATGTGGGGAGTGATCCAAGGCTGAGACTTGGCATGGCATCATCAATGATATGATAGGATTTTGGAATTTGAGAGGAGGATGGTGTAGAGAATTGGTTCACCAAGGGGGCAAGATGGGGAAAAAAAGAGAGTGACTAGTGCAGAGGAGATGACCTAGGAGAAAATTGAGAGAACTGGTGGAGGAATTGGAGGTCATGGTGTGTATGAAGAATAGGATTTTGTAAGGGAAGGCCAGAGGGAGAAGTGCAAAGCCAATTGATTATGGTCAGAAAGGAGAATTTCAGAATTCTTGAACATGGAACTGGTGCATTTGTGGGTGATGGCAAGATCAAGAGTACTAACATCGACCATTTTTGTGTGTGTTTGAGAAGTGACTTTTGGGAAGTTACTAGGTTATACGTGTATTTCTAAAAAATAAGTGATAAAGAAAACTCTGACAATAATGTATTTTCACATGGATGTATTCAGTGATAGTTGTTAGTTCAGCTGTACAACTTTATTTCACACTTCTTAGTTTGTTGTTATATTTCCAAGGAGACATATGGTCTAGAATTATAAGAAGTCTTACAGAACAAGTTATGATATTAACTAATATTTGCATTCTTATTCTCTGTGGTTTGTAGTTGCTGACTCTTAAACCTTTATACTTGGGATACACACATACATGTAAGTATATATGTATGTATGGAAAGGGTAAAATATTAGCAGGTTTCCTTGTCTGACAGTGGTACTCCTTGCTTTAATCACAAAATTATTTGTATAGCATTAAGTGTCCTGCTGTGCATGTCTCCTAAGGGAAAGCTGCTAGGGGCCAGCTGTGAGACATCCATCCTTGCCAGTACAAGGTAATTCTCATTTCCAGCCTAATTTTTGGAGCATGATGTGGAGAACCTTTTGTTCAAAGAGGATCAACCTTCCTTTTGATCACAAGTCTTCCATCTCTTGTTGTGACTGTCCTTGAGGGAAAGGGAAGAAGTAAGGGAGAGGAAGGCTCCTGCTGCATCTGTTTCCTGCTTAATCTCCACCCTTCAGAGGGAAGAGGAGTCATGAAATAGAGTTTCCAATATGAACATCTGACCATGTGCCATCCATCTGATACTGCACTTGCCTCTTGATCTCCAACCTCCTT
Organism: Pseudochirops cupreus; assembly: GCA_028627135.1. Classification (NCBI taxonomy): domain Eukaryota; kingdom Metazoa; phylum Chordata; class Mammalia; order Diprotodontia; family Pseudocheiridae; genus Pseudochirops; species Pseudochirops cupreus. The sequence goes on from CM053581.1 coordinate 113,041,431, forward strand.
TGGGAAGAGGAATGGTGCCATCCACTCAATGATGAACATTCTGCAATCTTTATGCTGATGATTCTCAAATCTATCTGTCCTGCCCCAATCTCTCTGCTAACTTCCAATCTCATGTCTTCAACTGCTTTTCAGACATCTTAAACTAGATATCCCATAGACATTTTAAACTCAATATGTCCAAAACTGAATTCAGCATCTTTCCACCTAAATTCTTCTTCCTCCTAACTTTTTATTACTGTCCCTGAAGCTCACCATATAGAAGTTATCCTAGAATCTTTATTACCTCTAAACACTCCCCTCCCCCCAATCTGTTGCCAAGACTTGTCAACTTCATTTTTACAACATTTCTCCAAACAAACATGTACAATCAAGCTACATACAGAATAAGTAGAAAATAATTAAAAGAGAGGCACTAAAACTAAGGGGGAGTGGGAAAAAACTTCCTATAGAAGATAGGATTTTCATTGGGACCTAAAAGAACTCAGAGAAGGTGGTAGGCAGAGATAAGGAGGAAGGACATTCCAGGCATGGGAGACAACCAGAAAAATTGCCAGGGCCAAGAGATGGAACATCTTGATTGTGGAGCAAGAAAGAGGTCAGTAAGCAATACATCCAAGTGTGAGGTGAATAGGACCTGCGCCAGAATGGTGGCACTGTCAGAGGAGAGAAGGAAGTATATGGGAGAGATGTTGCAAAGGTAAGATTGATAGGCCTTGGCAACAGTTTGGATGGGGGTGGGATGAGAGAGTGAGGAATCCAGGACGACTCCTAGGCTGTGAGCCTGAGGGACAGTTTAGAAGCTTAATAGTTTTATGTTCAAGGACATCCTATTACTATTTTGATCTTGGTTTCCTCATTTTAGCACATACAGCATTTAGCACAGTGCCTGGGACATAGTAGGTACTTAATAAATGTTAATTGACTGACTGACTGATCTTTAAAATGTCCAGAGCAGATGTAAAACCAGTTTAATGTTACGTATACTTATTGGGGTTGACAGTACACTAATAAGACTTCTACTCGTCATTTCATGTCATCAGACTCTATAGTCTATTCAATAATACAGATATCAAACCCTCTAGGAACAAATTACCAATGTGATTCTTAAAGGTCCTGTTAAATGTGTCTCATACTGGTACTCATAACAAAGTTCCTTCACTGCTCAGACAGAGCCTGTGTGTCTCCCTCCAAGGTGGCATTTTGGCAAATCTCTGTCCATCAGCACTGCTCTCAAGTAAGCATGGAGTGCTTACATCTCCAACTTCAGGGAACACAAGAGTCTGTCCTAGTTGCAACCTGGCAGCAGGCTGATGGCTAGAACCTCTGGTTGTTTTTCATGATTGTGGCTAAGGGTATTTACAAATTACATCTAAATTCAGATTGGTTATGGATTACCTAAACGTGATGAAAGGAAACTATCAATAAAAGCTTTAGCTTATTAAACTTCATTAGCAAATGTTTATTGGTTGTTTACCAGATTTGAGGGACATAGGTCATTAGTAGTTGTTATAAGATTTGGGAACACACATGTCATTGCCAAACTATACCACTCGAATGCTTATTACAGAAAACAGCTTATATAACAAGTATTTGTTTAAGTTCTTAAAATGGAGGCTTAAAGCAAAAGGAAGTTTCTTATTCCAATTACACTACAGGTGTTATTACCTACCATATTGAATTATAGTGAAAACACTTTTTATACCTTACAGATTTGTGTGTGTGTGTGTGTGTGTGTGTGTGTTTGTGTGTGTGCGTGCGTGCTTGCGCTCGCGAGAGAGAGAGAGAGAGAGAGAGAGAGAGAGAGAGAGAGAGAGAGAGAGAGAGAGGGAGACAGAGAGGGAGACAGAGAGAGAGAAAGAGAGGAACAGTTATAGTTATAAAACTATTAGGTTTTTTCCCTTACAGACTAGGAGATTTGATAGTAAATAACTGATTAGGGACTGGCATAATAGGAAAGAGAAGATGTGAAATAAAAATAATGTGAAGAACAAGATGTGAAAAGAATTTCAGTTCACAATTTCTCATAATATCAAATTAGGAGCATCCAAAGGAGAGCAATCAGTTTGATTAAAGAAGTAACACAATTAACAAATATTGAAAGAAATAAACCTTGGTTATGCTATGACTTTGACATAAAATTATAAAATGCTATACTGAATTTAGATAATATGATTACAAGAAGAGAGGAAAAGGTATATGATTTTTCATGCAAGGTTGCCTCGCTCAGCCATGGCAGTAAGACAAGGCCCATGTGAGCCCCAAGTTGGGCTTTGCTAACTTTCTACCTCCTCTAAGCACATTAACAATTCATGTTTTAATATGTTAAGCTCTGTGTTTTCATTAATGTGCGAACTTCTTCCACTGAGGCTGACTGTATCCCCTCTAGAGCTTGGTAGATGGTATTTTAGAAATGTTGAAGCTGAAAAACTTTCTCACCTTGAAGCCAACCTGGGAATGAGACTGAATTTAACTAGGCTGGTCCTCTGACAGCAGACCACAAAGATATACTCAAAGCCTTCCCAGTTTGGTGGTACTGACTGACAAGAAAAGTGAATAAAAAGTCATACCTTTTAATCCAGTGATACTACTATCGGATATGTAATAATAGCTAGCATTTATATAGCATTTTGAGGTTTACGAAGCACTTTACATACAAACTTTTTTTTTTTGGTGAGGCAATCAGGGTTAAGTGACTTGCCCAGGGGTCACACAGGGTCTGAGGCTAGATCTGAGCTCAGGTCTTCCTGACCTTCCTCACCTGGCTGCTCCCTAACAATTTGTTTAGCCATTCCCCAATCAGTTGGAATCTACTGTTTATAGTTGTTGTTTTTTTTTACTGCTACAAATACTTTGACTACTATGAATATTTTGGTGTATATGGTGCCTTTCTTTCTGTATTTGACCTTCTTGAGGATTATGCCTAGTAGTAGGATCTCTGGGTGAAAGGAATATTTAGCAGCTTTCTCAGCATAATTCCAAATTGCTTTCCAGAATAATCAGACCAATTTATAGCTCTGTCCATGGTATATCAGTGTGACTGTCTTCCAATAACCTCACTCACCTCATGGACTATTCCCACCCTTTATCATCACTAATTTCCTGGGTGTTACGTGAAACCTCAGAGTTGTCTTCCTATGCATTTCTCTTATTATTAGTGGTTTGCACTAATCTTTCATATGCTGTTAGTAGTTTAGAATTCTTTTGAGAAAAATTGAACACAGTTTTCAGAAGAATTATGAACAAGTGATCATATAAAAATGTTTTAAGTATCCAATAACAAGACAAATAAGAATTAAGATAACCGAAATTTCACCCATAGCCATCAAATTGATGAGGTTGATGAAAAATGAAAATAGTGCTGGAGGGACTATGGGAAGACAGATCCCAATGTTAGTAGAGTTGTGTAATAAAAACAATTTGGAATCCAGATATTCCAGAAAATAATTAGGAATAATGCAAGAAAAGTAAAAATTGGATAAGTCATTATACTCAGGTCAATGATCTTGTTATTGGTTATATAATAATAGCATTTTATGTAATATTATTAGGTTTACAAAGCACCTTACATATATTATCTGATTTGATTCTGCCAGGAGGTCAAAGTCAGAAAGAAAGTATCAGATAGTATCAAAATAATCTTAGTATCATTTTTTGTGGTGGCAAATAAGTGGAAACAAAATGGATGCCTACTGATTGTTGAAGGGCTGAACAAACTATAATATATAAATGAAACACTATTATTATGCAGTAAGAAAAATAAAACAAACAAAACATAGGACCTCTTTTCAAATTAGACAACCTGCTCACGCTTATAGATTGGGTCACCTGGGGAGAATGACCTCACATTCAAGATACTCTTTAGGATTTTGCTCCTAAATCTATAATTTATGAACCCCCACCAGTGCGTTTACATTTAATATTCAGCTAGTAGATATAATTAGCTCAAAGCACAGGCATTTACTGAGATGGCATTGTAAGAACAATTAGTAACAAAATACTGCCCTTCCTCACGCCCCTGCCCCCCCCCAATAAATCTGGGAAATACTCTACACATAGTTTCAGTGGAAGGAATGAGCACATAGATGAAGAGTATAATAATAGGGGTGGCTAGGTTGCCCAGTGAATAGAGCACCGGCCCTGGAGTCAGGAGGACTTGAGTTCAAATATGGCCTCAGATACTTAACACAAAAAGCTAGCTGTGTGACCTTGGGCAAGTCACTTAATCCCAATTGCCTTACCTTCCCCTTCAAAAAAAAAGAGTATAATAACAGAGAGGCACACATGTAGGGAACATGTGTAATAGCAGGCAACTCATGCCACTGACATTGTAGGATTTTGATGTCCTTTCCCTTCTTCTGATATCATCATTCTGCTTCCCTTAGTGTATTACTTGTTGGACAGCCCACTTAGCTGAGCTTTCTTGGCTTGTTATTCTTCATCGATAAAATCCTAATGGCCTACTGATTCTTTTATCAACTCACAGAGTTCATATTGCTCAAAGCTGGCTCCTACCTGTAATGGCAATCACAGAAGTAGTTCACATCTTGTTTCAGCTGTTGAATTAACACCTTATTTAAGTTCAAGTTTCTTTTGAGCCTTGTATCAAGTCTGTTAAGAAACAGAATGTGTGAACCCCACAACTTGTGAACCCTAGAACCCATGAATTCCTGCAATAGGAAGGGAAGGAACTAATGACCATATATAAGGAGAGGCCCAGGCTAGAAACAACAGAACTGAAAAAAGGACTCTTATGATGGCAGAGTCAAGAAGGAGAAAACTTGTGGTATCTGGGCACTGTGTCTGTTCTGTCTGTGTTGATGTTTGTTTGTGATACCTTGTACAGAAGCCCTGGGATCTTACTGGAAGCCCTAAAAGAGGATTTTCTGATTATATGTTTACAGAAGTCCTGGAGGAAGGTTTTGGAGGCCCTGGGACTTTAATGATGATTTGTGCTGACCTCTTGGACCTTGTTTGTAGGTCTGTGTTGATTTCTACGTTGATGATTTGTGTTGAGTTCTCAGATCTTGTTGGTGGGTCTGAGTTGATTTCACAGGCAGATAGTGAATTGATGATGGTGCCAGCAATGTGTATGCATATTATTGTGGCTCTATTAAGCTTTGTCTTCCCAGAAATAGAAACTGTGAAGGATTTGAGGTGGACTGGACGCTGTGAGCTTCAATATGGAATGGGAACTGAATGAAAACTGGACAAGGAGCTGGACAAGGAATTGGGAGCTGCCTGCCTTTGAACCCAGGTGACAGTTGAAGCTGGGACTATGGAAGAGGAACCATGGAAGATGAGAGCCAGCCTCAAGTCAAGCTGAAAGAAGACTTTACTTGGATACTGTGTATTGACTGAGAAGATTGTGATTTACTTGTGACCTAGGGGTGGATGGCTTTTGCATTTTCCACTACCCCTTAAGAGGGTACTGAGTAGTGACTGATGAAATTGTAATTTAATTGCACTCCATGGGTCAAGGGCTTTGACTTTTGTACTTTGTGTCCCTTAAGGAGGCAGGATGATTGAATAATTGAGTTACTAAATGATTATACTTTGTTGAAAACTATGTAACCACTTTAGTAAAACTATGTGGCCATTTTAGTGATAAGTTGTCAAGTTGTAACATTGTAAATGCTGTACCTTGATTTTCTGTGAATGTTTTGCTCTGATTTGTTACTGAATAAATAGAGAGTTTGCTATACTATGTCATCAGAACTTTGAAAGCTGTTCACAGCAGCAGTCCTCTGGAAAGCTGCTTGTGCTTGGCTTTACATTTCACTAAAATGGCCACATAGTTGTTTTTTTTTTTTTACCAAAGTGGTCACATAGTTTTGAACAAAGTACAATAATTTAGTCAATCAATCACTTACTAACTTAATCATTCAATCATAAAGTACAAAAGGTCAAAGTCCTCCACCCATGGGGCACACTAAGTTACAAATCAGTTACTACTCAGTCATCAGTCACTACTCAGTACCCTCTTAAGGGGTAGTAGAAAATACACAGGCCATCCACCCCTCGGTCACAAGTAAATCACAATTTCATTAGTCACTACTCAGTACCCATGGAGAGGTTTTTTCATCTTGACTTAGGGCAGGCTTTCAGCTTCCATAGTCCTAGCTCCCACCCAAATCTAACCAACTGCCACCTGAGTTCAAAGGAAGACAGCTTCCAGCTCCTTGTCCAGCTCTCCATGCAGTTCCTGCTCCATACTAAAGCTCACAGTATCCAGTCCACATCAAATCCTTCACAGCTTCATTCACAGAGCCACAGAGAGACAAAGTACCAATACCACAGTCATGCTGCCTCTGGCAGCTCCAGCTGGCCCTTGGAAATCCTCAGCAGTTCCAGCTGGCTCTTGGAAATCCTCAGCAGCTCCAGCTTTCCCTTGGAAGTCCTCAGAAGCTCCATTCTCAAAATCAAAATCACTTTCTCCCATTCTCAAAATCAAAATCACTTTCTTCCATTCTCAAAATCAAAACCATTTTCTCCATAGAAGTTCCAGTCCAGCAGCAGCAGCCCAGTTTTCAGATGCTCATTCCAAGAAGTTCTGACTGTCCAGCTTGTGCTCTTCCTTATATATGGTATTAGTTTCTCCCCATTCAACCCCTTCCTGTCATGTCAGCAACAAGGGTTCATACCTTCTGTTTCTTTAACAAAGGCTTAATTTGAAACTAGGTGCTAAGTACCTGTTATCTTTCCAAAACAAAGGGATCTTCACATTTCATTACCATTATACTACCTTGACTGACTCTCAAGAGAGTATGCCTGTTTTTTAAAGAGCCACTAGGAGCATGATTGATTGTTTGGTCAGCCAATGGATTGCTATCATGTAATTCTGTCAAGCATGGTGGAAAAACTTCAGAACTAATAAAGTTAGAAAAGGAGATACCTCCTAAAGCTTGATTTAAGATGTTAATACCTCATTGTCTCTGTCATCTACCTTTTCCCTTTGGTATTTTCATCAGCTAGACTGTAGAGGGAGGTTATCAGTTGATCAGGGGTAACCTAGTCAACTCACCCTTCCCCCATTACATGAAGAATTAAGAGAAACATGGGAAATTTTATATGAATGGATGGAGAGCAAAGTAAGCAGAACCAAGAGAAGAATAAAGCAGCTACAATAATGTAAAAGTGAAAGAGCACTGGCTCTGTAGTTCAAATCTTTGGATACAAATCCTACTTCTGACACACTCTGTATGGTCTTGGGGAAGTGATTTAACCTCTTGGGTCTCAGTGTCATCATCTGTAAAATGTGGTCTTGTACTGAGATTCTTTTCCATTTGAAATCTATAATCCTATGAAATAGAACACTAAAAGGAAACTGAACTCAGAATAATTATAATAACTAATTTTAGTTCCAGAGAAAAGATAATGAAACAAACTTCCCTCTTCTTGGCAGAAAGATGGGAGCTGAGTGTTGAATACACTGTCAGACAAGTTCACATTATTAATGATTTTTATTTAACTGTTTTGGTTACATAGGAGAGTTCGGTTTTAGGCATAGGGATATTTGGAAATAATTGTGCTGTAAAAACAATTGGAATTAACATAAAACCTGTTTTAAAAAACCAAGGTCACTTCTACATCGCTAACAACTAATAGTTTGTATTATCCTGCTTTAAAGTTTAAAATAATTTCTCCCACAACAATTTTATGTGATAAATTATTACTTATTATTTTCATTTTATAGATGAAGAAATTGGGGCTCAGAGTAAAGTGATTTGCCCTTGTTCAATTATGTCTATGATAATGTTGGACTGTCTGCCTTAATTTCCTCATCTATAAAATGAGCTGGAGAAAGAAATAGCAAACCACTCCAGGATTTTTGTCAAGAAAACCCCAAATGGAGTCACGGAGTCAGACAAGACTAAAAATAATTGAACAACAAAAACAATTTTCAATCTTTTTTGGTCTTAAGCCTCCTTTATATTCTTAAAAATTACTGATGACCCCAAAGAACTTTTGTTTATGTCAATTATGTCTATTTACTATATTAGAAATTAAAACTAATAATATTTAAAAAAAAATATATTTACCAATTCATCTAAAATGACAATAAACTCATCACATGTTAACATATTTTTATGAAAAGCAAGCATTTTTCCAAAACAATATATATACATATGTATATTATAGTGAGAAAAGTAATATTGTTTTATATATTTTTGCAAAATTCTTTGATGTCTAACAATAGGAGACAGCTGGATTTTCATATCTGCCACTGCATTCTATCTGTTCTAACATGTTATTTTAGTTGAAGACTATGAAGAAAATACATCCTCACACAGATGCATCATTGGAAAAGGGAGGAATATTTTAATAGGCCAATAATGTATATTATTATTATGAAAATACTTTTGAATTCTCAAACCCCCTGAACGGGTCTCACACATACTTTGAGAACGACTGTACTACACCATCTATGAGATACCTTCCCTACAGTGAAGACAGTCATAGTAATTATGATGGTGGTAGGTCTAGCAGGAATGTACCTGATCGGGTCAGATAAGAGAATTTTTATCTCTTTGAATTTATAAAGGAAGGAATGAAAAACTCCATACTGAGATTCTTCAGGTAACATATATTGAATATGTTCCTACTTTGTCAAAAGTTTTTTTTTCAATTTTACATCTTCCTGATATGCCAACAGTCACAAAGCTGAGTTGTTAAAATAAAAATTCAGTATATTGAGATTCCTGTATATAGTAAAATGCATATAGTGAATAGTCAGTATTTGCTGAGCTCTGTACCAGATAGTAACTTAGTTGGTACCAAGGAACATTCTAAATTTAATCACATTATTCTCCTAACCCCACCTCCCTCCCCCAGCCATCTCCATTTTCATAGTAAAATGGTGATAACAGATGGAAACATACAGAAATAGCTTCCTTGTCACGGAACATGAGGTCAAAGCCCCCAGATCTGCTGAGTGGATTATTGGTGTTTGGATTTCACCTATTTCTGCACTAATGTTTTCACCCATTATTGTTTGTAAGTCAGAGTCAACTGTACTTTGAATAAAACAGTGAAGCTGTATTGTGATAATTAGATTCAGAAGAAGATGGAAAGCTATTCAGCTTTTACCATTCTACCCTCTTTCTCATCTTTTTCCTGTTCCCACTACAGTCAGGAGTTAGATAGAATAACTTGATCCATAGACTGATTCAAAACACCAGAACAAATGGAAATGTCCTCTCTTTTTCTTGATTCTGGTTAGTGGCTTCAGGAGAAGTAGAGAAAGTAGAAAAGTGTTTAAGTTTTAAAATAGGACAGGGCCTGTTCTCCTGGGGTAGTGGCAAAAAGATAGGACCTTGGTTCAAATTCTAGCTGTGCTACTTTTACCTGTGGGGCCTTAGTCAATGCATTTCAACCTCCTTCAGCCTCAGTTTCTTCATCTGATAAATGGAGGTGGGCTAAGGTTTGATATTTAAAGTCACTTACAGCAGAGGTGTCAAACATGATGCCAGTGGACCACATGCCTATGGCATTCCTGAATGTCCCCCAAATCAGATTAAAATGTAATTGGGAAATATTTAACAAAGTAAAATATGATAAAACATGGTTCATATCACATTTTAAAACTAAGTTAATATGCAGCCCAGATATAATATAGTATAGATTAGTGGCCTTCATTTCTATTTGAGTTTGACACAACTGAATTATAGCTCTAAATTTATGCTTCTATGCTATTTTCATTCTGTGTCTCTCTTTCCTTTTATAGCTAGACTTCTAGAAAAAGCCACTTTACACAAGTTGCCTCAATTTTCTTACCTCCCACCTACATCTTAGATTCTTGCATTCTGGCTTTTCCCTTTACCAATACTTTACTTAAAATGTTTTCTCCTGGGTTGCTAACCATTTCTTTCTTGTGAAATTTAATATCATTTTCATAGTCATCACCTCTGTAGCTTTCGACACTTAGATGACCTTCTTGCAGATGCTCTCTCCTCCCTGGATTCTCTTAATGCTCCTATGTCATTGATTTCTTTCTACCCTTTGGGATTTCTTACTTTCTCAATTTCCTTTCTTTTCAGGTTCATTATCTATTTACCTTCACCTATAAAGGTGTGTACCCATGGACTTTTATCATAGACGTTCTCTTTTCTTACTTTCTCAATTTCCTTTCTTTTCAGGTTCATTATCTATTTACCTTCACCTATAAAGGTGTGTACCCATGGACTTTTGTCATAGACGTTCTCTTTTCTTTCTTAGCAACTTCACCAACCCCATGGATTCAACTATCATCTCTGTGCAGATGACTCCTATATCTGTTTATTTCACCAGGGATCTAGTTCCATGTCTCCACCTATCTGCTTGACATTTCTACCTGGATCATGGGATTATACATTTAGAACTATAAATCTGAGGTTATCAAATCCAACTCTCTCTTTTTTCAGATGAGGAAACTGAGGCCCAGGGATTTTAGGTGTCTGAGTCAAGATTGGAACTCAGTTTTTCTTCTTGCTAAATCCAATACCATATCCATCATATCATGCTGTCCCATAGGCTTCTCAAACTCAACATTTCCAAATCAGAATTAATAGCCTTTCTAAGCCTATCCTAATTCTTATCTACCCCATTTTTGTTTAGGGCACCACTATTTCTAGTCACCCAAGCTCAGACCCAGGTATTATCTTTAACTGTTCATTCTGTCTTACTTCCAATGTTCAATCAGTGGCTGTCTTATTAATTCTACGTCCTTGACTCTTTGCAAACCTGAAAGCGCTATATAAATGCTAGCTATTGTTGTTGTTGTTAATAATAATTACAGATGAGAAGGTTGTACTAGATGACCTCCAAGACTCTTCTAGCTCTAGATTTATAATCTTGTTAATGAAAGAAAATGGCTTAATTGGTTATTATGCTCAGGATCTAGTGATGGGATATATAGCCCTATTTCTTTGAACTTTATTTGGCCATTAAAAACTTCACAAAGGCAGGGGTCAGACTTAAAATATCTTTGTATCTCCTCCAGCACCTAGCATAATATCTTGCATAATGGGTCCTTATTAAATAGTTGCTTGGTGAGTGAATGAATAAATGAATGAAACTCTTGCAAGTATGAAGGTTGGTCCTTTACTTTCTCCCTGCATATTGAATGAAATGCTATGAATTTAGGAATCCAGAATACTATGAATCATAGTGTAATATACTCCTTTCACATCTGGACATTTCATTTATCCCCAAAGGGCAGAAAATGGCATTCATGTGTGAAAAGCAGCATGAGATAGTTCTAAGGACCTGAGAGAAAACTGACCCTCATACAAATGTATTATGAGAACCTGTTTGAAAACAGTTCAAAGGCACAAGAACTGACTGAAGGTGGAGGTGGTTATAAGGCATTGTTGGTCATCAGTTCATTTACATACTGTTTTCAGGTGTTTGAAAGATATAGCTGAAACTATAAATCACAGATTTATTGGAGACCATGGGAAAATTTTATATTGTTTGTGTTATGCCTGCTCAAACTGGCTTTTGGGTTATTTCCAAACTGAGTTACAGACGGGTTATTCATGAGGAAGTCCTGATCTGAGGCATATACATACATACATACATACATATATATATATATGCATGCATATATATATATATGTATAATGATAAGAAGTTAGCTGTCTGAAGAGATAAGCTTGCTTTTTATTTCTTGAAAGAAGTAAGGCAGAGGAGAATCAGAAGGTGATAGCAATTACTTTGGATGGTGTCAGATGAGTCTAATAGACTCTGCAGATGCTGAGAGATTGTTGGAAGAAGGCTCTGCAGCTGCTGGAATCTGATTGGAGGAAAGCACAATACTCCTCATGTATTAACGTGTAGCAAGCTGGCTGAGTTCATTGCTTCTTGGTGTCGTCTACTGCCTGAGAGAGGGGAAACTTCTCAGGGCTTGTGGTCCTTTATTGACCTCCATGGTTTGTGAGGGATTCACAGAGGAAGAAAGACAGCTTTTGTATCTGCTTTGCTGTAAACTGTGCTGATTGGAGATGTTTTACTTTGCTGAGGGACAATTATAGAAAACAGCAACTTCTGCTATTTGAAGAATGGAAAAAGGTTATGTTGCCCTATTGTTATCTGCAGTTTGAGAGAGGGGAAACCCATCAGGGGTTTGCCTTCATTGTTCTTTACTGTTTTCTATGCCTTGAGAAGAGAAAACCTTTCATAGCTTCTAGAGAACAAATCTGATTTCATTGGCAAATTAAAGATAATGCTGCAGCATTACCTCAAGAGCTACTTTGGTGCCCTGAGAGTAGCAGAGAAGGAGCTTTGCTCATTAGAAAAGCAGAGAGGATCAGAACAGGTGATGGGTGCAGACTGGTTCCTTATGAGACCGCTGATAAACCAGGCAAGTAGTCCAGAATTGTGAGGCACATAGATTCCTTATTCATGTGCCTCACTTCTGGGTTTCTGTGTGTATCCAGTCTTCCCCACAGATATGTTGTTCATTGGTGGGAAAGTGTGTTACAGGTTTATGGATAAACTGTAATACCTTGATTATTCCTGCTTCTGTCTTCTATTGAGGAAAGGGTATGATTATTTCTGCTTTTACTTACTGTTGATTTAATAGTGTGATTATTCTTCCTTTTGTCTTATTGTTTAGTAAATATTTTGTTTCTAAAAGCCAATGGTATCTTTGTGACTGATTTTGTATAAATGAAAGCACAGCAGTTCAGGGGAGGAGGGCATACTTAGGAGCTACCATGATGAATAGTAGCAGGAGTATTTCTGTTCCTCACATCCAACAGTTACCCCTAAGACTTTACAACTGAATTGTAGCTATATGGCTGTCCTTTTGGAGAATCACCCCAGCCTGCCAAAATAGGTGCATATATGTTGAGTGAACCAGCCTAGGGGTGGGGGGTGGGGAGAGAGAGAGAGTGTATGAGGGTGGGGAGAAGAGGGAAGAACAGAGAGCCTGGAAAGAGTTCAGGTTGGTGCCACACTCAGGCTACAAGAAAATCATGAATTTAAGCACTAGAAGGACCGTTTGAAATAATTTAGTTCAATCCCCTCATTTTATGGATGAAGAACATGAGGCCCAGAGGGGTTAAATAACTTTTCCAAGATCATACAGAATTTGAACCCGGACCTTCTGACTCCATATCCAGCATTCTTACTACTCTAAAGAGTATTTAAATTTGATACTCTAGGTCTTGAATAAAAAAGAAGATAATAAAACTATGCCTTTCAAAACCTGAAAGTTCTTCCTGATCTTTTATTAGAAAAACATGGTATGAGATTTTATTCTTTCAGATATAGAGGATAAATTATATCTTTTGCACATGTACTGAAAAATTATAAACATTCCAATGAGGAGAATCTTAAAGGTAAGACTGGCGGTGGTGTTATCTTTATGTGGCTAGAATTTTCAAAATCCTAACTCTTAAAAACAGTTTGCCTGCAGTTAATCTCCATGTGTAAGTAGCAATTAAGAAAAAGTCAAAGTTTTCTTTTGCTAGTTCCTTGCTTTGAAATCCAGAGGGATAAAAGTAAGAAATTTTTGTAGGAAACCATTATCAGAAAGTCTCTATCTTTTAAAGCTGGATGGCTCTGAATTTATTGTGTATCTGGACTTAATCTCCAAATCTTTCATTCCTCTCTGACCTCTCCCATGCAAATATCACATTTGATCTTGTATTATAGCTATTTGTGTCTATGCCCTATTCCCCTACTGGGCAAGCATTTTATCATTTTTCATCTTTGTATACATACTGCCTTGTACTTTGTAATGATTATAATTTACTGTCTGCATATTTCACATATGTGATCTTAGGTCTTCACAACAAATTTGTTAGTTATTTAGTACAGCTACTATCATCCCCATTGTATAGATAAGAAAACAAGCTCATAGTAGCTTGCCTATGGTCACTGAGCTACTCTTAAGTGGCAGCTTGCCCATGGTCATATAACCAGTAAGCGGCAGAACCGAGATTTGAATTTTAATTTACCAATTTTAAACTCAGTGAAATCTCAACTATATCAAGCTGTAGCCAGTTAATAACTGTTTGTTCAATTTGCACAGTCATTATGCCTCAAATTTTCTCTGAATAGATTGATAGCAGGATTGGGTGTCTGTCACAAGAGGAGCCAAGCAAATTCCTATTTGAACAAGAATAGCTGCTGGGCCTAAAAGGCAGAATGCTGTCTATTCCCTCTCCACCAATAGGTCCTTCTGCCCTGGGCTCATGGATGCAGTGATAGGGCTCTATCTTGAGGGAATCTGACTACCTGAGATAATAGGCAGATTCTTTTCTCATATTATGACTTATTATATCCCCATCTTGGAGCCTCATGGAAAAATTATTTATAGCTTATGTTTGACTCATGTCTAGGGTCTTTGCAAAGAAAGGAGTAGAAAAGTACTCAACGTACAGAACTATTCAGATGTAGGACAGATACTTATTTTCTCCACACAAAAGAAATCCTTAATGTAAGACACACAAGGGTACACTGACAGAAAGACATTTGGATACCCTCTCAGGAGGTTGAGATTTAAGACCATCATCAAAACATGCAATATTTTGCAGCATTGCTGAATAGGCATTTGACATTTCATCTCTGCTTTGCACTATCCAAACAACTGTTTCCAGGTAGATGTCTTTTGGCAGACCATATCAGAGAGTTGAGTTTGTTCCCCTGGTGGCAGTATCATCTCCAATGCAGAAATTCCCCCTGGCCATCTGATTAGATTCAGCAGCTCCTGATCTTTTGAACTCACAAGAGTGAGTTTGTTCCATGTCTAGATTCATCCATCTTGAGATTGGCATTCAGACACCTCTGCTTAGGAAGCCAGGGGCCCTAAAACCCAGAGTCAGCTTGATTAGCCAAGCTCCTGCTCCAACACCCACATGGTGCCACTTACCATTTTTTTTCTGGGTGTGTGGGGAGGGAGAGTAACCATATTCTTTCCCTAATTCATTTAGGAATAGACTCTCCCAGACCTGATATGATCTATAGCCAGGTAGAGAAGATTATCTGTGACCAAAGAGGTGAGTCAATACTTTTTAAAGATCTGTTGGGTCAACAGCTCTTTCTTCTCAGAGGCCATTAAGAGGATTGCTTCATCATTTCAAAGTGATCGAGTCCTCCAGTGCTGAGTCACACATGGTTGGTTAGGAGACAGGGTAGCTCTGTCTATGACCTCTGAACAACAACCACACAGGTTTGGCTTAATTGTGTGAGGTGGGATGGGAAGGATGAGAGATACTTGCAGGAACTTGGGAGAAAGGTTGACAGTAATAACCCCCTATGCAGAATGGTAAATGTTATACACTACCCTATTTGTTCACTCATTTCAGCTGTGTCCCACTCTCTGTGGCCCATTTGGGACTTTTTTGGCAAAGATACTGGAGTGGTTTGCCATTTCCTTCTCCAGCTCATTTGACAGAAGAGGAAACTGAGGCAAACAGGGTTAAGTGACTTGCCCAGAGTGATACAGCTAGTAAGTGTCTGAGGCCAGATTTGAAGTTGGAAAGATGAGTGCGCACTATCCACTGCACCACCTAGCTGCCCATACTACCCTATACCATCAGGTAATTTGTGTGGACTTAACACTACTTACCAAGGTTATGTTAGGAGTTGAAAGAAGTTTACCCTAACGAGAATGGCAAATAAGCCTGAAGGAGTCCTTTGTTTCAAAGAAATGAAGTAATAAGAAAAAAAAAGATGAACTTAATTGAGAGGTTCTTTTTTCTGTTGGCTGGCTGCAACTGTAAACAGGTAAATGGATGTTTATACTTCTTGAAGCCTCAGTTCAGCAGAAAAGTCTTTGTGGATGTTAGCAGCAGGTGGTAAGGAGACATCTGAACAGCAATTCAGTGGTGAAACAGCAATTGGTAGTAGCAACTCAGCAGAGAAACAGCAGATGGCGGCAAGACAGAGGAAGTATCACACAGATGACACTGGTAGCCCTAAAGGAGAGCAGCAAATGGTTGCTTTAGGCAGAGACCTATTAGCTGAGACAAAATTCCAGTGTTAGTTGATTAAGAGCATTCCCTTTCTACCTGTGGCAAGGGAATTGGTGGAAGAGTGTGTACCTATGGTCTGGGGGTGGTAGGAATTTTATCTGGCTATTTACATTGCTCCTCTGCTATATTTTTTTAAAAACTTGAATTAAATTCAATTAACAAATTTAACATCAATACATTAATAACATTTAGCTCCTTTGGTTTGGTAAAAAGGGAAGCATCAGATAGAGGGTTGTTATCTGCGGTTCTGAATAGATACTGACCTGAATAGGACTTTGAACTAGATCTGCTTTTAGAATACTATCCTGAGGGGATGGGTAGATAACTTAAAATTTACATACATGTATATGTATATATTGAATAAGTATATATTAATGAAGAATTAGAGGAATATGTATATATTAGTGCCATGTCAGTATAGAAAATTTCTCTGGTTTTCTGAGCCTTATTCTTTCTTGTGACAGGTTGTCTCTGCCATATATATAGATATGTATGTATGTATGTGTGGATGTATGTATATATATATATACACACATGTATATCCCTCCTTCTGCATATACCTTTTTCTGGTATCTTCTATGTTAGAATCTTCCATGCCCCAGGTAGCATTCCTGGAGCTTCCCTGTCTGATGTGACATCAGAGTTAGGAATCCAATAAGGGATACCCTGGCTAAAACCCTGCTGCTCCCTCTAAAAGACCCAGCCCCCCTTTCTCATCTGTAGACTGTCTTGATGCCTGAGGTATATTCCCCTTAGGAGACCCACATATTACACCAAGATGGTGGCAAAAGCTTGATATAACCATGTACTAAATCCAGGAGAGAACCCTTCCTAGAACAATTGTGACCTTCTTTCCCTACCCAGGGCTCTGGTGGCATCTCTTTGAATCCTTTCCTGTCCTTTCTTAGTCCCATTTTTGAGGTATTAGATACTGTCCTATTTTGATGAATGGTTGCTGCCCTAGCATCCTACCTTTTGCTCCTCCTCCATGCTCCCAACCACGGGTATCTCCAATTAAGCTATATGGTCTTTGTTTAAATATACCAAATGACCTGTTACTTTCAGCATTGCATGTCATGTTTGATTCTTCTGTATAATCCCTATGAATTTCCAAACCCCTATAACAAGCACTAACCGCTTGGAACCAACTGGACTAGGTGTTAAAGGGGATTTGAATGTATGGAAGATAGAATCTGAGCCTTCAAAGAAACTACAGGGTAATGCAAATGTGTGAATTATTATAATACACAGTAGAATATGGCAGGTACCATAAGAGAATGCAGGCCTTTATCACCTCTCCCCATACTACTTATTGCACTAGCCTCTTAACAGATCTCCCTGCCTCTAGGCTTTTTCTTTTCTAATCAATCCTGCATATCACAGCCAAAGAATTTTTTATTTTTATTTTTAGTATTGTAGTCTTTGTGCTGTCTGAAGGTTTGGGGGTTTGTTTGGTTGAAAATGAAAGGGAGAGCAATATAATAAAGAGAACAATACTGCTTAAATTACCTATTCAGCACTGTACCAAACCAACTACTGAAAGATTACTTTACAGAGTTAGGAAAAGTAGTTATGAAACACATCTGGAGGCACAAAGGTCAAGAATCTCAAGAGAAGTGATGAAAAAAGTGGGATGGAAGCAGGGGGCCTAGAGGTACCAAATCTCACAATGTACCACAAAGCAGTGATGATCAAAATCACTCAGTGCTGGTTAAAAAATAGACTGGTCCATGAAACAGAAGTACACGACACACTGAAGTCAGCTAGCACACAGTAGCATAGTGGTTGATAAAAATCCAAGATCCCACACCCAGGGGTGGACTTACTATTCGACAATAACTTTGAAAAACTGGAGCCAGCAGTTAGGTGCAGACCAACATTTCTCACCATATGCCAAGATAACCTCCAAATGAGTATTTTGCTTAGATATAAAAGGTCACATCATAAATGAGAAGAGTAAGAAAGAAAATACCTTTCCCAGGCATAGATAATGGAAGAATTCATGAGTAAACAAGGAATAGAGATGAACATAGAAAATAAAATGGACTATTTTGATTACCTATGTAACCCTTGCCTCTACCCAAGCTGGATGGAGGAGTCTTAGGCCTGGACTGATTGCTGGACATGGAAGGAAATGTGATTCCTAATTGGTGGCAGAGGCAGCTAGTGGCATGGTAGATAAGAGTTGGATCTGCATTTAAGAATTTTTGAGTTCAGGGGCAGCTAGGTGACACAGTGAATAGAGCACCAGCCCTGGAATCAGGAGGACCTGAGTTCAAATGCAACCTCAGACACTTAACACTTACTAGCTGTGTGGCCTTGGGCAAGTCACTTAACCCTAATTGCCCTTCCTTCCCCCTCCAAACAGCAAAATAAATAAATAAATAATTTTTTTAAAAAAGGATTTTTAAGTTCAAATCAAGCTTAACTAGCTGTGTGATTCTGAATAAGTCACGTAACCTCTGTTTCCTCAACTATAAAATAGGGCTAATAGCACCACCCTTGAAGGTTTGTTGTGAAGGTCAAATGAAATGATGCTCATAAAAAGTGTCTTTCACAGTCCCTGCCCCATGGTAGGAGCTAGGTTAATGCTCATTTCCTTCCTCCCTTCCCCCTGGGGGAGATACCACAGACATGACGCCTGCAGAAGGATTTGAATTGGTCTGAGAGCTTCTTGAGAAAGAGAAAATATTGTTCCACACACATACTTTTGCAGAGGCACATGAAAAAAAAGGAAACGGCTAACATGTAGAAGAAGCTGGGTCCTTGCCTGTTCCTGATTTCTGGTGTACCTCCCTAGAGACCTTAGGGCACTATTCCCTTGAATGAAATTTTCATGGTTTGAGCAGAGATCTCATCCCACTCCTAGTGAAGACTTCATTTACTCTTGTGTATTTTCTGGTATGTTCTAATCTGAAGAATTTATCCAATTTATATTTGCTGTTTTGCTTGGATAAATGGGCTTATTCACTATTTGCTATTTGTGATGGTCTTTTATATAAACAGCATTTGGTGGGAAGAAGTTAGAATAAGGTAAGATCTGGAAAAAAGGGAAGTAACTTTTATTCTGTGAATGAGGCTCTCTCCTACTGAGTCAATATTTGAGGGGATAGATAGATGTAAATGTAACCATATAGAATGGATGTGATGTCACTGTCAGCCCCTGTATCAACAAGCACCCTAGCATACCCAGGGTGGCTGCTAGCACAGGTTCTTAGATCTGCTTTTCTAAAGGAAAGCAACTCAAAATGGGCTAACAGTCTTACTTTAATCAATCAAACAAAGATCATTTACCTAGTTCGGGGGAAAAGTCAGCACCCTGAACTTCAGAGAATACAAACACAAGTTAAAGACAGAAGTTACAAGCAGACAAAGAAACATATCAGCAGACAGGCTTCCAGTTGTCTGACCATCACATCTGTACCTAGTCAGTTACCAGACAGGGAAGCATCAACATCTGGGTTTTTCAAAGCCAGGGTGCTCAATGGCTTCCTAGAGTCTCATCTGGCCAAATCACACAACTCTTCTCAAAGTGAGCCCCAAAGCAAAACCTCACATCAGGGCGTATATATAGCCTTCTCCTGGCTCAGAGACTGTCACAGCCCTCTTGACCAACCGCCCAATCGCAAAGTAATAAGGCCTGGGCATTCCTGAAGAACAAGCCTTCCCGCCAGAGGCTCCATGTGACCACATTTAGCCTATTAGGGGACAGAGTGTACTTTCAAATCTGGGAAGGTTCTCAGAGTCACTTAAGCCACTTAAGCAAAGGGCCTAGGGGCAGGGAAGATCTTCAGATTCCCATAACAGCCCCTCATTGAACACCTACTATTCAAGGGTATATAAACTGTGAGCTCTGCCCTCCGTGATTGTCTTTGATCTAAGAGAGATGCCAAATGATTGTCCTTTTGTTAATAACATGCTGGCCTTATTACTAAAATGAATAAATTTTCCAGAAACTATGTCTCTGTAGAACCCTTTTTTTTATAATCACACAGTCTTCCTGGGAGAGATGTGGGCCAAATTCCATGCCACCCATAAGCCACATTTAGACAACCCATGGAACATATACATATCTTATAGGAAGACTCATACAACTTACCCATAAAATGAAAGTTTCTGCATAAACGAAACCAATGCAGTTAAAATTAGTCAGTTAACAAATATTAAGTTCCTACTATGTGCCAGGAACTGTGCTAAACACTTTTTAACAAATATCTTGTTTCATCTTCACAGCAAACCTGCAAGGTAGGTGTTATTACCCCCGTTGCACAGTTGAGGAAAATGAGGCAAACAATTGGGCAACAAATTAGAAAGGAAATAGGTAACAGAAAAACCTTGCAGAAAATTTCTTTGATAAAGATTTCATACCCAAGAAATATAAGGAATTAATTCAAATTTATAAGAGCAAGAGCCATTTGCAAATGAAATGGGTATGGTCAGAAGATGTGAACAGTCAGTTTTCAAAGTTAGAAATCAAATTGATCATTAAAAATGAAAAAATCTTTCACACCATTAGTAACTAAAGAAATGAAAATTAAAGAAACCCTGAGGTTCTACCTCACACTTAACAAAGATAAAAACAAAGGAAAATTGCACATTTTAGAGGTGCTATGGGAAAATAGGTATTGTAATGTACCATTGGTGGAACAAAGAAGTGGACCAATCACTCTGGAAAGTAATTTGGAACTACTCCCAAAATCCTTCAACTGTGCACACCCAGAGATACCACTACTAGGTCTATATCCCAAGAGATTAAAAAAAAAGATGAAAAAGACTAATATATACAAAAATATTTGTAGGGCAAAGAACTGGAAGTTCAAGGGATAACCATCAGTTTATAAAATGGCTGAACAAATCACGACATATTAATGTAATAAAATATTTTCGCGTTGTTGGAAATTCTGAAAGGGATAGTTTATGAGAAACCTGGGAAAACTTATAGTAATTTATGGAGAACAAAGTGAGTAGAACTAGGAGGGTAATTTATAAACTAACAACATTGCAAAGACAAACAATTTTGAAAAGCTTGATTCCAGGGCACCTGATGATGATGCATCCTCACCTTTTACCAGAGGTGTGTGGACTCAAGATGCAGAATGACATATATTTTTGGACATGGCTTGTGTAGGTATTTGGTTTAACTATTCATATTGATTGTTATTTAAATTTTTCCCTAATTTGAGATGGTGTGGGGAGAGAGAATCTTGTGATAGAGTTTCAAAAAAAAGAAAAAGAAAAAAGAGCCATTGAAACAAGTTTCTGAAATGTACAGAAGGAAAGCTAGAAGGAATCAGAGACAGAGGACAGTTTTGAAAGTAGTATGTTGAATTTATCATATACTTGAAAAGAAAAGTTAGTTTTACATAAGGAAGCTTTACCATTTCATAGACAACTCTCCCTTTCTTTGTTTTGGAAGTGTTCACTTTGTTTATTTCAGAATTTTTTAAATGGTGAAAAAAATGAAAAGCAGTAATACCTAGTTCCTCCTCTGACCCTTGGAATGTGAGTATTGCCAACTGAGTTCAGACATTCCCTTTTCCTCTCACTGGACATGACTTACTCTCCAGTAACTCCACCCTTTCAGAGAGATTTTCTTAGCACATGACTGGCAGAGGGGAAACAAAGAAGAAGGCGGTATCAGTTACTCCAGCAAATATCCCTTC
Organism: Pseudochirops cupreus; assembly: GCA_028627135.1. Lineage (NCBI taxonomy): Eukaryota > Metazoa > Chordata > Mammalia > Diprotodontia > Pseudocheiridae > Pseudochirops > Pseudochirops cupreus. The sequence continues at coordinate 113,063,056 of CM053581.1, forward strand.
AGTTCAGGGGGAAGCTATGGTTGGTAGCAGCCAAGCCATGAACTTGAATCCTGGTCACTTGGTCAGCTACCCAGAATCCCCCAGTCTGTGGTTCCCAAACTGTGAGCAGTCCAAGGATGGCCATTGTGAATTCACAGGGGCGCTGGAGGATATTTCATATTTTTGAGAAAAACACACCAAAAATCAACACCTTTTGGTGGCTCTGATACTAACTTAAGGTAGTTAAAAGTTCCAAGGTTAGATAGTGCTACATTCCTTTCAATGATGTGCTAACAGGTGGAAATAAGTTTCTGACTACTTGTACTTTTGGCTACACCAGTAACTTCTAGAACTTTCTTGTTTGTGATATCACATCTTTATAAAACTGGGATTTTGGTAATTGCTGTGATGAAAAACAAATACCAGGTGACTGTCAGTGTGGAACAGGAAAAGCGGGAGGTGATAACCAATCTGATTCCGAGACTGGGGAAGTTGCACAGTGCCCAAGAAGTGTACAAAGGACATTAGTAAGTAACTATGATTATTTAGAATGAAATAAAAATATTATGTTTTCTTTCAATTTATGTGCATTATTTTTTCAAACAGTTACTAATTGATTAGGAGATAAATAACTTATTAAGTTGTTGGGATCTAACTACTTAATAAATAAAACTGTTAGGTATTTATTTTAGCTGATGGATACCTTGGAAAAGGGGCAGCTAGGTGGCACAATAGATAGAGTTCTGGGCCTGGAGTCAGGAAAACTCATTTTTATGAGTTCAAATCTGGCATCAGACACTTACTAGTTATATGTCGCTGGGCAAGTCATTTAACTCTATTTGCCTTAGTTTCCTCATCTGTAAAATGATCTGGAAAAGGAAATAGAAAACCACTCCAGTACCTTTGCCAAGAAAATCCCAAATGGGGCCACAAAGAGTCAGACACAATCGAAGAAAATAACTGAACAACAACAAACCTTAAAAAAATATGACTGAGACACTAAAGACTCCTGGAAGCAAGAAAGTTTGGGAATTATTCTAATTCCCCATTCAGACCTCATTCCATCTCTTTATTTTGACACTCCCTCAACCTTAGTGTTTTGGGTGCCCTTTCCTTATGGTGGCAAGTCAAGGTGGTCTGTTCTAGCTCCCAGGACTTCAATTCCCAGAATTTAATTTCACCATGTTAGAGAGATACCATTGGTTACAGTATTTTAGAGCTGGAAGGTACTCAGTCACCTAGACCAACCCTTATCTAAGCAGGCTTCCTCTCTAAAATACCACAAGTGGTCATTCAGTCTGTTTGAAGATTTCCAGTGATAAAGAATTCACGGTGTCCTAAGCCTCTTAATGCAGAAGATTGATCATTTTATTTTGTAGAAAAAATAACTTTTAGTGACTCCCCATTGCCTACAAATAAAGTATATTCTTCTTAGCCTGGCATTTGAGGTGTCTCCAAAAATATGTCTTCAATTTATTTTTCTTTTTTTGTTAAAAATGCTATTTATTAATGCCTTTTGTTTTTATACCACAATCATTTCCTCTTAATCCCTTCTTCTGCATTGAAATTTATGGAACAGTGACTGCTCTGGCACTCATTAATGGTATTCTCCTAACTTTAGGGGTCCCTTACAACCTTTAGCCACTTAACAGTCAGATTATCTTTTACAAAGGGATATTTACTTCAAAGGTATACAGCAGCATGAAATGAAAACCATACAAACATTACCCCCCCCCTAACACCTGTGGGGCACAATCTTTACCTATATCATGTCAATGTCTGGGGATAAAAGGAGAATTAGGTTCACAGTTCAGCTCAATTCCTAAATAGCATAGTCCTACCAAATTCCAAGTCCAAAGTCCTTTTTGGGCTCAAGTCTCAAGTACCCTGGCTTCACAGAGCTTTCCTGCTGGATCTGGAGACTCCACTGCCTATTTCTAGAACTGTTAAGGACAAACAAAACAGACCAAAATCCCAAGCCTATTTCTCAAGGCCAAAGGGCTAAAAGCTTGTTTCCCTCACCCAGCTCGGTTCATGGTACCTGTGCTGTGGGTGAACAGGACCTTCACCTTTTTTTAGATGTTGGCAGGATGTGGTGGGGGAGGAGAAAAAGAAGGGAGGACCTGAAGAGAGAAAGAGAGAGAGAGAGAGAGAGAGAGAGAAAGAGAGAGAGAGAGAGAGACAGGGAAGGAGGGAAAGAGTCAGACAGACAGTCTCAGTTTGGTTGGTTGTTGTCCTTTCTCGAAGAGGACGAAAACGACATTACTATGCTTTAGTTAAGTTTCAATGTGTCTGACTGTGGCTAAGACTAATATCAGCTCAGAATGCTCTACTACAGGTCAGGCACAAATAGTCTTTGTGAACATTTGGGGATGGAATCTCCAAATTTGTGCATTCTGTGTTTCCTTTGAGCTGCTTCAATTCTGCTTTGCCCATAGAGCACAGCACCTTCTCTGATGTGGGCTCACCATGCTGAGAGGTCCTGTGCCAGTGTCTCCCATGTCATACAATCAGTTGCAAAGTTCTTGAAAGAGACCCTGAGAAAGTCCTTGTATTGCTTCTTCTGACTACCATGTGAACTCAGACTACTAAATCTGGCAGGGAGTCCTAGGGAGCAATGGAAGTGGAAACATTAACAGCAGTGGTCACTTGCTACTAAAGACTTGTGCATCTCATGACCTTCTCATCACCAACACTATCTTCCATTTACCTAAATGCAATAAAACTTCATGGATGCATCCTTGCAGCAAATATTGGCATCTAATAGACAATGTGATTGTAAGGAAAAGAGACAGACAAGATGTGAGAAGGCAATGTGTGGTGCAGAGTGCAGGACTGATCATAGACTTATCCTTTCCCAGTCTGGTAATTTTAATGATATAGCCTGTTCCATTTATGTAGTCAATGGAAAGAGACTGTTCTCAATTATATATAGGGTAATACAAAATGTCTTCTTTCAGAATCAGGTCCCTGGAATCTCCCATGAGAGTGCTTCCATGTTAGGTTATCTGTTCACATGTAGAAAAAAAGCACCATTACATGTCTTTTATTACAAAGAAAAAGACAAACAGTTATACAGTACCAGTTGACAGAAAGCTTGCCTTATAGTATATATCACATTCTGAATCTATAGTACTCTATCTCTTCTAAGAGGAGGCAGGTAGGTTTTGTTATTAATTCTGGAGTCCTTATAATTAAACAGAATTCTGCTGCTTGTTAGTGGTGTTTATATATATGGTATTATAGTCACTGGGTAGATCTGTTTCTGCTTATTTTTCTTTGCTTTAGTTCACATACATCTTCTGATATTTCTCTGAATTCCTCATATCCATCATTTCTTATGGCACAATAATATTCGATTATAATCATAAACCAAAATTTGTTCTGTTACTCTCTAATTAATAGGGACATTTTTTTTTCAGTTTTTGCTGTCACAAAAAAGTTCTCCAAGGAATATTTTGCTTTTATTCTGTTTTTGACTTACTCGACTATATTCCTTACCCTTTCTAGGTCAAAAGGTGGGCAGAGTTTAGTGACTTTTCTTGCACTATTCCAAATTCCAAACGAGTTTTTCCAACCTTACCTCATACTGTTCCCCATCATATGCTCCATGCTCCAAAGCAAATAAATACTACCTGCTATTCACTCAACTCTTGCTTTTTCACTTGTGAATGACTGAGACAACCATTACCTAAGTACCTACTCTGTGCCAGGAACTTTAAAGTGATTTACAAATATTACATCATTTGATCCTCTCAAAAATCCTGAGAGGAGACCTAACAATACCCCCTACTAGGTTTGTGTCTTAAAGAGATTTTTTTCCCTTTTTTTTGGAGGGGGGAAGGCAGGGCAATTGGAGTTGAGTGACTTGCCCAAGGTCACATGGCTAGTAAGTATTAAATGTCTGAGGTCGGATTTGAACTCAGGTCGTCCTTGACTTCACGGTGCTCCATTCCCTGCACCACTAGCCACCACACGTGCCTTTATTCTTAAAAGTTTAGCTCGTAAGCTATCCCTTCCACTAAACTTTTCCTGATCACCCAGATGGGAAGAGATTTTTCTCTAATCTGACCTCATAATATTTTGTTTTCTTTGTTATTGAATTTTGCAAACTTTTATTAAGCTCTTACTACATGCAGAGCACTGTGCTATGAAGATATAGAGTTTAGACAGGACTTTTGTGTTTGTGGAGTTTATAGTCTAATAGAGGACAATAAACCTACATTGTATTGTATTGTAATACAGTATGTAGTCTCAGCTGGGGTATGTTTGTCAAACCTTAAAGTACTACACTATTATTACCCAAACTTCTTTCTTATTTAATTGGGGGCTTATTTAGAGTAATGGTAGCCTAAGGGAATTCAAGGTGAAGGAATGGCAAAAGACAGACTGGGGCAGGTCGACCACTGAAAAGACCTTGTAGACCTCTTTGAAGTTTCTAGGTAGCTGTAGATATAGGTAGGTTGGATCTTAGGATAATAAGAATGCTTTCTCATGCGAGTTTTCTAAAGTTCAAAGCCTTTGAATTTCTTAGACATGTTGGGGTAGGGATGGGACACACAGAAAGTGAATTTAAAAAAAAAACCCGAACAGCCCAGCAACCCAATCTGTCTACCTTAGACATTTAATTCCAAAAGAACTGCTCTTCCTAGAAAAGGATTTTTGTTGTTGTTTGTCCTTTGTTCTCAGAAGAGGACCAAGATGTCAGGAATGGGATGCCATGCAAGTGAATTGGGTTTAAGTGAGGGAGGGCTATGCAAAATCCCCAGCCTCGCTTTCTCCTCTGGAGCCTTCTGGGTCCAATGGCAAGAGATAGATCAGGACAGCTGGAGATGGCCCCCTCCTAGAAAAATAAAAGAAACTATGTCAGACATAAATTAACCAATTAACCAGCATTTGTTAAATGTCTACTCTGTGTCAAGCACTGTGCTGATGCTAAGTATGCAAACACGAAAGTGTGATGGTTCTTGTCCTCAAAGAGCTTACATTCTACTAGGGAAATGCAATATGTTCATGGACATCGCAAAAGCAATTAGACTAAGAGAATATCCTTCCAGCTCTTTCTTACTAAAAGTTTGGTCTCAGTCCATTGGGCATAGATGTTACTATGACATCCTGAACTGATTGCATATGAGAAAATGCTATTATTTTCAGGTGATACCGTTGCCCTACAAGTAGAAGAGAAATTTAAACCCAGGTTGGTATATGTTACTGAAATGTTACAAGAGTGACAGATGTCAGACATAGAAAAGTGAGGATGATTTCTAGAAAGTCTCAAAAGTCGGGCATTTTGAGGTTTCAAATGTTAAAAATGGATAACCTTTCTTTTATGGCACACGATTGCTTAAGGTCACTGGATTACTTCTTTGGGGGCATATCAAGTTCTTAATTAAAATTCAAGTGGAATTCTAGCCAACATTGTAACTAGCAATTCTTGCTCCTGGGGCAAGCATCACGTGTATTTCAATATAATTGGCTTCTTTCTCTAATCTGGTGTATTTTATTTAATTCATTTAAATGCATTATTCTAAGAAAGGGTTCAAGGCTTTACCAGACTGCCAAAGGGGTCCATGACACATTAAAAAAAAGGCTAAGAGTCTATGCTCTATATAAATGTTTGTTTTCATTTTTAATGGTGAATTCCGGGATATTAGATTTTTCAGATTCCACAGTATCTGATGAATGGAAAGAATACCTTATGAAGAAGTCTGAAATGTTTTCATTGAATGAGTAGGGTGCATAGTGTACCTCTGGTTTCTGAAGACTATTTTCATCTCTGTAATTCCTGATCATTTCAAGGACATTCTTGAAGAATTGTCCTCTCTGAGATGGAAGACCCAAGAAGCCCCCTGAAATAACTGTTCATACAAGGCATTATTACTGTCTCATAGAACTTATAGGAGTAATATGAAAGGAGACTAGGAAAATTAGAGTGTGCGTGGAGGACTGAACTGTGTGACCTTGGGCAAATCACCTACCTTCCATTTTCCTCAATTTCCTCTGCTCTGAAATGAGGACAATAATAGCCCCTACCTTCATTTGCTGTGAGGATCAAATGAGATATTTGTAAAGTACTTAGCACAATGTCTGGCATATAGTAGGTGCTTAATAAATGTTTCCTTTCTTCCTTCCAGACCACCAAATAAGCAAATTGTTGTGAATTCATGACTGTCCACCTGGCAGTCAGAGGTTCTTAGAAGTAGACTTGTGCAATGAGTACTAATAGATTCTCATGACAGTGGGAGGTAAGAGAAAGACTACTTTCATTTGCCTAGTAGATTCAAACACATGCCACATGGGATGTCTAAGGCACCCGTCATTTCTGAGCAGGCTATGGGAAGAATGGTGGGTGATATGCTGTATTTATAGGTACTGATCTATGTGCATGAGCAGCTACCTGGTGCAGTGGATAGACTACTAGGTCTGGAGTCAGGAGGATCTGAGTTCAACAACCTCAGAAATTAGCTGTGTTACCCTGGGCGAGTCACTTAACCCTGTCTGCCTCAGTTTCTTCATCTGTAAAATGGGCTGGAGAAGGAAATGGCAAACCACTCTAGTATCTTTGCCCAAAAAACCCTAAATGGGGTCATGAAGAGTCAGGCATGACTAAAAATGATGGAACAACAATAAAACCATATGAATAAAAAGATGGCACAACATGAGAAAAGGTAACTATAGGCGTTAGGCTAGAGCTGCTGCTCTAAAGAGGGCACTATTATGTGTAAGTTTTGCCAAATATCTGCTAAATCATGTGTTAGATAGTATCTCAGGGAGTGAATTCCGATTCTGAGAAGAGGACAGCATTTAGTCACTGGCCACAGCCAAAGAACTACAGTGTTCTGAAATACTTTCTAGACTCGAGGTTAGTGCTTATCGCAGATGTCATCACAGAGTTAGTCAATGGTCTCACTCATGGATGTCTGCTTGGGAGGAATTTTTAAAAGGACAGAAGCGATTTAGAAAAAGGTGCTTAATAACAGGAACACTTAGAGTCAGCCATCACTGTAATGAAAGTTGTGGTGTGGCCTTCAAGGGGCTAATTACTTTCCTTGTACATATACTATTGTTGGTTTTTGCTGATCTAATTATAAGGTTATGGTGAGGAGACAAGGGATTTGCTGTAATGGCAGGAATACCAGTAGAGGATTCTCCCTTTGTGTACCTTTTCCTGCTTTCACCTGTATTTTGCTTATTCAGGTTTTTTTTTTTTTAGTCATATCTGACTCTTCATGATCCTGTTTGGGATTTTCTTGGCAAAGATACTGGAGTGGTTTGCAATCTCCTTCTTTGGCTTATTTTACAGATGAGAAAACTGGGGCAGACAGGGTGAAGTGACTTGCCCAGGGTCACACAGCTAGAACTGTCTGAGGCCAGATTTGAACTCAGGTCTTCTTGGCTTCAGGTCTGGAATTGACTCCATTGCATCACCTAGCTGCCCCTCTGAGGTATTTTGGTACCTCATGGCAATTTGCATAGCTGGGTATAAGAATCAAAACAATTATTAGAGAGGAATTAATATGTTTATTTACTATTTTAGAAAATCCCAGGGTGAGATAAAAACAGTGAAGAGAAGCATATTGACTGACCCTGAGAGGGAATGAGAAAAAGTAATTCATTCAAATCCTGAGAGGAAAGTCTCCAGGATAGCTCCTTGAATGGAAGCAGGCAGTCTAGCTCCCTTACCCCTCCCACCACCCCGCTCCCAACTCTAGCAAAAACCTGAAGAAAGCACCAGCATGGATAATGATCAAGAAAATCAATGATGTACCTAAACTCAGAGAAAGATATAGAAAGACTATAGTTTAAATGGAGACTGAAGCAAAACTTGTCATCGTTCTCTTTCATGTCTGGTTTTGCTTTTTTTTTTTTCTTTTCCCAGTGATCACTCATTGGTTACAACCCTTCTATATGACCAAACTATTGTACAATGTGAAAGTATTTGCAGATCCTATACATGATTGCACGCCACCATGGGGGGGGGGG
>CM053581.1:113071517-113122365 GCA_028627135.1 Pseudochirops cupreus
TCAGACTCTCACAGTGTGCTCACTATGGAGAGGTTCTGCATAATTTCACATATTCAGCCTGTATTTGATTGCTTGTCCTTCCAGTGGGGGTGGGTGACGAGAGAGGAAGAGAAAGAATCCAGAATCTAAAGTTTTATAATCAAATGTTAAAAATACATATCTATATATATCTATATCTATATATATGGAATTATTATTATTATTATTATTATTATTATTATTATTATCTACATCCAACTGGAACTTGGCATACACATGCACTATGGTTGGGAGATCCATCCTGCCCTACCAAAAAGTCAGAGGGGTGAGGGGGGAAGACATAGGAGAGAATAGACTGGGGAGGGGGAACACACTGGGATGGCTGTTTTGGGGCGGTGGGTAGGGGAAAGATGGGGAGAAAATATGTAACTCAAAATCTTGTGGAAATGAATGATGCTAACTAAAATAAAATTTGAAAGCATAAAAAAAAAGAAAGAAAGCATAGCACTTGGCAAATAGTGGGCATATAATATTTATTGATTAATTAATTGGGTTTTCTGTTATGTTTTATGAGTATGGTTCAACTAAATGCTTTCTATCTTATATTGCACTTGCCTCTAGCCTGATGCCAACTTCTGTTGGTAGAAGAGTGGTACTCTCCACTAAGTGATGAACATTCTTATACCTGGTCATACCCTTCATAGCCCAGCAACTCTGAATTCCTATAAATCACCATTCAGACCCCACTCCTCACCCTACCACCTGATTTTCATTCTAATCTCTCTCAACCATCTCACCCTTAAATTTCAACCTTATTCTGCCCAGCCCTTCCACTGTGCTTTTTGGAGTGACTATGCCACAGACAATAAACTTCCCTTCATCTTAAATCTTTTCATTTCCCACTCTTTCTGTGTACTAGCTATTACTGAAACCTATTTCCCCACAGATGACACAGTCTCCTTGGCCACCCTTTCCAGTACTGACTATACCTTCATTTATTCCCCTTAGCTCAAGCTTAGATCAAGTTGGGAGAGTTGAAATATTCCTTGCTCCTCATTGCTTCCAGTTTCTCCTCTCATCCTACTTCCCCCTACCTCCCCGCACCTCCATCACTTGTAATTACTCCTCCTTGAGTTTCATGCTTTTCATATCTACCATGCAATCAAAATCCTAGTAGTTATTGTCTACAGACCCCCATACTCATCCAAGCCTCAGACATCTCAAACTGGATGTCCAGTAGACAACTTAAACTCAATATATCTAAAATGGAGCTCATTTCCCCCCCAAATCCTCTCCTGCTCCTACCTTCCCTATTACTACAGAGCAGTGGTTCTCAACCTGTGGGTTGCAACCCCTTTGAGGTTGAACGACCCTTTCACAGTGATCACAGGGATCACCTAAGACCATTGGAAGAAACATATTTCTGATGGTCTTAGGGACCATGACATTGCTCCTCTATCTGTCTCCAGGCAGGTCCGCCCACGTGCAGACACACCCACATACGACTATTAAAGAGTCACGGCATTAGAAAGGTTGAGGACCACTGCTATACAGGAAAACACTATCCTCTCTGTCTTTCAGGCTCACAACTTAGCAGTCATCCTCTATCTCTCACCCCCCATATACAAGCTGTTGCCAAGGCCTGTTGATTTTACCTTTGCAACCTCTTAATACTACCTTTCTGTCCTATGACATTACCCCTACTCTGCTGAAGGCCCTCATCACCTTGCACCTGGATTACTGCACTAGCCTGTTGGTAGGTCTGCCTGCTACAAGTGTCTCCCCAGCCCACCCTCCATTCAGTCATTAAAATGATTTCCCTAAAGCACTGTTTGATCATGCCACACCCCACCCCACCTCCAACTCTAGGGGCTCCCTATTGCCTCCGGGATTAACTACAAAATGCCCTGCTTCATATTTAAAGTCCTTCATCACCTATTCTCCTCCTACCTTTGCAGTTTTCTTATATTTTACTTCCCACCATCTACTTTTTGATCCAATGATACTAGCCTCCTACTGTCCATAAATAAGACACTCCATCTATTGACTCTGAGCATTTTCTCTGGTTGTCTTCATGCCTGAAATGTTTTCCTTTCTTTGCTCTACCTACTGACTTTCCTGGCTTCCTTTAAGTCCCAATTAAAACCCCATCTTCTACAGGAAGCCTTCCTCAACTCCTCTTAATTCCAGTGTCTTCCCTCCGTTCATTATTTCCAACTTATCCTACATATAGCTTGCTTTGTATATATTTGTTTGCATGTTGTCTCCCCCATTAGATTGTAAGCTCCTTGAGGGCAAAGACTCTTTTTGTATCTCCAGGGCTTAGCACAAAAGCAGGTACTTAATAAATACATATTGATTGATTAATTGCTTTATTATTTGATTTCTGAGGATTTGCTTGGTCTGTGACCAAGATTAGAATCTCCTTCCTTTCCCTCACATTGAACTCAAGAGTAGAATGAGGACCACAGGGTAGAGACAGTCCTCTTATATAAGCAAGCCCTGTTACAAACAGTTGCTATTTTCAATGGCTTGGAAGCTGTTTTGTACCAGGAAAATGATGGCTGCCAGAAATCTATTGCATTTGCTATACACGAATTCACAAACAAGACATGATAGCCTTTTGGTAGACAGTATTCTAGGGCCCCCAAAATAGTCTGTTGCTGGAAAAGTTTCGAATCTAGTTTTACAGAACATAGTTCCAGGTATGGAAAAATAACAACCCATTGACTTATATTGTAATGAATGCTAAGTTGAATGCCACTAGTCAGAGATGGCAGGCAGTTGGGGGCCCAGTGGATGGAGCACTAGACCTAGAGTCAGGAAGACCTGAGTTAAAATATAGCTTCAGATACTTACTAGCTTTGTGACCCCAAATGAGTCATTTAACCTTTGTTTACCTCAGTTTCCTCATCTGTAAAAGAGGGATAATAACCGCACCTACCTCTCAGGGTTGTGTGATAATACTTGTAAAAATATTTAGCACAGTGCCTGGTACATAATAAGAGCTTAATAAATACCTATTTTACCTTAATAATACACTAATAAATATCTTCCTTCCTAGTTCTATTTTAGGCCAAGAGGAAACACCATGGAACCAGATACCCATTCCAATGGACTCTATATAATGGTGACTAGGATGCTTCCTATCCAAAGGGCAAAGCCAAGTGGACACTGAAGCCAACTCCTGCCAGTTAGAACCAATTGCTAAAATTTCAGTACAAGCATTTGCATTTCAGAAATTAGAAAACTACAAATCAGGAACTGATTTACTGTTTTGTTGATTGTCTATAGGTAAGAAAATCATGGAGAAAATGTTGATAATATGGATTAAATTTAAAAGTATGTCCTATGTACTTTTTGGAAAGCTGGTTGTTAAAAATTTATCATCGCACCTTTAGATGAAAGTAATGTGACTCAAAGGAAGTGTAATTTTTGACATATAAAAGTGAAGCTGAGAGCCCAGTCTTCTCCCAGAAAGTGTTCCATCAATGGAAATAAATTTACATAACCTTGAATTCATTATCAATTCTTACATTGATTGAATAGAGATAATTGATGGGGTTATTTTGCAAGATGGTGCCATAGGAGATGTAGCATTGTCCAAAATGAATGAATATGATGTCAAAATGATGCAGTCTAGCTCAGTTGATGCCAATCTATTATTACAAGAGCAGTGGAAGCTATAATTTTTTAATATAGCAATATATTGAATAGCAAGGGAACCCCTGGAAGTTATGAGGCAAATAAAGCTATATCAATAGCTATGTCATCCCTTCATGATGATTTTGGACATCCAGAACAAAAGAGAAGGTTCTAGAGCTGATGTGGACAAGATTCTAAGGATCTAAAATGACAGATGTAAGCATGAGGCTTGTTCTATAAGATCACAGGACCTTAAGAACAGCTAGTCCAACCTTCTCATTCCACCACCGAAGAAACTAAGACCCAGATAAGTAGAGAGATGGTTTCAAGGTCCCAGAGGCCGTGGTGTCATGATTCAAACCTATGCCTTCTAACTCCAAATCCAACGTTCATGGAGTGGGTAGGTTGGCCAACTCTCTTTCTCAGTTGTATTTCCAGAAAGGTATTGCTTAATTCAAGCATTTTATCACAGAGGATTATCAGCAACAGCCTTTGTAGCTGGTCTACTTTGATTTAGTGTCCTGGTAGGGTAGGTCAGAAGAACAGGAGCAAGAGTCTAGTTATGAATAGTCACTTTGCCTTATAAACACAAGTCAGCTCATCCTGAAATGAGGATCTTCAAGGAGGCCAGATTGTGTAGGGCCTTAGTAGATGACTTGCCTTCCAGGATTCACTGTGGGTTTGTGAGCAAGCTGTTCAGAGAAATATTTGATGTGTCAAGAATTAGGAAACCTGGAACCGCTCCTCCTTCCCAGCAGTCCCAAGGGGATCCCAGCCAGAATGCTTCAGTCATATGCTCTTAAATATACTGGGGAAACTTAGGCTAGAGCTGGAGGTTCAATGGAAATGATGTGCAATTGTATTGGCCCATATTGTCACCAGGGAAGATGCTGCAGGATTTACCCTTGACTTGTTGGGGTTTGAGGGAGAATTTTGGGATGGATGTCTATCAACCTGTTCTTTGTAACATCAGAGAACGAAGACGGCTAAGACACTCATTAGGGCAAAATAGGAACAATAGAGTGCAGGGAAATGAGGACTGGTTCCGGAGTTGCAGGGTTTCAGTTCAAATCCTGCCTCTGCCATTTACTGCTTGTGTGAATTTGGGCAAGTCACTTAACTTCTCTGGGTATCAGATGTTCCTTCATCTGTGACATGAGGAGAGGGGCAGCTAGGTGAGACAGAGGATAAAGTGCTGGGCCTGGAGTCTTCCCAAGTTCACGTCTAGCCTCAGATATTTACTAGCTATGTGACCCTGAGCAAGTCACTTGACCTTGTTTGCCTCAGTTTCCTCATCTGTTAAATGAGCTGGAGAAGGAAATGGCAAGCCATTCCAGCATCTTTGCCAAGAAAACCCCAAATGGAGTCACAAAGAGTCAGACACAACTGGAATGACCAAGCAATACATATGATCTGCAAGATGTGAAAGTACAAAACAAAGCACTTTGTAAAATCTGATCACTATTGGTAAGGATAATAAAGGGGGTAGTATTTGAATTGGGCTTTAAAAGACGGATAGGAGCTCAACATGTGAAAGGTAGCATTCCAGGCACAGGAAACATGTGTCTTGACATAGAGATGGGAGAGCTCAGGAATTATTTTGAGGACAGAGAATATTGAATTAAACTGGAGCAAAGAACATCCAGAGAGGAGTATTTTTAGGTGATGCAGGAAAGGTAAGGTAGTGCCAGATTGTTGAAGAAACAGTGTTCCAGGCAAAAGAATCTGAAGATGGAGCCATTAAAGATTTCCGAGCAGAGTAACAGGATCCTCTCATGAGCTTATATCCTAATTTCTACTATATTTGTTTTTACATCCTAATAGACATTGTTCCTTGATACTTGGGTCTAGGTCTTATTTATCTCTCTATCTCACTAAGCACAGCACCCTGCATGCAGTAGGAGCTTAATAAATATTTATGGAATACTGTTGAGGGGGGTTTAGGAAATCACTGGGGAAGTGCCTAACTCTTTTCTGGAGTAATTTAATCTGGTCAGAGATAATCTATTCTGAAATTATTCATTATTTTAATGTTCTTATATGTGTGTATCTAGGATTTAGAAAAATCAAGAATGTTCAGATAACAGAAATGCATCTATATGTATGTATATATTTTTAAGATGTAAGAAAACCTTTTTTTTCCCAAAGCAGTGTCTGTGACTCAGAACAGGAGTCATGTGAAAGTGTTCAAAAAGTCCTTTATCAGGGAGGGAGCCAAATTCTTTCTTTCTCTATCCAATCAAGATAAAAGCCGTATCTGAAGGAAAGTACTGTTTATAGATCCTGTGACTGGTACTCTTCCAAGATGCTGTTAAAAAACTAGGAAAGTATCCACTCTGTGAGCCAGAAAATTGCAATAAGAATAGGTTCTCTATCTAGATATATATAGACTCTTATTTATGATTCTAGAGTTCTGTTTGCTGAATTAATAAAGAATACAGAATTTACATGACTTTATTTGAATATAAAATGTAAGAATGTTACAAAGACTGAGGTAAATGTTCGAGGAAGCACACACACTAATTTGTCCTGTTTATCTTTCTAATGTTAAATCTAACCATTGGCTTGAACTAGCTCCTGCCTTCATTAGTGCCATTAAATGCCTGTTTATAAATGGTAATTTGTTTGAATTTCCCATAAATATGTTTGATTTTTCACACTTCTTCTGTTCTGTAACTGGACCACAAATGTTTCAATATTTTTTTCATACTTAAGTATAATCACACCACAGGACCTTACCTATGATGACTGATAATTATCTTTCTCAGTAAAATTATAAATAGAATAATTTTTCTCTGCTGTGGATATTAGCATATAATCATAATTAAAGCATAGTATTTACACAGAGCTTTTAAGGTTTGCAAAGTGCTTTACAAATCTCATTTTATCCTCACAACAGCCCTTGGGGGTCAGTCCTATTATCATTTCAATTTTTATAGACAAGAAAACCAAAACAGAGGTTAAGTAACTTGCCAAGCATCATGTAGCCGATAACTGTCTGAGATAGATTTAAACTCAGGTCCTCCTGCCTCCAAGTCTAGTGTCCTCTCCAGTTCTCTACTTAGCTGTCAATGGTCTGTAACTTTCTTAGATATAAGAACTCCTCCCTTGAATGTGTATATATCACCTGTTTAAAGCTTAATAGAGAAGACTTATGGAATTGCCCGAAGTTTATACAAATAACAACTTGTTCTCTGTCTCTTTCTTTCTCTCTGTCTCCCTCTCCCTCTCCACAGGTATATGAAGTAATATATTAAAAATAGAATAACATACATTTGAACTATGTATGCACATACACATACATCTACAAATATACATACATACATACATATCTATATCTAGCTAGCTCTCTATCTCTTATCTAGGATGGGAGTGTCATTATGTGGCTGAAGGGAGGTAGAATAGAAACATCTCTCATACAGACTAGATCTCATCTCTCATACAGCTCTCTTCTCTAAGGGACTCTAATTCCTGCCAGGAGATGGAGGGCTGAGAGTGACCATTCTGGTGTCTTCAGAAAGAAGAGGTACTGGGCTAGAATTATATCTGTCTTCTTCCCTAAATATTATTAGTCTAGGAGACAGAATTTTCAGATTCAAGCTAAACTTTTGATTACTCTTTATTATTGGGAAAGTAGGGCCAAGGTTTTATATCTTGACTCCTTTCCTGCCAAATGGCAGTTTTACAATGAACACACACAGGAAGCAGCAAAGAAATTCATTTATGCAAGTTGATGGCAGGACAGAAATCAGAGAAAGTATACATGGGAGAATATGTATTAGACAATATAGAGTGAAGGAGCTCTCCCATTGGAAGTGAGGTAGCTCAGTTCAGCAGAGAGAGAGGAGAGTCCCAGATTTCACCCAAGAAGATGGAAGCCAGAAGTGCCCAAAGGGACTGTGGAACCCAAAAAACTTCTCTCTACCATTCTTTCTAACTCTACGCCAGACCTCACACAGGTAAAGGGTGTTGCTCTCTACCAAGGAAGAGAAAGTCCCATACCAGTGGACACACACACACACACACACACACACACACACTGTTCTCATCTTCTTATCTTCCATTTCCTTTGGTTCTCTATCCACTTCATATGCACATCATGGACTGAGTCCAGCTATAACAGTTCATCTGCCACTAATGATAAAAATAATTTGTTTTTAGAAATATTGCTGTATTTTCCCATTTTCCCCCCTACTCATAGTCCTCCTTCAAGTTTTCTTCAGTTGAGTCTCACACTAAGTTTTCTGCAGACTTGTTTCTTGCTCAATTGTTTTTCTCTTTTTTTAGGAAGGAAGGAAATAAGTGTTTATTAAATTCCTGCTACATGCCAGCTACTGTGCTAAGTACTTTACAAATATTATCTATGTGAATCTCACAACAAACCTGGGAGGGAGGTGCTATTATTACTCCCATTTTTACTTGTGGATACTGGGTCAAAGAGAGGGTAATTGATGTTCCCAGGGTCACACAGCTAGTAAGTGTCTAAGGTTAGACTTGACCTCAGGTTTTCCTGAGTCCAAGCCCAGTTCTCTATCTGCTGCTGCCTCATGGCAATTTCCTTAGACATAAGCATCTCCTAGATATAAGAACTGCTCGTGACTTTCTAGCCTCCTCCTATGTTCTAAACTGATATCACCCTTGGCTACCACATCTCTCTGCATGGCAAAGGGATAAGGTTTTTTCTAGTGTTCTTTGGCCTCCAAGTTGTGACTATTGCTTTATGTCAACTAAACTTCTATAGAAAATGGTCATAAGACTATACCACTATCTTTTCCTTTGTCTTCCATTATTCACCAGCAGCAGCTTGCCATGTGGACAGCTGTTTGTCACTCCATTATTTTTCTTTCATCTTTATCTTTGTCACTTCCCAGAACATTATGCTGCTTGTGCTATGAACTTCACCTACTACTTAAGTTCCTGTCCCTGAGATCATGGACCCTGCTTGTTGAGTATTCATCTTAGCAGTTCTGAAAAAGCCCACCATGCCACCTCCTATGTACCTCCAGCCTTTATTCCAGTCTCTATCTCCCATTAGATTTTGAGTTCCCACCCAACATGCCCAGAACCTGGGTCCACAATGCCAATCATCTCCATGTTAGGCTGCTCTGCACATATCCTTCCCTCCTTTTCAACTCTATCTGTCATGGAAATCACAGAAAGTCAGTCACAACTCCAATCATCCTCTCTGACTTCCCTGGCCAAAACACACCTCCCTGACCTTTACTCCCCTAAAAATGTTGGTTTTCCCTAGAAGAATACAAGCTCAATGGCAGAGACTGGCTTGTTTACTTGCGCTTATTTCCCTACCTCTTAGTACAGTGCCTGACATATAGTAGGCACTATATAAATGCATCTTCCCTTTCCCCCAATTTTATATCATTTGGCACTTATCATATCCAGTATCTTCTTGATCTCTTTATAAAGAAAAAATGTATGATATAAAGGCATCTTGAATAATCTTTAACCATTTAAATTTCTTAGTTTTGAATTACATTTTTCACTGTCCTACCATATCTTTGCATTAAGACTAGTAAGTATTAAGGTGCATATTGACCTAGTGTGAAGAATCTTTTCTCCCTGCACATAAACCAAAATCTTTGTAATCCATTTTCATTGACTAGAAGGTATGGAATATACAAGATACTACTGTGTTTAGCAATTACTGGTTATGTAAAAGCATTTGACTTAGAGCAAAATGCATCCTGAAGTGTCATCCATGAAATGTTAAGATAATAGAAGATTTCTTGGTAGATTTAATCAGAGATATCTATTAAGTGATCCTCTAACATCAGGATCAAGCATAGTATAAAGCAAGGAGATGTATGTTTCCTAGAGGTGTTTGCCACCATCATGGGGATGTCCAAATAAAAGAGAAATTCCTTACAGATGGTGATGCAGATGCTTCTGTTTGCACATGACTTTGTGTTAATTATGTCATTCTCCACAATACTATAGAGACTTTTCAATGACATCTATATGCAAAGTCAAAAGAGCTTAGCTTAACAATTGACCCAAGATAAATCAAATGGATGAAGAGTCCTTATTTGTCTAGTTTATGACATTCAGTTGGAAGGACAGCTCATAGAAGTGGTTCATCAGTAAATCAAAAGATATTGCATATGGATAATGATCTGGGTCTAAATTTGAATAGGAGGAAGAGATTGGACTCAGTTGTACAGGATAAATTGCATAGTGTTTTCAACCATCTCAAGCTGCTCCCTAAAAGAAAAGCTCATTTAAAAATACCAATGTTCTTCTGCGGATGCTTTATGATTGTGAAACATGGACTACTTTAACTCTTGAAGAATCAAAGTTGTAGGTAAAGCAAGGGGCTCTGGTGTTCTGTCATATATTACCAGTAATGATTAGTGTGAAAAAGGTGGAGTGAAAGATATCCCCTAGAAAATGTATGATTGGAAAAATGAGGAGGAGGGATAATAGATGGTTAGTCTGTGTGCTGTATTATTACAAACAGAATGTTCAAAAACCTAGAAGACATATTTAGCATATTGGGAAATTTTTGGAATTTCACACAGTGAGATGGTGAGAATGGGCTATGACTTCTGCCACTGAAGAGAGCCCCCACACTGAAGAACTTATGGATACATTTAAGTCCTGCAATAATGTATATTTCAGCACTTAATTATATGTGATTTTATATTACATATATGAATTATATATAATTATTAATTTATTAAGGGTAGGCACCAAGAAATATAGCTTAAGGGGCTCTCATTTAGAAGTATATGTGCGTGTGTGTGTGTGTGTGTGTGTGTGTGTGTGTGTGTGTGTGTGTGTATGGTATAGGAGCCAAGGCCTGTCAGTTAGGTAGTTCCCATCTAGAAAGTCCCATTTAGAAAAAAGCCAGAAATAAAATCCACACTGTTAAGTATCTATACATAAATGTTCAGAATTTAGGCAACAAGAAAGATCAATTTAATGTCTTAATGCAAGGAAGCAAACTTGACTTCATAGTTATTACTGAGACATGATAAAATTAATAACTGAGAGTCTGATTGGCTATACCTTACTCAGAAAATAAAGGAGAGGTGAAAGGAAGTAAATGGGGGTGGAGTAGTATTGTTTTTATTTTATTTTTTTTAATGAAATTTTATTCTGTTTTCACAAAGATATGCCTTGTCTCCTATAATATCTTTGGGGAAAGTGTATGCACAGTTTAATAGCTTTGGAGGCATATTTCTAAATTGCATCTCACAGAATGATTGGATTAATTCATAGTTCTACCATCAGTGCTAATATATCTGTCTCCTACCCCTCTAGCATTTGTCATTTTCTTTTTTGTGTACTTTGCCAATAAGATGAGGTGTGAGGTAGAAGGACAGAATTGTTCTAAAGTGCATTTCTTTAAATATTCATAGTTTAGAGCAGAGGTGTCAAACTTGCAGCAAGCACATAAATCTGATGCTCCATAACCAAACTAAAATGTAATTGGGAAATGTTCAATAAGATACATGCAATACAACATAGATAATGTTAATTTCTGGTTTTCTAAATCAATATTCAACCTGCAAGGATCATTTTCTATTTGGGTTTGATATCACTGATTTAGAGTTGCTTTTTAAATTTGGCTGTTGTTGGTTTGAATTTCTTCCTCTGAAAACTATCTATTCATATCTTTTGACCATTTATGAATTGAGGAATAGCTCTAATTCTTCTCTATTTGAATCAGTTCTGTAGATATATCTTAAAAATCAGACCTTTGTCAGAGAAACTTGATATTGTTTTTCCTATTTGCCTGCTTCTCTTCTAATTTTAGCTGCCCTTGTTTTGTTTGTGTGAACAATTTAAAATTTTATATAACCAAAAGTTTCCTTTTTACTTTCTGCGACCCTCTCTATCTCTTATTTGGTTGTGATCTCTTCCCCATCCATACATCTGACGTGTAATTTCTTCCTTGCCTCTCTCATTTGTTTATGATGTCATCCTTGATGTCCAAGTCATACACCCATTTGGAACTTGTTTCGGTATACAGAATAAGTTTGTTGGCTTATGCCTAATTTCTCCCAGATTCTTTCCAGTTTTCTCAAAAGTTTTTTTTAAAATAGTGAACTCCTATCCCCAACATCTGGGATGTTTGAATTTATCAAACGCTAGGCTACTGTGCTAATTTGCTCCTTTATTATATACCAAAAGTATTCCACTGATGAATTTCTTTATTTCTTACTAAGTACCAAATTGTTTTAATGATTTCGAATTGTTTCAGTCATATCATGACCCCATTTGGGTTCTCTTGGTAAAGACACCAGAGTGGTTTGCCACTTCCTTTTCAGCTCATTTTACGGAAGAGGAAACTGAGGCAAACAGGGTTAAGTGAATTAACCAGGGTCACACAGTTTAGTAATTTAGTAATTATCATGAAGATAAGTCTTCCTGACTGCAGTTCAGGCACAGTGCCCTCAACATAATCCTTTGACAAGTACT
The DNA here is from genome assembly GCA_028627135.1 of Pseudochirops cupreus. Classification (NCBI taxonomy): domain Eukaryota; kingdom Metazoa; phylum Chordata; class Mammalia; order Diprotodontia; family Pseudocheiridae; genus Pseudochirops; species Pseudochirops cupreus. The sequence goes on from CM053581.1 coordinate 113,083,584, forward strand.
GATATGCCTAAAAGACTATTTTACAGAGAACTCACACAAGGCAAATGCTCACATGGTGGTCAGAAGAAGCAATACAAGGACGCTCTCAAGGTCCTTTTGAAGAACTTTGAAATTGATTGCATGACATGGGAAACCCTGGCACAGGACCACCCAGCATGGTGTGCCCTCATCAAAAAGGTGCTGTGCTCTATGAGCAAAGCAGAATTGAAGTAGCTCAAAAGAAATGTGAGATGGGCAAATTTAGAAAATCCACCGTACATGTTCACACGGATTATTTGAGCCAGACCTGTGGTAGAGCATTCTGACTTTGTATTGTTCTGATCAGCCACAGTGGGAAACATTGTAACTTGACTCTAACATAGTGATGTCATTTTGGTCTTCTTAGAGAGAAGGACAACCAAGCAAGCAACCAGCCAACTAATTGATCTGGAGTATAGTTTGAGACCTGGTATTGCCAGGTCCCCTTCCCACGTCCCTCCCCCCTCCCCAATTAATTCTCTTGATATTCTACTATATATAAATTTATTATTTTTTTTCTAGCTCTATAAAATAATCCTTTGGTAGTTTGATTAGTATGTTGTTTGATAAATAAATTTAGTGTTGTCATTTTTATTATATTGACTTGGCCTACCTATGAGTGATTAATTTTTCTCCAGTAATTTAGATCTACTTTTATTTATGCAAAGTGTTTTGTAATTGTGTTCAGATAGTTCCTTTGAGTGTCTTGGCAGGTAAACAGCCAAGTATTTCATACTTCATGTAGTTATTTTAAAGTCTATCTCTTCCTACTGGACTTTGTTGATGAATTATGCGGGTTTATTTTCTATTCTGCAACTTTGTTGAAGTTTTTTAATGGTTTGAATTAGTTTTTTTTGTTGTTGAATTTCTAGGGTTCCCTAAGTTTCCATCATGTCATCTGAAGAAGTGATAGTTTTGTGTCTTCTTTGCCTATGCATATTCCCTCAATTTCTTTTTGTCATCTTATTGCTATAACTAGTAATTCTAGTACTATATTGAACCGTAATGGTGATAATGGAATATATACCTCAATCAATCACACAGAAAACATTAATTATGCACTTATTGTACCAGGTATTGTGCTAAACTCTGGGGATACACAAAGAGACAATATAGTCCCTTTTCTTAGGGATCATACAATCTAATAGGGGAGCAACATGCAAACAAATGTATACAAAGGAAGCTAGATACAGGATAAATAGGAGATAATTAACCAAGAGAAGGTCCTAGAATTTAGAGGGCATGGGGAAGGCTTCCTGTAGGAGGTGCGATTTCATTTGGGACTTAAAGGAGCCAGGGAGATCAATAGTCAGAGCAGAGGAGGAAGAGCATTTTAGGCATGGGAGATAGTCAGAGAAAATGTCCAGAGCTACGAGATGGAATGTTTAGCTTGGGGACCAGCTAGTAGGCCTGTGGCACTGACTTAAAGAGCACCTGTCTGGGAATAAGGTATAAGAAGACTAGAAAGGAGGGGGCTAGGTTATAAAAGGTTTTGGATGTCAAACAGAGCATTTTGTATTTGCCCCTGGAGGCAACAAGAAGACATTGGAATTTATTGAGTGAGGGTGGGGGTGGGGAAAGAGGATAACTTAATCAAACTTTGTACTTTATGTTGAATGGAGCATGGATACATTATCCTTGATTTTATTGGAAAGACCTTTAGTTTATCTCTTTTACAGACAATGTTACCTCTTGCATTTAGCCAGGTAATACTTATCATTTTAAGGAAAAATACAATAAGTCCTAAGGTTTATATTGTTTTTAACTGAAATGGGTGTTATATCTTATCAAAGGCTGTTTTTTAAAAAACATCTGTTAATATAATAATGTGACTTTTGTTCTAGTTATTAATATGGTCAATTACATTTACAATTTTAAAAAATATTTAAAAATTAAAAAATATTAAAGCAGTTCTGCACTCCTAATATAAATCTAATCTAGTCATAGTATATAATCTTTGTGATATATTGCAGTAGCCTTCTTGCCAATTATTTATTTAAAAATTTTCCAGCAATATATTTTAGGTATATTAGTCCATAGTTTTCTTTCTATGTTTTAACTCTCCCCAATTTAGGTGTCAAGACCATTTTAACAAAGAAGACATAGAAAGAATTTGGTAGCTTCCTCTTTATCCTATTTTTTTCCCCAAATATCTTATATACCATTGGAATTTTTTATTTCCCTTGAAACACAAAAGATTTTGCTCTAGCCCTTTTGATTATGGGTACATCTTTCTATTTCATTATATTTCTTGTAAACAACACATTATTAGATTCTGGTTTCTACTCCTTTCTGCTATCTTCTTTCATTTTATGGGTGAGTTTATCTCATTTACATTCACAGTTATGATTGCTGATTGTGTATTTTCTTCCATCCTATTTTCTTAAACTTTTCCTTCTCTTCATTTGTCACCCTTTCTTTAAAAGTTTGTTTTGCTTAAAGTTAATCTCTCCATTAATCTACCCTCACTCTTAATACCCTCTTCCCTCAGTCCCTTTCTCTTGTTTCCCTGTTTGAATGAAAAGTATTTCTGTCCCCAACTTTGTACCCATGTATTCTTTCCTACTTTGACCAGCTGATATGGGAAGGAGGTTCAAATGTCACTGCTCCCCTTCCCCCCCTCCCCCACTCTGTATAGACTTCTACTTGCTAAGAATTTAACTCTAGAGGAAATTCTCTAGAGCTCCACTGTGGGGTGGGTAGAGAAAGATGTTGATGAGAGGCAGTACTAGGTGAGTAAAGCAGTCAGGCTATCCTTCCTGTGTAAAGCATTGAGTTCAAGTCATAATATCACTTGGAAGAATGGGTGCATAGCCTAGTTTTGACAATAACGCTATTTTGTGAAGTAGTGTGGTGTAGTAGATAGCATACTAACCCTGGGGTCAGAAAGACCTGAGTTCAAATTCCACTTCTGATACTAATTGAGCAAAAGTCACTTAATTCTTCAGGCCTTAGTTTCCTCATCTGTAAAATTAAGGGTGGGAATGGAATGACTTAATGATCTTTAAGGTCCTTTCCAATTCTAAATCTATGATCCTATGAAGGGAACAAGTCTATGCAAATGGGCATGAGTCACACTGTGGGTATCATTTGCTTCTGGCATACATACCCACCCACATACCCCTTCTCTTTCACTCTGACTTCTGCATCCGGCTTCAGATAATAATACTGGAAGGGAGCCTCCTTTCATCCCTGGAGGGATATTTCCTACTCTCCCAAGTGTGTCCACAGCTTCCTCTCCCAGCAGTAACCAAAGGATCTTGTAGATGGTCACCATGGTGACTGATCTTTTCCATACCCTGTGTACCAGCTGACCAAATTATGTAAGAGAATTTTTCCCAACCTTCCTTTCCCTTCCCCTATGCAGTGTATTTCCATTCTTCTTTTAAGATCATCAAACATAACAAAATCACTCCTAGGCCCTCTGTCTAATTAGACTCTCTCTATGAGTCCTCATGATAATAGTGTTCTGAGGGGATAAATGTATCATCTCACTAGTTTATTCTTGTTTAGTCCCTTATGCTCATTCACATTTCTCTTTTTATGTTTTTCTTGACCTCTGTGTTTGCACTTCAAAGTTTGCATTCAACTATGGTCTTTAGGAAGGCTTAGAAATACTTTATTTTATTAGTGGTCCATTGGTTTTCCCCCCTGCCTTTAGGATTATATTCAGTTTTGCTGGGTAAATTGTTCTTGGTTATAAGCCTATTATCTTTTTCTCCTAGAATATTATATTCCAAGCTCTACTCTCTCATAGTGGTGGCTGCTAAATTTGATGTGATCCTAACTGTGGCTCCTTGTTACCTGAGCTCTTTCTTTCTGGCTGTTTGCAGTATTTATTTTTCTTTGACATGAAAATTTTGGATTTGGTTATAATATTACTGGAAGTCTTTATTTTGGGATTTCTTTGAGAAGGTAACTAATGGATTCTTTCAATTTCTACCTTGTTCTCTGGGTCTAAGAAACAAGGGCAGTTTTATTTTATGTTTACTTGAAATATGATGTGTAGGATGTTTTTTTGGTCATAGCCTTCTGCCAGTCCAATGATTCTTTTCTCCTAGATCATTTTTTTTTCCAGGACAGTTGCTTTTGCTATAAGATATGTTATATTTTCTTCTATTTTTTTTCAGTCTTTTGACTTTGTTTTAATATTTCTTGTTCTCTCATGGAGTCATTATTTTCTATTTGGTCAATTCTAATTTTCAGAAAGTTTTTTCCTTGGGTAAAATTTTGCACCTCTTGTTTCAAGCTGTTATTTCTCTTTCTAGATCGTTTTTCTGTAGCTCTCATTTTGTTTCCCATTTTTTCCTTTAATATTCTATTTGGTTTTAAAAATCCTTTTTTAAGCTTTTTTTCCCCCAAACTCTTACTTTATCTCTTCCAGGAATTTTAGTTGGACTTCTGTTCAAGTTGTGTTTTTCTTTGAAACTTTGCTTATTTGTTGTTGTTCAATTGTATCCAATGCTCCATGACCCCATCTGGGGTTTCCTTGGCATAGATAATAGAAAGATTTTCCATTTCCTTCCCAGCTCATTTTGAGGCAAACGGTGTTAAGTGATGTATGAGGCAGGATTTGAACTCAGGTCTTCCTGATTCTAGGCCCAGAGTTCCATTCACTGCACCATTTAGCTGTCTCTAAAAAACAAACAAACAAACAAAAACCCAGTATGGTGTCATGGATATAACCCTGAATATTTTGTTTTTCAATCATGCCCGAATCTTCATGACCCCATTTGGGGTTTTCTTGGCAAAGATTTTGGAGTGGTTTGCCATTTCCTTCCCTAGTTCATTTTACAGAAGAGGAAACCAAGGTAAACAGGGCTAAAAGACCTGCCCAGGGTCACATAGCTACTAAGTGTCTGAGGCCAGATTTGAACTCAGGGAGATGAGTCTTCCTTACTTCAGATCCAGCACTCTAGCTAATATGTCATCCTGCTTGCCTATACCTGTTTTGAAGTTATCCTCTTCTGAGTTTGTTTATTGAGGGTCCCTATCATTATAATAACTTTATGGTGGGAGTCTTTTTGTTTGCTAATTTTTGTAGCCTGTGTCCTGCTTTGAGACTCGATGTTAGGGCCAGGCTTTGTGTATGTCTGGGGAGAATATATAGCTTGGTCTTCGGTCCTCTTGGGTCTTTTTGCTGTTTTCTTGGAGTGTATAGTGTTATTATATTCCTGTATTTCACTGACAGCTCAGGCAGAAGACCTGCAAGGTTTCAGAGCTCCCGAAGTCTGATTTAGGGCAAAGTCTATTCATTTCCTTCCTGGTTTGAGCTTTGCAAGTTCTTAACCTCCATTTGGGTCTGTACAACACTCCTATGTTATCCCTGTTTGAAAGCTCCAGTCAGCTGCTGCAGGACTCAGTAACCATCAACTGTATGGAAAGTGCTGTAGGTTTAGAATGTTCCCCTTTGGTTTGGGATTCACGCTCTGGGTTTTTTTTTCTTTTTTTTTCTTTTTGCTGCAGGCTTCTGACTGGACTAGAGGCTGGAACTGAGATCCTGCTCCACTCTTGTGGTCCATGCTACATCTATTATCTGCTTGTGCTCTTGGTCTTTTCTCTGGACACAGCCTAGGGCCCTCAACTGCTCCTCACCCTGGAAAGTCACCTCTAGGTACAGGTCCCCTTTTAGCAGGCCTTTAATCTGAGACCTGAAACTGGGTAGTGAGCCACCTGCATAACACTGTGTCCATGTGCCCCTGGCCAGATCTTAACCCCAGTATCCACAGACCTCTCTATCACCCCATGCTCATTTGAGCTGGAAATATTAATCAATGCGATTTTTCCCCCCTGAACTTCCCCATCAGTCTCTGGTCCAGCACATTTTATAGCTCTTTGTGAGGGAATTGTGTTTGAGAATTAAGTTATTCCTTTTCCTGTTCCTCTATCATCTTGGCTTTGCTTCTCTTAGTAGCATTGTTTTTTAGGAAAAATCTTATTTCAATTGATATTTTTGTTTTTACATCACTTTCATTTAAAAATATATCACCCTCCTACCCAGTGAGTTATTTCTTGTAACAAAGATTAAAAAAAGAAAAAAGCAGTTCAGCAAAACGAACCCACCTATCAACTGGACAGTTTATGTAATGTTCCACACCCATAGACCTCCACCTCTGCAGTGGGGAGAAGAGGGAATACATTTTCTCTGGGACCAAGCTTGGTTATTATATAATTACAGAGAAGTCATTTTTTGTTGCTGTTCTTTCCATTTAAATGATGGTAATCATTTGTAAAATAAGTGAGCTGGATTAAATAATCTTTGAAATCCCTTCTCCTTTTAAAGTTCTAATGAGAAACTATGGATTAGTGAATCGAGTGTTAGACCTGGAGTCCAGAACCGGGTTCAAATTTTGCATTTGTCACTTACTGTGTGATGTCACGCAAGCCAATTAAACTGTCTTAGCCTCCATTTCTTCCTCTCTACCATGGAGATAATAACATCTTTAATGATTACCTCATGCGATTGTTGTGAGTGCTAAATCAGATAACGTATATAAGATAATATATGCAAAATGCTTGGCAAACCTCAAAGACAAAGCATCTGTTATTACTCTTACTGTTGTTATTGTCTCTTCTAGCAGCTTTTGACTATATTACAGGTTGCTGAAGTTGCTGGGCTTCTGATCCCTGGATAAGAGAGAATTTGTGCTTAATGTTAATATATATGGAACATCAAACAGAACATGAAACTGTAGAACTTGTTGCTGTTTTGTATTCCATAGATGTTCAAATTGTAGATGACATGAATTGTTTAAATTGCTTATAGTTCTTTTAAGGGGCTGAGCACTCTGTTTTTTTTGCCATTTATCTTTGGAACATCCTTTAACTTAAAAACAAAAACAAAACACTTCTTAGGCTCAGAGTTGAGAACTTTTAAAGGTCTCTAGGAAGTCAATTACACTGAACACCCTTTTATGACTTCAAAACTATCAGGCTACAAAAATACATTGAACCACCAAAGATGCTAGCTGAAAGATAGAACCAGTATGAAGAACTTTAATTTCTCATTGTAGTCAGTACACAAAAGGTTGGTTTCCATCTGTGACTCCAGTGCTTTAAGAGTATACAGACTCTGATCACATGATATTTTGGGTGAAAATGAACCTATCTCTCTGTGATCTTCCTATTTCTGTTAAGATTTGTGAGCATAGGTAAGAAGAAGTGAGTAGGGAAGGACAAAATTGACTCTTGAATACCCTACCCTACTTCCTGATCTCCACGTTTTCGGCTGTTTCTTGAAGTGCTGGAGAATGAATGCCATGTGGACTATTTACTGTCAAACTTTGTTCTTTAGAGGAACTTTCTTTTCTCCCTGTAGCAAGTCCCCAAAGGCTGGTTTCCATCTGTGAGTCCAGTGCCCTGAAGGTATGAAAACCTTGGTCACCAGGTATTTTCTATATACTTCACATACCAAGTGTCAATCCAGTTCATTCAATGACTTTTAAGGACATCTAAATTAACCAAGGACTTTTTCATACTTAGTCCAAAGTCTGTGATTAAATGATTCCAAAGAGAAACATCCTTAACTGGTTAAGGTATCAGGGTTTAGCATTTTGACACTTTAAGTAGGTTGGGGTTATATGGCTTACTAAAGTTTTGTTTTGCCCTTATACAAGATCCTCTGAGTACCAATATCAATCAAGAGAATAGGAAAACATGCTCACTAAAGACATTATGGAGAATGTCCTCTTCAGAGTTCAAAAGAAAGAGAAAGTCCTTAGAAAGGGTGAGAAAAACCAGATGCTTCTTTTTTTTTTTTTATTGTAAAGGACATTCTATTAAGTGCTCCAAACCTCAGAAAACTATGTTTCTGCTCATTTAGATCCACAATCCTTCAACAGAGATGGGGCTAACAATCCATCAAGGGAAAACCAAGTGGATGAAGAATGCCTACTCCCTAGATTAATGATATGTAGCTGGATGGGTAGCTCATTGGATTAGAGCTATATGTTTATCTTGGGCTCAGAATTCAGTGTGGGGAGAGCAGTCTGGGTTGTATTTGGAAGATTACACAATGCTCTCAGGGACCCCAAGCTGCTTTCTGACGTAAAAATTCATCTTTATAACAGCAATATTTTGTATATGAATGTGGATCATAGGTATCTAAGAATCTAAATGGCAGGTAAAACTAAGGTTAATGGAGGCATGTAGGATGAATGGAAGCAGGTTATAGTAATATTGGCTTTCTTATAAGAAGTACGTAAAATATGATTGTAAAAGGTGGGTTGGTCATATATATATGCAGAATGTTAAAAAAAACACTCTAGATCAGGGGTGTTTGTGTGTATTATGGACTTCTTTTGAAACCTATGGACATTCTTCTCAAACAATGTTTTTAAATGAATAAAATAAATAAGATTACAAAAAACTAATTACATTGAAATACAATTATGTATCTATGTGTGTATGCATGTGTCTATCAATCTATCTCTATAAGGAAGGAAGATAAACATTTATTTAGTGCCTACTGCATACTAAGTAATGTTATAAGCTCTTTACAAATATTCTCACAATAATTCTGATTGTTATCCACACTTTTTTTTTTTTTACAGTTGAGGAAACTGAGACAAACAATTTTGTGTTTTTTTAAGTTAATTACCCAGGGCCACACAGCTAAGTAAGTGAAGCATAATTTGCACTCAAGTCTTCCTGATTCCAGGTCCAGTGATTTATCCACTACACTGCCTTACAAAAAAATTCATAGACCCCAGGTTAAGAACTCTTGCTGTAAAGGAAGGCCTCCAATGTTTTGGGTAGATCTTTGGAGGATTTATGGGAAGACACGGACAAGAATTAGACAAGATGAGAAACCCATGGATGGGTTGTGACCTACGCTGGTAAGACCATGAATATATCAATGTTTAATTATATAGCAGCAGATAAATCTAAGTTTTAGCACATAAAGTTATAATATTCCATTAATGTGACTTTTAAAAAGCTTCTTCAAGAGCATCAATGCAATCAGCATAGACTTTAAAGGTGCCAAATTTACCTTATTGAGCAAAGGTCAGCTTTGTGATCATTGGCATATGAAAATTTTAAATGACAATTTTTGGAATAGTGTAATTCTGGATACTTCTTCAGACTTTTCTGGATTTTATAAATTAATGCTCTTGTGCATCTGTAATCCAATTAATGTGAATATTCCCTCCAATGATGCAGATTATGGAAACATCTGTAACTGCTGTGTATTTAAATCTATGCTCTTTGTCCTCTTGTGAGTTTGACTGACACAGAACTAAGAAACATTTAACCAAGTTTCTTCACCCTCCATCACCCTCCATCCTGAAAGCAGGCCAGTATAAATTGTATTTATTATGAGGTGGTGCAGTAGATAATACAGGGATAATCTGGAGTCAGGAAGACCTGAGTTCAAATCCATCTGCAGGGATTTACTAGCTGTATGATCCTGGGCAAATTACCTTTGTTTCCTTCAGTTTCCTCAGCTGTAAAATGAGAATAACACTAACACCTACCTGTAACTTAGTAGGTGCTGTATGAATACTGATTCCTTTCCTTAACTACTCCTTCCTCTGTGAGGGTCCTAAGCTTTTATGCACAGGACCTCATGTCTAAGGTTCAGATTCCATCATTTTCAGTGTCCCACATCTAATAAGCCGTCTCCCAGGGTTTTTCTTTCCACACTTTTTTTTTTTTAACCTTCTGCCCTAAGCTAAGCTTGTAGGTTTCCTCGGGGAACTTGCTGAAACTTGTATTTAAGGCTTTCCTCACTGGTGGGTCTCGGGAGTTAAGAAGATGCTGATCTGCAGTGACACACCAACTATAATTTTATCATTCACTAGGAGTGTGATATGAACCATTTTAGAACCCCTGGATATTACATTCCACACACCCTTCCTTGTTTTTTTGGGGGGAATACATTAATACAACTTGTTTTCTGATGAATTTTGTGACCAGAATCAATAAATGGAGGTGGAGGGAGGTGTTTCTTAGTGGTTAGGGACTCGACTTATAACTTCTTTGTTACAGGCAAATACCTGGTGAGGAAACTATTCCAATACAGGTCGGCATCTCCTCGAGAGTCTTAAAGAGCTGACTAGAGCATTTGCTCAGGAGGATCACAGGGCCCGAAAGTGTCAAAGCCATGACTTGAACTGAGATCTTCCTGGCTTTAAGGCAGGCTTTCTATTCAGTACTGTAAACTACCTCTGGTTAGTTACATGACTATAGAATGTTTGAGCAGGAGAACCCCTAGTTTTACAAATGGGGAAACAGATCAGGGTGCCAGGACAATCAATGGTAGAGCCAGGGCTGTGATCCAATTCTGACTCTCAACCTTGACCTTCCTCTACTACATCACAGAACACAGGTGATGAAGGAGAACTGGAGGGAATTTTTCCGTAAAACAGAACCCCAACACTTACTCCCTACGCCATATGATCATTTCCCACATGGAGATTTTCACCGAACACGAAGCTAACACCTTATGTCAGGATGTCCACTCTTTTGTCCACTCTCGGCCACACCCTCCGGGCACACAGCGTGCAATCCTTGGGTGGGACATGACAGGGAAAACTTTCCCGTCATCCGCTCTCAAATCATAGAGACCCCAAGTACAGAGGGGTTGGGGCGGGGGAACCCCAACGTACCTGCGGTGTCCCTTCAGTCAGCTCTCTCAAGGTAGCAGAGAGGAGAGAGGTGCCAGGGTGGAGAGGTGCCAGGGAAGATTCCTGGGGCCAATTCCCCACTGCCAGATCCCCAAAGCCTTATCTCTGAGCGTTCAGCACCATCCCCGAGCCCTCCCCAGACCTGCAGCTCCCAAATTTTCGACTCCTCCCCCGTGACATCCAGTATCTTAGCGCCTCCACGGCTTCTTGGGGTCCCGGCCCCCGACACCCGTCCATCTGCTCCCAAAGCGCTTTATGCCAGTGCTGGCGGGTGGAGTTCAGGACTCGAACTTCTCTGGCCACGGGGCTCCGTGCTATTGCCTCCCTGCCCCCCCTCCCTCCTCCCCGCGTCCCCTAGGCTTTCGCTGCGCTGCTGCTGCTGCTGGAACTGCTGCTGCTGCTGGAGCTGGGAGGTGGAGCCGAGCCGCGGAGGCAGGGAAAGTTCAGGCAGCAGTGAGAACAGCAGGAGCAGCCGCGGCCGCCGCCGCCGCCGCCGCCGCTGCCGCCGCCCGAGCCTGGGGAAGCAGTGAGAGGAGATGCGGCCATGTGGTCAGTACCAGCCCCCGGTGTGTGCCTCTGTCCCGGGGTCAGTGCACGTTGAGGGTTGCGGAGGAACTGAGCAAAGGAAAGGGACCAAAGGGTCTACTGCCCCTTCGGGGCATTCCCTTGTCGCTTCTCTCTTGTCTCCCCACCCCCTCCACCCAGTGCAGCCCCTTGGCGGATAGTGCCGCGCCTGGCTTCCCTCCAGCCTTGGGCTGAGCTGTCTGCCCTCCGAGGCTCCCTTCGGGTGGGCTCCGTGACCAGGGCTGGGGCTGGGGGCTGCTCCCTTTCCCAGGGGAGGTGCATCACTCAGGTGTACGGTCTGGGGGACGCGGAGGAGAGACAGGACGGAGCTTAGGTTGTGGGGGTGGAGGGTGGGGAGCCACTGACAGGGCCGGAGAAGGTTCAGTTTGGTGTACTAATCCATCCGGTGGCCTTTTCCTGTTTAATTGGTGTGCTCAAAACCAAGGGCAGCACAGCTGTTCTGAAAAGTAACCGCCACACTTTGCCTTTCGAGGTAGGTGGGGCGGGTGGGGGCCAGCCACAGTGTGCCTACCTACCCCATGCATTCTCCATCGCCTTGCCTGTCCCGAGTCCCGGAGCCGACACGTCCCAGGGCGCGTTGGAATACGCGTGGGGGTCAACTGCTGTCCAGGGCGATGCCCAGAGGAAGTGTTTTTTTGTGCAATGAGTGAAAAGAAGCATTTCTCTTGGCATTGTCTCGTATGAAAGGGCGGTGGAAACCTGTTCCGAAGTTGTTTATTGCCAAAAGTGCCTTCCTGCACCTGCACTACCCGCATCGATTTTGAACTTAGGTTTTTATCGACGTGCACAAAAGGAAGAATGATATAAGACAAGTTTTTAACTGTACAGTATATGCCAAAACATGAAGACCTGACAGATATTCCGAAATAATGGTATAGCTGGTTTCCAAACTCTGCTTTTTCTCCCGGTTCAAAAGCTCTGCAAAATCAATGTTACACGTCTGACGCCTGTTAATCTAGGTATAAGGATAGTTGTGAGAGGGAGCTCGTTTGCCAGGTTATATGCTATGAATTCCAAGTTCATTCTGCTGCGTTTCTTGGATTGTCTTTTAAAGTTAATGCTTGTGTGTGTATTTGTGATTAACAAAGTGCTATACTTGTAACAGCATGTATTAATATCCTTTGTATGGAAATTTCTGGTTGCTAATTGGAGATTCTGCAGACTAGCATCCTTGAAGATGAAAAGAGGAGGAAACAAGTTTAAGGCTAAGCAGAAGAAGTGACTGTGTAGGATTTCTACCATTTGATATGTGTCTTGCTGCCACAATTCCTGGAAAGCAAGGGCTGTATGTCTTATGTACCATTGGCTGTACTTAATGGTTAAAAAAAAAAATCTTCCATTGAGGTGCTTGCTACTGTATACACGGCAAACAATACATTATTAAAATAATTTAATAATCATTAAATTTTTTAAAAAGTTTCAACATGGAAATTTGTAAGCAATTTGCAGTCTTCACAGCAGACTGGGACCATTTTGGCCTAAGAATTTAGGCATTACTTTAGAATTCCTGAAATTCCAGCATCCAGGTATTTTTTTTAAAAAAGAATTCCTTAATTTTTATGCACTTAATCCTTACTCTTCTCAGAGTAGCTGTTATCTCTGCCAATTGGGTTATGTTGCTTATTTGATGAAGCAATTTCAGACTGATGGCCTTGAAAATCCCTTCCAATTATATATGTTGAGATTCTATGATAATTCTATTTCCTAATTTTTCCTAACTTTGTTTCTCATAGTTTTAATATTTGTTTAAAAGAAACATACGACAATGTCCAGCTAGCATTTTTTCTGTTATTCTTATATAAAAAGCTCCTTAGGATTCTAAATGACAGGCCCATTATATATTAAGAGATTAGCTAAGATTCTATGATAAAATTACATATTGATTCTATCTTATACTGAAACAGCCCTATAAAATACATGAAATAAAAGTTGAAATAGTAACTTCACCACTAGGGGACCTCTCTGTATAATCTTACTTTCCTCAGCAGTCATTAGTTACAAAAAGCTAACCTTTCAGGTAGGAAAGGAATTTAGTTTACTCTATCAGTCTGATAGAGATGATTGTATTTTTCATACCTAAATTTCAAACAAGGATGTGCTACTTTGAAAAATACTACTAAAGACAAAAATAAGCTAAGTAGTCTTTAATTGCTAATTCTTTGTTCTTTTGAAATAACTTTAGAATTAAGGGAACAAAATCTTCTGAAAATGTATATTTATTTCAAGTAATATTTATTTAGAATAATAATTTTGATTCAAGTATGGTAAAATTCTATTGGCATCTCTCTGTTGTAGTCTTTTTACCCTCTTCCCCAATCCGAATTTAAGAATTGTGAAAGATATTGTATTTCTCAGAGCAGTATTTGTGATGGTAGCCAATAAGAAACATATATGACAGCTGATATTTTTAAGGCTCTTAAGCTGCCAGAAGTTCCTGTTCTTTTCTCATTTTTAAGTGGTTCTAGGCAAATCATGTTGTTGTAACATGACATTCTGACTTAGGAAAAAATGATTTCCTAATATACATGATTGAAAGGCATCCCTCTTGTTTGGGAGTTCTTGTTTATAACTAAAGTCTAATTTGAATACAGCTCCAGTCAGGTTTTAGCATATTTATTGGAGTAATAAAATGCATGACTAGTTATGTTTTTATTTGTAGGACATAATTTGCTGCATGGTAGACAGTTAACCCTGAGGATGTATGTAAGGATACTGGTCTTTACAATATTACTGCTTTGCAAACAAATGTAGAAAAGAACACTGTATTTTCAAAGTATTCAGATAAACTTTATTGATATGCTATACTAAACATTAATCTGTAATGCATAACAAAGAACATTTGGAAGAGTTAAGGACCACTGAGGGCCTTCAATCTTAAAACTGTCAATAACATCAGCACTAGCTTCCTTGCCTTCATATAGTAGAAGCACAGTTCTGTGATTTCAGAAAATTACAGGCCACGTAAACCTGATTGCTTGACAGAGGACTCTTAAGCAGTGTGGAATTTCCCATTGGAGTTCAGAGTCAGAGGCCCCAGGGTTCACGTTTTAGCACTGCTAATTTATGATCCTTTGATCTGGGGCAAGTCACTTTTATCTTCTTTGTGCCTCAGTTTCCAGATTTGTAAAATGAAGAGGTTGGACTAGATTATCCCTAATGCCGCTTGCAATTTGAAATCTGATTCTCTGATCCTGATGTAATCTGATGTCTACTGTTTCACTACCCAGAATAGTATAGGCATATTAGGAGATAGGATAGGAAGAATAATTTTGTCATAATGAAGGAAGTGATCACTTCTGTTGTCATTTGCTTCACATTCTCAGATGAACAGTTATTTTTTGACCCTGAAAATATTATGACTTCATCTGTATCAAAAACACAGATGTCTTCCTTCCATGTTAATGTTTCTCAAGCATTCAGTGAGGGAAAATACTGCCCTCTCCCTCCTTCTAGACCTAGACAGAGGCAGAATCAAGGCCTGAGTCATAGGCACAAGGCTTTTTGCAAAACTAGAGAATTTGGTTCCAGGAATATTCCTTTAGGTGACTAAAATAACAGCTGACTAAGGAAAGGAACACTGAGGAGGCATATATTGGACTGAACTAGGAAATGGTTACAAGGAATGATAAGTTAATGACTAAATTATTAAAAAAAAGATCTCTTACTATGTGTAGATTATTTTCTGTTGGTGTTTATATCCAGTAGCCAGAGGCACTAAGAAGCACAGCTTTATTTGGTTGTCTAGGGTTCATATCTAGTCCTTTCTTTCTTGCTACAATAATATTTTTAGGTGGGTAAGGAAAAGGGAGCTAGCATTTTGTGACTTGGTAAGAGTGCTGTGAGGTTGAGAACAGGGAGGAAGAAGTGGTACTTTTCCCCATTAAGGTCCTATATATGTCATGTATAAACATGTATATAAACACATGTTATGTATAATCAATGTACATACATGTGTGTCTATATACATATGCACACAAATCTATGTGTGCGTATGTATATATATGCTTCGTTCCATGTAGCAATATTTGTGATACTAGCAAATAGGAGATATATATGACAGCTGATATTTTTAAGTCACTTAAGCTACTAGAAGTTCCTGGTATTTTCTCATTTTTAAGTGCTGCTAGGCAATGTGCAGATCAAATCATGCTGTTGTAACATGAAGTTTCATCTTTTAACACAATGACTTCCTAATTTAAATTATTAAAATCCATTATTGATATATACATATGTGTGTGAATATATATATGTATATGTAAATACATCTGGATATGTATTTATACACATATACACACACAGACAGCTAGGTGGCACAGTGGGTAGACCACAAGGACTGGAGTCAGAAAGACTCATCTTCATGAGTTAAAATTTGTCCTCAGACACTTACTAGTTGTATGACCCTGGACAAGTCACTTTACTCTGCTTCAGTTTTGTCATCTATAAAAGGAGCTGGAGAAGGACATGACAAACCAATCCAGTATCTTTGTGAAGAAAACCCCAAATGGCATCACAAAGAGTTGGACACAACTGAAAAACCACTAAACAATGACAATATATACACATATATACATATATATATATACCTTGTAGTATTAAGGCCTAGTAATAGAAATACAAATTGTACCTGCAGAGAAACAATTCACATGCTGTGAAATGGTGGTCCCTAGCCCCACACTTTTCAAATATCTATCTGTCTACTTCTGTCAGCTATGAAGTAGTTAGAAACTTATCAAGGTGGTGATGTGTGTGTGTGTGATGTATGTATATCTATCTATCTGTCTATCCATTATCTATGTGGATATATGCGTCTTTGTAAGGGGCTAGGTTATTCTAGTAAGCAGTATGATGTTCAGGAGAGCCAAAGGATTTGGTTTTTTGGGGTTTTTTTGGTCTTTTTGGAGGGGAAAGGCAGGGCAATTGGGGCTGTGACTTGCCCAAGGTCACAGAGCTAGTAAGTGTTAAGTGTCTGAGGCTGAATTTGAACTCAGGTCCTCCTGACTCCAGGGTCGGTGCTCTATTCACTGCACCACCTAGCCACCCCAAGCCAAAGGGTTTGAAAGGCAGTATGGGTTGGTGGGTGAAGTACAGACTGGGAATCAGGAAGATCTGGGTTTGAATTTTGACTCTGATATTTCCTAGCTATGACCCCCTAGGAAATTACTACTCAGCCTGGGTTTGAACATGGGTATAATGAAGGGTTTGGACTTCATGACCTCTGTGATCTCTTTCAACTCTAGGTCTGTGAGCCTATGATTTAAGTAAACTTAATGCTTAGATAATGTATGAAATAAAAATCTATTTTTAAAGAATGTTTGTAGTAATTTCTATTATAAGCTTGTGTTTTCACCTTCTTGTAAATATTGAGATGGAATTCTAAAAAATAATTTGAGTTCTAAGGCTAAAAAAAAGAATTTTCTTTAGATTGCTGCATTTATATCCATTTCTGAGCTTGATGGGGCAAGATGACAAATTAATCTTTTCATTGTGGCTTCTCCAGCACATTTTTATTTATAGGTTTGAATATGCAGCTTTTTCCAGGCTATCAGAACACAATGAAGCACAAGTTATGTCTGTGCACCATTGGACTTCTTACCAAGGCACTTTGCAGCACATTATAAACTGAATGTGTGAATCAGATATACTCTGTAGATTGTAGAATATTAGGATGTGGTGAGAGTCACAAGCAGCCATTCTTTCATTCATTCGGCAGGAATTTATTGAAATATTGTATACAAAGTGCTGCTATAGGCCCCGTAGGGCATGCCCATGTGTGTGATTGCTGACCTCAGAGATTTTATAATCTCATTAAGGGAAGGAAAGTAAAACAAATATACAAATAATCATACTAGAGAGGAGTGAGGGAGATTTGTGAATAGAGAGATCATTTATATGGGAGAGGGCAGAATCAGGGAAAGCTTCTTAGAAGAAGTAACTCTAAAGCTGTGGCCTTGAAAAAAGAGAAAAGGTTTCAGTGGGTGGAGATATGTGCCAGCTAGCGTTAGGCCTGGGGATGTTATATCCATGCATAAATACAACTAAGTATCTGAGAAAGTGTCTGAAGGGCAGGTGTGTTGTGCAGTAAATAAAATGCTGGCTTGGAGCCTTGGAAGACTCATCTTCCTGGGTTCAAATCTGGCCTCAGACACCTATCAGCTGTGGGCAAGTCACTTAACCCTGTTTGCCTCAGTTTCCTCCTCTGTAAAATGAGCTGGAAAAAGAAATGGCAAATCACTCCAGTATCTTTGCCAAGAAAACCCCAAAGCGGGTCAGGAAGAGTCGGACACGAATGAAATAACGGAATAACGAGTGTCAGAAGAGTAGAGTCAGAAGTACAGTGAGAAACCCTCTTCCCTCTTATCTCTTTAATTTGTGATTTGTCATTATTCTTTTGCTTCTTGGTTTCCTGACCGGAAGTTTGTTTTTTTTCCCAAAGGGGGAATACACTAAGAATCCATGTTGAATAAAATAAACTATTGGTTTTTAAAGCCCATCTTTTTTTCTCTCTCTCCTAAATCTTGCTGTGCTTTAAAAGGTGGTGCTATGAGATAGTCTACTATTTTATAGGAATTATATTTAATTTTTCATGCACTCAACTGTATACCATTAGGAGAGGGGAATATTAGTCCACTGGCACCTTGTATTTAGAGTGCTGGTCATGGGACTTTGTTGTAGGTGAAACAGCATATAAGGACACACAGGTCTGGTCCTTTGATTATAGGAAAGGGTTCATATGGAGAGTGTTATTAAGTTACTAAGGTTCAGAAAAATAGCTCATTATGAAATATTCCTGACAATCAGGAAGCAGATGAGGTGATTTAGTTATGTTTTCTGCTATGGCTTATATGTTGAAGCACTGGGATTTAATGGCTACAGTGTTAGGCTTGGAATCCTTCATATCTGGGTTCAGATCTGGCCTCTGATACTACCTGTGTGGCCCTGGGCAAGTCAAGTCACTCAATCTCGATGTATATCAAACTCCTCCTCAGGATTTATTTACCAAATTAGAAAAACAGGCTGCTGGTTGCAGCTTGGAGTTCCCATGCCTGGAGTTTTCCATGCTGACTAAATTACAAGTCTTCCAGGAACCATGAAAACCAGCCATTCCATACATTGGCAGATGGTGCCTGAGCAAATGCAGAGAAAATTTTAATTTGGGGTTTAAAAAAAAACACCATGATGTTAACAATGACAAAAATTACATTCATAAAAGGTTATTTACCATACTTAAAAAAGCAAATTTTATTGACAGTAGGTTAAAAACAATGAAATTAATTTTGAAAATCTATTAAGATTTTAAAAAACCGAGTGTTTTGACAAGGAGAGTACAACTTGAAGTACAGTCTAAGTGGTTGCCTGAGGGTCTTGGGAAGATTAATAGGAGTATGTATTTTGAGAGGCTTACTTGATAAAAGAGAGAATAATATAACATTATAGATTTGGTCTAGTCTTTTTTGACTTTCCATGATTCTATTATGGTAGAGGTGATTTCATCATGTATTGCATTCTAAATCCTCCTCCTCCTCCATCTCTTGGGCACTCACCTTATGCTTGGCATCATTCTGCCAGATTTCATCGAACACATTCTCTCTAGACTTTATGATTTGAAGCTGCCACAGTGACCAGAGGTGTACTTTTAGATAATGTATTCCTCAGTTTCCCTTGATGGACTGAATCTGATAAGATGAAACTTAAGAGGTAGAAAGTAAAAACTTATACATGGGTTCAAAAAATCAATTTCACAAGTCCCTTCTGGGCGAAGCATGATTAACAGTGTGTCTAAAAAAGATCTTAGGGACCTGTGAACTCAGTGTGAGTCAGCAGTATGACCTATGAGACCTTGAGCTGCATTAAGAGAGGCTTACTTTTCTGGTTATCTCAGAGGTGGTAGTTGCTCTGTATTCTGTGCTGGTCAGATCATATCTAGAGTACTGTATTTAGTTCTGGATGCCATAGTCTAAGAACAGCATTGATGAATTGGAGAGAGTCAAACAGGATAATGAAGGGCTTTGGGACCATGGCATGTGAGGGCCAGTTTAAGGAACCAGGGATTGTTTATCCTGGAGAAGAGAAGACACAGGGACTCTGGGGTCATGATAAGTATATTCTAGCATTTTAAAAGGTTGTCATGTGGAAAAGGGATTAGATTTGTTCTTTTTAGCTTCAAGAGGTAGAAACAGGAGCAATGGGATAGAAATCATAAAGAAAGAGTTAATTTTGATTTGATATCAAGAGCAATTTCCTAATGATTAGAGCTATCTAAAAGTGGAATGGGCTGTCTTGGAAGGCAGTGGATTCTCTTTTATTGGATGTCTTCAAACAAAGTTTAGATGACTCCTTGTTTGATATATTGTAGTAGGAATTCCTTTTTGGGTATATGTTGAACTACATACCTCTGAGGTCCTGTTCAGCTCTAAAATTCTGTGATCCTATGATTGTCTCAACTTACTGAAACAAGGATATAAGGTTTTCTTTTCTGAAGCTTTCTTTAAAAAAAATTAAATTTCATTTAAAATATTAACAAAAATCAGTTTTCTCTCTCCTTTCCCCTACACCGAAAAAAAAAATATCCTTGTAACATGCATAGTCAAGCAATAGGATGGAATAAGCATTTATTAAGTGCCACTATTGCCAGGCACTGTGCTAAGTACTTAACAAATATTATCTCATTTGATCTTCACAACAACCCTGTGAGGTAGGAGATAATATTATTACTATTTTACAGTTGAGGAAACTGAGGCAGACAGTGGTTAAATGATTTGTCCAGGGTCACACAACTAAGAAATAGCTGAGGTTGAACTCAGATCTTCCTGACTCTAAGCCCAGTGCTCTATCCACTGTACCACCTAGCGACCTAAGCAAAACAAATTCCTGCACTGGTCACGTCCAAGTGATATGAATCTTATTGTGTACCCTGAATTCATCACCTCAGTGTTAGGAGGTGAGGAGAATGTGAAGTGCTTTTTAAATCTGTTAATCAGCCCGGCTTTCCATCACTTTTGTGCATAGCTGGCTGCATTGTGTACGCTTGTAGTGTTTTCCATGTATGCAGAAAGAAGAGACACTTGCTGCAGGGAGCCAGCGTGGGTAGTCTTGTATACAACTGTGTTGAACACACCACCCAAGCTCTTTGCTCTGACTTGGCCTCTTCTGGACATTCTTCTTCTT
Organism: Pseudochirops cupreus; assembly: GCA_028627135.1. Taxonomy (NCBI): domain Eukaryota; kingdom Metazoa; phylum Chordata; class Mammalia; order Diprotodontia; family Pseudocheiridae; genus Pseudochirops; species Pseudochirops cupreus. Next base: position 113,103,980 of record CM053581.1, read on the forward strand.
CTTCTTCTTTTTCTTCTTCTCCTCCTCCTCCTCCTCCTCCTCCTCCTCCTCCTCCTCCTCCTCCTCCTCCTCCTTCTTCTTCTTCTTCTTCCTCTTCTTCTTCTTCTTCTTCTTCTTCTTCTTCTTCTTCTTCTTCTTCTTCTTCTTCTTCTTCTTCTCCTTCTTCTTCTTCTCCTTCTTCTTCCTCTTCTCCTCCTTCTCCTCCTTCTTCTTCTCTCTTCTTTTTAAAAAATTAAACACATTGTCCACCGATTCCTCAGCTAGAAAGACATACAGGAAGCAGTTGAGAACTGTGTTTGAGGAAAGTTTTTGTGTCTATTCTTCAGATGGTTACCTTGACAAGTTGCTACAGAAGAAGGCATGTTTAATAGTGTGAATGCAAAGTATGGTGGTAAAGGAATTCTGGAATCTTAATCTCAATTCCAGGATCTTAATTACAGTTGCTGGGTTCATTCACAGAGTGGCCATGGGCAAATTCCCAGTATGTAAAGGAGGGCTTTAATAATTGAGATTCAGAGGGGCATTCAAATGTGAAGAGATGAGACTTGCAGGGTCTGTTAAATGATTCATCAGTTCAAATGACATTGAGAAGCCAAGATCTCACACAGAACTAAATACAGTACTCTAGATATGATCTGACCAGCACATTGGCTCTAGTTAGCTGGTTCCTGTCTTTGGGTCTTGTGCCCTCCTGAAAAGCTTTCTTTTGCATACTAACTAAAGCTAAGGATTTCTTAAGCAAAACCTTGGGGTTGCATTCAAGGGAAATTTGTCCAGATATATGGAACTGATTTTCTGCCTCCGTCACTAGAACTCCCTTATGCAATGTCACTGGTTCTTATTAGTAGTGGCCTTAGGTAACAGAGAAGCTGTCCATTCCTGGCCTATTTTATGACAGTGGGCATTATGCTTCATGCAGTGTGCCATCTTGAGAAGAGGAGGAGGAAGAGTTGCAGGTTACATGCTTTCACTCTCAAGTTTGCACTTGAATCTGGACTCCCAGAATCAATCTTTTATATCCACCATCAGCCTCATTAACCAGTAGAGAGAGTGGCTGATAAGATTATCTATAAATTGTTTGCTGCCTTATTATCAGGGCTGGGCTTTCTTTCCCACCACCTCTGTGAAGAGGGATTTTCTTGGTGGCCTGTGGGGTGACCACAGAGAGGTCTCTCCTTCCTGAAAAGACCAGATGGTCTGGCAGGATGAGAAGAAACTTACTGCTGAGGCCATGAGTGGGTTCCACGAGCAAATGGTGGCATCCCTTGTCTAGGTAAGTGAAACATGCAGCAGATGTTGTTGGACTTTGGAGGATGAGCATTCTTGTTCCTGCTATTCTTGACCTGATTGGGGACAACTTGAGAGGATCCTTTCCTGGTCTCTCTAACTGCTATGATCCCTTCTCCCCTCCTCATTACCTTGCATCTGCTTTGTATATATTTGTATCGATTTATATGTATATATGTTGTTTTCCCCTATAGCAGTAGTTCTTAACCTTTCTAATGCCGCGACCCTTTAATATAGTTGTGGTGGCCCCCAACCATAAAATTATTTTCGTTGCTACTTCATAACTGTAATTTTGCTACTGTTATGAATCATAATGTAAATATCTGATATGCAGGATGGATTTTCATTGTTACAAATTGAACATAACCCACAGGTTGACAACTGCTGCCCTATAGAATATAAGCTCTTTGAGGGCACGATCTGTTTCATTTTTCTGTTTGAATTCCTAGCACTTAGTATGGTGCCTAGCCCACAGTGGGCATGTTTGCTTGCTTGCTCAATGAGAGAATGTAGCATTTTCTAGCTGTCATCTCCTCTTTAGCCTTCCCTTCCCAACTTTGTCTTCTCTTTAAAGAACAGAGAACCATTGCTGGATGCAGAAGTGTTGAATAGTTGCAGATAGACCTATCCAAGGACAATCTACTTAGCGTCTATCTAGTAGCACCCAAGAGCATTTGAAATGGCAAATGATCCATTGAGATGATTACAGACATCTGGTTCCCTGTGGGCCCATAGTCCCTTAATTTAAGGACTCTTCTTGTTCATTGGTTGGTACTGAGGGTAATGAAGGGTATATTGGCTAGCAGGGATGAATGAACAGAGAAGCAGTAGAATCTCAGAACCAAAAGGGACCTCAAGGCTTATTTTTTACGGGTGGCCCAGAGAAGATGTGGCTTGCTAGGATCACATACTTAGAGCACAGCTGGGATTAGAGATTTCAGGTTTCTTAACTCCCTAGGCACTAGAGTCAAAGGGTGTGGTCTGAGCCCTAACTGTTGACAATTATCTGTGATCGTAGGAGTTTCCTTGGGGAAAGTAAGCTATCTGAGGGAGATTTGGGAGAGGGAGATTTTAAACATTAATAAGGCAGAATGCCACTGATTGACTGCTACTGATTTCCATGTTCTGTCACATTTCAATCATGTTAGAAATAGCTAAGTGAAAGTAATAGTCTTTGAAAATGGGGTACACATTCTAAGATTACCTCAAGAGTGTACAATTATTATTTTCACTTTACTATTTAGGAAACTGAGGCCAGGAGAAGTTAAAAGACATGTGCAAGGCATGAAAAGCTAGCAAGTCAGACTCCCTGCTTCCCTCTCTTAGTCTAGTGTTCTGTCCAGTATACCAGGCTGCAAGCAGCAGGGCCTCCCAAACTTTTTGTGAGAAGAAGCTACATTTCTCCTATGTAAGAGAGAAGCTGTGAACATGGAATCTATTCAGACCTGATGACTTATTTGTTATAAGGAATGAAGGATAATAATTGAGGATGACTCTGAGGTTTTGAACTAGCATGAGTTTGAATAGGCAGAGATGACTAGAAGGATGGTGATACCCTTGAAAGAAATAGGAAAATATGGAAAAAGGATGTATTTCAGGGAAAGGTGATGAATTTTATTTTGGATATGTTGTGTTTACTCAATCGAGACAACCAGTTGGAAATGTCTAGTAGGCAGATGATGTTGTTGAGCTCTGGAAAGAGACTAAGGCTGGATCTAAAGGGATGATGATTGAGCTAATGTGGTTATCAGGAGAAGAAATGTGGAGAAAAAAGTGCCTAGGACTCTAGGCACTGGAGATATACCCAGAATTAATGGTCATGATATGGGTGATGGTCCAACCACGGAGACTGAGAGGGAGAGATCAGAAAGGAGAACCAAGAGAGGACAGTGTCAGTAAAAACCCAGAAAAAAGAAATTATCCAGGAGGCAACAGTGGCAAATGCTTCAGAGACATCAAGCATGATGAGGATTGAGGAAAGGTCATTAGATTTGTTTGATCATTGGTAAATTTGAGATGGAAATTTCAGTAAAGTGATGGAATTAAAAGCCAGTTTGAAAGGACTGAGAATGAATTAAGAAGAAAGGAAATGGAGGCAGTGAGTGTAGATAGCTTGTTCTAAGAATTAGCAAATGGGAAGTGAGATATAGGATGATAGCTTGAGGGACTAGTGATTTTTTAGAAAGTCTTTTTTTTTTTGAGGATGAGGTAGACTTGGGAGCTTTCATAGGCAATGTAGAGAATGAATCACTTGAGAGGGACAGATTGAAGGGGGGATGATTATCGGACAATCAGCTGGAGGAAATGGAAGGGGATGAGATCAAGGATCCATGTAATAGAGTTGGCCTGATTAAGAACAGGCTTCTCTGCATCAGAGACTTCTCTCTTTTGTAGGTCTGCCTGTTTTTCAAGTCCACTAATTCATGTCATTCAGTGGAAATCACATTTTCATTCAATTAAAGAAGCACTGTTTACTATGTGCCAGGCACCATGCTAGGTGCTGAGGATACAAGGCAAAATGAAACAATCCTTGCCCTCAGGGAGCTTACTTTCTCCTGGGATTGTGGTTAGAGAAGCTGGTTGGTTGTTGTCCTTTATTCTCAAAGAGGACCAACATGACATCACTCTGGGGTAATATGAGAAGTAACAGGTACACAGGTAAGTAGATAGATCGATAACAGATAGAGCATTTATTAGCATTTACTATGTGCTAGGCACTCTGCAAATCTCTGGAGATGCAAATAGTAGCAAGAAAGACAGTTTCTGATTCCAAAGAGCTTACCTTGTAATGGGAGCATAAAGGGGAGCACGAAAGGCGGGGTGGAGCAGGGTTAGGGCTATTTCTTGGTTTATGGAATGAGGGAAACTGAGTAATTAGCAGCATGGTTTGGAGCTAGTGACTGGCATTGAGGTGGAGGCCTGGTTTTGGGCTCCTCTATATAAGAGCCAGAGTGGCTTTTGGGATAGAAAGCCAAGGTTTTACTGGGGAGGAGGTTGGGATGATGGAGTGATGATTTAGATCCAGTAGTTGAGAAATGAGATGAATATTTACATTAAAAATGTATAGTAATGACCAGGGGTGGGAAACCATAACCACCTTGGGGGATCAAGAAAAGCCTCTCTAGAGGGTGGTATCTGAGCTGCCTTTGAAGGAAGCCAGAGATTCTGCTATGCAGAAGTGATGTGGAAGAACATTCCAGGTGCAAGGCACAGCCTGTACAAAGATATGGAGGTAGGAAATGGAATATCTTTGTATCAGCAAGCACCCTAGCATACCCAGGGTAGCTGCTAGCACAGGTTCTTAGATCTGCTTTTCTAAAAGAAAGCAACTCCAAATGGGCTAACAGTCTTACTTTAATCAATCAAACATTTACCTAGTTCAGGGGAAAAAGTCAGCACCCTGAACTTCAGAGAATGCAAACACAAGTTATAAGGAGACAAAGAAACAAATCAGCAGATGAGCTTATAACCATCTGACCATCACACCCATACCTATTCAGTTACCAGAGAGGGAAGCATCAACATCTGGGTTTTTCAAAGCCAGGGGGCTCAACGGCTTCCCAGAGTCTCCTCTGGCCAAATCACACAATTCTTCTCAAAGTGAGCCCCAAAGCAAAACCTCACATCGGGGCGTATATATAGCCTTCTCCTGGATCAGAGAATGTTACAGCCCTCTTGACTCACTGCCCAATCACAAAGCAACAAGGCTTGTGCAGTCCTGAAGAACAAGCCTCCCGCCACAGGCTCCATGTGACCACATTCAGCCTATTAGGGGGCAGAGTATACTTTCAAATCTGGGAAGGTTCTCAGAGCCACTTAAACCACTTAAGCAAAGGGCCCAGGGGCAGGGAAGATCTTCAGATTCCCATAACAATCTTTTACATAGAACAGAAAGTAGACTTGGATAACAATGTAGAGTGTATAAAAGAAAATAATATGCAGTCAGTGTGGAAACTTAGGAGCCATGTTGTGAAAGGCTTTAATGCCAGGCGACAAAGTTTGTGTTTTTTTCTAAAAGATGCTTGAGCAGAGGACTGACATGGTCAGATCTGTGGTTTAGGAATATGTGGAGGATGGATTAAAGAAGAGAGAACCTGGAGGCAAGGAGACAATTTTCTGTTGGTAATGTTCCTATTAAACAGAAAAAAAAAACTCCAAATAAAAATACTCTAGTAAACTTCTATGTAATTTATATTTCGCAATGTTTATTTTAGAAATATATTCCAATCCAATTTTTAGTCTTCTCTCTCCTATGACTCCCACACAAATCCTTTGGCAGCTGAAAGGATTTTATAGAACAAGCAAAGCTTTCAACAGGTTAAATGTTCTTTTGATAATTAAAAAAGAGATGATTTTTTTTTGCCCCCTTTCTGAAACAATTAAGAGGGAGATGTCAGACATAGTTGTTCGGTGTACTCTAGGTTAGGGATGGAGTATATTGATGAGCTCCAGGAAGAATTTAACATTCTAGAGATTTGTTTGTCTCCATAGTGTGCTTTAAGTGAAGGTGAAGGACAAGGAGAGGAACAACTTCCATTCAACCACTGAGCCATATACCACAGAAGATTTTTAGTGAAGATGCCTGGTAAGGCAAGGAGATAAATCCAGGTAGAGGGGTAGTAAATAGTAATAATACTTATGGATTCAACACAAATGTTTAAAGCATAGATAATAAGTAGAATGAAAAAAGATTTTAATGCAAGGAGGCAACTATGACTTCATAATTATATCTGAGATGTGGTAGGATGTTATCCATATCTGAAATATAAAAAAAAGAAAGAAGGTTATTCAGAAGGAACAGATTGGGTAAAAAGGGGTCAGGGAGCAGTTTTTGCACGTCAAGAATTCTTTGGTGAAAATCTTTGAAGTAGATGGAGGATGAACCAGTTGTGGAGGACATTTTGAATAAAGCTCATTGGAAGGAGAAACTGGAGAAATATGGTGGTGGGTGTCTATAAAGATTAGCAATCACCTAGTTAGAAGGGGAAACATGATAATTCTATTTAAAAATCAGCTGTTACTGTTTTTGTTATCAAGAAGATGTTTTGTGCATGGCCTGAAGCATATCCTAAACTTTGGGCATTTGGATTTCAAATAGCTCACAGAAAGGATAGGTAAGATCTGGTGGCGTCAGATTCTATAAGGAAAGTTGCTCAAGAGTGAATAATTCTGACCTGATGATTTGATGAAAAAGGGTAACTATCTAAGAGTACGATGTGACTGCACAGGGAATTCATTTGCAGATTCATATTTTTAGAAGAAATGTATGAGGATGAAAACAACAGCAGGTAACTGAGGATGAATACAAAAGAGTGATGAAATGCTGTCAGAACAGTGGCAGAGCTACTAAATCCCAGAATAAGCTAAGACTTTTAATAAGTCTAAGGAAAGCAGAAAAGGCTCTTTAGAAATATGATGGAGGACAAGAAGTAAAAAAGAGGACTAAGACATGTTTAGGTATATGGAATGATGATGATAATGATGATGATGTTGATGATGGAGAGAAGGAACAACTCCTCAACTTAAATTTTGCCTCCTTCTTTACTGAAAAAGGATGGTCAAATTGAGAAGTATAGAACAAAAATGGTCAATAGAATTGATACCCAAATTAAGTGAGGAAGTGGTGAAAGGACAGTTAGCATCTTGTCAGTCTGTTCAAGTTACCATATTAGAGCTACCATAAACTAGATCCCAGAATACTTGAAATTTGTGGAGGTGATTGGAGAAGTGCTGTAGTACTAGAGAAGGGCAAACCAGAAAAGTTATCCTGATTTTCAGGCAGGGAAAGAAGGTGGATTATAATGCCATCCACAAGCAGCTTCGCAAAAGAATGCTACTGTGAACAGCTTTTAAGGTTCTGATTATACAATATAGTGAACACTCCATTTATTCCATAACAAATCAAGGCAAACATTCACAACAAATCATAATATAATATTCACAACATTATATTGTATCACAGAAAATCACAATATAATATTCACAACAGCTTAACATTAAAATGGCCACATAGTTTTCAACAAAGTGATCACAGTATTTAGAACAAAGAACAAAAGAAGAAACATTTGGTATCCTTAAGGAGGTGTGCTTCCTTAGTCATTCAATCATCTCAAAATACAATAGTCAGTCTTCTACTCATGGGGCAATCATAGGTTAACTTAATCAGTTACTGATCTAGCAATCAGTCACTAAGTATTGTTAATCATTAAATACAGTCATTAGAAAATTACACAAACCCTCTACCCCTCAGTGTCTAGTAAACTTCAATTTTATCACAGCATTTAATATCCAAGAAGAGGCCTTTTCTTCATCTTGACTCAGGATGGTCTCTCAGATTACCTGGATCCCCTTCCATGGTCCTAGCTCCTACCTGAATCTACCAGTCACCTGGATTCAGAAGCAGACAGCTCCCAGGTCCTTGTTCAGTCCTCTGGGCAGTTCCTGCTACACACTGAAGTTCACAGGGTCCAGCACATCTCAAAACCTTTGCAACTTCTCTTCCTAGGAACTCAAGGATCAACCAAACCACAGACAAAGTCTTATCTGGGTCATGCTTCTTCAGTCCTCCAGCAGTTCAGCTGGCTCTAGGACCCAAAAGAAATCTCAGCCTTCCAGGTGGCCTTCTCAGCAGCAACTTCAGCCTTCACCAGATTCTGGTCTCAAGGAAACCCTCTCTCACTTCTCAGTCAGCTTCCAGATGCTCACTGAGATAAACTCTCTCTCTCTCCTCCACCAGGAGTCTGCCAGGAGAAAAATTCTGACTGTATCTCGCTGGGGCTCTTCTTATATACACACAAAGCACTGGCTTCCTGTTTCAGCCAAACCCTTCCTGTTATGTCAGCAACAGGAGACAGAGTTCACACCCACTGCCTCTTAGCCACAAAGGTTTGATTAGTTACTAAGGGCTAAGTACCTGCTTACTTGACATAACAAAAAGGGGTCTTCAAATTGAAATTAATTACCATTACATGGATTCATGTTGAAGTGTGGAATCATAGAAAGAAGGCTCTATTTGGAGTCAGCTAACTTTGGTTCAGGAGCAGCTACATGGGGCCATAGTGCATAGAGCACTAGATGTGGAATCAAGAAGACTCATCTTAATGAGTTCAAAGCCAGCCTCAGACAGTTTCTAACTGTGTGACCCTGGGCAAGCCATTTAATCCTGTTTGCCTCAGTTCCTCATCTGTAAAATGAGTTGGAGAAGGAAATAGCAAACTACTCCAGGGTGTCTTTGCCAAGAAAACCCTAAATGCATATAAATGGGGTCACAAAGTGTTAGATGTAACTGAAATGACAGAACAAAAACAGTAATTTAGGTCTAAATTCCAATTCTGTCATTTACCAACTATGTGACCTTGTACAAATCACTTTCCCTTTTAGGGTCTCAGTATCTTTATTTTTAAAGTGAGATATCTATAATCTCTTCTGCCTAGAAAAATCATGTGATTCTTCCAGTTTAGTGAATATGACTTCAATCCCTAACAAAATTTTAGGATTTATTATTAAAAAGATGGTTTGTTATAACTTAAGAAAAATCAATCAATTAATTTGCAATCATTAAGCACCTACTGTGCTCCAGGCCCCGTGCTAAGTGCTGGGGATACAAAGAAAGGCAAAAGAGATTCCATTCTCTCAAGGAGCTTACAGTCTAATGGGGTAGGTAGACAACATGAAAACAACTGTGTACAAACAAGATATATAAAGGATCAGTTGGAGATAATCAGCAAAGAAGAGAAGTGATGATCACATCGTGTTAGGCAGTGAACCATCATGAGTTCATCAAGAAAAGGTCATGCCTGGCTAAGCATATTTCCTTTTTTTGACAGGATTAATAGACTGGTAGATTGGATAAGGCTGTAGATTGGTATACACAGCTTCTGGTAAGCCATTTGCCAGAGTATATCAATACCCTTGTGGACCATAAGATAGAGAAGTGTAGCGGATGATAGGAAAATTAGATGGTTTCAGGATAATAACAGCAATGTTAATATTATCGTATATTCTTACATATAATATTAGTATAACTTAATAATGGTAATAATAATAGCTAGTATTTGTGTAGTGCTTTAAGGTTTGCATATACACACTGGGACAACAGAGTGGTGATTAATATGTGATTAATTGCTCAATAGCAGCTCAGATGGAGAGATCTAAGGATCTTTGCTTCCATTTCTTCATCATTTAATTTAATCTGGGTGAACATATGTGTATCAAATTTGCAGATGATACAAAGCTGGGAGGAATAGTTAATACAGTAAACAGAATTTGGAAGCAAAATGGTTCTAATCTGTGGCTCCAGGAGCCAAATCTAATAAAATAAAATCTAATAAGAAACAAATATATAATCCTATATTTGGGGTAAAAAAAAAGCACTGCATAAAGTAGGGAGGGAGTGAGGGAGATCCCTGAACAATGTTCTTGTGAAAAAAACAACCCTAAGTTTTAGAAGGATGCAAGCTTGGTATAAGTCAGTGATATGCAGCAGCCATAAAAGCCAATGTGATCTTAATTAAACAGTGTCCAGAGCGAAAGAGGTTATAGTCCTGCTTTGGTCATGTTGTATTAAGTTGTGGGCACCATATTATGGAAAGGACATTGTAAAGTTAGATGGAACATGTCAAATAGAGAACTAGGCAACCATGTCCTATAAGAATCGACTGAAGAAACTGTGATGTTTTACTTAGAGGAGGAAAACTAGTTATGTTGGGGGAGGGCAGTGTACATTAATTATTTGAAGAATGAACATAGAAAAGGGATTAGACCTATTTTGCTTGGCCACAGAAGAAGCAATGAGGTAGTAGTTGTAGAGAGGCAGATTTTGGCTAGGAGAAACTATCTAACAATCAGAACTGTCTGAAAAGTGAGATGGGTGGCCTTGAGGCATGATAGTGAGGGTTCTCTTCACTCCTGGAGATCACTGAGATGGGGGTAAATGATTTCCCTCTCAGGGATCTTGTGGGAAACTTTCCCCTGGGGTGTGAGTTAGACTAGATGAGAGAGGTCTATCCAATGACAAGATTCTATAATTCTAAGTAGATGTAAGATTTGGGCAGAAGTAAAAATATGAAGAGATGGTTCTGAGAAAAAGCTGGGAAAGTAGGTTTGAGCTAAGATTTTTTTTGAAAAATGATAAATGTAGTCTGCTGAAACAAGGGGACATGACAAAATCATTCACTGAATTTCTTTAGTAGGATTGGGAATGCTAAAAAGTGTGCTTGATGTTCATAATTGCAAAAATTTTTTTTTAGCTTTTCATGGTTCTACCTTTCCTATAACATCTATCTCTATTTAATATGCAGTGCTTCTTATCAGGCCTGATTTGTGTACATTGATCACACCATTATACTTGTTAAATATTAAAGCCCTTTCTCCTCCTGTGAAGTCTAATTAGGCAATGCGTTCGGAGAAATAATAGTCTGGCCATTGCCTGGCACATACCTCACCCCCCTCGCTCATTTATCTTGTGTTTCTTTCTTTGCAATGTGCCAGAGTGCCAAATATAGCATATGAAAGTTTGATGAACAGCTTAGCTGCTATCAGGCAGTTGAGAGGAATTGTGCTTCCAGGTGCTGAATGTGAAGAAACATATTACCTATAGGTTGGCATTTTTCACGATCAGGGCAACCTACTAATGTGTCCAATAAGTTATTTAATCAATCTGATTTTAATGAATTAAAGTATTTTAAAATGCCTTTTAAAAGGCTAAATATCCAATAAAGGACATTTTTCTTAAAAAAAAATTCTGAATTTGACAAACCAGCAAACACAAGCAATTCCATATGTAAAGAAGACCATAAAAAGAATGTAAAGCTGTGAATCACTACCATGTACAATTTGGCACTTTTTCCTTTTAAGTTTACAAATAAAATTTGATGTGATATTAGGGGCATTTCCACTGTTTTTAAACATCATATTTTTTAAGACTTCCAATGAAAAAAGGCACTTTTAGAAGATTACAAGTAGACTATCATCCCCAAATTTATGTTTTGCATTATTCAGAAATTTCTGGCCTGGATAAATTTCATTTATTTTAAACATTTTAATTTTTATATTTTGTTTTTTTCTCACCTTTATTTTCAAATATATCCTTTTCTTCTTTCCTCCCCAGAGAACCATCCCTTGTAATAAAATATAAAAAAGGACAAAATACAGGGGGAAAGAAACAGTCCAGCAAAACTAACTTAGCGAGTCTAAGAGTAAATTCATTGTTCCCTAGCAAATGTCTCCAACTTCTAGAAAGAGGAGAGAAGCTCACATTTTCTTCTTTTGTCATTGGGGCCAAAATTCTTCATTATAATTACATACTTCTTGGTTTTTTCTAAAAGTAAATTAAATTTTTTTTGTTACATTTTAAGTTTTGAACTGTCTCGCTCTCTCCCTCCTCACCATACCCTAGAGGCCACCATTTGGCATCTCTCTCTCTCTCTCTCTGTCTCTCCCTGTCTTTCTGTGTCTCTGTCTCTGTCTGTCTGTCTCTCTCTTTCTCCCTCTCTCTCCCTGTCTCTCTGTGTCTCTGTCTCTGTCTGTCTGTCTCTCTGTCTCTTTCTCTCTCTCTCTTTCTCCCTCTCTCTCCCTGTCTCTCTGTCTCTGTCTCTGTCTCTCCCCCCTCTCTCTCCAACAACCTATCTATCTGTAAAACCATACTGTGCATACTTCTGTTTATCAGTTCTTTCTCTGGAGGTGGATAGCATCTTCCTCCATAGGTCCTTTGAAAACATATCTATTTATAATACTCTGAATAACTTTGTCATTCACAATTATTCTTCAAACATGTGATGTTCTCTGGATTCTGCTCGTTTAATTCTTCATCATTTCATGCAAGTCTTTCCATGTTTTTCTAAGATTATTAAACTCATCATTTCTTACAACATAGCAGTATTCCATTATAATAATTTGTTTAAAAGCCATTCCCTAATTGATAAGCATCCCATCAACTTCCAGTTCTTTGTCACCATAAAGAGAGTTGCTATAAATATTTTAGAATATATAGGTTCTTTTCCTTTTTCCATGATCATTTTAGGAAACAGACTGAAGAGTGGTATTTCTGGGTCAAAGGGTATATCTATCCCGGTTTTATAACTCTTGGGGCGTAATTCCTGATTGTTTTCCAAAATGGTTGGATTGGGGTACCTAGGTGGAGCACTGACTAGAACACCGACCCTGGAGTCGGGAGGACCTGGTTTCAAATCTGGCCTCAGACACTTAACACTTACTGTGTAACCTTGGGCAAGTCACTTAACCCCAGTTGCCCTGCCTTACCCCCTCCAAAAAAAAAAGCCAAAATGGTTGGATTAGTTCACATTTCCACCAATAGTGTACTAGTGTCTCAATTTTTCTACATCCCATCCAACATTTGTCATTTTCACCTTCTATCATTTTAGCTAATCCAATAGGTGTGAGATGATATCTCAACTTTTTTGGTTTGCATTTCTCTAATCAATAGTGATTTAGATCATTTTTAATATATAATTGGGTGAAATAACACCTAATAATTGTTTGATTTCATCTTCTTTAGTGGTATATTCACCCTTTTCATTTTTGATGCCAAGGATTTGGTTTTTCTTCTCTCTTTTAAAAACCATATTCACCCATGGTTTATCTACTTACTGTTTTTAAAAAAACCAATTCATAGTTTTATTTACTAATTCAATGGTTTTATTCAATTTTGTTAATCTCATCTTTAATTTTTAGAATTTCCAATTTAGTGTTTATCAGGGATTTTCAGTTTGTTCTTTTTCTAGTTTTTTTTTTTTGTAAATTGCATTGGTCTGCTCTTTATTTTATTGATGTAATCATTTGGAGATACAAATTTTCCTCTGATTACGGCTTTTGCAGCATCCCATAGGCTTTAGTATGTACTCTCATTATTATTCTCTTTAATAAAATTCTTTATTGTTTCTATGACTTGTTCTTTAACCCACTCATTCTTTAAGATTAGGTGATTTGGTCTCTAATTTTTAATATGTTTCCATGGCCCCTTATTAAATATAATTTTGTTGCATTATTATCTGAAAAGTGTCTGTTTTTCTGCTTTTTTGTGTCAGTTCTGTTTTTGTTGTTCTTCCATTCATATCCTAGTTATCCTGCATATTGTGTTTTTGTTTCTGCCTAGTTCTATTTGCATTAGTTCATATTGTCTTCCCATGCTTCTTATGTTCCCCATTTCTTAGGGCACAACAATATTTCCATTATATTCACCTACCACATTCTCTCCTCTTCCCACCCCCAATTCTTTCGTTTCTTCTTTTTTCTTTTTTGGAGGGGGGAAGGCAGGGCTATTGGGGTTAAGTGACTTGCCCAAGATCACACAGCTAGTAAGTGTTAAGTGTCTGAGGCCAGATTTGAACTCAGGTCCTCCTGACTCCAGAGCCAGTGCCGTATTTACTGCGCCACCTAGCTGCCCCCCAGCTGCCCCCCATTTCCCCTCAATGCACGACCACTTCAGAAAGCAGACCTAAAAGAATTTTGGCTTATGTGAGACTTTCTATCTTTGACTTTCTGGAAGGGTTTATACCTAATACTGGGATCTCTAGATTAGAGTATGGACGCTTTAGTCACTTTCTTCACATATTTCCAAAATGCTGTCTGACATATTCTTGTACCACGAGCGTATTGGTTTGCTTACCTAATAACCCTTTTGATACTGACTTCCCATCTTGAATTAATCTTTGTCAATTTATTTGATGTGCGCTAAAACCTCAGAGTTATTTTGAATTGCATCTTTCTTTTTACTAGTGACTTGAGCAATCTTTCCTATATTATTTATAGTTTGCAATTTTTCTGAACACTTTGTTCATATCTTTGGGCTACTTATCCACCGGGGAATGGTTCTTAGTCTTATATATTTGTCTTAATTCTCTTCTATAAGTTTAATTATTTAAAGGGTCTTTCTCTTTATTTCTGTGCTACACAGATAGCCCATTTTATAAGGGATATTGAGAGGCATTGTGCTATAATGGAAAGAACATTGATTTGGAAACTGGAAGACTTGAGTTCAAATCCTAGGTCTCCAGCTTGTATGACTGAGCTAATCAAGGAATATCTCATTGTCTCATTTTCCGTATTATCTACCTCATTTAATTAAATTCCACAAACTCTAAGGGCTTACTATATGCCTAGTACTGTGTCAGATGCCTAGTGATACAAAGACAAAAATGAAACAGGCCTCAAGGAATTTATGTTCTGTTGGGGAAAAACAACAATCATATATTAGATTAAATACAAAATAAATGTAACGAATTTCAGGGAATCTGTGTAGAGCCATAAGGCAGTAGATTGTCATGTCCTTCAGAATCGTGAAGTAAAAAGTGGGAGTTGGGGAGAGGCATGGGGAGAGAAGGAAATGATATATATCTTTTCCAACTCTGAGATTCTACAATTTTAGCATTCCAGTATTTCCACACTGGACTTAAGACTAAGAACTTTAAAAAAAATTAGCTTTAATAACTTGTCAAGTATTACTCCAAAACATAGTAATCATAAACATCACTCACTTTTTTAGTTTCTTACAGTTTTGCTCTCGTGTTTTGTCATTTGGAATTTCCCCTAAAAACAACAACAACAACAACAACAAAACCCTTAATTCTTGGCAGAATTGTTTTGGGACACCCTTTTCCATTTTACATATAATGTGAGTACTAGTACAGAATGTTGTATAGTGACTCAGCCTTCCTTCACACTTCCCCCCCCCCCCCCCAAGATCTTTTGCTTCTGGATATAAACACAAGCATCAGTTCTTTGAAGATAACATGAGAGAAATAAACAAAAGGAGAAATCGGGTTCCTACTTTCCCATCTCTGTTATGTTCATGGAGGACTGTATTCACACATACCCACAGAGGGTGGATCAGGATGTGACAGAGCTGTAAAAAAAAATGAGGCTTTTTGATCATCTTGGATGGAAAGAATTGGTGTTTTATTATCATTAGAGAAAAAAGCTTTTAAGCCTATATTTTAAGTAATACACATTAGGCTAACAGGTTTTTCTCTTTGTGATGCCTGGGTCTTGTGGGTGTTATATTGTCTATTTTGTAGAAAAATGCCTTTTAACCCCGATAATGGCAAACATCAAGAGTATTGCTTTCTGTTGTTTATACGTTGTGGATAGTGAGCTTCTCACTTTTTTTAAAGGGAGAACATTTGTTTTTTTGCCACTGGGTTTTGGGGAGAGGTCTAAATGCAGTCAGATAATCAAAATGTCCTGTAATTCTGAATTAAAATATGGCCACATAAAATCTTAGTGCTAGAATTTTAGACTAGAGATCATAAAGTAGAATCTCATTTTACAGAATGGAAAGTTGACATCCAGAATGAGAAAGGGACATGTCCAAAGTAACATGGCTCTGCCACTAATTTGATGAAACCAGAACCTGGGTCTCTTGACTTTTGGCCCACTGTTCTTTCCACTGTTACTATTCTGCTTCTGTCTTTCAATACGATAGGGTCTCTAGGAAGATTTTGATCGTTATTTGGTCATTAACAGCTTTTTGTGTAATTCATGGTTAGAGCATATCTTGGTCTGAATGAGATGTTGGACACGAGTTACTAGTCTAAAAGACAGGACAGTATCTTTTGGCAAGGTAGGGATAGAATAAGTGTGATCTGGGCCTCTGTGGGGAGACAAGAGAAAACAAGATATGGCAATGTAAAGATGTCCAGTTTGATTGTCTATTGTATCACCTTTGTTAATTCTTTTTCTTTTTAAAATTAATTTTTATTTTTTATGTGAGCTTAATCAAGAAACACAAATATTTCAATATATACAGAAAAACAAGAAAGAAGCTTGTATGAGAAACTGTGAAGTGTTAACATAATTCCTGGCAAATAGTGCTTAATTAGTGCTTGCTTGCTTTTCTGCTTCTTTCTATACACAGCAGAACACAAAAAGGATGGTTTATGAAGTGGTCAATCTTCATATCATACCATTTGGCAAAAAAAAAAAAGTAAATAATAAATTCTACCCATTACTGGGAAAGTTGTTTGGCCTTTCCATGCCCAGGCAATTCTCTCAGCTGATAAAATGCAGAATATTTTTTGATTTGTTTTGGTATAGGGTGTTTTCTAGTCTGGAATTCTTTACGCCAGTGAAATTACAGGTCTGGTTCAGAAAGATTGGTCCGCCATGACCTACTCTTGATAAAACCATGTTGTATTTTTGTAATTGCCACTTCTTTTTTCTAGATGTTTACAAAAGAGCTCTAATAATATGTTCTAGAAATTTCCTCCAAAGTAAAGGTCAAGCTCTTAGGCTTATAGTTTAAACTCTATTCTCTTCCTGTCTTTGAAAATCAGGATAATATTAGTCCTTCTCCAATTCTGTGGTTCCTCTCGCTGTACAGTCTTTCAGCTATTATAGACAGTTTCTTAGTAATCGGATCAGAGTTCAAATACAGCCTCAGATGCTTACTAGCTATGGGATCTTGGGCAGATCACTTAATCTCTGTTTGCCTAAGTTTCCTCAACCATAAAATAACACTAATAGAAGCTACTTGCAAGATTATTATGAGGATCAGATGAAATGATATTTGTATGGTGCTATGTGAATTCTAGCTCTTATTACTGTTATTGTTTTTAGGTTCACTAGGGTCAGGTGATTTGAATTTATGAAAAACATCTGCATACTCTTTACCTTGATAATTAATCAGGAAGACCAAAACAGTCGTGAACTCAGTATGAGAGTTGGTTTTCCTTCTAGTTCCACCCAAAAGATCTGGATGTTATTTATCTAGTAGCACCCCAGGCTTGCCAAGGATGGAATGGAAATTCTCTTTTGTTCCTGTCTCTCTGTAGCCTTTTCATCCTGGGCAGATTTTGCTCTAGTCCATTCTCCCTGGGCTGTTGCTGTGGATGGGACTTGAGCCATAAAGAAGAGGTTGGCTAGATAGACCTCCAGTTTGTATTTCTTGCTTTCTCACATACCATTGCCCAAAATTTGGGAGTAATGTTAGTTGGTAGCTGTGCCAACGATTCTTTACCAGTTACCTAATAGTACTTCTCAGAAACTAAAGTTTCCGGTGATTAGTACTACTCTTTCCTTCCCCCAATTCCATCAATTCTTTTTTTTTTTGGTAGTGTGTGTGTGTGTGTGTGTGTGTGTGTGTGTGTGTGTGTGTGTGTGTGTGTGTGTGTGTGTGTGTGTGTGTGTGTGTGTGATTGACCGCAATAACCATGGACAAGATTTAGTCCTTACCTTATACTATAAGCCTTATAGTAACAGGAGGAAAAATTTGAGTTTTCACCTCAGTAACTCAGTAGCCAAAAAGATCTCCGAGAATTTCAGGTTTCCAAGCATGAGGGAAATATGTTCATACTTTTCATGGGTGCTATTTCATTTAACAGGAGGGTGAGACCTTTTAGTGTATTAGTTCAGTTGTAAATTAAATTGTAATGTAATGTAAATTGTAATGTAATTAAGTACCATTTACTGAGTACTTTGGCCTAAAAACTCTGGAAGATTCTATTTGATGATTTCTGTGAGTTGTAAGCGACAAGGGTGCATCCTGCTTGAGTTTTATCTGTCCTATCTATGGCTGCAATTTTATGACTTAAAAAATGAAAGATGATGGAGCTCAGGTGTACTGAACAGGATGTTGATATGCATTTATAAATGGGGATTGCAGCTTTTTGAAGAGGGAAATGATGAAATCTCCTTTAAAAGAACATTGTGTTAAAGATTCATTGCTGTTGTAGATAACTGAGTCTTGGCAGTAATTGAGGGTAGTAGGTATGGAGTTTTGCAGGTGTGTTTTTGAAATAGTAAGTGACTCCATCAGAGAGGTCATACACCAAATTGAGAAAGCACTCTTTTTGAAGTGATTATAAAATGACTTATTAAAAATTGTTTCTGTGGATTTATTTTCAGTTGGTAACTTATTTGAACATGTTCTCTATCTCTAGAGCTTTGTTCAGCAATACAAAGGAAATGGAGACATGGTAGCTTTTGGACCAACGTTGTTCTTTTTTGTTCTCTGCCTTCTTCTGTTCTCTCACACCTGTCCCCCTCTCAACCAACGACATTGTTAATCTTCAGAACTAAGGCGATGATCCCCGAGGTGTCTCGCCATGTCAAATACTTTCCTATTATGTCCAATACAAAGACCT
>CM053581.1:113131197-113146261 GCA_028627135.1 Pseudochirops cupreus
CGCCACAGGCTCCACATGACCACATTCAGCCTATTAGGGAACAGAGTATACTTTCAAATATCCAAGGGTCCTCAGTCACGTAGACACTTTAGCAAAGGGCCTAGGGGCAGGGAAGATCTTCAGATTCCCATAACAGTCTCCCACTTACTAAGGGGTAGGACTCTCTTTCTCATGCACCCCTCAGACTATAAGGTGCCTTTTTTGGACTTATTTTTCCTTGATAAAAATTTAGGGTGTTGGAGCACATTCTCAGCTCTCTTGGTTACTTTCTGCCTCTGATTGGAATAAAGCAATAAGCTCCTCTCAAAATCTTCCTTTATAGAAGCTTCAGAACTTTTCAAGTAATTCACCATTTTCTACCAGTGGCTCTGCTTGGTTTCAGTTTCATGGAACATCATGCCTCCATGTCAGATACCTGCTGGTAGCTTCTCCCAGTCTCCCTTTTCAGCTTCCTTTGGTGTGTTGTCTTCTCCTATTAGATTGTAAACTCCTTGAAGGCAGGGACTATTTTTTTCTAGTTTGTATGCCTAAAACTTAGCAAAGTGACTGACACATAGTAGGTGCTTAATAAATGTTTAATGAATTGATCAGTGGCCTCCATTTGAAAACTTCCAGTGAGGGAGAGACCATTGGCTCTCTCCTAGGCTTCAGTTTACTCTGGTCTTGATTCCTTGATCTTCTTCAGTGGGAAAACTTGTACCCTGCAAGTGTCTTTCCCCCACTTCCGGAGTCCCATTTCCCAAGTATGACTTGTTCTCCAAAATGCTATTTCCTCCTTGTTAGTTGTAGGGACTTCCTGTCCTTTTCCCTGGTGCCCACCATTCTCCCTTTATGAATGATAGGATCAGGGGCTGGAAGGGACTTTAGAGATCATTTATTCAACTCTTTTATTTTTTCCTATGAGAAAATTTGTCATTGGGTCAAAAGGCATTCTTTTGTTTTCACTCTGTATTGTCTGGTATATATTCTCCTATATATTCTATCTCGGATTTTTGTTATGCCGTTCACTTGGATAAATGAGCTTCTTTGCTACCTGCAAAAATAATAAATATGCCCTCTCCCCCCTCCCCCCCCCCTTTTCTTTACAGGCTTAGGCACTGTAGCTCTTGCTGCCTCTGCTTTTAATTGAATAACAGCATCTGGCTTCCTTTCAGGAAGGGTTGCTTCCTCTTGAGGGTTTCAAGGAAACTGTGCTCCTGATAACAGCAAAGCAGACTCAGCCTGTTGATTTGGTAAACAGACTCTGTGTGTGTGTGTGGGGGGGGTAGGGGGGCAGTAACTCCTTAGGTCTGCCAGTAGGTTCTGTGACATTATTCTCAAAAATGTTCTTTTTCATTCATGTTAAGCACTTGTGCTGTGTTTGGGAAATACACCATTTCACCTGATTTTAGCCCACAATGTGACAGAGCCTTCAAGAGACTACTCAAAGGCTGTTTTCCAAAGCTCTTTTCTAACATTACAGAGTTTTCCAGTCTGTGCTTAACAGAAAGTGATACTAGTCAGTCAGTCATCGAGCATTTTTAAAGTGCCTGCTGTTTGCCTGGTGCTCTTACTAAATGCTAAGGATGCAACAAAAGGCAAAAAAAAAATAGTCCCTGCTCTCAAGGAGCTCACAGACTAATGGGGGAGACAACATACAAAAAGTTTTGTATGAGCAGAATAAATATAGGATGAGTTGGGGGATTATCTCAGAAGAGGGCTGAGAAACTGGTTTCTTGCAGAAGGTGGGATTTTAGTTAGCACTTGAAGCAAGCCAAGAAAGCCAAGAGGCATGATATAGTATATATTACTATATATCATACATCATATACTATATTACATAGACTACTAATGGCATTCAAAACTTCTTCGATTGGAACTTCCGCAGGGGAGGGATTGACTTCAACATGAGGTAAATGGTCACTAACTTCAGCATTGATTCAGGATGATCTATTGAAAGTACTATGGGAGTTTTCTGCTCATCTCTAGGATCAATGTCCTTATCAATGTGGTTCTATCAGTCTGAGTAGTTGAGATACAGCATATGTCTTTGGCCCATAAATAGCCATAATAATTATATGTATAGAAAATTTCATATTGAATTTTATTTTGGAACAGATTTCACTGGTCAATAAACATTTATTACGTACCTGCTATGTGCCAAGCACCGTGTTAATTGTTGGTGTAGGGAACTCCAAATGAGGAAACTGCCTCTACTAATGCCCAGAGTCACAGAGACACTTACGTGTATAAGAAATGAGACTTGAACCTGGGTCTTCCTGACTCTAAGGCTACACATCAAGTGGAGGGGAAACTATCCTTGGTTATTCCCCATTCTCAGAATGCTCTACTACCTTATAGTCCCTGCTCTCAAAGAGCTTATGGTCTAATGGGGGAGACGACATGCAAAAAAAATTTTTTATAAAGTTGCACAGCTCATACAGCTCTTCATTTTCCTCATGGCATCCGGTCCCTTTGTCTCTCACTGTTCATCTCCTATCCTCTGGCTTCACTTTTTCCCATACCCTGACTACTTCATTAATAAGTCATTAGTTACCTCACTTTCTTATTGCCTCCAGGATAAAATAGAAATTTCTCTGTTTGCAATTCAAAGCCCTTCCCAGCCTTGTCTGGCATCAGCTAACCTTTCCATACTTAATACAAATTATTCCTCTTCACTCAGGCTACAGTTCATCCAAGGTGTCCTATTTGCTTGCTGTCCCTAACACATGTCATTCCATGTCCCATTTCTTTGTCTTTGTATAGGATCTCATGCTTAGGATGCACTTCCTCTTTACCTTCTGAGAGTCTAGAATTTCCTTCATAGCTCAGCTCAAGGGCAGTATCCTATGTGACATCTTTACTTTTATTCTCTCCGGGACTAATGCCTCCCACAGACCAAAATTACCTTGTATATCCCTCTTCCTCCTCCTCCTCCTTCTCCTCCTCCTCCTCCTCCTTCTTCTTCTTCTCCTCCTCCTCCTCCTTCTCTTCTTCCTCCTCCTCCTCCTCCTCTTTCTTTTTCTTCTCTTCCTCCTCCTCCTCCTCTTCTTTCTTCTTCCTCTTCTTCTCCTTCTCCTCCTCCTCCTCCTCATCATTACTTACCAGTTAATTCCTTTACTTTTGTTCCTAGTATGCTACAAATCACTGCAAGAAATCTTAAAATTGAACTGATTTCACCAATTTTAAATTTATTGTGCATGATAACCTCAATTGGGTTCTCATTACTGTCTGGAAATCCTACTCTATTTAACCTTCCCGACTTCCCATCTCAATTTTCCCAGTGAGTGTTACAGATCTTCCTCCTGCAGCCCCTAACTTCATCTGTCCTAATGACCCTTGGGGCAAATGACAGCCTCCTATGAGCACATTGAGGCTGACAGGAACTTCTTCAGCTTTCCATCTCTTAAACCATCCTTCTCGTCTATTAGCATCATTACCCATTCTCTTCTTCCCTGCCCCAGCAGAGGGGTACCCATGTAGACATTAGAATATAAGCTCCTTGAGAATAGATATTGTTTCTTTTCTTTTTTAGCTTTGTATTCCCTGTGCCTAGAACAATGTCTCATGAGCACAGAAGGTTAATAAATGCTTGTTGATTTGTTAATTTATTGAAAAGGTCACTGATCCATCAAGGTTTATGTGATATTTTCCATATTCTTTTCTTCTCCTACCTTTTTTCCCAATTTTTTTGTCTTTTGTTAAGGAAGAATAGTGATTGAACATCATAGACAGATGCGTAAATAAATAAAGATATCCTGAGATAGAGATAAATGATGATACATTAGCTTTGTTTTATAGATAAAGAGTATCATAGCAACAGAGGTTAAGATGTTTTACCTACACTTACAAGTCGGAAATAGTGCTGAGATAAGAACTCAGTCAGTCAGCATTTATTAAATGCCTGCTATATGGCTGATACTGCGCTAAAAGCTTGATACAGACAAAGGCAAAGGACAGTCCTTGTTCTCAAGAACCTTACAATGTAATGGGGGAGACAGCAAGTGGACAATTATGCACAGACAAGATATGTACGGGATAAATTGGAGATAATCACTACCAAGCCCCTGAAACCCAACACTATGAGCCGGGAGATCAATTTCATAGTCCCTACTATGTAACTGTAGATTTTTGAGTTTCTGGCTCCTCTGGAGAAAGAGGCACCTACTTCATGTGTTTAAAGGTGGTTGAGAGACAATATCCAGGGAGTAAATTGTTCTATCTGTCATCCAAGAGACTAACAAAATGGTATGTTAGAATTGAATCTGAGATTTCATGAGAGTGGGCAAATCCGGAAGACAGAGCAGCAACCCCAAAGGGAAGACTAAATTCATCACAGATTTAAGTCAGCTAAGCAAACAGGGAACAATGCATAGTATGGGGTGATTGAGTTTATCTCATGTGAACCATAATGTTGATGGTAATTATAGCTAAAACATATAGTATCCCAGGCACTATGCTAAGCATTTTACAATGATCTCATTTCATCCTCACAAGCAACTCTGGAAGATAGGTGCTATTATTATCCCCATTCTACAGATGAGAGAACTGAGGCAGATAAAGGTTTAGTGACTTGCCTAGGGTCTCACAGCTAGTAAGATGTCTAAGGCTGAATTTGAACTTGGTCTTTCTGACTCCAGGCCCAGTGCCCTAGCCAATGATCGACTTCACTGCCCATTTTTGTGGCAGCATTAACCTAGGCACACCTATTCCTTGTCTGTGGGTCCAGACACGTCACCTCTTTCCTAGGCCATGCTTTCCTAAAAATGGTACATGAAATGGAAATGAAAATGAGTGCTCCCCTATAAGAAGCAAGTTAGATAATAGATGTTGAAAAATTTAGATAAATAAAACATACTGCATAAATTCAAGTGTTCTTTTGATTCCCATGAGGACATAGTATTTCCTTGACATTCAGCTTCAGTACGTTGAGATGCTGAAGGACACAAAGCAAATTAGACTGGTCTGAGCTTGAGGAGTCTAAATGTGATTGAAGGGCAGGTACCCTGCAAACATATCAGATATCTGACTCCTGTTGGGCTGATTGGCCATTCAATAGGGTTCTGACCAAACTGTGCACATGTTAATCAAATTAGGAAAGAGATTCCCATGCAGTAAATTTATCATGTTCCAAAGTCCTACTGCTTACCTGTTCATGAAGAGAAAATGCCAGACTCAGCTGTAGCAGGAACAGAAGCAACTTTCTTAGTCCTTCCTTGTTTTCCTCCTTCCTTCTCCCTTCCTTCCTTCCTTCTTTCCTTCCTTCCTTCCTCTCTTCCTTCCTTCCTTCCTTTCTTCCTTCCTTCTTTTCTCTCTCTCTTTATTTCTTTCTCCCCCTTCCTTCCTTCTTCTTCCCTTCTTTCTCTTCTTTCCTTCTCCCTCCCTCCCTCCCTTCTTCTTTCTTTCCTCCTTCTTCCCTTCTTACTATTTCTTTCTTCCTCCCTCCCTTCTTCCTTCCTACCTTCCTTTCTTCTATAAGTCTTAAGCTTTCATACACACACACACACACACACACACATAACATATATACATTTGCTGGTGATATGAGACCTTTAAAGTCTTTAAAAATTTATATCCAGAGTCTTCCAGTTCATTTTTCATTTTATTAAGAAGAAACTATAAATAAAACTTAACAATACCATCATTTTTCATTAGCTCTAATGGCTTTATGACAAGATGGAAGCTCAAGTAGTGTGTTTGATATTTTTTCTTCTTTTCCCTGAATGCTGTCTGCCTAGAACATCTAGACATATTATAGAGTCCTTTGCACTGAAAGGGAGGCGGGGAAGATGAAAGCTTTCAACTTGTTTTTTTTCTTTTAATGGTATACGAAATCATGTAAAAACATCAATAACTTTGGGAAGCTGTTGCTAAACAGGCAAGTTTCTTTGTCTTGCTGTAGAAGATTTGTGAGGTTGTTTTCTCTGCTGGTAACAAGATTTCCCAAGTAAAATAATCTTGTGAATAATATAAAAGTCACTGTTTTTATTTCATAAGACATTGTCCTCAACTTGAGCAAAAAACTTGTCAGAGAACCTCTTGGGCAACTAGGTGGCACCAAGAAAACCCTCAATGGGGTCATGAAGAATTAGCCATGACTGAAATGAGTGAACAACAACAAAGACCCTCTTGGGTTGGTGTTCTGTAGTCTTCAGATCACTGATCACTGATCCCTTGGCAGGGACCTCAGAGGCCATGTCATTCAGCTTGTACCTGATGAGATTCCTGCAGGGAGCAGTGATCCAGCCTCTGCTGTAGACTCCAGTATTCCAGCGAAGGGGAGACCACCGCCTCCCAAGTCTAGCCATCCTACTTTTCCGTTACTCTAACTGTTAGGAAGAGTTTGCTTATATTAAGCCTATATTTAATTTGTTCTATCCTTTCTAATCTAAAAATCACTTTCCTTAACAGAGAAAATGGAGGCAAAATTAAGAGTTGTGTACTTTCTTCTCTTTTGTTGTTTATAGTGGTCCCATCTACTCATTCACATGCCCCATAGGTTTTTCTTTTTCTTTTTTTGCTTTTTGGAGGGGGAAGGGCAGGGCAATTGGGGTCAAGTGACTTGCCCCAGGTCATACAGCTAGTAAGTGTTAAGTGTCTGAGGCCACATTTGAACTCAGGTCCTCCTGACTTCAGGGCCGGTGCTCTATTCACTGCGCCACCTAGCACCCCCAGTATGTTTTTCCAGGGAGGGATGGAGGCAGTCCTGAGATAGTAAGCTATAGACCTAGATAATGACCACAATTATAATGTTATAATAACTGACATTTGTATGGCACTTCAAGGTTCACAAAGGGCATTTTGAATGTAATTTTAAATTTTTTTATTAAAAAAATATTTTTTTGGCCTTTTTTTGGGGGGAGGGCAATTGGGGTTAAGTAACTTGCCCAAGGTCACACAGCTTGCTTTTTGTGTTAAGTGTCTCAGTCTGGATTTGAACTCAGGTCCTCCTGACTACAGGGCCTCTATTCACTGCGTCACCTACCCACCCCTAATGAATGTAATTTTAGTTGATCTTCACAACAACTCTATGGAGTGGGCGGTACAGGTATGACTATCCTCATTTTACGAATGAGGGAACTTGAACTCTGTAGACCTCACTTTCCTCATCTGTAAAATGGGAACAATAATAACTATAGTTTCTATCTCAAAGAATTTTTGTGAAGATCAAATAAGATAGTCAATGTAAAATGCTTTACCCAACAGAGACAGCAGCTATTATTATTATTGAACGGCAAGGTGGCATGGTATTTAGAATGCTGCGCTGGAGTCAGGAAGACTCATCTTCCACAGTTCAAATCTGGCCTCAGACACTTACTAGCTGTGTGACCCTGGGCAAGTCACTTCACCCTGTTTGCCTCAGTTTCCTCTTCTGTAAAATGAGCTGGAGAAGGAAATAGCAAACCACTTCAGTATCTTTGCCAAAGACAGTTCAAATTTAGCCGTAGACACTTAACTAGCCGTGAGACCCTAGAGAAGTTACTAAACCTTTATCTGCCTCAGCTCCTTCATCTGTTTCTTCTTAATAAAATGAAAAATGAGATGGAAGACTCTGGCTATACATTTTTAAAGACTTCAAAGCTCCCATATTACCAGCAAATATATATATCTATATAGCTGTGTGTGTGTGCGTGTATATGAAAGTATGACCCAAATAAGCTCATGAAATGTCAGACACAACTGAAATGACTGAACAATAAAATAATAAATATAATTGTTATTTGTTGAGGATTAAGGATTGTACGTGCATTATGTAGAGTAGTATAGGATTCATGATTTTATTTGATTATCACAAAAATCTTGTGAGATGAGAACTTAATTATTATTGACCCCATTTTACAGATGGGGAAACTGAGTCTCACAGAGGTTAAGCAACTTGCCTACAGTCCCACAGCTAATAAGTGTCAGAGGCAGGAGTTAGACATAGGTCTCTCCTAAGCCTGAAGCCAGCTCTCTTTTCCTTAGCCTAAGCTACTGCTCAATGCAGATTTGTTTCTGGGGACATCCTCCTACACATTTTCTTTAGGGAAAAGTGGAAGGGGCTCCATAGTACACAGTAAAGCAGTTGATCGCCACCAGCAGTTTACTTAACATTTAAGGAAGCCCCGTGCTGTTTCCCATGCTAAAATATCTCATGATGACTAGCTGAATGTTTCCAGAAGCTGTAGTGTAGCATGTAATGTGTATAAGTGTATTTCTTGTCTGCCCAGGAAAGTAATTGCATTTGCTGTTCCTGGCTCTACCCCCAAGTCATCAACACCACACAACCTTCTTTATGCAGTTGCATCTGGGTGAGATTTTTTTATTTGAAAGACTAAAATAAGTAAGAGAGTTGAGTTTTCTTAGAGCAGTCACAATTACTTTGGGATTTCAACTGGAATGAAGCATTCTAATTCATTGTCATTTTGGGCAAAACTTCTTCCGAAGAAGAAGAAGAAGGAGAAGGAGAAAGAGGAGGAGGAGGAGGAGGAGGAGGAAAAGGAGGAGAAGAGAAAAAGGTGGTAGTGGTGGGGACACTAAATAATAAAACCCCCTAGTGTTGTATTTACACCGTCTTAGGTATGTAGCTGCCAAGAGCCCTGTCTTTTTCCTGGAACACTGTCTCCTGATTTGGCCTATCCTCCATCACAGCTTCCTGGCCTGAGTGAAATGGAAAGTTATGGAAATATCAGATGAATTGAGGACCTTCTCAAATAACCAGTCCCAGTAGCCTGAGCCCCAGACTGGCTTTTGCCTGAGTAACTTAGCTTGGCATCAAGGATGTAGGATGCTACCTCTCTGTATTCTACCTCCACCCTGTCCCTCTTGTCATCTGCCAACGCTTGCCTCATGTTGGCTTTGAGGTGACCCTGAATTCTGGAAGCCTGTGTCAGCATAGCGCAAGCTTTGGCAGACCCTGCTAAACTGGAAAGGCTTTGAGGACAGGCGTGGTGATGGACTGCCACCCTGTAGCCCAAAGCTTTCTGAGCTTTGGGTGGGAAGGCTCATCTCCAGGAGTTTGGGCCCCACGTGATTTTGGCTGTCCTTACACCAAAGAAAAGTTCTGTGTAAGGAAACGGTTTTACATTCTCCTTGGCAGAAATTCTGCTTCACTGATCTGGGGACATGCATTCTGTACATTTCAATTCAACCAACCCTGTTAAGTACCTACTATATACAAGGCTTTGAGCTAAATTCTGGGAATATATAGATGGAAGTGAAAAGCAGTATCTGCCCTCTAGGAAGGAATATTCTACAGGGGAAAGGATCCAGCATGTAACAGATAAGTAAATGCAAGGTTATTTGAGGGAGAGAATACTGATAACTGAGGAGGGGAATCAGTCAGTTGATTACCATTTATTAAATGCCTAATATGTGCTAGGCAGCTAGGTAGAGCAATGGATAGAGTGCTGGACTTATCTTTCAAATTTGGCCTTAGACATGTACTAGCTGTGTGACCTTGAGCAAGTCACTTAACTCTGTTTGCCTCAGTTTCCTCATCTGTCAGATGAGCTGGAGAAGGAAATGACAAACTACTCCAGTATCTTTGCCAAGAAAACCCCAAATGGGATCATAAAGAGTTGAACAGGACTGAAATGACTGAACAACCACAATAACAACACACCAGTCACTGTCTAAGTTCTGGGGGTATAAAGAAGAGCAAAAGATAGAACCTTCTATTAGGGAGATCTCAGTCTAATGAGGGAACTTCCCCTAGGAAGTGAACAGGAATGAATGAATGAAAAAGCATTTATTAAGTGCTTACCATATACCAAACACCGTGCTATAAGGGAGCGAGGGGATAAAATACAAAAGCAAAGGCAGTCTCTGCCTTAAAGCAGCTTACATTCTAACGTGAGAGACAATGCACACAGGGGAATTTTGGTCAGAGAGGGGCACATTGGCTCAGAAAGTCACTGGGATAGTGAGTGGGCCTCTTGGGGAGCAGAGCAGTGCACCCCTCTAGAAGCAATGGCAAAGTTGATTGGATCATGGTTCTAGAACTGAAGACGGGGAGTGGCAGTAGAAGTGGGTAGAGGAAGGGTTGGGTGGGGTATGGAGAGGGTACTTGCTCAGCAGTGAGTCTAATTGTGAGGCTTTCCAGAAGATGGTCAGGGTGAGGCAGTCACTAATCTGGACACAGGTCAGGGTTGCACATAGTGAAAGTTCTGGAAACGAAGGATTCTAAGAGGTAGAAGTGAGAAGAAGAGCTCATACCAAAAGAGAGAGAAGGCTCCAGGGCATGGAAATCAGATGTGAATGCCAAGTTTGGAGAAAAGTTCCTGGGAAACATCTAGGAGTAATGTAGATTTGTGTGATGGGGAATGATGTGAAATAAATTAGAAAAGGGAGGTGGGAATTTAGTTATGGAAGGCTTTAAATGTCAAGCTAAAGAGCTTCTGTTTGATCCTAGAAGCAATAAAGAGCTTAAGATGTGATAGAAAGACACATGTTTTTCTAGTCACTTTCTTAAAGGAAAGACCTTGCATGATACAGTGGATAGAAATTTGGACTTGAAGTCAGAGGATTTTCCACTGCTAGTATGACCTTGGGCAAGTCACTGTATATATGTGGCTTTCATTTTACTCACTTGGACAATATGGGGGATGGAGTTGATGACTGCTGACATACCTTCTAGCTATAAACCTATGACTTTGGAATTGTATATTTTTTTTTTCCATTTTGCTTTGACATTTAGGGGGTTTCGTACTTTTTTCTCATTCTTTGTGATTCTTCACTGTATTTTCCCATTAACTCTCTGAGAAGGACCTACACAGTTCCCATGAAATGCTTTCTGGGAAAGCCTATGCTATATATATATAGGGTGTGATATGGTTTGCATTTCAGTGGGAAGAGGAGGAGAGAACTGGTTTCAACTCCCATTGTTCTCCTGGAAGAGAAGCTGTCAAATGATCTTATTCTTTTCACTTCAGAATTGATTATGAAAGACTTCATGTTTTTCTTTTTTCCTCAGCCAATATTGGCATATACGTATTGGAAAATGACCAGATACATTTTCAAAGGAACATTTGACTTTTATTTCGTGGTCTGGTGTCTGCTTAATATTTAAAAAGACAAATTATTCCACAAAGCCTGGAAAAACAATTGACAGAATCACAAAATAAAACCTGGTGATGACCAGCAATTGAACTCTTTAGTCATAGTCAAGTATGGGGCAAGTGGTTTTTAAGTGAAGTAGGCCTTACTTCTTTCCAATGGCTTAATGATGTAACATGTTGCCTTTTAGGCGGACATTGTCCTTTGTATCCATGAACTAAAATGAAAGCCAAAACCCCCCAAGCCAAAACCCACCACCCATCATTTCTGGCACTTTCTTTTCTTACAAATAGAGGTGGGGGAGTAGGGTTAGGAATAAGTAGAATGGAGGGCTTTGTGGCTTCGTTTTGGGGAGTTGGGAAAGGCCTCCTTGTTTCCCTCCCTCGTTTTCCAAAAAAGATGATCTGCTTTGATGTCACACATTCCACAGTTGAGTTTGGTTGGCTTAAGCCAAACATAGTGGCTTTGTCCCTTATTAAAAATACTCCTGATATAGGTAGTGTTAAATTTCCTGATTTACTGACAATTCAATGTGAGTGAATTTATATGAGGCCTTTTTTTTTTTTCGAGGGGGAAGGCTGGGCAGTTGGGGTTAAGTGACTTGCCCAAGGTCAGCTACTAAGTGTTAAGTGTCTGAGGCCGCATTTGAACTCAGGTCCTCCTGACTCCAGGGGCTGGTGCTCTATTCAATGCTGCCCCTATACCAGGGTTTTTAAAGGAAAAATAATTTATTGATTTTTTAAAGTACTGCTGTCAGTTCCAGTTATACTCTCATCAAAATCTTCCTCATAAGAAAGAAAAACAGGTAAATTAACTATCACATCAACTTTTGTGTGCAATATTCCACAAAACCTGTCCTCTTCCCATTTTTCCCCCAAGGGAAAGATCGTATGTTTTATTATCAATTGTAAGGTCTTTTCATGAAAGCAGATTTAGGTAATAGGCAGAGAAAGAAGAGGCCTTGTTGTTGGTCACCTGAGGTAGGAAAGGAAATGTTAAGTTTTTAGTGACAGTCTGAAATGAAAGAAGTTTGAATGAAGGTGTATTGCTTGGCTTAGGAGGACATGTGGAGTACTGAAGATTACAGATTTGATCTTTAAGAGTAGGAGAGGAAGCTATTTTCCACATCTGAGTCAGAGAGAATGAATGTTATCTTTTCCTTGATGCAAATGTTAAAAAATTGGTATTTTGTCTTTCTCATCACTAGAATTTTTCTCAGTTTTTCTCCTTTTCCACTTCCCAAAGAGCCATTCTGTATAACAATAACTTTTAAAATTAAAAAAATTATTTTTCCAATTACATGTAAAAACAATTTTTAGCATTATTTTTAAAATTTGAGTTCCAATTTACCCCCCTTCCTCCCTCCCTTACCCCCTCATTGAGAAGGCGAGCAATTTAACAAACAACATTTTTTAAAGGGAAAAAATAACAAAGAAGATGAGAAAAAAATAGCAAATACACTAAATTTTCTTAAAATATATTCAGTGGACCACAGAAAATTAAAAACCTAACAAAAATAGACTTCTTGTAGACATGGGTTGAAAAAGCTAAAAACTTATTTTCTAGCCAAATGTTAACCTTATTGAGTGGATGAATGTTAGGACCGTTCTTCAGAGGCTTAGATCAGACCTATCCCTGTTGCCTTCTATTCTGGCATAACTCTGCTGATAGAAGAAGCTTTATTGAAACTTCAACCAATATTTGCCAAGACTATGTGCAGAACCCTGAGAGAGGCACTGAAGGAGCTGTGTGGAGTTTGAAGTTTAATAGGGGAAGGGGAAGGGTAGAAATGGGATGTATATAAGGAGCTCATGGTTATAAGACAGAAGAGTAGATGAAGAACCCTAGCTCATCTCTGGTCTCTCACCCTCTGGGGTGGTAAGAAACTTAGTGAGGCCAGTGAACTCAGATAACTATGTAGGCACATAGATAAGCTCTGGGTAGTTCTGTGAACTCAAAGCCTTCTTACTGAAACAGAATGAGTCTAGAGTGCCTGGAGTTGATAAAGGTTTACTCCTTGTAAATGTATAATATCCATACCCATTACTGGTGATGGTTTTGTTGCCTTCACACTCGTTTTTGATGGAGCATAGCAGTTTCTCCAGCAGTGACATGACAGCTAGGTGGTGCAGTGCATAATGTGCTGGCCTGGAATCTAGAAGTCTCATCTTCTTGAGTTCAAATCTAGCCTCAGACATTTACTAGCTGTGTGACCCTGGGCAAGTCCCTTAATGCCTCAGTTTCCTCATCTGTAAAATGGGCTGGAGAAGGACATGGCAAACCATTTCAGTATCTTTGCCAAGAAAACCCCAAATGGAGTCATGAAGAGTCAGGCAAAACTGAAACAGCTGAACAACAAAAGGAATTACTCTATACCTCATACTTTTAGAGTTTCCCATAGTCTATTGGTGTGTGTGTGTGTGTGTGTGTGTGTGTGTGTGTGTGTGTGTGTGTGTGTGAAGGGGAGGAGGTAGAAGAATGTGACATCATTGGATGGCATTTAAAAAGACCACATTCTCTCTCTCTAACTCTGGAAGGCTTATATAAGACAAATACAAGGTCTGGGACTCCCTCTAAAAGTCCCACCATTTTAAATGAGAAACTGGTAAGACTTGGATTAAGTAGGAAGGTTGCAACTAACAATGTTGAGCATGATGTAACCTCTTTCCCAATGTAGGTGTTGTGTGTGTTCCACCAGTTTATTGACCAGCTTGGGGAGGAGAGGGGGCAACAGAAAGAGTGATTTAGAGATTTCTTTTTCCTATATTGCTAGTTTTAGCTTAGATTTCTTTCTTTGAAAACTTCCTGTTCATATCCTTTTGGCTCTTTATCATTTGGGGAATGGCTCTTATTCTTATAAATTTGACTCAGTGCCCTATATGTTTTTGAAATGAGATATTTATCAGAGAAACTGGATGCAAAGATTCTCCCCCCCCCCCCAGTTTACTGATTTCCTTTTAATTTTGGCTACAGTAGTTTTGTTTGTTCAAAACCTTTTATGTTTTTTTAAAATTTTATTTTTTAAAAATGTATTTATTTATTTTTAGTTTTCAATATTTATTTCCACAAGATTTTGAGTTACATTTTTTTTCTCCCCATCTTTCCCCTCCCCCCTTCCCAAAATAGCAAGCCTACCAAATACCCCTTCCTCCAATCTGTTCTCTTTTATGTCCTCCCCCATCAACCCCCAAACTTTCTTGTAGGGCAAGATAGATTTCTAATACCCCAGTACCTGTATATCTTATTTCCCAGTTGCATGTAAAATACAAATTTTTAAACATTTGTTTTTAAAACTTTGAGTTTCAGATTTTTTTTCCCTTCTTCCATCCTCACCCACCCCCACTGGGAAGATAAGCAAATCAATATAGGTTGTACATGTGTAGTTACCCAAATCATTTCCATAGTAGTTATATTGTGAAAGACTAACTATATTTCCCTCCATCCTATTCTACCCCCCCACTTAATTTATTTTCTCCTTTGACCCTATCCCTTTTCAAAAATGTTTGCTTCTAACTACCTTCTCCCCCAATCTTCCCTCCCTTCTATCATCTCCCCTCTTATCCCCTATCCCACTATTTTCCTGTAGGTTAAGTTACCCAATTGAGTGTGTATGTTATTCCCTCCTTAAACCAAATTCAATGAGAATCAGATTGTCCCATTCCCTTTCACCCTCCTGCTGTTCCCCTCCATTGTAACAGTTTTCTCATACCTCTTTTATATGATATAATTTACCCTAATCTATCTCTCCCTTTCTCCTTCTCCCAATAAATTCCTCTAACCTCTTTTTAGACATCATCCCTTCATATTCAATTTATCCTGTGCCCTCTATGTATACATGAACATACATATGCCCACACTCACATATATATTTATATACACATACACCCTCCTACATATATATGTATGTATACATATATATATATATATATACATATATATATATATACACATATGTATTCCCTTTAACTATCCTCATACTGACAAAAGTCTTATGAGTTACAATTATCATTTTTCCATGTCAGAATGTAAATAGTTCACCTTTAATACA
>CM053581.1:113146761-113201475 GCA_028627135.1 Pseudochirops cupreus
CACATCTATTAAAATAATTATGTTTTTTTTGGTTAATATGGTCAATTATGCTTATAGTTTTTCTAATATTAAATAAGCCCTGCATTCCTAGTCTGGTCATAGTGTAGGATCTTTGTGGTAGACTGCCATATTCTTCTTGCTAGTATTTTATTTGAAATTTTTGTTTTGATATTCATTAGGAAAATTGGTCTATAGTTTTCTTTCTTTGTTTTGATTCTCCCTGGTATAAGTAACAATACTATATTTGTGTCATACAAGGAATTTGACAGAAATTCTGTATCAATTTTTTCAAATAGTTTGTATAATATTGGAATTGTTTTTTAAATATTTGGTAGAATTCACTTGTACATCTATCTAGTCCTAGAATTTTTTCAAAGGGAGTTTGTTTATGACTTATTTAATTTCTTTTTCTGAGATAAAATTTGTTCTGTAAACTTTGGCAATATATATTTTTGTAAATATTAATCCATTTCATTTAGATTGTCAGTTTTATTGGAATATAATTGAGCAAAATAACAATTATTTTTATTTCATCTTCATTGGTTATGAATTCACCTTTTGTATTCTTGAGATTGGTAATTTGATTTTCTCCTTTCTTTTAAAAAATCAAATTAGCTAATGGCTTATTTGTTTTTTTTAAGTGAACTCCTAGTTTTATTTGTTACTTTAATTTTTTTTTACTTTCCAATTTTGTTAATCTCTCCTTTGATTTTTCAAGATTTCTATTTTGGTATTTCATTAGGGTTTTAAAATTTGTTTTCTAATTTTTTTATTTGCATGTTGAGTTCATTGGTCTGTTCTTTTTCTGTTTTACTGGTACACATTTTGGAGATATAAATTTTCTTTTAAGTACTGTTTTGGTTGCATCTTGCAAATTTTGGCATGTTGTCTCATTATTGTCATATTTGGTGAAATTGTTGATTGTAATCATCTATGATTTTCTTTGATACCCTCATTCTTTAGGATTCATTTCTTTAGTTTCCAAGTAATTTTTAATCTATGCTTTAAAGGCCCTTTGTTGAATGTAATTTTTTCTGCATTATGACCAGAAAAAGATGCACTTAATATTTCTGCTTTTTAAATTTGTCTGTGAGGTTCTTATGCCCTAATACATGCTTGATTTTTGTGAAGATTATGTGCACAGCCAAGAAATCGATATACTACTTCCTATTCCCATTCAGTTTTCTCTAGAGACCTATCAGATCTTATTTTTCTAAAATTCTATTCATCTACTTTAACTTCTTTATTATTTATCTTCTTTTAGATCTAGCTAGCTCTGAGAGGGATAAATTGAATTCCCTCACTAATATAGTTTTGCTTTATTTCCTCCTGTTTGGTAAAAATATGT
The DNA here is from genome assembly GCA_028627135.1 of Pseudochirops cupreus. NCBI lineage: Eukaryota > Metazoa > Chordata > Mammalia > Diprotodontia > Pseudocheiridae > Pseudochirops > Pseudochirops cupreus. The sequence continues at coordinate 113,148,110 of CM053581.1, forward strand.
CCAGTATTGATCTTAACTCATTGTCTACAGTTGTTTTGTTGGTTGCTCCTTCCGACTCCAGGGTTGGTGCTCTATCCACTAGGCCACCTTGCTTCCCTCTATGGTACCTTTTTAGTAAGATAGAGTTTCCCTGGTTATCTCTTTCAATTAGATTTATTTTTGCTTCTATCTGAAATTGTTTGCTACCCCTGCTTTTTTCCCCTGTAGTTGAAAAATAATAGATTTTGTTCCACCCTCTTATTTTAACTCTCTTTGTGTCTTTCTGTTTCGTGTGTTTCTTATAAACAACATATTATTGGATTCTTGTTTCTAATCCATTCTGCTATCCTTTAATGTTTTATTAGTTATGATTGGCTGTGTATTTTCTTCTATCATATTATGTCATACATTTCTTTCTCTTTTTACCTTGTCTCGTCTTTAAGAGTCTGTTTTGTTTATGACCATGCCTCCCTTAATCTATTCTCCTTCTTATTCCCCTCCCTGCCATTTCCACTGCCTCCTCCTTTCTCTTAATCCCTTTCCCTCCTATTTCCCTTTTGGGTAAGATGAATTTCTGTACCCAGCTGCACATGGGATGCATATTCTTCCCTACTTGAACCAATTTAGATGTGAATAATACTTAAATCTTGCCCACTTCCTGTTCACTGTCCCCTCCTTTACACAAACTCTTTCTTGCATGTCCCATTTATGTGAGATAATTTCCCCCATTCTCCCTGCCCCTTTCCCCTTCTCCCAGGTCATTTCACTTTTCTGCCCTTCCTTTCTTTCTGCCTTGGTGCTTCCTGGTCTGGCTCAGCTTCTTTTCTGTACCTGTGTGTTGGAATAGTCTCTCTTTCTGCTACTGCTTCCATGCCACACCCCTGGTCAGTCCCCACCCCAGGGTGTACAAACCTTGGCCTGTCTTTCTAAGCTTCCCTGGGCTGGGAAAAATGACTCATTCTGTTTTTTTCTTGTCTTTTTCTATTAGAATTTGGTCTGATGCATTTTCTAGGGTGTTGTGGAGGAGGTGCTAGGTGAGATAGGCAAAAATGTTTACTTTTACTGGGCCATTTTGACTCTTTCCACTTCCTTTTCTTATGTAGTTAATTACCAAGGCCTTTTGGTTTTACTCCTTCTTTCCATCCTTCCCCTCACTCCCTTCCCCAATTCTTCTTTTCTTCATTGTCCTTACTTTTACCACCATAATTAATATAGGCCATAATTATAGCATTTCTTTTTTTTTTTTTTTTTGCTTTTTGGAGGGCAATTGGTGTTAAGTGACTTGCCCAAAGTCACATAGCTAGTGTGTCAAGTGTCTGAGGCCGGATTTGAACTCAGGTCCTCCTGACTCCAGGGACGGTGCTCTACTCACTGCACCACCTAGCCACCCCCATTTTGGGTATTTCAATATCCTCCTTGCAGATCTTTCTGCTTGTCCCCCTTCCACATTCCAGTCTATTATTTATATTTCTACCGAACCACTCTTGCCTATGTATAGATCTGGTTGCATCACTCTTTTGCTCAGAAATTTTCTGTGGTTTCCCATTACCTCTTCTCTGCCAATCAAGATCATCTACAATCTGGTACCAGCCTTCTTTCAGCACTAATATTTTTTCTTCTCTAAACATTCTGCATTCTAGCCAAATTAGACTATTCTGTCTCCCAGACATACCATAGGTGTTCATTCCTCCATGACTTTGCTCACCCTGTTCTCTTTGCTTGCAATGTCCTCCTGGCCCTTTTTTGCTTATAAAATTTCAGCCTATTCATTAAATCTCATCTTCCATGATACCCAGCCCAACCTCTTCCATGATACTTTTTTTAATCCTGTCATTGATAATGACTTTTCCTCTCAGACTTCCTATAGCCCCCTTTTGAGGGGAAATTCGCTGTTGTACCTGGTATTTCATCTTGTGTGTTAGATTTATTTGTGTTTGCTATGGAAATCCCTTGATTTATTATCTGTATAAACATTCCTGAGTCCCTTAATCTCACTGAGCTTCAATTCCTTATCTGTCAAATGGGGATAATGCCTCTATTACCTACCTCACAGGTATGTGTGAGGATCAAATGGAATAATCTATATACATAAGGTACTTGGGTACCTTTAAGTGCTTTATAAGTACCAATAGTAATTGCTGATGGGATCTTTGAAGGTGGAGCCATATCTTTTTATTTGTATCCCTAAAATAATACAGCACAGTACCTTCTCTTAGTAATTGATAAAAAGTTGTTTGTGTGACAGTGACTCTCACCTCTATAAAAAGGTCATGGGTAGAAACACCCATTGCAGTACAATTTTCTTGGACCTTTTACCGCACTCACAATGGCTCCTTATAAAAAGGCTCATGTAAATCTAACAATTAGAAAAAGCCTCAGAGGTCATCAGTTCTAATCTATACTTAAGCAGGGATTTCCTCTACAGAACCCCTAACAAAGACTCATTTATCTGCCTCTTGAAAATCTGTGGTATTGGGGACCTCACTCTCTAAGAAGCAATCCATCTCATGTGTGAACAGCTCTAAATGTGATGAAGCTTTTCTTCATATTGACCTTATCTGTGCTTCTCTGTAGCTTTTCAGTCAATTGGTCCTAATTACTCTAGTCTAGAGTCAAGGAAAACCACTCTAATCCCTTTTTGACATGACTTTCTTTCAGATACTTTAAGACTGCTACTATGTCGACAATGCCTGACACATAGTAGGACTTTACTAAATATTCATTGACTATTATTGACTGTGTTCCTCCTGAATTTTCTCTTCTGAGAGCTGGAAACAACCTTAATGACCACTTTTATTTTAAAGATCAAGCACTAAGTTTAAATAATTTGTCTAATGTTGCGCAAGTAAAAAGAGGTCAAACCAGGATTTGAGCCCAGGTTCTCACTCTGTGATGTGCTCTAGGGTTAACTCTTTAGGCTAAACATCCCAAATTCTTTCAATAAATTCTCCTATGGAATCATCTTAGAATCCCTCCTAATCTTGCTCACCTCTACCAATTCCAGATGGTCAGTAGCCTTCCTAAAAGTCATGCCCAGAACTGAGCATGACACTCTCAGAATGGTCTGATTAGGGTAGAGTTCCTTGTGTGCTTCTGAACCTGTGCTTCTATTAAGGCAACATTCTAGGCAGAATTTGTGTTTGGTTTTTTATCTGCCATGTCACATTGGGCATCCATTGATTCACTGAAAGTATGATGTGGTATTTTTCAGAAAGTCTATCCTTTCCTCTGACAGTTACACATGCCCTCGTCCCCTTTAGCTTACATTAGTGTAATTTTTCAGTTTTTAGCTGCCATGGAAGGTGGCCTAGAAGGTTCAGTAGTTGAAAAAGTACAGCAATTTTTTGCTCCATAACTTAGAGTTGTAATAAGAATTCTTAATTTATTTACAATGCCACCTTTCCCACTCTGACTGGGGTAAGGAAAATGGAAGCTTTTGGAGTTTCATCTCTGTAGTTTCATGGCTTAAGCAGCCTAATCATTTCTGACATAGAAGAAATTATGGAGCACATTTCGGGAAGTACTCAGATTGGCTGTGGTAATAGTTATCTGCACTTTGCAACTGAGTAGAGTGATAGAATTCCATTTATAATGAATCTCTGTGCTAGGGAGTTCTGTATTGAAAGAACTTAAGAATTTAGAAAATTTCTCCTGGAATATATTGTCCCATAACAATGCAGTAATATGAAGGAATCTTATTGTGATCACATTGATATATGATATGTGCCTAAAATTAATGTCAGTAATATTCAGAAATAAGCCATCTCTTTCAAATGAGCCTCATTTCCTTTTCAAAGCAACACGTAACTAGTTGGATGAAGGGTGAGACATGAACTGTACACTTACTTTCAGAGGAGGTTTTCCATTTGAAAGAGGAGGAAAGGAGGTGCATGTTTAAATCAGCACAAGTGTAAATTGGTGCTCAAAAATTCTTTTTGATGAGGAAATTTAACCCTGCTTTCATTAGGATACATAATTGGACAACATATAACTTTTCCGTAATCTTTGTTGCCTTGTATCTCAGGACAAGATAGCTCCTTTGTTCACGTTGGGTGGACAAAGTGATGCGGGATAGGTTTTGGGGGGATTTCTAATGAGAAATCCTTTCTAGGTTCGCGTCTGAAAAGAATTACAGTCTCAGCTGTCTTTTGGTAGATTTACAAAAGTTTATTGATTTACAGGACAAAAAGGGGTAGGGTGAGGAAACCTGGCTAGGAAAAGCTCGCAAGGGGCAAGGAGGGGGGGTGGTTCAGAGAAAGTTTGGAAGTGTGACACTCTGCAGTGGGCAGATGGCCTGCTAGAATGCCTACTTGACCTGCCAGAAAAGGCAAGAGCTACCAAGGGCTGTCTGCAGAAGTTCTAAGGGCAGAGAGGCATTTTTAAAGATACAAAGCTGTCAATTATAAGTTCATTAAGCTAATGAGATATACAAAGGTGGAGTTAGGGAGGAGCCTGGGAGGGGCCAGGGAGTGGCCAATGCTTAAAGGGACATACACCCTTGACATCAACTGCACATGTGTGTTACCCATAATACACTGGTACAAACAGCAGGAGGGAAGGGGCAGGGGGTGTGGTTTGAGCCCTGAAATGTCATAAGGTCGACCAGTGGTCACAGATTTGAGGGAGTTAAATGAGATGTTCCCATCCTGATTTGCAAGTGGACGGGTTTGGTTTGCTAGGACAAAAGGAGGTAGTACCTTGAATGAAGAGTTAATGGTTTGAGAGGAAATACCTTTAGGCTGGGGCTGGGAAAGACACAGTACATCTGGGGGGAAGGGGAAAAACAGTTAAGAAATGTGGCTTTTACAGCTTAACACAAAACTGAATTAATAAAATCATATAAAGTTACCCCAAAATGTATTACATAGGCCATTCAGCACCTCTTCAAAAGGGCAATAATAGCTTAAGGGGTATGTTTGTACCATTGGAAGGATGACCTTTACCGAAGAGATCTCTTGGTATGTTGAAGCAGGCATGTCTTATGTCCTTTTAGTACAGTGGTTCTCAACCTTCCTATTTTGCTCTATGGTTCTAGGATCTCAAGGCAGTTTTCCTTGATGAGCTCTTGGAAGATATTGTCCAGACTCATTTTTTCATCATGATTTTCTGGTAGAACAATGATTCTCAGATTGTCTCTCCTGGATATGTTTTCCAGATCAGTTATTTTTCCATTGAGATATTTTTCCTCTTTTTCTGATTTTTCAGTCTTGATATTTTGTTTGACTGATTCTTGGTTCCTCATAAAGTTACTGGCTTCAATTTAGTTGATTCTAGTTTTTAGCGAATTATTCTCCTCAGTTTTTGAAGCTTCTTTTCCATATGTTCAGATTTCATTTTTAGCTCACTCGTTTTACTTTTTAAGGAGCTGTTTTCTTCATTGTAATATTTTTCTAATTTCGCAATTTTGTTTTTATTAGAGGTGTTGTGATTTTATCTCCTACCTCTCTGAGCCGGATTTCAAAATTCTTTTTTGAGCTCATCTAAGGAATGCTTTCTGTGCCTGAGACCAGGTCGGAGACCCTGTTAAGGCTTCAGTTGCCGCTGTGGAGTCAATATTCTTTCCTTCTGGGTTTAATTCCTCCCTCTCATCATAATAGGATTCCAGAGTCTTTGTCTTTGTCTTTGTAGCCTGCTTTCTTCCCATTTTGAGGCAGGACCTTAGCCATGCCCTTCCTCAGGGTTTCCTAAGCCTTTACTGCTAAGAATTTTCCTCTGGGGTAATAATTACTATGTTGGATGGGTAGTCCTGGGAGTAGCTGCTGTCCCTGCCCGTGGGCCCTGGCTTTGTCTCTTACCCGGCTCAGTCCTATCCCGCCCTATGGTGATAAGCCTGGGAAGGCCCTTGTGGTTGGTGGATTAGCAGGCTTCATCTGGGTCCAGAGTCGTCTAGGTGCTCAGCCTGCATCAGTGGGGCCGCCTCCGTGGCGTCTGGCTGTGTCGACCTCTCAACCTTCCTAATGCCATGACCCTTTAATACAGTTCCTCATGTTGTCGTGACCCCCAACCATAAAATTATTTTCATTGCTACTTCATAACTGTAATTTTGCTACTGTTATGAATCTATCTGATATGCAGGATGTATTTTCGTTGTTACAAATTGAACATAACCCACAGATTGAGAACCGCTGTTTTAGTAGAATGTCAGCTCTTCAGTGAAGGCTTTTGACTTGATCTTTATACTCTAGGACCCAGTCCAATGTTTTGCACACAGTAGATGATTAACATATTTTTAGAAGTTGAATTGAATATTTTCTGAAATCTTTAGTATTGTGTAGTGGAAAAAGCGATGGAATTAGAGTCAGGAGACACCTGACTGAGAACAAGGTACCCAACCTTTCTAAGATGCATTCTCCTCACGAATGAATGACTGAAAAAGCAGTTATTAAGTGCTGAGCATATGTTAAAGCACTATCTCTATTAAGAGCAGGAGATACAAAGAAGAAAGTGAAATATTCTCTCAAATGGTACACATCCTAACTGATGACAGGACCATAGGATTGTAAATCATAGGCACATAGATTAAGTGATGGAAGAGACCTTCAAGGTTCATCAAGTCCAACTCCTTCATTTTACAGATGAGGAAACTGAGGCTGAGAGATTGAGTGACTTGCCCAGGATCAAACAAGTAGTTAGTGTTTGAGACAGGATTCAAAACCAGGTCTTCCTGACTCCAGGTCCATCACTCTTCCCTACTCCATGGCACTTATAGGAAGGATCCATCTATAAATCACAGATTTGCTGTAAGGCTCAAAGAAAAATTTGTATGTGTTTGAATGTGTTTATATATGCACACACACATGCATGTCCATCTATACACACGTGTAGATACACATGCGTGTATCTGTATTTTTGTGTATGCACACATATATGGTTCCGTGAGCAGTGGCATCACCAATTATTGCTCTGTACCTTTTCTTTTGGGGAGTCAGCAATAGTATTTATTCCTCACACAGGGTGGTAGTACCTGTGCAATGTCTTTATTATGCTGTAGGGTATGGGATGTTGCTGCTTCTTCAGAACACCCAAATTTATTACTGTGGAAATAGCTTCACAGCTATCATTGTAGCTACACTGGAACAATTGCTTCTTCTCTTGCTACTCTGTCATGGTTTTCCATGTGCCAGCCTCTTGATGTAGGTTTTGATTACACTCAGAATGTTTTTCTACCTAGTTGCTTTTCTGAACAATTTCTTCTATTTGGAGTCAGGTAGGTAGCTCAGCAGATAGAATGACAAGTTCAAATCCTACTGTGACACTTACTAGATGTGTGACCCTGAGCAAATCACTTAACCTTTGTCTTCTTCAGTTTCCTCATCTGCAAAATGGAAATAATAATATTAATTACCTCCCACAATTTTTGTGAGGATCAAATGAGATAATATTTGTAATTAAAACAGTGCCTGACACAAAGTAGGTGCTTGATAAATGCTTGTTTCCTCCCTCCTTCCTTCTTTCCTTTCTTCCTTTCTTTCCTTTCTTTGTTCCTTCTTCCTTCTTTCCTTCCTTCCCTTCCATTCCTTCATCCCTTCTCTCCTTTTTTTTTTTGTCTAAAAAATAGTCATTTTCTTCCATCCCAGAAATTATGGAAGCATTCTGAAATCCCTTTTACCCTTCTCTGACAGGGAGAACAGCTTTCCTTTCCAATTCTTGTGACTGTTAATTACAGCAGACACATAGACCAACATAGAATAACATATTTAGGTCACTAGAACATTTATTTCTGTGTCTGCATCTACTAGAGTAGTGGAGCTATTTGAGCTATAGTCTTATGTTTCTTTGTGGCATACTTAGGAATCATCCTTGCAAATTGTCATTGCATGCTGCCTATTTGTAGGTAGACCTTCGGTTTTAAGGAACTATTGGGAATGCTATATTGAAGCTGGCCTGGCCACACTCTGTTCTTCTTTTAACTGATTTCTGCTAATCTACTAGGTGTTGGTAATCAGTGTTTCTTTGTTTCTTCTGCGGGACTCCTGAGTGTTATGGAATCAGAATCACAGAATCTTGGAGTTTGAAGGAATCTTACAAGCTACCTTGTTTAACCCATGCCTGAATAAGAATCCCCTCTATAACATTAGAAAAATGGCCCTATAGCCTTTAAATTCCTCAAGTGAAGGGGATCCCACTGCTTCCTAAGGAATTTCATTCTGTTTTTGTATAGTTCCAGTAGTGGGAAATTTTTTCCTTAAGTTTTGCAAACTTAAATTCACCACTTTGCAATTTCAGTTCATAATTTCTTCTAATTCTACTCTCTTTGCTCAAATGGAACAAGTCTGATCCCACTTTTATTACACAGATTTCCAAATGGCTCAAGACAGTTGTTGGATTAAAACCTTTTTTTTGGGGGGGGTTTAAGACTCTTAAGACTCTTTTTTTTATACAAAAATATTAGTGGTGAGTCACTTTATTCTTTGCTTATATAAAAAGATTCACATACTAACCACAGTAGCTACTTTAATAACTGTTATTTGGACAGGTACTTTTATATGGATAATTTGTTAATTGATCAATGAATTCCTAATTGGGTGGTTTAGCGGTCATAGTCTGTTTCCATATTTGGGGGGGGGGCAGGTAAGTTGTAGGATTTGGAGAGATTCTCAAAGATAGTTGCCTAGAGTGATAATATATGCTCAGAATTGCAGTAGTTATCAGCACCTATCATCATCATCACCATCACTTTCTTAGAATATCTGGAATGTTACTAGAATTCCTGGGACAGGGACCAGGCTCAGTGATCTTTCAGGGTTCTGTGGAAGAATGTGTCAGTTTTGCTTCTCCAAGTGCCACATCCCACATGGATGACAGAGAGCTTGGTTACAACAATGGCACTATTAATAGTGGTATCCATTTCTATTGAGTACTTGACACTCAGTCCAACATGGCCAGTATGGTCTACAAATGGACACAAAAGCATTGAATCTGATGTCACATGATCATGGAATCATAGAATTTGAGAGTTAAAAAGAACTTCAGTGTCTACCTAGTGTAATTCATATATGAAATAACCTTCATTCCCATATACTTTATCCTCCCCCTGCCAACCTGCTTCCAAAAACTTGTATACCATATTTTGAGAAATCACAATTGAAAACTGCCTAGGCATATGAATCCTAGTATAAAATAAAAATAGAATCTACTGGTTACCTTCTAAAAGAAACTTCAAAAAGAACATTCTTAGGAATGTTATAGTCAAAATCAAGAGCTTGTAGGTCAAGAAAAAAATATTGCAAGTATCAGAAAGAATGCTCAAGTACCAGGGAGCCACATCAGGATTACACAAAACTTGGCAACTGTCATTTTTGGAACTTGGAACATGATATTCCAAAAAGCAAAAGACAGTCTTACAACCCAAATAACCTAGCAACACTGAGTATAATCCTATAGGAGAAAAAAATTCATCTTTAATGAAGTAGGAGCCTTCCAAGTTTTGCAGGTGAAAAGATCTAAACTGAATAGAAACTCTGAAATGGAAACACCATATCAAGAGAAACACACACACACACACACACACACACACACACACACACACACACACACACACACACTCTCTCTCCTCTCTCTCTCTCTCTCTCTCTCTCTCTCTCTCTCTCTAGTAATTCAAAGGGATTATTCAAGGGTGAAGTATTTACATTCTAAGAGTTGGAGAAGAAACAATTGTCTCCCCAGACCCATAATGTCATCAAAGGTCATAGAAGGAATTAAATAAGGCAATGGTTTTGGGAGCAGTTTTATTATGTCTTGATGATCTTAAGAGAAGAAAGAAAAAGGAGGAAAAAGAAATATATTAGAGAAGGAAAGGTAGAACTTACTGTCTCACATATGCTGGTGTTTGAGAAGATAGTACAAATATGGATAAAGGAGTAGGGAGGAGTGATCATCACTGAAGCTTCACACACACACACACACACACACACACACACACACACACACACATACATACTAAGAATGTGTCAAGTCAATTGGGAAACGGAAGGGATCTGGAAGAAGTTAGAAATAAGGTCAGTTTCAGGAAGAGATGAGTCATTAGCAAAACAAATTGCAACCTCAGTGGGTGGATTGTGGAGTGAGGTTTGAAAGGAAAGAAGGAAGAAAAAGGATAAGAACCTCTCATGGGAAATGGAAGAGAAGATGGATAGGGGAGGGGAAACAGATGTTATCAAATCTAGATCACTAAGGCTGATCATATTCCTTATAGAACTCATCTTGATAAAGAGAGAAGTGGAGGGTAGAGAGAAAAATGTGTGAAAGGATAGGATGGAAAGAAACACACAAGTGTATATTTGGCTCCCCACCACCATCACTAAATTGTGTATTTCCTTTAATCCAGTGATCCCTTTGCTATACCTTTCCTCCAGAGAGATCTGGGAAAGAGAAAATGGGTCCATAGGTAAAACAATATTTGTAGCAGAATTTTGGTAGTGACAAAGAACTGGAAACTAAGGGGATGCCCATCATTTGGAGAGTGATTGAAGAAATTATTGTGCATTAATGTAATGTAGTGGGCAGCTTGGTGGTACAGTAGATAGAGTGCTGACCTTGAGCCGGAAAGACTCATCTTCCTGAATTCAAATCTGACCTCAGACGCTTACTAGCTGCGTGGCCCTGGGCAAGTCACTTCACCCTGTTTGCCTCAGTTTCCTTATCTGTAAAATGAGCTGGAAAAGGAAATGGTAAACTAATATCTTTGCCAAGAAAACCCCAAATGGGTCATAAAGTGTCAGACACGACTAAACAACAATTAATAACAACAATGTAATAGAATATTATTGTGCCAAAAGAAAGGACAGAAGCAAAAGCTGATATGAACTGATGCAGACAGGAGTGGATAGTACCAGTAGACCAGTATAGTAAAGAAAGAGAACTTTGAAAGACTCAAGAACTCTCACCCATTGAGTGACCCTCTGTGATTCCAGACAACATACTACCTACCTCCTGATGGTGAGCTGATGTACTCTAAGTGTGGAAGGAGATATGAACATATTTTTGGCTATAGCCAGTGAAGGAATTTGTCCTTTGTGATTGTTCATATTTGTCACGATGGTTTTTGTTATTCTTTTCTTTCATTTTGGGGTGAGACTGTTGGAGTGTGCTATTTTCTTGCAAAGTCAGCAGTTAGAATATAGGTTGGTTAGTTTTTATTGTTCCTCCTGTATTTCCTTTATGGATGTTTCTCTGTGGCTTTAGTATTTTAATTTTCAGTGGTCCTTCCACTTGTAGAGATATACTTTGTGCTGTAGTTACATTACTTTTTAAGGTAGTCCATTTTGGGGAATTTCCAAGCTCAATTCCTCACTAATTTTCTTATGTATTCCTGTATACACATATTATATAATACATGTATATAAAAATATTTTAGCATATTATGTGACTTTTAGATCCTTAGCTATGTACAGAGCTTCCTTAGAATTTGATGTTTATGTGATCTGCATTTCCAGTCACTAAGGGATAAAATGATAATGATTGGTAGCCTGTTTTTCACATTCTTTGTCACTCAGCAGTCAATGTGTTTTCTCGTATGTTGTTTTTTTCTTTTTTTGTGGTTAGTTTGGGCAAAAATCCCTTAATGTCTTTGTACCATGGTTCTACTATTTGTACAGTAGGTATAGTGATACTGACCTGCTTCTGTCATTGCTATGAAAATTAAAATTAAATCTCTTCATAACTGAAAACCCCCATATGCATGTAGAATGCTAAGAAGTAATGGAAATGATCCCTATCTCTAGGAACACATATCAATAGAAAAATAAAGTCAGATAAAAAAATGCTTCATGGGAGAATTTACCTGAAGCAGAAAGAAATTGAGCAGATAGGCTTTATATCATACAGTTCTGGCCAAGTTTCTTCACCTCTCTGGACCTTGGTTTCTTGCAAAATTAAAGGATTGGAGGAGGTGATCTCTAAGATTCTGTCCTGCTCTAGAATCTTACAGTCTTTGCTCTGAAGTTCATCAGTCTGAGGGTTTGCTGCTATAAGAGAAAGGACCATTTATTTGACTCTTAGAAAAAGTCCTGATTCTAGTTTTCTGAAAATTGAAATCAAGATACCATCAGGGGGTGGGGTGAGCCTCAGTGTCTTCCTTTGTTTTGTTCTTGTGTTTGAGGAGATCCGAACTTTAGCTCAGCATGTTAAAATTAATACAGAAGCCATTGAACTGCATAAGCATGTATGGTCATATATATCTCAGCCTGGTGACCTTTATTTGGGTGAGGAGGGAAGTCTGTGGAAGACAAACTGGCAACAGCCAATTGCCCTCTACTGCCTAATGTTTTGTTCTTACATTCTGATTTTAGTCTATTGTGCAGTTCTCACTAGCATTCTGGCTCTCCCCTCAGAATAGTTTACTGATTACCCTTTTGAATCTTGACTTTGTCACTCCCATCCTTTTCTGGGTCTGTCCATAGGTCACTTGTTAACCTGTCCCACACCTCTGCCCTTCTCACTCCCTCCTCCTCAACAAGGATTCAAGACATAACAAGAGAGGCGCCAAGAGGAAAAAAAAATAGATTAGGACTTTTCATTCTGGAAAGATACAAGAACCAAGTCAATAAGAACAAGGCCAGGGTAAACATGGACATGTTCACCAAATACTGGTCAGAATGAAGATAAGAAAGCATTCCTTTGCCTTTTGAAAAAAAAATAAATTTTAGATAAGTGAGAGAAATTCAATTCAGCAAGCAATTATTATGCTCTGACTCTGTACCAGGTATTATGGACACAATATTTACAAAAAAGTCTCACTCAAGGAATTTAGATTTTACTGGCAAGGAAAAAACATGTACACAGATAAGTGAAATTTAAAAATATGCACCCACACACATATCTAATATATTAAATCTAATAGCATTTATGTAGCACTAATGTGTTTTATTTAACTTCATTTAAGTTTGCAAAGCACTTTACTTATGTTAACTCATTGGATCCCCATAACAACTCTGGGAGGTAGATACTCTCACTGTCCCTGTTTTACAAATAAGGAAACTGAGGCAAATAGAGCCTAAGTAAGTGTCTTACTCATGTGACACTGTTAGGGTGTGTCTGAGGCAGGATATGAACTCATCTTCTTCACTACAACTTCAATGCTCTATCCACTGTTCCATCTGACTGTGTGTGTATATATGTACATAGATACATATATGTGCATGCACATACGCACAGAATTAATACAAAAGGATTTGGGGATGGGAGACAAAAGAATTAGAATGAATTAGGGCTTTTTAGAAGAGATGGAACATCCTTCAAGAGAATTAAAGATTTGAAGAGGTTTAGATGAACAAAGAAAGCATTTTAATCATGGGAGACAGTTTGTACACAGGCATGTAGGTGGAAGCTGGAATTCTACGCATGAGGAACAGCAAAGTGGGACAGTTTGTCCAGAATGTAGAGTGTATGGGGAGGAGCCAGATGTGAACATCCTGGAAAGATAAGCTGGAGGCCAATTGTGAAGGGCTTTAAATGCCAGATGGAGGAATTTGTAATTTACCTGAGAGGTAAGAGGGAGCCAAGGAAGCTGCTTTAATAGGAGAAGGATTATGGCTAGACCTGTGCTTAAGGAAACTTTGTGGAGGATAATCTGGAGAAGGATAAAGCCAGATGTAGGGAGATTATTGCGATAGTTCAGGTAAGAGTCCATGAGGGCCTGAGTCACAACAATAATCAGTCAGTCCATGAGCATTTATGAAGCACCTACTGTCTTCTAGACTCTCTGCTAAGTACTTGGGATACAAATAAGGCAAAAGACTGTCCCTGCTGTCAAGGAGCTCACGTGCCCCACCCCAACCTTCCCCCTCTCTAAGGGAGGGAAGAAGAGGCCCCAGGGAGAGGAAGTACTGAGAAAGTGTGAGTTTCAGGGTTGGTGCGATCTTGATAAGGTTCCAGAGAACATGGTGAAATTCTATAGAGTGCTGAGCAACAGAGTATTTGTAAATATTTGTAAAAAACACTAGAGACTCCTGATCTTTTAAAGTAATGCAATCAGTGAATCATTTTACAAAAATCATATCCTAATTTACCTTTAAGTTTTACATACTTAGATATTAGCATTTTGGGAATATTTTAGTCTGAATGTTGAGAGTCATTTAAAAAAAATGAATGAAGATGCATGCCTGACAATCATTGCCATCCCAGATTTAATGTCCCCAGAAGTGGTGACTGATCACATTTGTTGAGTTAAGGATATCTGGTTGGAGGTTAACATTAAGAGAAGAGGCAGTGAGACCATCTTTTTTCAAAGGGGTTACCCTAAGCCCATTTAACACAATAGTTGTTTACAATTCACTCCTCAGGCAGTGCTGAGTATGATTGGGATTGAGGGGAAGCTAAGTGGCACAGTGGATAGTGTCAGTCCTGGAGTCAATAAGACCTGAGTTTGAATGCAGCCTTGATACTAACTGTGTCAAGTCACGTAAACCCGGTCTGCCTCTGTTTCCTCATTTGTAAAATGAGCTGGAGAAGGAAATGGCCAAAAGAAAACCCCAAATGTGGTTCCGAAGAATTGGACACCGCCAAAATGACTGAACAACTACAAAAATAATTGGGATTAAGTTGTGTCTTTGCCACACGACCTCTGCTGCAGTAGTGATGTTTTGAGATCTCTATGTCACTTGCCACATAATTTAAAAATCTGTATTCAGCTATTAAGTATATGGACTTTGGTTTTGTTTGTTTTTTAGAATTGCTGACCACAGAACTAGTCCAGCCTCTATAAATAGCTACCTGAAGCAAATTTAAGTGAGTCCTGAGATATTTTGGAGGAAGGGAGCCTTTTGTTTCATCATTGAACATAGAAGAGAAAGGGAGTCTAAACAATCAAGTTAAGCTTTCACCATCTTTGATAGGATTCTGCTTTGGAATTTTTATAAGTTCTAAAGACACCAAGAATTCAGTTTAATTCAGCAAACATTTGTTAAACCTATAGCCAGGTAGCAGAGTGGATAGAGTACTGGACCTGGAATAAGGAAGACGAGTTCAAATTTTGCTGCAGACACTCTCTAGCTATGTGACCTTAGGTAAATCACTTCGTCTCTGTGTATTTCATTTTCCCAGGCTATAAAATATGGCATTGGACTTGATGGCTTCCAGGGTCACAGTCAGCTTGAAATCTGTGATCCTAAGTGCTGCCTACTCTATGCAAGACTGTGCCAGGTGCTGGGGATAAAAAAAGGAAATATCTCTTTTCCTCAAGGCGTTTTAATTCTTCTAGGCATGTAGATATGCTAAGTGTGTAAATAAATATATATAAAGTAATTTTAAAAGGACTAGAGATAGGAACCAGACCAGGGTTGGGGAACCTGTAGCTTTGAGGCCACATGTGGCCCTCTAGGTCAGATTCAGTCAAAGGGCTACACTTGAGGACCTGCAGGGCCACATGTGGCCTTGAGGCTGCAGATTTCCTCACCATTGGACCAGATTTCATTGGTAAAGAGAACATCACTCTTCAGTGAGAAAACTTCCTTTACTAAAAGCAGGATGGCACCTTCCCTGTACCTGATCGTCACAGAAGGTTGTCTAGTGCACTAGAGCACTTGACTTGTGCAACAAAACATAGCCAGTATGTGTCACAGGCAGGACTTGAACACAGGTCTTCTTGATTTTGTCAGTGAAACCAAGCTGCCTCTTTAACAATAAAGAAAAAGTACAAATAGCTGTGAGAATCAGGAGAGGCTTTGTGTGGCACTGAGAGTGGTAACAAGAGATGCTTAGGTGTTGAGCCAAACCATGAAGGGCTCCAGCAAGCAGAAGAATATATATTTTGTGCTAGAGACAGGAGGGAGCCATTGAAGATTTTTAAGTAGGAAGTGACATGACTGGATTTCTAATTTGGAGATATCAGTTTGGTAGCTATGTAGAAGAAATATTGGAGAGGGGAGAGGCTAGATGCAGGGTGACCATGTAGGAAGTTGTTGGACTAGACTAGGAGAAAAATGATGAGGTTGTAAACCATGAGTGGAGAACCTGCAGCCTGGAGGTCTGGCCTTCTAGGTTTATAGAACAAATCCTTTGGTTAAGGGGCTTTGTTCTGTAAAGTTTGGATTCAGTCAAAGGGCCACACTTGAAGACCTAGAGGCCCACATGTGGCCTTGAGGCTGCAGGTTTCCCATCCCTGGGTAAACAGAGGTGGAGACTTTGAGTGGAGAGAAGTGGAAATAGATGAGAGGTTACAGAGGCAGTCCAGGAGGTGTCCCTGCTAGTTGGATTTGAAAGATTTTGGATTTTGAAATCCAAATGTGCAAACCTGGATTATTGGAAGGACTTTAGTAGCTTCAACAGGGCTAAGGAAGTTTTATGGAAGTTTGGGGAATGGGGTGGAAATGTAATGGGTTCCATTTTGGATATGTTGAGTTTGAGATATATGGAACTTTTCTAGTGGAGGTCGTATAACCACTTGCTGGGGATTGTTATAGAGAAGTTTCCTGCTCAGGTATGGAAGTGTCAAGTAGGCACCTAAAGTGGATCATGTGTAACTAGAATTAGGGAGAGCTATTTGGACCAGATATATAGATCCGGGGGAGATGTGCACACAGAGGTTATAAGAGATCAGGAAGGAAGTTAAATGCCTATTATATGCTAGGTATTATGCTGTTCAAATACTGAAGCTGAGATACTTTGGTCTCATAATGAGAAGATGGGACTCATTGGAAAAGACCCTGATGTTGGGAGAGATTGAAGGCAAAGGGGGATGTCATAGAATGAGATGGATAGATAGTGTCATGGAAACTTGGACAGACTTGGAGAGATAGTGGAGAATAGAAGGACCTGATGTGTTATGATCCATGGGGTCATGAAGAGCTGGACATGACTGAATAACTGAGTAACAACCACACATCCCTGGGAGGTGAATGTTATTATTCCCATTTTATAAATGAGGAAATGGAGGTAGACAGAGGTTTAGTGAGGTTAAATGCCCAGGGTCACATACCTAGTAGGTTGGATTTGAGTCTTCCTGGCCCCAGGCCCAATGTTGTGTCTCATAATTGCCTCAAACTGGGGAACGAGATGGCAAATGGTTATTTTTTTTTTCTGGTCTTGATTGAGTTCATAAGGGTTGTGATCAAGATTAGGAAAGATATTTTGCAGTCAGAGGAACTGGATTCATGACCCAGATCTTCTTGCTATTTCCTACCTGTATGACCTTTGGCAAGTCACTGAACCTCTCTGGGCCTCAGTTTCCTTAATCAGTCAATCAATCAAGCATATATTAACCACCATTTATTTGCCAGGTTACTGTGCTGAGTCCTGGGGTTATACATATAAAGAGCAAAACAGTCATTTATGATATAAAGAGGTTATTCAAGATGAGATCTAAGACAGGGTATCAAACTCAGGATGCTTTCTGATTTAGAAAACCACAGATTAACACTATCTGTGTTATACTGGATTTTTATTTATTTTGTTTAACATTTCCTGGTTTCATTTTAATCTAGTTCTGGCAACATGGCACTCTGCCCTAAAGTCTCTTCTCTTCTAGTTCTAGACTGTGAAATTATGAGCCTGTCCTAGGAGTGGCTGTGATTTAGCAGCTGACAGAGACTTTGTTTGGTTTCTTAGCATGGGAAGTGGGTGATGGCATCTCTGATAGGGACAGAACATAAAGGCTTCACAGTTTCTCTGTTTCTCATGGTACATGGTAACCAAATGAAACAACAGGGTGTCATAAAAATCTTAGTGAGTTTTTCAGCCTTAATAGATTAAAACTACATGGAGACCTTTGAGACATTCTGTATTTGGGCAGTCATGACTGACAGGAATGAAATGGGTGAAATGGATGAAGCAGAGTAAATGTGGCTTATTTCTGACATGTTTATTACATGTTCTTCGGTGTCCAATTAATGGCTTGTTTTTGGATGTGTCAGACCAGCTGCAGTGCTTTCCTGCCAGGATTCAACCTGGGTCTTCTTGTAAGAAAAGGGAAAAACAGATTCTATGCCACAAAGGGACTGATTCTAAAATATCATTACTAGTGCTTAGCTATTAACTAGGATCATAGGACAATAAGATATAGAACCGGAAGGAATTTTAGTGGTCAGCTAGTCTAAGATCCTCATTTTATAGATGAGGAAACACCCAGAGAGATGACTTCTCTATTCTGATACCACCCTGGTCTGTGCTGGTATCACCTCATATCTGGACTATAGCAACAGCCTTCTGTTTACTCTCCTTGCCTCTGGTCTTTCCTCAATTCAATCCTTATTCCACTTAGCTGCCAATGTGATCTTCCCATGGCTAATGTAGAAATTTGTTTTGCATGTCTATGCATATTTGTAATGGTTTTTATTTTTCTTGCCTTCTCAATGGGTGGGTGAGGAAAAGAATTTGGAACTGAAAAGAATATAAAATTGAATCACTGTGATCTTCCTGAATCATCACATCATCCCCTTATTCAAGAAATTCCAATGGCTCCCTATTACCTCCAAGTTGCGATATAAAAATCTTCTCTTTGGCTTTTAACATGGCCCCCCCTCCAACTTTCCTAGTCTTTTTACATCTTACTTTCTTCCTATTATTCTGTATTTCAGTGACACTGGCCTTCTGGCGTTTTTTTTTTTTTTGCTTTTTGGAGGGCAATTGGGGTTAAGTGACTTGCCCAAGATCACACAGCTAGTTTTTGTGTTAAGTATCTGAGGCTGGATTTGAACTTGGGTCCGCCTGACTCCTGGGCCAGTGCTCCATTCACTGTGCCACCTAGCTGCCCCCTGGCTGCTTTTTGAATAGACATTCCATGTTCTGACTTGGAGTTTTTCCCTGGTTGTCCTCCATACCTGGGATGTTCTGCCTCCTGGCTTCTCTAGTTTTCTTCAAATATCAGCTGAAGTCTTGCTTCTTCTTGAAGCTTTACCTAGTCCTCCTTATTCTTGATGCCTTTCCTTTGAAGTCACTCCCTCTCCCCAAATTTATCCTGCATGTTGTTGTTGTTCAGTTGTGACTGCCTCTTTGTGATCCCATGGACCATAGCATGCCAGGCTCTTCTATCTTCCCCTGTCCCTCCAAGTCTGTCCAAGTTCATATTTAGTGTTGCCACTATTTATCCACCTCATCTCCTGCTGTCCCCTTTCCTTTTTGCCTTCAGTCTTTCCCAACATCAGGGTTTTTACCCCAATGAGTCTCCTCTTCTTATTTTCCTATGTAAATAGTTGTTTGCATTTGACTCCCCCATTATCCTATGAGCCCCTCAAGAGCAGTGGCTGGTTTTTTTGTTTGTTTTGCCTTTCTTTGCATCTGTAGCTATCCATAGGACTTAGCACAGGGCCTGGCATGTACTAGGTATTTAATAAATACTGACTGACTGATCATTCAGTGACTTCTCAGGTCCCTTCCAGGTCTAAATCTATCATCCTATGATCCTATGTAGAAAAAGATGTGCTCTTCTTGACCTCAGAGGAAACCAGAGAGTGAAAGTGGCATTTAGATTTCAGGCTGACATTAAGGAAGATTATCATAACAACTAGAGATGCCCCAAAGTGGGGAGGGCTGTGTTGGGAGGAAATGGGTTTTCTCATCATGGGACATCCTCAAGAGGATGCTAGATGAACATTTGCTGGGGGATGTTGTGGAGAAGATTCCTTCTCAGTTATGGGTTGTATTAGATGACTCCTGAGATTCTCTGCTTAGGTAACCTCTGAAGCCCATTCCAGCTGGGACACTTTATGGTCACATACTCCCTCTGAACCTGAAATTCTCTAGTAACTATAGTTAAAGACAAAATGGAACTAGAGAGATATCCTGAGCTGTAACTAAAGTGTTTAGATGCAGCGGTTCTCAACCTGTGAGTTATGTTCAATTTGTAACAACGAAAATACATCCTGCATATCAGATATTTATATTACAATTCATAACAATAGCAAAATTACAGTTATGAAGTAGCAATGAAAATAATTTTATGGTTGGGGGTCACCACAACATGAGGAACTGTATTAAAGGGTTGTGGCATTAGGAAGGTTGAGAACCAGTGGTTTAGAGGGATAGGGATGCTGCAATATGAAGATAGACTAAAAAGAATGGCATTTTCCATTTAGATAGGAGAAGGCTGAGAGGGTTGATCAAAATTAAAAAAACCACAACAACTAGCAGTTGGATGGTACAGTGGAGAGAGCTACAGACCTGGAATCAGGAAGATTCATCTTTGTGAGTCTGGCCTCAGACCCTTACTAGCTATGTGGCCCTGGGCAAGTCACTTAACCCTGTTTTCTTGGCACCATGACTCATATCCTACCAACCTGTAAAATGAGCTGGAGAAGGAAATGGCAAACCACTCCATTATCTTTGCTAAGAAAATCCTAAATGGGCTCCTGAAGAGTCAGATATGGCTGAAAAATGACTGAATAACAACAAACATTGATACAGCTCTTTAAATTTTGCCGTACTCTTTACATATGTATTCTCTCATTTGATCTTCACAATAACCCTGAGAGGTAGGTGCTATTCTTATCACCACTTTACTGATGAGGAAACTGAGATTGAGAAAGGTTAAATAACTTGCCCATGGTCATGTAATTAGCAATTATCTGAGGCAAAATTTGGATTTAGAACTTCCTGACTCCAAGCCCAGCATTCTATTGACTGCCTTTTTTCACTAAGTGCCCAAGTATTAGAATCCAGAGTCACCTTCTGATACTTGAATGAGGTAAGTATGGGTCATCTACATAAGTTCAATTTCATATATTAATATTCAACTTTCTGTTGCTTGTCACCATACAAAGACAAATCTTGGTGCTGCTGCTATTTTTGTCCTGTGTTCTTGAAGAGGACTATGACATCAGGGAGGTGATATCATGACATGAAAGTGAATTGGATTTACGAGAAGGAGGACTGTGCAGTCACCAGCCTCACTTTCTCCTCCAGGGCCATCTGGGTTCGGTGACCAGATATGGATCAGGACAACTAGGAATGACCTGGATGCAGTGAGGCACCTTGGCCTTTTCAAGCTAAGGTCTTTCATAGATCTCAATTTGACTGAAGCAGTTCCCATTCAGTGATTAAGCCTTAATAAGAAATCAAAGAAAGAGCTACAGAACATCAGAACTGACACATATTCTTTCACTTACTGTTGTCCCCTTTGTTGCAATAGCTGGACCATTGCTACTTGACCTATCAAGTTTTCTACCTTCTGATGAGCTGTTTATGCTCCTCTGGGATCTAATATTTTAGTTGGATTGCCCATCTATTGTCTTTTATCCTTATTACATGATGTGCCCAGAATCTTTTCTAATGATAGGCTGACCTCAATACATCTATTGCTTCTGCAGAGTTTCCATTTAGTCATGTGCTCCCACAGAAAGGTTTTACACAGTGGGAAATAAATCTAATCACAGAATCCCACAATTTCAAAGTTTGAAGAGACCTTAGAGGTCATCTGGTCTAACCTATACCTGAAAAAGAATCCCTACTTCAACACATGACAAAAGGTCATCCAGCTTTTCTTTGGAGACCTGCTGTGAGGGGGGAATCTGCTACCTCCTGGGGCAGCCCGTTCCATTTTTATGTAGCTCTAATTGTTAGGAAGTTTTTTCTTTTAGCAACCGTAAATGTGCCTTCGTGTTGCTTCTACCCATTGCTCCTAATTCTGCTTTTCAGGACCAAACAGAAAAAATATGGTCTTTCTTCCACATGACAAGTCCTTAAAGATTACTATCATTCTGCTTCCTCCACCACACCCCATCTTCTCTAGGCTAAACATTTATTTCCTCATCTTCATATGGCATGTACTTGGCTTCTTTCACCATTCTGGTTGTCTTCCTTTGGATGCTCCTAACTTGGAGAATACCTTCTTCTTCTCTCTAGTTTCTTCACACTCCATTCCATCATTTATAATGCTGATGGTATAATCTTTTTTTTAAAAAACTTTTTTTTTTTTGCTTTTTTTGGAGGGCAATTGGGGTTAAGTGACTTGCCCAAAGTCACATGGCTAGTAAGTGTGTCAGGTGTCTGAGGCCAGATTTGAACTCAGGTCCTCCTGACTCCAGGGCCAATGCTCTACTCATTGTACCACCTAGCCACCCCCTGATGGTATAATCTTAATGCATTGCTCAGAGCATGTGGCTTTCATTCTCAAAAACTTTTGCTGGCTCCCAACCGGCTACGGAATAACATCTAAGCTCTTTAGTCAGGCCTTTCTCTTCTAGTTTCAGCCTGCTTTTGGAACCTCATCTCATATTATACCCCTTTCCACACTCTGAGCTCTAGGCACACTAGACCACTCGTTATTATTCTTTCATTTATTCCTGCCTTCCCTCTCCCTAATGCCTTGGTTTATGTTGTCCATTATGACTCACACTCTCCAAGTCTATCAAAATCCTTTTCTTTAAGTACATGTTCAAGATCCATCCCCTCCAATAAGTCTTCCTTGATTCTTCCAGTTAAAAGTGATTAAATAATGGGATATGTAAAAATTGCCTTGTAGACCTTAACGTGCTATATAAAGTATCAGGATTATCTTTGAATCTTTCCCAGCTCTTTTTAAACATCTTTTTTTCATCCTGATTGTATTCTGATTTCTTTTATGACTGTTTGAGCATCTTTTTTTTTTTTAGACTCTTAAGCTCTTATAGGCCAGGGACTATGTCTTTTTTCCCCCTTAATGACAGTGCCTTACCTGTTTTGATCATTTCTGATTAATTCTATCTGTATCTTGTTTGTATGTAGTTGTTTTCCATCTTGTCTCCCTGTAGTGGCAACCACACTGGCATACCCAGGATGGCTACTAGCCCAGGTTCTTAAATCTGCTTTACTAGGAAAGATAGCTGTTTAAAGGGTCAACAATCTTTTAAAATTATATTCACTAATTCGGGGGAAAAGTCAGCACCCTGAACTTCAGAGAAAATACAAGCAGAGAAATAAAGACCAACAGACACAGCTTCTAACTTTCTGAAAAATTAGTACAGATCGACAGGCAGATCCAACTGTCTGAACAAGGCAATACATACATAGTTGCCAGAAAGAGAAGCACCAACATCTGGGTTTTTTTTTTTTGGTAGGGCAATTGGAGTTAAGTGACTTGCCCAAGGTCACATGGCTAGTAAGTGTTAAGTGTCTTGAGGCCATTGATGTAGTTTTAAGGCAGTGAAACAGACCTTAAAAATGCTACTTTCTGGGCTATGGAGTACCATTTATGTATGAAATAATTTCTTTAAGCTTTTCTCCCAATGTCATGACCCCTCGCCCCCTTCATTTGGTTGGTGGTTGTTGTCCTTCATTCTAGAAGAGGACCAAAATGATATCACTATGTTGGAGCCAAATAGGACTGTGGCTGATCAGACCAAGATGAGCCCTCCCCTCCATTTAAATCCCATTTTAATGCCTCATTGTGGTGTGGTGGTGTTTCTGAGTTCTTGAAGGCTGCACTTTTGTAGAGCACACTCTGGAAGCCCCTATAACAATCTGGAAAGATTTATGTCTGGATGGTAGACAACATTTGTCTTTGTCTAAGGACCTAGTGATGTTCAAGTTTGTCTATCATTTGAAAGTGATATGTCATGCTAGAAAGAATTCTTACATCAGTGAAATGATGGATCTTCTGAAATATTAAAGTAAGAAGTGATATGTCCACGCATATTAGCATCCAACTACTAAGAACCAGAAACTTCTAGGCAGGGACCAGAGCTTTCTACCTGAGCTGGCCAACCACCATAGAGGAGAGCCTGGAATGTGCAGCAGATGCTGAAAGTGATGATTTCCTTTGAGAATTTCTTAAGATCAAAGGAGTGTATATTAAGAGGTAAAAGGGAACGTAGGGGCCATAGAGTCCAGTTTCCTCATTTAGCGGGTAAGAAAAGTGATACCTAGAGGGGTTGTTACTTTCCCAAGATCAAGATCATCCACATAGATAGTTGAAGAGTTGAACTGTGAATCCAGGACCTCTGGCAATGCTGCCTTTCCTGGCTTTATGCTGTGAGGTAGACAGAAAATTTTGTTTAACCAGTAGTGTGTATGTCACAGTCTTTCTGGAAAGGCTTGTACTGGCTGCCTTGAAAGCGGGACATTACTAAAGACTGTGGAAGTGGTATTTCTTCCTATTTCAAGCAGACAGGAGGCTATGTTGGGATTGTAACTTAAGGGCAGAGTTTTCCATGATAGCAGCAGTTTTAAATCTGGAGAAAGACACAAAAGGAGAGTTGGAGAGAGTGGTGGCAGGAGCTCCAGCAGCGACAGATGGATCTGGAGATGATGGAGAAGCATTTCCAGGAGACTGACTTTAAGTCTTAGAGTGGCAGGAGCCTTCTCCTTTCCCTAGATCACCAGCTCAGCTTATTGAGAGAATCTAGCTCGAAGTGGCTGCATTTCAGTTTCATGCAATGGGTGGCGGCTCATTACTGTGTGTTTCCTTGTTCTTATGAATTTTGCTTACCGGTTATTTGCATATTTTTGACCTCGGTTTACTAGATTAAGATAGGATATTGCCCAGGTGGGTAGTACAAGGGATTGAGTGCTGCACCTGGATCTGGGAGTATCTGAGTTTGAATCCTACCTTGGATACTACCTGTATGACCCTGAGAAAGTCACCTAACCTCTCAGACTCAGCTTTCTCACTTGTAAAACGGGTACAATAATATCACTTGTTAGAGGGATCAAATGAGTTAATATGTATGAATTGCTTTGCAAACCTTAAATCACTAAATATAAATGCTAGTTTTTAATTTTAATTGAGTCTTAAGTTAGTATTTTTGCTACATAGAGTGCAGTATGTTGGGGAGGGACCTGTGGATGACTGATTACACTAAATTTCTCTGACTGAGAAACCACCTTCCCATTTGACAATCAATAAATTCCTGGGGTGGGTGGGTGAGGGAAGGTTCAGGGAATTTTATGAACTTTATTTACAATCTGTATTTGCAATATTTTTAATTTTGTAGAAAAAGGAAGCCACATGGAACTGAGACTTTTACCCTAGATTAAAACCCTCAGTAACTTTGTACATGTGGCTTTTGTGTTTTTCTTTATGCCTTCTCACTCCCAGGTAAGAGATGGAAAGGGGAATAGAGAATTTAAGAGAAGGTCATGCCATGCCCTAGTGAAGATAGATGTGATCAATTCCATCACTGAGTGGGATAAAAATGCTCCTCATCCTCCACTGTGTCATCTGTTGGGAATTATCTTCTTAGTAGGAATATCAGTATATTCTTTTGGCTTTAAAATTTTTTTAGTAGTCTTAGGCTAAATGGATAGAGATTGTCTTCCCCACCACATCCCTATTAGATTGTAACTTTCTAGAGGGCAGGGACTGTTTTTGTTTGTATTTCTGCCCTGAATAGGCATGCCCAGAGGTTTAGGCATAAGAACAATGACATCTATGCCAATATATGAGGCATAAAGAACTTAACACACTTGTAGAGAATTACAGAGAACATGTGGGAATTGCAGGGAGTTTAGCTAGACATTCAGAAGCAGGGGGGATGCAAGTGATAAATGGAGGGGTTCTTAATTGGAGAAGGTAGAATTTGACTGGTATTATTTGGCATGTGGTTGAGAGAGGTCCTTGTTAGATCTTTTTTTTTTTTTTTTGTATGAGTTTTTGGTACTTCTCTGGGTTTCCAATCAGTTCAGCCAAACACTAAGGAGGGAAGTGGGAGGCAGAAGCGAGAGAGGGGTGGAGTGTCTGTGTTATGCTGGGAGAGAGGGCTTGGGGAATTCCACTAGTATTCTATTTTTAGATAGCAGTGAGGCAGAGTCTCTGGCTATACACATTAGGGGAAAACAATGGTGTTGAAGAAAATTGTCTTCCTAGTCCAAGTCCTTGGAGGACGAGCAGCCTTTAAAAAACAAAATTAATTTTTAAAAATTCTGAACTTAAACAAAAGAAAGAACACATTTATATATAACAGAACAGAAAAACATCATGTTATTATGTGAAGCTTGCTTTTAAAGACGTGTATAATAAATTCAGCATATTAGTTTCAAAGCTGACCTGCTTGTCTGTGTTTCCTTCTCTTCTCTTTTGTGCATTTAAAAAATGCTTCGCTGGCCCCGTTCTTTCTCTCTCTCTCTGGCAACACTATCATTAGCTCCCTCTTTCCAGTCATTGCCCCCTGTAAATGAAGAAAAGACAATCTTTTTTAAACAGAGATGCAGTCAATTAAAAAAAATCCACATATTTTCATGTCAAAAAATGTATGTCTCATTCTATGCCTCTATATCACCACTTTGTAAGGAACTGAGTAGCATGTTTCATCAAACATTCTTTGGATTCGTGGTTGGCCATTGCATTGATCAGAATTCTTATGTCCATTTTTTTTTAACATTACATTGTTACTGTATATATTGTTTTACTGGTTCTGCGTACTTCATTTCGTCATTCATACAAATCTTCCCAGGCTTCTCCAGAACTGTCCCTTTCATCATTTCTTATGGTGCAATAATATTCTGTTATATTCATGTACCACAATTTGTTCAGCCTTTCACCAGTTGATGGGAACCTCCTTTATTTCCAGTTCTTTGTTACTACAAAAAGAGCTGCTATAAATATTTTTGTACATATAAGTCTTTTTCAACTTCTATTGATCTCTTTGGGGCATATGTCTAGTATTGGCATTGCTGAGTCAAATGGGAGCAAACAATTTAGTGCATTTTGGGGGCATCGTTCCAAATTGTTTTGCAGAATGACTGGACCCATTCACAGTTCTATTAACAGTTCATTAGAGTATTTCCTTTTTTGTCACTTAAAAGCATCTTTCTTGAAGCTTTCTTATTCTCTCAAGTCAGTAACCCCAACAGAAGAGCTCTGCTGCTTTCTTACATTCTTCTCCCCTTAAATTTAACAGTTTTGGGGAGGCATGTAAAAGGCCATTATTACTATTCACTGTGTCACCATTTGCTTTGTCTAGGCAACACTTTGGGAACATCAGAAACTCAAACTTTTCCCTTTTTGGGTGTCTCATTCTGGTGTATATTTTTAGTGGCTAGAACCTGGTCAGGATTTAATTTAGGAAGTGCTACTATGTGGGGGCAAAAACTGGTTTATTTGGGATTCACTTGTGCCCACTAGGGCAAAACTTTGCAACCATCCTCCTAGAGGAGTCAGTTTCATCAGCATTGTAAAATTGCTCCAAGAATTGATAGCATTGAGCAATGATAATTTTTAAAAGTACCAAGAATTGTTCTTTGGCTTCTTTGTGAACTTTGTTTCCACAGACCATGTTTTGCTTCCTAATGCAATCTCTAACTTAAAAATGACAAAGACATCTTTCTGAAACACACACACACGTGTACACATACACATGCAGGTGCGTGTGCATACACACACAGAAAAACACACACACCACTCCATTGATTGTATTAGCCTTTTTTTGAAGCCTTAGGTCAGAGATAGGTGCATTCAGATAATTTAACACAGAACCACTGGTGGAAAGAAATGCTCAAGAAGTCCTACTGGAACAAGAAAAAGTGATTATCATCTGAATGCCACTCTCTGTCATGTATTGATCTGTGTTATATTAACATGTGAAAAAAACAAATACCTCCCTAAGTGGTAGTACCTATCAGACTAGAAATTGCATCAGCAATTAGCTTCTAACAATAATAGTTACTGTCTGTTTTAAGGTTTACAAAGCAATATATGTCTATATCTATATCATCTCATTTTATCTTTCTAACACCCCTATGATGTAGATGCAATTATTATACCCATTTTACAGGTGAAGAAAAAGACTTAGAGAGGTTGATTGACTTGTCCAGGTCATCATTTCTGAATTAGGATTCAAACTCGGGTCTTAGGTCTAGTGCTTTATACACTAGGCTAGGATATTTCCAACTTCTCTAAAAAGACAATTCCTAGCAGTGAAATTTGCTAAATTTCATTTTTTAAAAATAAAACCTCCTGAAGCATAGAGTTCCCTTATTTTTGTATCCTTTTCACTTTTAAAATTGTGGTTGTTTGGGAGTTCTAGCTACTTCATAGCCCAGAAGTACAGCTAGATTTTGTTTTCACCTGATTTCTCTTTTTATAAAAAATGACTCGCTGCCTTTAAAAGGTGGATGAAGTAAGATTATTTTATGACTGATGAGTGAGATTGTTGGACCACCAGAAATACTTCATCTTACAGTGATGTTTTGTGAAATATTTGAAAAAATTGTGAAAGATTCTTCATTTCACAAGGCAAGAAGAATATTGTTTGTTTAGTAATTAAGATAATTAGCTTTGTGAATTGTGGTGACTTGATATGTCACCCTCAACTTTTATTTATATATTTTTCTTTTTAAAGAAAACATCTACTTTGGAAAGGAAAAAAGTGACAAACTAGACTGGACATTGTATAATTAAATGACAAAGCTTGGTCCCAAAGAAGAGGTGGAACAACTTATTTTCCATTTCTTTCCCTATAGAGGAAGGCGGAGTAAGAGTGTAGGACATTGCATATGCTCTGACACTTGATTGATGTGTTGATTACTATTGCTGAACTGCTTTTTTTCATTCATTTTTCTTTTTTCAATTTAAAATTTCTACTTTTTTGTTCTGAACTTGACAAACATTACCAAACAAAACAAACATTTCGGTACTACTGAAATTATGTACCCTGTTTATGAAGTAATACATACAGAAAAACATGGTTTCCAAGTTGTCCTGCTGCTCTGTGTCTCTTTCTGAACCTCCTAAAAAACAATAAAAAACTTTTAACTGAGAAAATGTAATTAATGTATTAAACTAACTCAGTTGAGTATTTACATTCATGAGATGAAATTTAAAAAAAATGTATGGCTTCTGGCAGAAAAAGAGAAATAAAAGATTAACCAAAGATTTTCTGCAATCATTTAGCTCGCTAAGTATTTCATTGCATTAGCATTTTGATTTGCTCTAGTCTCAGTTTTTGGCCATTAATTTCTGGGTTTGATTTTCCTCATATAACTTGTCACATGGCTGGCATGTGGAGTCAGTGGACAAGAGGGGCTGCGGTCAGAGTGAGGAGAAGGAAGGAGGATCGTATGGAGTGAAATGTCTCTGAATGTCCCTGAACCCAGGGAACCCAGCACAGTCTTGAATCTCAGGGGCCCCCAAGATCATGAAAGGCTTCAGCAGATCACTGTTAGTCAAAAAGCATAGAGCAGTGGTTCTCAACCTTCCTAATGCCGCCACCCTTTAATACAGTTCCTCATGTTGTGGTGGCCCCCCGACCATAAAATTATTTTCATTGCTACTTCATAACTGTAATTTTGCTACTGTTATGAATCGTAATGTAAATATCTGATATGCAGGATGTATTTTCATTGTTACAAATTGAACGTAACCCACAGGTTGAGAACCCCTGGCATAGAGAATGAGACATGGTGCCACAATGCCATGGCAAGGGCACTGAGACCCCAGTGTCCTCCGCTGGACATGTGAATTACAGGGGTGATTGTCTTGCTTCCCCCAAATGCTTTTGGATTGATGTTGGGGGTCAGATTATTGGTGTTGGAGGTCCCCTAGGGACCGCATGGAAGATTACTGATTTCTTTATGAAGTAGAGAATCATTCTATTGTTCGATTTTTGTCCTTGTTGTCTCCTTTGCTGTCTTGTTAAATACTTTGTTATCTGATTTACGGTATCCTGCTTGTTGGGAGAGAATACCCTGAATGACAGTAACGAACCAAATATTAGCCTCAGCATAAAAGCCAAGGAGTGATGGGAGTAGACTTGAGTGGTGTATTAGTTACATTACTAACAACAGCAGTAACTAACTAAATCATAATAAGCACAAAAACCGAGGGGTTGTGGCATATTAGAAGTCATTATTACTTACTATGATACTTTGTGACACATTAAAATAATTTTTACTTTATTGGGGTTCTCTTTATTTTTTTTTAATACATGGCTCTTGATAGTGTTTTAGTTAATAAAAAAAAGCTCATCTTCACTGAAGACAGACAGGCAGGAGGTCCGGTGGAGTGAACACTGGATCTGGAGTCAGGAAGATCTGAGTTTAAGTCCAGTAGTTACTTAACCTTTGTCTATCTCAGTTTCCTTATGTAAAAAGGAGATAATAATAGCGTCTACCTCTCAGGATTGTTATGAGGACAAAATGAGATGTTTGTAAAGAACTTTGCAAACCTTAAAGTGCCATATACATGTTAGTCCTTATTACTATTATTGTCATTATCTGTGTGTCTAATTATATTAAAGAAATGATTAAACTACAAGCATTAGAATGACATTGTAGTCAGAAGACAGAAGTGAGCAACATGGGAAAACTACATGGCTCAACTAAATTAGTGGCTAGAGGTTGATAAACCTAACCTTACACATGATTGCTTACCTGCACTTCGTCTTATAAATGCTTTTCAAACGACTGCCAAAATATTCTCAGGGAGACAGTATCTCTCTCTCTCTAGGATTCTGACTGTCTTTGGTTTCTAGATATTTGAGTAGTTTGGAGTCACTTCTGTTAACTATTGGAGAGTGAGAGCTTTTGTAGGGTCAGTTGATGTGTCGTTCCAGGAAAATCGTTCTGCCTTGTCTGTTTCTTAAAAAAAAAAATCGCTCAAAAAGAGTCCTACAAAATATGATCACCAGTCCATCATTTCTCTCCTTTAATGCATTTCCCCCTCTAGTTGCTTTAAGAAAACTTTGCATTTGAAAGCGTTTTCTTCAAAATCTGAAACTTGCCAATGATTGACTTCTAGACCAGGTTGTTTAATGATACCAGCTTCTGTTTTTGATTAGGTATTTGGTCAAGCTCTGGATTTATAGTTTGCCTCATACAGGTTATATAGTTTCAAGATCAAGATTAGGACCCCCTTCCTTGGTCGTGAAAAATCAAAGCCCAGCGCTAAGTTCACAGGATGTGACCACGCTCGAAGGGTCTTTTGGGACGAGGCATTTCTGATTTCCACTGTTTGTTTTTATTTGGAAGAACAGCTGGAAGATATTATTTTCAGTGAATATTACTGATTCAGTGACTAACGTTTGTGTTGTACCTTTAACCCAGAGATCCTGAAGCCTTTGGCATATAGTCAGTGGGAGTATTTTCACCAACTCTTAAACAAGGCTTCTTTTTGTAGCAATGATGTATAGGTCCTTTAGGCTACTTTTCGGATAGGAAATGGAGAATTACATTCGGTGGAACAGTAGGTAGAAATTGTCGTTGTTGACAAGTAGAATGGAATGGCCCAAACTGGAATTTGGCCAAAATGTTGTGATTCATGATATCCTTTAACCAGAATTTTATTAAAGTTCACGAGTGTTTCAGGATCCTGTTTTAAAGAATGGTTACCATACAGGTGACATTCTTTCTACCCCCTCACTCCCCCCACCCCCAGACTCCCACATTCTAACTTATATAAAGCCTGAGAGAAGTCCTTTGGTTTTATGTTTCTGTGTGTGTTTATTTTTTTAAATAGATATTTTAGGGATATGGCTTATTGGGGTTAGTAGAGTGCCCCAGCCCTTGTATGTGTTGTCTTCCCCCATTAGAATATGATAGCAATAATATTTATATTAACCAGAGTGCTTCAAGGTTGCAGAGCACTTTATGAACATTATCTCATTTTATCCCCACAACCACCCTGGGAGATAGGTGGAAGGAGATAATTATCCCATTTTGCATATGAGGAAACAGACAGAAAGAGGTTAAGTGACTTGTCCAGAGTCACACAGGCTCATATGTGTTTGAGACTTGATTCGAACTTAGGTCTTCCTGACTCCAGATTCCTTGTTTTGTCCACTGTACCACATCACTGCCTCTTTGAGGGTAGAGACTGTCTTGCATTTTTGCTCCTATTTATCTCCAGCACTCAGCATGATGCTTGGCACATAAAAAATACTGATGACTAACTATATTATTTAGAATATATATATGCATATGCATATGACACATAATACACCTATAGTAAACCCATATTATTAATTTGTGAAAAATTTGGGATTTGTGATTATTTTGAACAGGAGTGGAACTGAGGTTTCATTTGATTGGTACTGTTTAGTCACTTTCAGTCTTGTCTGACTCTCCATGACCCCATTCGGGGTTTTCTTGGGAAAGATACCAGACTGGTTTGCCGTTTCCTTCTACAACTCATTTTACAGACGAAGAAATTGAATCAAACAGGGTTACAGGGTCACAAAGTTAATAAGTGTCTGAGGTCAGCTTTGAAGTCAGGTCTTCCTGACTGTAGGCCCAGTACTCTTTTCGCTGCACCATAGTTTTTAGTCATACTTTTTATAAGTAATGTGAACAAGATTGTAAAATGAATAACTTCTGTTCTTATAAACTTTTACAGGTTTTAAAGCTCTCTTTCACATTTTACTCCTTATTATCCTTGTAATCCCAGGAGGTATGATTATCTCCATCATATTGATGAGAAAACCAGGGGTTTGCCCAAGGCTGCATAGATAGTAAATTGTGGGCCTAAAATCTAGTTCTTAATGATCACAGTAATGGAAATGAAAAGGACAGCAAGACTGAGATAAATAATGATTGTAATGAAGAGTGATGGCCTCAGAGAAGAGAAGAAGAAACACTTGCCTCTTTTTTGCTATAAAAATAGGGACCTATAGATGAAGAATGTTTCATTCACTGTAGGATAAGGTCACTCTGTCAGCTGGCTAATTTACCTATTTTTTCTTTGTTACAAGGAATGATTCATTTGATATTGACGATAGGTCCTATTTGGAAATGACTGTTATGTAAAAGATACCAAATAAAACATATCTTTAAAAAATAAAATAAAACCTAGGCTATTAGGTTCTTAATTTTGTGATTTTTCCCTTCAGTGAAAATGACTAACATTTATCAAATGTTCTTCCTGTGTCCTCTAAGCTCTAAAGTTCATTATGCCAATCTCCTTTCCAAGAGTCTATGCAATTGTGCCTCCCACTGGAAAACAGATCAAGTCCAAATCCAGCCTGGTCCTTCGTCATTTGGCCCTGCATTATGAATGCCATGGAGCAAGGGCTTTAACATGAGTATTTTGTTCCTTTTGAGTTCCCGAGTCTGTGTAGGCTGCAGTAATTATTAAGGTGGGGTTAATAACATGGAATGCTTTTACTGTAATAAAGGGCTGTGTTGGTGAAGGCCAGCTCATCTTTTTGCCTGTTTTTATTGGTATTTCAAGAAATATTCCACCCTATGTTTACCTCCAATGTCCTTATTTGTTTTTATCAACTCCGTTCAAGTCCATTTCTCTTCTTTGTCTCCTGTGCCCTGCCCATTTTAGACTTTCTTTATATTGCTTTCAATTCCTATCTGAAACCTTATCTTACCTACCCCATGCCATCATGATATTTTCTTTGAATTTCCATAGCGCTTGGGTCTGTTCCATTCTTTTACACATTTCCTAATATACTTTCATACATATGTACTACCAGAACCAGTGATTCTATCAGTGTGGGTGCTTTCTTTGTGCCTTATTAGATGCTTTTTGTGAATTACTGTGGCTGAAAAAAAAACCCCAAACCAGCCATCACTTGTGGTCCACCTTCCAGTGATGAGGTTTTTTAAAAAAATTAGCTAAGTTGGTCCTTGAATGATTGACACATAGACTATTGCCTAACCTGCCTTTTTGGTTTTATACATTGTATAAAAGCTTGTACTTTGGAAGCATTATCTTCAAGAACTGTTGCAGGTGAATGAAATAGGACTTTAATAGTCTTTTTACCTTGTCTTTGTAATCCAGAGATCAGAGAAGGGAATTTAGAAAGCTATAGAGTCCAGCCTCTTCACTTTACAGATGAGGAAACCGAGACTGAGAGATGTTAAGTGACTTGCTCAAGGTTACAGAATTAGTAAATGTCTAAGGCAGAATTTGAACTCAGGTCTTCTTGACTCCGAGGTCAGTGCTCTATCTACTGGATTAACTGGAGGCCTATTTTGTGTTCCACTGTATCTGTCCGGACTTGTCAACTAAGTTGTAAATTGTGTATGGCCCAGAGAATAAGAGATCATATTGTTTTGTGGTTCATATAGTACGGGTTTTTGCTAGTGATGCTCAATAACACTTTGTTGAGTCACAGAATCATAGTGTTCTAGAACATAAGAGATTATCTTGTTCAAACAGAGGTAGTTTAAATGGTGCAATGGGTGGAGGATTGCTGGACATGGACCTGGAGTTCAAACCCAGCCGCAGACACTTATTAGCTGTGATGATGGGCAATTCACTTACTCTACCTCTGTCCTAAATGATGATAGCACCCACCTTGCCAAGATATTGTGAGGATTAAATGAGATAATATTTGTAAAGGGTGTAGTGCTATGCCTGGCATGTGGTACAGTGTTTAACAAGTGCTTGTTTGCTTCCTTTTTTCCAAGCACCACATTTTACATGGGAGGAAACTGGGATCCATAGAGACTGACTGGCCATTCTGAAGTCACTCAGACAGCAAATTGCAGAGCCAGGATGGGAATCCACATCTCTTTTCACTAGGTTGTTATTGTTGGGTTGTTTCACTAGTTTCCAACTCTTTGTGTCCCCATTTGGGGTTTTCTTGGCAGAGATACTGGAGTGGCTTGCCCTTTCCTTCTCCAATTCATTTTACAGATGAGGGAACTGAAGCAAACAGGGTTAAATGACTTGCCCAGGGTCACACAACTAGTAAGTGTCTGAGCCCAAATTTGGATTCAGGAAGATAAGTCTTCCTGATTCCAAGCCCAATGCTCTATCTACTGTGCCACCTAGCTGCCCTTTTTCACTATACCTTGATGCTGTTTTGGATTGCTAGGAAAAATCTGAACACTTTAAAATCATTTATAGATAAGTAATTAATATGTCAGTTATATCTCTGAACTGTTCCTTGAAGCAGATCCCCGAAGAGATCTTCATTAGCCTAGTGGGGTTACTAAATATACTCGAAAGCACTGTAGTTGCTGTATGTCTTTCCTTCTGCATTTTTCTTATCTCCCACAGTTTTAAGGTGGAAATGCAAAATTTTTCCCTCCATAATTTCCCACTGACAACGATGGCAAATGAACTTATACAGGTAGTAAGACTAGTAGTCATTGAAATCGTGAGACTGACATCTTAGTGATTTGTGTAATGAATTAGGGTCAAAGATTTAGACCTGGAAGGAACTCAGTGATGATCCAGTATAGTCCTCTCATTTTACAGAGGAGGAAGATGAGTCCCAGAGGGCAACCCAGTTATTAAATAGCAAAGATTGGATTTGAGCCCAGTTCCTCAGACTCTCATCCCAATGTTCTTTTCCATTCTGTTACACCATTGCTGTTGGTAGTGTGAATCCATAAATATCATTCAGAGGATTTATTATTTACTGTGGCTGCTGTTTTGAAGCAAATAAATAAAATCACTGCCTCCTGGGGTTTCAATTATGATGATGTATTTTTGCAACAGTAGACACTGTGTTGCTAGTTATGATGATATAGTCTAAATTGATGGTAATTGTATATTTGAAAGGAATTTTCTGCATTTCTCTGCACTTGTTAGGGAACATATTCAAATCAGAAGGATGTGATACTGGACTGTATTTGTTATTCAGGGATCATCTTGAGCACGGAGATCCTCATCATCAGAAAACTGGTCATGGGGTGATGAAATTTTTGGCCTTAGCAGCTCACAAAACTTGGGCAGTGGAAGGAGGACATCAGTGAAATCATTGGTCTTTAGAAATACTGAAGTAAGAATTGGTATACTTTTACATATTACTATGAAAGTTCCCTCACCCCCATCTTCTAACTTTTGTTGCAATTCTGAGACTCTGAGTATAGGCCAGAGATTTCTGCTTCAGTAGACCAACACTGATGTAGGAGGAATGGGAGGTCCAGCAGCTGTGCTGGAGATCATGATTTCTTGTAGGATCTCTACTTTTACATTGTCATTGAATTTTGTTCAATTATTAATATCTGTAGTTATCTTAAAGTTTTCTTTTAATTAAAATATTTTTTTAAAAGGTTTTCATTTTTTTTATTAAAAGGTTTTGATAACCTGGACTTAATAGATAGCAAGAATATTTGTTTCTCCTTGTTTTTACTGCTACTTCCAAATAATCTTGTTTTTTCTCTCTTCTAAATGAATAACAGTAAAATCTGAAATTGTTGTTGCATCTGACAGAAGTCTGTGCATTTAATTAGTAGAAATTTAAATAGCCCTAACACAGGAGATTTCAGAAGGTCTGTGAACTTGGATAGGAAAAAATTACAACTTTATTTAGACTAACCTCTAACTGAAAATTAGCATTTCCTTCCATTATGAATTAAGAAAATGTTTTGAGAAGGTGTCATCAGGTTCCCGATACACAAAATAACTGAGAAACCCTAAAACCTATTACATAATGATTTCAGATAACAATATTATGTTCCCTCCCTTTTTACCAGTTAGTGCCTTTTGAAATTTTGATTAGCTGGGAGATTTTTAGGTATGGGTCCTACCCTTCCAGTGAGGAAATTAGGCTCCTGGCTTTGGTGAATATCAGAGCAACATCATCACAGAGTTCTCTTCTCTTCACCTTGTTTTCATCACCACTACCTTTTCAAAATGCATGTGTGACTCTTTCACTGAAGCATGGGATTCAGAAAGAATCCTTATTAAAATATCTGCTAAGAGGAATGAGGAGTATTATTCAGTAAACGTGATAAAAAAAAATCTGTTTTCAAAAAACATGTCTTCAATTAAAGACTACCCACTTATTCAAACTTTTATTCTTACCAGTTAGATTGATCAGTGAGGTTTTACTTTATAAAAATAAATTGTAGTAAAATCTGTGGAAATACTGTTAATATTTATGACTTTGCTGGTATGGGTGCCCCATTTACAGATGTACATTTTAACCCTTTACGAATTACTAGATAGTTTGGTTTTTTGAGAGTTGTTATGACTGAAGCATTCATCACCTTTTGGTCAACCTGGGGGTAAACCTCTCCGTCCTTAACTGTGTTTGTCTTTGGAGGATAGATATAAAGTCTGTCACCTGACCTGGGATAGCCTTCAAAAGTCACTTTTATTAAGATGGAAGTTGAGAGGTAAAAGGGAAGGGAGGGAGTGAAGGCTGGTGGGGAGACAG
The DNA here is from genome assembly GCA_028627135.1 of Pseudochirops cupreus. Classification (NCBI taxonomy): domain Eukaryota; kingdom Metazoa; phylum Chordata; class Mammalia; order Diprotodontia; family Pseudocheiridae; genus Pseudochirops; species Pseudochirops cupreus. The sequence continues at coordinate 113,184,997 of CM053581.1, forward strand.
AAAGTGGGGGAGAGGGCTGAGCAGAGAGGAAAGTTGGAGTAGGAAATAGAGAGACAGAGAGAAAGAGATGGGAGAGGACGTGAATCTGTAAACAGTTTATGTTTGCTTTTGGTTCACCCATGGGGAATCCTTTACTTGTATTCAATTCTATAAAGATTTGTTAAGTGAATATTGTGTGCTAAGCACTTGGTGATGGCGAAGACAACCCTTCCCAGCACGGAGCTTACGGTCTAATGGGGGAGACAACATGCAACAAGTCCATATGTAAAGCAAACTAAATACAAGATAAATAGGAAATAATTAATAGAGAGAAGGCAGTGGAATTGAGCGGTGTTAGGGAAAGCTTACTGTGGGAGGTGGGATTTTAGTTCAGACTTGAAGCTGGGGAGATCAGCAGTCGGAATAGAGGAGGGAAAGCAATCCTGATATGAGGGATAGCCCCCGAAAATGCCCTGAGTCAAAAGATGGAGTTTTTGTGGAACGGCCAGGAGGCCAGTGTCACTGGATTGAAGAGCACAGGTTAGGGGAGAGATAACAGAAGACTGGAAAGGTGAAAAGGGGCTAGATTATGAACAGATTTGAATGCCGAACAGAGCATTTTGTATTTGCCCCTGGAGGCCATAGGGAGTCACGTGAGTTTATTGAATAGGTGGGCGATGTGATCAGGCCTGAATTTTAGGAAAATCACTTTAGTGCTTGAACAGAAGATAGATCGAAGAAGGGAGAGACTTGAGGCTGCTCTTTAGAAAGAGCTTATAAATGTAACAAAGACAAAGTGGGTATGTTCAGTAGGCAGCTCCTAAGCCTTTTCAGTATGTTCACACAAAACATAAACTGTGACATTGGAGAAAAAAAATGTGTATCATATTTTAGTTTACTTCAGTGACTCGCATCTTAAATGTTTCATGATAGTCTCTTGATTGGGTGATACAGTATGTTGCCTTAATTTCCTTAGGCAGCTCTCATACAGAAAGACTTTTCCCCAAGTGCCTTATTATGTTTTTGCTACCAGCAAAGCTCATCATATCGGTTTTCTTTATGATCTAGATACATTGTTTCCTTCTGAAAGGTTTTAAACACAAACTCTTGAATTAACTAAGACCTAAAACCTATACTGTAATATTGCATATGTAGCTTGTAATATTAGCAATTTTTCCCCCCAGAAATCTCTTAACAGATATAAAGTCCTTCCAATCTACTTTCCCTTTAGCAAGCTTAGTCAGTAATTGAATTGAAGTATATTTTCTAGTCACCGGAGCCTGTTGTAGGAATTGTCTTTCTTTGATTCCTGCTGGTTCTATGCTTTTAATCTGTTTGGCTATTGAAAACCAGTCTTTTCTTGACTATTTAAATGAATTAGAAGAGGAGAGGTAGAGCCTCAGTCTAAGAGGTCTACAGAGACCCTACTTTTTTTCCCTCTTTTCTTCTTATGATCTCCAATAAATATTTGTTGAATGTTGAGGTCGTTTTCTGCAGTCCAGGTCATAGTAAACTACTTATAGAAATGCCATCTATTGTTGTTGGTCCGTTGGGGCTATGTGGAGTATCCTGCACGGTGGTGTGTGAATCCAGACCAGTCCTTTATCAGGTGACTGGCAGCTGCTTTAAAGGATTTGCTCTGGCTGCTTCACCAGAGGCCCCACAGTTGTTAGGCTTGTAGGCTTGGGGTTGGGGAAGGTGGAGAGGGCCATGCTAGTTTGTTGTACTCCATTGCAGACTCCTCAGGTTGAGGGGAGTGTGTGCATGGGGTCTGTGTATTCTGTTCTTTATAGAACCCGGCATGTTGTTTTATATACAATTAATACAGATATCCAGGCGGTTCAGTGGATAAGAATTCTGGACCTAGAGTCAGCAAGACCTAGAGTCAGCGAGAATTCAAATCCCATCTGAGACCTCAAACACTTATTAACTCTGTGACCCTGGGTAAGTCACCTGATCTCTGTTTTCCTTAGTTTCCTCGTTTACAAAATGTGGATAATAATAGCACCTACCTTCCAAGGTTTTTGGGAGGATTAAATAAGATAACATATGTAAAGCACTTTGAAAACTTTAAAATACTTTATAAATATACTAACCATTAGAAATACAAGTGAGTGGCTGAAAACTCTAAATGCCAAAGAGTAATAACATATTCAGTTTGGCACTAAATCAGTCATTTAATAGTCATCTGAAAAGCTGTTATGTTTGCCTGCCATAATTTGTAGCTTTTTAATGGCTGGCTTGATTATTGCTCCTATTTCCACTGTACTTAATGTAATTATAGGTTCTTGGTAATATTGCTCATGATTTCCAGTATCCAATAGTTCATTATTTCTCTGAGAATTGAAGTTGAATTCATTGGTTAGTTGGGAACAATTGTCCTTTACCTCTTCAGTGATTCTTAGGACCATGCTTGCTCTTCTACCAGATTCTGGTGCTCAGAGTCTTACCAGAAACAAACAAAAATTTCCAGTGTGTCAGTAAGTTTTTTTGTCCAGATACCATTAAGATGGGATGCACATCAGGCAGACCTATTTTTTTATATATCCCCTTCATCTCCCTGGTGTTTTCTTTTATTGAGTAATATTGATCTTGTCTTCATTAATTCCTGTAGTTCTTGGCATTATTCTTTATCCTTTGTATTCAGCGTCTATTTTAAAATGTTGTTCAATATCCCAGTCCTGATAGAGTTGTTGATTTCTCACACGTAATTCAGTTTCATCTCTTATTTTTCTTTTGCTCTGGTTAGAGGACCTATTTATTTTTCTCATTATGAGCTTAAGAATTTTCCCTTTTCTTCTGTTATTTTATTGAGGACTTATACTGGTAAGGTACTTTAATTCCTTCTGTTTCTGTCCTAGGCTATACTGACAGCTGAAGTCTGGAGAGATCAGGGCAGGTTCCAAACGGCTGGTGCTTCCTTGGGAGACCTAGTATCGTTCTCCAAAGCTCTTGGTCTTATCATGATTACCATTGCTGCCACCATATCCCTCTCACCCCACCACAGCTACTTTCTGTTGCTGCCACCTACTTTTCTTGACATGTGTAACTCTTTTAGGGGCAGCTAAGTGATGAAGTAGATAGAGAACCAGGCCTGGAATCAGGAAGACCTGAGTTCAGATTCAGCCTCCGCTGTTTGCCTCAGTTTCCTCATCTATAAAATGAGCTGAAGAAGGAAGTGACAAACTACTCTAGTATCTCTGCCAAGAAAACCCAAAAGGGATCACAAAGAGTCAGACATAACTGAGAAATGACTAAACACAGCAACAAAAATATCTCCTTTAGTTCTCTCTTTATAGGTAGAGGGAGGGGACCTCATAGCAGTGAGGTGGGAGGGGCTGTTTGCATCGTCAGATATGGTCACTATATGGGTTTTTTTCCTTTATTATCACAATAATGTCACCAAGGAAGGTTCATTCATGGCAGTAGGGGTTTCCCCCTAGAAATGAACAAGATGTTAAAACAAAGGCTTCAATAAAGTGTATATTTTTTAAAAGGTCAAGGTAGTTCTTTGTGGGAAGAGAAATTATCAGCCTTTTGTAACTTACATTGCTTTTCATTGAGACTGAATCCTTTGTGTCTTAATTATAGTGTGTCTCAGGCCAACCTCCACACTTCTGTCTTAATTTATTCTTCTGTTGCATCATTCTCCCTAGAGTTATTCATTTCCCCAAATTTGGTTCATTAAGCATCTCAATACATCGTCAGCTCTGTTCTTCACTGCACCAAAGTGAAGCGGTTTGTATGTACCCTGGTTCCTACACTCCTGGCTCTCTGCAGAGAGGGTCAAGTTACAGTATAGGATGCAGCGATCCTTTTTTGCCTCGAGGCTCAAATAATGGCCAACCAAGTCAGAGTTATTGGCTTTCATTTTTCCTTGTCTAAATTCAATTTGTAGCCCTTGAGATTTTTAGAGAGGCAACATTTTTTGTTTGTTTTGAAATTTTTGTTGATATTTTAAATCACACACAGCTCTCTCATTTCCAAATATATCCTAATTTCTCCTTACCTTGAGAGCTATCCCTTATCAAAGAATAAAAAAAGAGAGAGGAAAAGTAAGCAGCATGGCAAATTTCCTCAAGACATTCACCAAGTTTGATAGCACATGCACTGTTCCACTTTCTTAATCCTAGTGTGAAGGAAAGGGGTACATTTTCTCCTGTCTTTTTTGGGGACACATTTGATCTTTTCATCACACAGCGTTCAATTTTGTTTTTGATCCATTCTTTTTGTATTGTTGTAGTTGCTATGTTCCTGCTTGCGCTTAACTTTTCTTTGCATCCGTAAATGTGTCTTCTGGTGCTTCCCTGTATTCTTAGAGTGCAATAATACTGCATTGCCTTCATGCAGGGGTATGCTGGGACCAGCTCTCACTGGCTTGGAGAACTGCTTGTTAAATTTTCACTTTGTGCATTTAAACTTCAGAAATCCACAACAGTTACAAATCAGAGCTTGATTTTTATTGTTTTGTTGGTTGTCCAGATATAAGAAAGTGTTAATAATCCAAATGATATTTAAAACTCTGTGTGCTTGCTTCCCCCCCTCCCCATAGATGCAGGTGTAAGACGAATCAGCGTGCTCCTGTGTTGCTCTGTGAACGCTGATAGGGCTCAACAGCAGTATGGTAGAAGGGCTCCAGGAGTAGGGTCGTCCCCAAACTTGAGGCCTGGCGACTGCGGGCTGCTGCTATTGATGAACAACAACAGCAACAAAAACAATGGTGGCAACAACAATAATAATTGGCATTTAAATAGTAAAGCCTCACGATACTCTTGCAGTTATATATGGTTCTTTGTTTACATGTTTTCCAGTCCATGAACATCTTTTTTGTTTCTTTTGCTATTATAAAAAGTGCTTCTATAAATATTTTGGTATCTATGAGAACTTTTCTCTTCTCCTCTCCCTCCCTCCCTCCCTTTCTACCTTTCTCCTTCCCTCCTTCCTTCCTTCCTTCCTTCCTCCCTCCCTCTTTTCCTTCCTTCCTTCCTTCCTTCCTTCCTTCCTTCCTTCCTTCCTTCCTTCCTTCCTACCTCCTTTTAATGTGTTCCAAGAGTGGGATTTCTGGGTCAAAGGGTATGAACAACTTAATTCCTCCTTTAACTTAATATAAAATTGCTTCTCAGAATGGCTGGCCTAATGTATAGCTCTAACAACAATATAAATTAGTGTGCCTGCTTTTTCACAACTCTTCCAACATTAATTATTCCCAAATTTTGTTGTCTTTGCTGATTTGCTCATTGTGAAGTAAAATAGAGAGAGTATGAGCATGTTATCTTGAGAAATACTCTGGCCTTGGAATCAGGAGATCAGGGTTTGAGTCCTTGTGTAGCTCTGTCCCTTCTTTTCTGAACTTTGTTCTTAGCCATAGCCATGTATTAAGAATTGGCCCCATCAGTTTCAACACTTAGTCTTTATGAATCAGACCATTGGGCTGAGCTAGTGGCCCAACATATGCTGAGTTGGCTTACATTTAAGTGATGTTACAAGAGAGACTTGACCCAAAAGGCTTTCCTTTTATTAGCCTTGCAGAAGTGTCTGAAATTAACAGTATGAATTACTCCTGAGGAGACTCATTTTAACTAGAGTATTTTACCCCTAACTAGTGTGCTAACACAGTAGCCAAGACTATTTTATCCAATTAATTCCTGTCTTTTGTCACAGACTAGAGATTAGAGTCCTGAAAGGACTGATTGGACAACCTAGGTAAGATGAAAGATGAGGTTTCCCCAGGTTCAAAATGTCAGAGTCTACCTGGGGTGGGGAACCTGTGGCCTCGAGGCCAACATGGCCTTCAAGGTCCTTGGATGCAGTCTTTGATTAAGTACAAGTTTTGCAGAACAAATCCTTTTATTAAGAGGATTTGTTCTGTGAAGTTTAGATTCAGTCAAAGGGCTGCACTTGAGGACTTACAGGGTCACATGTGGTCTTGAGGTCACATGTTCCCTACCCCTGGTAGACAGCTGGGAGGGAGAATAAATGTATGTATATATGTATTATATTATGCATGTGTATACATTAATACAGGTATATATATATATATACACATAAGTATATTCATTATATATACTTGTATATGCACACACACACACACACACACACACACACACACACACAATGTGTACTTAATGTATGGATTAGTGGCCTCCATTTCTATTTGTTTTTGACACCACTGATCCATGCAGATGTCACAGAACCATGGATTATGATGAAACCACCAAGAGAGTTTGATTACTTTAGAGTTCAATGTTCAATGTGGGGGGGAGGGGCAGTGAAAAGGCATTCACTGATTTTTACCATTAGAAGTCATGGGTTCCAGTCCTGCCATTGTTGTTTATAAACCATTTGATTCTGGGAAAATCACTCAACTCCTGTACCTGAGCCTGTTTCCCCATCAGTCATGGTAAATAGTCTTTCATAAATGTGAGCTGTTATTTATTTACTTCATTCCGTCAGTGTGGTTACTCTTTCCACTCTCACAGATTATAGCCTCTCCTTGCTTTCCAAGCCCCTCAGTTAAGTGACGATGGCCAAAAATCCATCACCCTCTGACCAATGTTCTAGGGATGAGATTCTCTCACCTTAGTGGTCCAGACTCTCAAATAGAGCAGACACATTTGTTCACAGTTTGGTCCGTATTCAAAACCTTTCCAGCTTTGTAGGACCTACTAGAACATGAGATCCCTGTGGTTTACCTTTCAGGAACTCAAGGCCACTTCAGGGGAGAGAGAATTTGGAAGAGATTTTAGAGACCAATGCCTCATTTTACAGATAAGGAAATTGATATCTAAGAAGGTTGAGTGATTTTTCCAACATCATACAAGAGCTGGGATTTGAATCTAGGTCCTTTGTCATGGTGATGCATTAGAGGATGGCCTTAGTGTTGGTGAGTCGTTAACCTGAATCAGTTCAATAGGATGAGCTAGCTACACAGACCTGGCAACTGATAGAACTGGATTTCTGCAAATGAAGGTTTAGAACATGGCTTGGTTACAGGGGGACTAAGATGCCTCCAGTCCTTGAAGCCTTCCTAATTGGTCCTTTAATGGTTACACTTATTTGTGGGTCATGGTGACCTGGTTTTAGACTGAAAGGAAAGGGTTGTGTGATTTCTTTTAAACTATTTCTCTGGTTATTTGTTTAAATGCTTCATGTTCCACACATCTTCTTTCTAATGATTTGCTTCCTGGATACTAGAAAATACAACTGCTTAGCTGTTGAAACCAAGCAGCTGGATAATTTGAGATGGAAGACAATAAAAAAAAAATCTTAAAAGATTCGGAAGCTATGCTTTTTTTGAAAAAAAGTTGTAATTTACTAGAGATTTCATAAAAGTTAAAAAAAATTGGGGAATTATTCAGGATCAGTATAAGGTCCTGCTGAGTCTGGTTAATAGGATTTACAGTAGGCAAGTCAGGCAAAGACCAAATTTTATGGATAAACTTCTGAAGCAAAGTTGCAGGAAATTTTAATTAGATTTGACTGTGACTGATTGACTGCTGAGAAATGCTCCAGCATCTCAATGTGACATTCTATGAGAATCTGCTTGGAATGAATATTGTTCCTGTTCTAATACCCTGGGAGATTGATTTGGGGACTCTATCTCCTGATGCATCTGTTTTCTAAGTGTTTCCATTAGACTGTGAGCTCTTTGAGGACACGAATTGTCTTTTACCTTTTTTTGTATCTTTAGCAGTTAGCACTGTGCCTGGTACACAGTAGGTGCTTAATGAATGTTTGTTGACTGAGTAGGTATTGGTCATGTTATCCAAGCAAATGAAAATATGACTAAAGCAGAAAATAAAAGAGAAATGTCAACAAGGGGGTATTTCTGAGTGTCATTGTATCCAGTCAGCTAGTGAGCTTTGACTCTATCCGAAAGATTCTTTGGAGGATTTCTTGAAACTGTGAAGAAAGAAAACAACAACCAAAAAGAATGAATAAATATTTGTACATGCTCAGATCATTATCCAACTTTTTTTTTTGCTTTTTGGAGGGGGGAGGGTGGGGCAATTGGGGTTAAGTGACTTGCCCAAGGTCACACAGCTAGTAAATGTTAAATGTCTGAGGCTGGATTTGAACTCAGGTCCTCTTGACTCCAGGGTCAGTGCTCTATTCACTGTGCTTTTAACTACCCCCTTATCCGACATTTTTGTGTGCTGGCCCATGAGTTTTTTCATTTCTATGTCTAACTAGATTGTGAAATTCTTTGTCATTTTCTCTGTGAATATAAAGTGTAGAATTGGAAGGGACTGTAGACATTATCTGGTCCAGGAATTCTTAAACCTTTTTTGTGTCATGGACCCCTTTGATGCAGTTTGGTGAATTCTATGAACCTCTTCTCAGAATAAAAATTTTAAATGCATAAAATAAAATACATAGAGTTACAAAGAGAACCAATTATATTGAAATAAAGTTATCAAAATGAAAGAAACCACAAATTCACAGATCCCCTCCCCCAATTAAAAACCTTGATGGCATCCTCTTTTTTATAGACTAGAAAACTGAGCCTAGAGAGGGGATTTGACAAATTAAAGGCCACACGGGCAATAATTAGCAGGTGTAGGATTAGAAGAATGTTAGAGAATCATAGAATCTCAAGTTTTCATTATGGCAATATCAGATATGGTTGGTGCCTTCATACTTTGATGAGCCTGTGTAGTCATTCAATGTGGATACTCTCTTTATTGCTGTCATTTCCACCTGTTGTAACTCAAATTTTCTCCCTCTAGTCCAATTCGTGTGACTTTTGTCCATGTTCTTCTGTTGTTTCTTCATGAAGTTCTACTCAGCATGCCTGGAGACCTTCCTGTGGGCCTCAGAATGTTTTGTGGGCAATAATAATAATAATAATAATAATAATAATAATAATAACAATAATGGCTAACATTTAAAATCATACTTTAAGGTTTGAAAAAACACCACATGTACTGTCTTCTTTAGTCCTCACAATGACCCTCTAAGGTAGATGCTATTATCATCTCCATTGTGGTGAGGATTAGCGATAGGGAATGGACCCATGATTTCATTGGTACAGAGAATTCTCTGGTGAAGAATCTTCTTTGACCAATGCCATATGATAACTACAGTAAGATTTTTTAAAAATGCTAACAATATTTATTGTTAATGTGCATCTTCTCTGCAGCTTATAGTTTTAGAGACTCCCCTAAGGCACTGAGAAGTGAGGTGACTTGCCCAGAATCACACAGACAAGGTGTATTAGAGGAAAGACTTGAACACAGGACTTCCTGGCTTGGAGGTGAGCTCTCTAGACATTTTGCCATACTGCCTTTCATTTTACAATTAGAGAAATTGAGGTTAAGAGCCTTACCAAGGATCACATAGCTATTAAGTATCTGAGGCAGGATTCATACTCAAATCTTCCTGACACCCAAGTCTAGCCACTTAGTTGTAACACTGAGACTATCCATCTGCTTGTCAGAGGCTCCCCATCTTTTCTGGTTATCTATATCCTCCTGGCTATATTTTATCACACTGATTGCTTGCAGGTTATTGATGCTGGTATGCTACCAGCTACTTAGATCCATCATACATCTTTCCATTTCCTTTGGGTTACCTGTAATTTTGGATCTTTTTAGGCCATAATGTTCATGAATCACAGCATATAGCATAATGGGGAGAATTTTGGTGTTTAAAAATAGGCTTTGGTAGCAGGGAGCAGCTTGGGATCATTGAAAGTACCATATAATTCCCCGCATGCAATCCAGCTTTCTGTCTTCCTAAGATGATAGATTTAGAACTGCAAGGGACTTTAGAATCATCTAGTTCAACCCTCTCATTTTACAGATAAGGAACTTGGTTCACAGAGGTAAAAGGGCTTGCCCATGCTCAAACAATACATAGCAGAACCAGGGTTGGAACCCAAGTCCTCGTGGCTCATTGTTTATCATTAATGCCTAGACAGTATGCACTGAAAGGGTAGATCAATGGACTGTCCACTTGACTCAATGTGCATTCTTTATCTGTCTAATACATTAGATTATTTTTCAATTAATGTCAATTTTAGGTTGAAACAATATTATTATGTTTCCTAGTTTGGATAAATGACCTTTCCATATTGGTTCATGTCATTAAAAATGTGCACATATAGTTTATATTGAAAGGGAAATAACTACAGAATTTCATGAGGACAAATGGAGATTGGAAGAGGACATAAGCAATAAAATTGTTAACACATTTTAAATCATAGTTTTGATTATATGGAATATTTACGTATATGTACATAAAACCCTATGTATTTGTGTGTGTGTGTGTGTATACATATATATCGATATATGGCTGTGTGTGTGTGTGTATGTATATGTGTGTGTCTGTGTGTGTGTATACATATATATCGATATATGTGTATGCGTATGTGTGTGTGTGTGTGTCTGTCTGTGTCTCTGCGTTTGTGTGTCCCTAAAGCTGTCCTCTGACACTTCCTTTGTAGGCTTGGTCTTCTTCTTATTCCTCATATGTGACAATTTGCTTTGGCTGGCCTGATGCCTGGATTATTTCTCTCTTCACCCATACTTCTTAGATTCCCTGGTTTCCTTCAAGGTGCCTTCTACTTTTTCTTATTCCTCCACTTGCTAGTGCTCCCCCCCACCATTATCTTATACATAATTTATATGTAAAATCCCCTTTGGGGCTATTTCCCCCATTCCCCTTCACATTAGTAGGGAGGGCATTCCCAGAAAGTATCTTATTATTTCTCTATTCAGGGATCAAGGGGATTGGGGGTTGGGATTCTATAACTATCCTTCTCAACCTGCCATTGGAGTGCTATCCATTGATTATCACTCAGCTAGACTTAATTAGCTTTTGAAAAAAGGTATTTCCTAAAGTGGTATAGGAAGAACAGTTGGTACAAAACGTCCTCTTATCCCTTAAAAAAAGTCTGGGGCAGATTTTCCCAGGAGTGTACACAGGTCCATGGGAGAGAGTGAGTTTTAATTGTAGAGCATAATGATGATGAGGCACAAATGTAGATAACATATGTGGTAAAGCATGTCATATTCAGAGCATGCTTTTGTAAAAAAATTTTTTTTTACCAAAATTTTCCAGATATTTGTTGGTGATGATAATATATTTTTGAATGGCCCTTTGACTACAGGCTTAGAATTTATTAACAATACAATGGATAACAAAATTAGGAGGGAAAAAAAGAATTCTCTACAGAAATTGAGAAGCTAAATTCCTGTTAACTAAGTGTTTTTCCTAGACTATTTTATGGACATTTTGTCTGTCCTTTTCATTGTAACCTTTTAAAGCCAAGGTCAAGTTCAAGGGCTGTGCCCTTCTCCTACTCTCTTTTTTTGCACATAAAGCCATGGTTGTTGATTGTTCTTGGTTAGGGTCATTTGCAAATGAGATGTCATTTAAGCAGAATGTTTTCATTTCTAGATTCAAGTGCCTCTTTTATTTTGTACTTTTAAAGGGGCCAGGAAAACACTTATATTCATTGTGGTTTTCCCCCCTCAGTTCAGTACCCTTAAGAGAAGGGCAGGATTTTTTAGAGGCTGCATCATTCAGTCATACCTCTTTATTAGTAGGCAATAAAAGAACAGCTGAACATAGGCATTAAGTAGTGCTATGAAAAGTTTTTTTTTAAAAAAAGACTTTGGGGGCATTATAGCATGTAGTATTTTTAACTGACCTTGGAATTTATATAAACTTTTGTGTAATATTTAATACAAGAACATAGTCCTGGAAAAGTGGTAATTCCTTAGCTTTATAAAATTTTCTCAAGAGCTCAATTTTTTTCCCCCAGTGGTGAGTGAGAAATTGGTACCTGTGGTAACTTGGGAGAATAGCCAATTAAAAATACTCACCTTTACTCTTGCTCTGTGTAGATACTTAAATTGCTAATTCTTTTCTTATTCATTTAGATTTGTCATTATTATATTATCTTTGAAGTTGTTTCTTATTTTCCCTCTTTCTCTATTTCTCCCACTTTTTAGATCCTCTAACAATATATTTTTCCATTCATGTTCTCTTCTAACTTAAGATGTTTCTCTTTCTAACTTAAGTTTTATTTTCCTTGTCATTTTGGGAGAACCCATTTGGAGATGTTGAGGATTAGGCTGATGAATTCAGATTGTGGAATTTATTAGCATAAGAAGAGTCACTCCAGGACTAGTTGTAGACTTAAGTTGCCTCATAGACAAGTAGGCATTGATCAGGTGAGAAAGCCTCTTTTTGGTGATTACACAAGATACAGTTTTCTTTTCAGACCCATTTAGTCACTACAGTCTACCTATAGTTGAATTTCATTCTTTTCATTTAGTCAAAGAGACACAAAGTCTCTATTTAGAACTCTTCAGTGTACCTGATTTCTCATACCTTCTTGGGCATTTTTGCTGTGAGACTAGAAGTTATAAAAACTTAGCAAATATATCTTGGAATTAATACGGGGCTTATGACTTTTCAGTAATTGAATGAATGAAAAAAATGGTTTTTAACAAATGATTTTAACTTTTTCAACCATTTTACAGAATACATTCATTTTGATGAGTATATTTGGTGATTTGAGAAAAGGTTTGCTTCTACTTTGAGAATGTCAGAACAACTTCCCTCCAGGGAGCTATCCAGGGTACTTGATTACTCCCTCCTTAAAGCTCTTCCTAACCCCGTGGATCAAAGCCATCTGCCTCTGTACCTCTAACTTCCTCTGCTTCCATTAAAGTTTATTTTCACCAGACTTGCTACCATATTCAGACCTCAACTGATTGACTAATAGTCAAAGTTGTATCCTGCCCAGAACAATGACTTACAATTTTCTAACAATAACACAAGAATTGTGATAGCCAAGTAATTACACAGGCCTTCCTTCCATCCTTCCTTCCCTCCCTCCCTCCCTCCCTTCCTCCATCCCTCCCTCTCTCCCTTCCTTCCTTCCTTCCTTCCTTCTTTATTTGCTTCCTTCCTTCCTTCCTTCCTCCCTCCCTCCCTTCCTTCCTTCCTCCCTTCCTCTCTTCCTCCTTCCCTTCCTTCCTTCTTTCCTTCCTTTCCTTCCTTCCTTCCTTCTTTCCTTCCTTCCTTCCTTCCTCTCTCCTTCTTTCCTTCCCTTCCTCCTTCTTTCCAGCCTCTGTTCCTCTCTCCTTCCTTCTTCATTCACTTACCTCTCTTTCTCTTTCTTTCCCCTCTTTCCATATTTATGCCTCTCTCTTCCTTCTTTATTTTTCTCTCTTCTCCTTTTTCTCTCTACAAAGAAATACACATATACATCCAGATGAGTATTGACCTTTAAAGCAGCCACCTTGTCAGTCTATACAATTCAACATTTTTTTGAAACTCAGAACATTATTAAGGCTCCTTTTTTTTTTAAAGAGTTGCCTTTAAAATCAGTTTTTCAGCTACATATGAAAATATGCTTTTATTATTTGTGTGTGTGTGTCTGTGTGTGTGTGTATGTATCACTTGTGATTTCATCAACATTGAGAGGTTCTGGTGAGGAAACTTCCTCCATGAATGCCAATAGGCATACCATTCTGCAAATTATATAGTCTTAGGGAATCTTTGGGGACATTGAGAAGTTCAGTGTGACTTGCCATATGTCAGAGGCATGACTTGAATCTAAGTTTTACTGACTTCGAAAAAAGCTCTCCAATCATTCTGTCTTTCTACAGTCATATATGAATTTTTTTAGTTGTTTCATAAAATCCAGTCACTATGGATGAAGGTTTATCAAAATTTTGAATATTTTAGAAGCCTTGCTTATACACTAAAGACATTGGAAAGAGGAACTCCAAAAGGGTTTTAAGTTGAAGAACTCAAGTTTCCTGGTACCTTCTTAAATAGTGCAAGAAAGTGAATGTATATCAGCTGTTTATAGTTACTTAGCTTAGGGTGCAATTGTGATGTAAGACCTTAAGACCTCAACTTTTTTTTGCACCAAAAAGATAGTAATAGTGTTTAGAAGGGTTTAAAGCATGCATACATTTCTTCCCTATAAATTTTGCCTTAAAGCTATTTTTTCAGCATTCCTGGTTTTGAATCAGAAAATGAATCTATTCACCTAAAAGGGACTTGACTAAAGGAATATTGACTAAAAGGTCAATGAAGAAATCAGTCATTCTGGTGACATGCAATGTTTTCATCTCAACAACATCCACATACATATCCAGCATATTTTAGTGACTATTGGGGTTTCGTAGAGGGTTAACATAAATCCTTACTGGATGATGATTCCTACAGTGTGTCCTCATTTAAGTGGGTAAGGAATCTTGGATGGCAATGACACTGACTAGGCCTGGATGGCTTGCTGGCTCTATAGAGGTGATGGTGGGGTGGTGAGTTCACAAATGAAGCAGCTAATTTTATATTTGAGCTGTTTTTCATGATCAGAGAGTACCTTTAGAATTTAATTCTCATTATTTAGTGGAATCTTCAGAGACCGCACCCCATACCTTCTTCCTGTAATCAGATACTTCTTGGTCTAATTTTTTAAAATATAATTTAAAAAAATTTAAATATATGTCCTCTACTTTGCTCTTCCTACTCAGAGACTGCATACAAACTCTATTTGGGGTACATATGATGAGGAGCAGGCCCACTGGCCATGGAGCATTGGATCTAATTTGCTTGCAATCATATTAACAATATTAATCATCACTTTCTATATGTGCATGAGGCTATAGAAGTGTTGACAGAACATTAAGGTTTAAATGTCTTATTTTTAAATTCACAGCCTTTGGGAATGGAAAAACAAGACAAAACAGAAGGAAAGATAAGGTTCTGAGCATTAGCATAAACAGGGAAGAAAAACCATTAAAGAGAACAAAGCTATCAACTGCATATGGTAAATAAAAAGAATAATTGCTGCCATTATTGAATATCAAATACAAACGAACAAAAAGGGTGTTGGTATGGATGTGGGGGATGCAAAAGACTTTTCATGAAACAGAGGCCAAAAAAAAGGTGGCTGGGTGGTGCAATGAATAGAGCGCTGGCACTGGATTCAGGAGGACTTGAATTAATCTGGCCTCGTACACTTAACACTTACTAGCTATGTAGTAAGTAGTACGTCACTTAACCCCAATTGCCCTACATTCCCCCCTCCAAAAAGCAAAAAAAAAAGGAAAACAGAAAAAAAGAAACAGAGGCCAGCAGCATGGTCATGTATCAACTAAGAAACCTCTAGAGCTCAACAAGGAGGGAAAAGGTCGAGAAATATTAAAGTGAAAATAAAGGATCCCACACAGGTTATTGCTTTATCTAAAAGAAAGATGTATTTGAAAAATAGTTCCCTCAGTAGCATTCTAACCTTTATTGACCATCTGATTAGTCATGGAAAGGGCATTGGTTTTGGTGACAGAGGTTCTGAGTGTAAATCCCACATCTACACCTATGTAACCATGGGCAAATTCACTCACCCTCTACTTAAATCTATAGCTCTGGCCTAGGTGACTCCTAGGTTGAAATCCTAAGAAATACTTGAGTATGTCAAGGATCAGTGATTGCAAGTGTGAGGGTGGGCATATCGCAGCCATTCAGTGACTTGGTAGGTGGAATTTGAGAATTGCTCTGACTAACAGATCTGTCACCTAGTGATGAACCTTCCAAACTTAGCTAGACTGGTGAGCTAAGTTGGACAACAGACATTGTTTGTCAGGGGGCCTGCACTCAAAGCTCTTCCAGCCAATTAGGCTATGTCAAAGTCACCCCCAAGCTGCGATGAGGCGTCAGAGTAGATGTTAGTAGTATAAAGCATAAAATGCAGTGAGCTAGGAATAGCAGAAAATCTGTAGAAAGCAAGAACAATTTTAAATTAATTGTGCAGAGTAGAGAATTGCATAGTTACAGAGAAATAAGAATGACTAGCTCTTATCTGAGAAACTAAGATTGTATTTGTATTATTGCTAGTCAGTGCTGGCAAATGATGAGATTAGCTGCCTATCAGTTACATTGACTGGAGTCATTTGATGTATGTCAGTAACTACAGAGGAAGACTGTCATGTCCTTCCACTCAAAGTTGGGACCAGGGACAAAGCCACAACACATTATTGACCTGGGCACCCCATAAGTGAGTGTAGTTCTGGGACAAAGAAAAAAATCATGATCAAGGGGTTGACGGCTGGCTATTTTAGCCAGAGATTTAATAAATTGCCAGGTCATAGATCAAAATATAGGTCTATTGGAAGCTAATCAGGCAGACAGGCAAAGTAACCAGGGCATAATTGAGAACTGAGTATTAAAGTTCAAAGTAGTATCATTTGGTGGGGAGGACGAATGGAAGCCAAAACAGGTCTGGCGCAAGAATTAATGAAGCAAATAAGTATAGAGAATAGTAGCTGCCTGGAAGACCAAGTTCATCGGAGCTTTTCTCAAAGCACTATCTTTTATGATGCGAGCGGGATGCTGAACAGATGTAATAGTAATCTGTTTAGCAGGATACTTAGCACTTAGTACTAAGTGCTAAGTGTGGAAGGGGCAAACCCTGTCCCACTGTTGAGAAGGCATGAACTCCCCTGTTGATGTGGAAGAAGGGGATTGGCTGAG
>CM053581.1:113201975-113283513 GCA_028627135.1 Pseudochirops cupreus
GTGTGGCCATTTTCTGTGATAAGATGTAATGTTGTGAATATTATAATGTTTTGAATGTTTGTCTTGATTTGTAATGGAATAAACAGAGTGTTCACTATATTTTGTAATCTGAACTCTAAAGGCTGTTCACAGTAGCATTCCTTTGGGAAGCTGCTGGTGCATGGCATTACAACAGACCTGCCTCTTCTGACTGATACTGAGAAGCTTTGAGCAGAACAAGGCAGTGGAGAAGCCCTAAATTTAGAATCGAAACTAGTTTTATTCTGAATGCACCTTCTGAACCTCCCTTAGCTCTTCTGTGTAATAGGAATACATTCGCTGTATGCTGCACCTTATAGGGCTGTCGTGAGGATTAAAATTAAGTAAACTATTAAGTACACCATGAGTGTGAACTATTATTATTGTGAATATTATTATAGGTAGCTTGAACACTGAATTAATTGCAAATTTTTAAAAACAGATTAGATAAACTTCCTAATAAAACCTGTAAAATTAGTCATAGGGTAGAGGAAATTTAATGTGAAATAGACTTCTTTTGTTACACAGGATTAGAAAAATTCTGATGAGAAACAAGGCCGAAATGACTAGAACATGATGAGAATGCAAGGTGAAGTTTCTTTTTAACTGTTTCATTCTGAATCTCTCTAGTCGGGTGCCTCTTTACTACCTCCAATTTTATAGGCAATGTCCTGTTTTGCCTTTGCCTGGGCTACTGAGGGATAAATGGAGAATAGGGAGAAAAAGAGATGATAAAGTCATGGGATCCTAGGATCAGAGAAAGAAAGTGAAATGGTGGGGGGAGGGGAAGGAACTAGGACAGGAGTAAGAAGGAGCGGGAGAGAATAGGAGAATTTCTAATAATGTAAGGTTTCTTACAAATCATTGGAAGACAGCTTTAGAACAAAATATCAATTATAGATCCCAGAGCCTTCGAGGAAAATTGTACCTCTTGAGATCAACTTTTTTTCTAGATAGCTTCTTTTTCTTGGTAAGGTCACCTCAGAAACTTTCCTGCATTTTGAGGAGGAAGCATATTACCTAGAGAGGCAACTCTGTGGTGCAGTGGATAGAACTCTGGGCCTGAAGTCAGGAAGACCTGAGTTCAGATTTGACCTTAGATGCTTAACTAGGTGTATGCCCCTGGGCAAGTCACTTTGCTGAGTTGTCTGAATTTCCTCTTCTGTAAAAGGAGCTGGAGAAGGAAATGGCAAGCCGCTCTAATATCTTTGCCAAGAAAACCCCAAAATGGGGTCACAAAGAATCAGATACCACTGAAATGACTGAATAACAACATTATCTAGAACTTTGGTGAAGAGATAGAATAGAAAAATACAAAAATATTCCAGGGGTCATGAAGATGAATGGGTTTAGCTGCTCTAAGGTTTGATCTGAGTGGTGCAAATACAAATAGCGTATCTAAATTTTCTAAACCTGCTCCTGATTAGCCAAAAAAGTGTGTATGAGTTGTGGAAACACAGCTCATACACAAATAAGTAAATTATCCTGTCTCTGTGAACTTAAAATCAAGTGCTCGTGTTAACCTAGGATCCATCTCTAAACAAAGTGCCAAGAATTTATTAGTGTTAGTAGTAGATTAAATAGCTTTTATTAGTGTTTATAGTAAGTAGTAGATTAAACCCTATTTAATTTTATTGGTAAGTAATAGTCCGTTTTACTTAGCATACCAGACTGTGAGTGTTTCCAGTTGCTTATTTCTAGTTTCTTAATCAGAGGATGTGGAGATTAGTGCATTCTCCTTTACTTGTGGCTTGTTATTAGTTAGACCTCTTTCAATTTTATCTGTATCTCTTCTTTGCCCCCATTATGTTCAACCTTGGAGGCTACTTATGTGTGTATCTGCCTTATCTCCCCAGTAGACTATAAATTCTTAAAGGGAAGGACACATCTTTAAATTAAAAAAAAAGTTATCTTGAAGCCTCCCATAGGGTCCTTTGTGTATTAAATACTTAACAAATGTTTGTTGAATTGAACCACAGCCTATGTTGATGTGTTAATGTCAGTGTTTGGTCTTTATTAGCATAAATGCCCTTTTAAATGGTAGAAAACTGTCAAGGAAAGACAAAACACTCTGTATCTTTACAACATGCCCTTTTTATTCTTTATAAATTTAAAAAGTTCCTTATAAAGTACTAGATTGAAAGTTAAAATTATTAATGGAAATAAAAGAAAAGACAAATTGAGAAAGTTGTATAATAAAATGGTATAAGAGATGAATTGGTCTATCTTCCACATTTAGTATAATGATGATAGAACCATAGAATTTTCTTTGTTAATGTTACCACCATCCTCCCAGCTACTTGTGCTCCAAATCTCATCAATCTTTGATTCTTCCCTTTATTCCCTTATTGCTCACATCCAATTAATTGCAAAGACTTATTGATTTTACATCCACAATATCTTTTGTGCTCGTTTTTGTGTTTCTACTCCACTGCTACCTGCTTAATTCGGGTCCTTGTTTCCTTTTTCCTTAATGTAATGATGGTGGTCTGGCCCATTGTGTAGCACCTCATGCATTTCATATGGACCTGTTGATATCTTCTGACTCGTTTGGTTCAGTCACTCTTCCAAGCTGCGCTTACGCTGACAGGTTCCCAGAGAAGAACCACCTCATGGTGACATACCAACTTTCTAAGGTCCTAGGAATGACCACGTTGAGAGAAAGCATACTTTTCCTACTCACCACTGTAGCTATTGAGCCCACAATTTCTAACTATACAAACAGTCACTCACACTAATACTTTAGCTATTAAACATAACCAATTCCTTAGAAATAAGACAAAACAAATGTCAATAATAGCACAAATATTCTTATATTAAATCAAGTGCATAAATAATAAAATATATAACCATTTACATATAAACCTGGAACATGCTTTCCTACCAATGTGCTAACAATCTGTGGAGGAGAGTGGGTGTGTATTCAAAGGAACCTGACCGGGAAGCATGTAAGGGTGGGTAACGCAAGTCCTTGCAGATAATTCACAACTCTAGAGTAGATTTGGAGACTGTTGGCTAATTCAGGAACATCTTTATCACATGAAACCACTGCTAATTGTCTGTTGGTTCTTATAACTGGGCAAATCCTCTTTTCTATACTTGGATGTGATATTTATGGACCCCTTTAACTTATAATACTGCTCAAAAGAGTGTTTAGAAAATGTTGCTTTTAAGTTTAAACAAAAGTTCCCTTTAAGCCACAGAACTAGGAAGCTCAAGTGGTTGACATTGGCTAAGGCAAAACAAGCTTAACCAGCTCTTATTATATAGCAAAGCAGCAGCAGTACCTGTCTTTTCTCTTTCTGCTTTTCCATTTCAAAATGGACAGGAGAGAATAGAACAGCATGCAATACACTTCTGAGAGGCTTCACCTCTCTTAAGCTTTAGGTCAGCCTGAAGAGCAGTATTTGGAACTGAAGCTCTGGTCCAATAAGTTGTTGCTGTTTTCAACTAGACAGTAGTCATATAGGTGAAGGCTTCTGTTGGATGACTGGATGATGGTTCTCTGGTTACTTCTTTATACTTAGCTCTGCCTGAGTTGCTTTTGACCTCCTGCTGCTTCTTAAATTTTTCCCTGTGGATTCTTACCCCTTCATTTTTAGCCTCTTGTCTCTTAGATCTCCTATACCTTTCAGTGGCTTACATCAGGGCTTCTTGATTCTCAATGGTTCACTTTTGACTTAGAAGGTAACAACTCCTTAAATTTCCCCTATAAAATCAATAATTCTTCATAACCCCCCCAACCCCTCCGAAGCATGATATATCTAACCCTCAGCATTCTCTAGAATCCTGACAAATTTTGGAGTCACTTTCTCTACTGCCCTCAAGTTCCCTACCACTTATTACGTTCCCTCCCATTTGTTTGTGGACCAATCACTAGCATACCCAGTTCCATTTAAGCACTTAACTTTGGATTAGCTTTTACAAAGGTATATTTACTTCAAAGATATGGCAGGAACAACTAAACATTTCCCACACCCATTCCCCCACAACATGACTTTGGGAGCATACTCTCCCAATGGTACCCAGCTTTCTGGAGGAATAGGCTCAAAACTTAGCTCAGTTCCTACAAAACATTGGTTTCCCACCAAGTTCATATCCAGATGTGGCAGGACTGCCAAAAGAGCCTGCATCTCAGCTACCATTCTCCTCCCAAAGGTTGCTCCTTGGGTCTCAGGGCTTCAATGTTGTGCTGGCTGTGAAACTTGGATTCTGGAATACCAAGATTCTGTGGGAGGCTTGAATCCTTTCATACTTTAGGTACATTGATGTGTTGCTAGTTGCAGACCCAAACTCTGGAATGACATAATGCTGAGATACCTTCTGGACCTTTAAAGTTCAGAATTGTAGGTTTCACTTTCATTACTGGTCTCTGAGCTCCCGCAAGACCACTGAGGCAAAGAGAGGGGCTGAATCTTTTTTGAATAATTCCATAACCAGTCAGAATACTTCCTCTTTGCCATGTGGTTAGTAGACCAGAGCCAGTTATAGAAGATCTAAACATGTTCTATTCTTTTCAAGGCATTGAACTTCCATTCACATTTTCAATTGACTGACTTTCATTATATATTATTAAGACTTTTCCCAAAGCAGAAAGCAGCATTTCACACACAAAGACACAATTAGAGGCAGTCTGTACATGTACCATACCCCTTATATTTTAAAAATCATATTTCAGTCTTTAATTTTATGATTTTACATTTTTTAGTTTTACTTTCTACTTGTAAAACAGTTGTATGCAAATAAACTGAGAGATCATAATTCTCAGCAGCTCTAGGTTCTTGATATTGTCCCCTAGTCATCATGTGTCCTTGAAACTGTTTCTTCATACTCATATTTTTCTAGTTTTTAATAAACAAAAGTTCTTCCTTTGTCTCCTTAAACCAGAGATGTCAAACTTGCAGCCTTCCCAAAAACTCCCTAGTCAGAGAGGAACCAGATTAAAATGTAATTGGGAAAAGTTTAATAAAATATTAAAAATGCACCATAACATAGATGATGGTAATATGTGGGTTCTGTTTCTATTTGAGTATGATGCCATTGCTTTAAACCAATAGTCTATTCACATTCGAGTGAGGCATCATACTCCATCTTTTACAAAGTAATTTGAGTCTTTATATTTATACTACAGTTTATTTTTTCCCTTAAACTAATTAAATGCTACCTGAAATATCTGTTTATTCACACACGCATTTTAACCTCTTTTTATTAAATCAGTGTTTTTTTCCCCTACTTCTTTCAGGCATTAGAATGTTCATCCATAATAATGGAAATATCTTATGTCCTTCAAAAGTTGACTTAAATCTTTACCTATGGAGAAAAGTACTTTTTCTGTCATTTTCAGCACTCCACTATTCTATATGAAAAGGTCTTTAAAGATATATACATTACACTGGATTATTATAATAGTCTTCTAACTTATGCCTACAACACTTTCTTCACAACAATCCTATGGGACAAGTAGTTTAAGTATCATTCTCATTTAATAGATGAGGAATCTAAAGCTTAGAGAAATGAATTAACTTGCCTAAGTTCATTCTGATAGAATAGATACAGGAACTGAAACCAGATCTCTTGATCATAAGCTAAGGGTCCTTTTCAACAAGCTTCAATTTTTCTTTTCTTTTTTTTTTTTCAAGTTTTTTTAAACTCAGAGAACCCAACAGTCTACACCTCTTGTGTTATGTTTTTTGTTTTTGGTGGCAGAGGGAATGAGAAGAGTTGGATAGAGGATTTCATTACTGCAGGGGACTTGTGTTATAGAAACTCTTTCACTGATTCAGATCAAAAACTTGTCTCTAGCTTAATGGTTTTAGAGAGTTGCCCCAGGTACTGAGAGGTTCAGTGCCTCGTTCATAGTCACACAGTTAATATGTGTTAGAAGCAATATTTAAACCCAAGTCTTTTGATTCCAAAGATTGCCTTATCTACCAAACCATACTCTCTCTCAGTCTTAACAATTAATAATATTTGATTGAATTTAATTGAATTGGAAGGGATCTTAGAGATTGTCTCTTATTTCCAAAGGAAAAAACTGAGACCCAAAGGAACTGAGACTTTAAGGTCATTAAGCTATCATTATATAATACGAAGAATATTTATTGACTGTTGTGTTCTCTTGTCTGCTTTTATCTGCAAAAACTAGTCACTTGTATTTTTCATGAATGCCAGACTTTTAAGATCTCATCATCTACTATTTTTATGGTCGCCGTGTCCCTAGATCTTCACTTGGATTCTGGAATGCCAAGATGCTGAAGGAGGCTTGACTCCATTCATACTTTAGGCACATTGATGTGTTGTTGGTTGCAGACCCAAACTCTGGAATGATATAATGCTGAGATACCTTTTGTATCTTTAAAGTTCAGAATTGTAGGTTTCACTCTCATTACTGGTCTCTGAATTTGTTAGTAACTAGGTGCAATTGTGAGATTTGTGAAGGCTTGAGTATCGTAAAGTATACAGAATCATAAGAGAGCTCAGCTTTGGCATGCTAACAAATTAGAATTAGTGGAACACTTATTCAAATCCTAAAAGATGTAGCATATTAGCCAGAAAACTAGCTCATTTGTGGTGTCGTATAGTCAGTGGTTAGGAACAGGTATATCATTCAAAATTCACTGATGATAGAAACCACAAAGAAATTTTCAAAATGTTACATTTATTTCTGGCAAACTCATTTTAGTCTTTCTCATAAATGATTTACCATTTCGTTTGGAAAAGTTTGCTGGCCCAGATGCCACTCAGTTATGGAGCACTTCCAAGGTGGACTGCCATGACTAGGCCTGCATAGTTAAGGTGAAGGCTCTTGTTTTATGTGGTTTGATCTCACTTGTTAAGAGTAAGAGCAGAAAATGACATGTTTAAATGGGTAAGATTCTTGCCCATTGTTTTATAAGCGGCTGGTATATCTTTGGATTAAATTGCATTCCATGTGAAAAAAGCCATCCTAGGATAACCACTAAAAAGAAGTTCACATAGCTTAGGAAGAGTGTAAAATGTAATACCTTCACTTTACTCAGGAATCTTTTTGTGTTTTATTACTTGAGTCTTTATAAAGTTAATAAGCATATATACCATTACATAAAGGTATAGGTGTGAAATTCTGCTTTGAACTAAGCATACTAAGAAAAAAATACCTTTTTATTTGAAAATTCAAGCCACAGCAGATATAACAATACACAACAAAAAAAGCTTTTATCCAATTATTCTATTGCTGCAGTTGGTATGAAAGCTGCTAAAATACACACACACACACACACACACACACACACACACACACACACACTTCTGGATAAAGCTTCATAGACAAAAAATGTAGCCACTTCCCCTCCCACCAATTGAATCTTTAATGTTTCAGGAACAGTGAAAATCAATTTAAAGCTACATAAAACTTATTTAAATTATTGAAGAACTTTGTAAAACATAGTTAGAGTCACCATTGTTAAGGATAATAAGTCTCAGCCTGCTCGGTGGTCAACTGAAAAGAATTTTCCTTTCTCTGAATATTCTTTTGAAAGTTTGATTAAGAGACACAAATACATGGAGAATGTTTACCCTGGTTTTAAAGCATGACTTGCTTTGAGTACTAGTTGCTAGCATCCTTCCCCATCCACTGAGCCACCAGCTGCTAGATGAGGCTGGACCTCTGGAAAACTGTAGATCTATTTGATTTACTGAATGAATGCAATTCATTCAGATTCATCTCTCTTGCCTTTGAGGTTTGGATTGTTTACTTTTCAGATTCTATGGCATGGGAGCTTGGAGCCATTTCTTCATACTTTTGCTGGACTATCCTGGTTTGTGTCATGGGGTGGGGCCAGGAACTATAGTAACCTTATTCACATCCTGCCTTAGGGTAGAACTCATTCCTAAATAGGGAAATATTCTATAGCTGGTTTTTTTTTTTAAATGGGGAGGCAGAGGCTTCTTCTGCCGTAGGAGGAGACAGGCATACTTAGATCCTTCCTGGCTGTCTTTCATGTTGCTTGAGTCTCCTTCTGGCTCTATGCCTAGCTACAACCCAGGTCATTTGTTTCCAGTCAGTGAAATTTTTAGCTATTTTTTCTTACTATGCTTAGTTCTAAGCAGAATTTCATACTTATACCTTTATGAAATTGTGTATATGCTTATTAACTTTATAATGAGTCAAGTAATAAAGCACAAAAAGATTCCTGAATGAAGAAAAGATATTACATTTTACATTCTTGCTAAGTAAGCCTAGTGAACTCCTCTTTATCTGTTGTCCAAGAATGGCTTTTTTTTTTAATGTGACTCACTCAGTCCCCCTTGTTGTTCGATGCAAAAATACAATGATTATGATTAACCCTTTATCCCTTCTCATTCTCTTTATGTCATTTCTTCCTTCTTTTATCTCCCTCGGGATAGGATGAAAAAGAAAGGAACAGCATTGATGATGATGTTGATGGTGGCCCTTTATATGGTGCTTTAAAGTTTATAAAGTGCTTTACAAAAGTATCTTATTTGAGTCATCCAACAACCCAGTGAGGTAGGGACTACTGTTATAAATATTCCCATTTTACAGATCAGCAAATTGAGGGTTGGAGAAATTTTAAGTCACTTACCCAGGGTTGCACAGCTAATTAATGGCTGAATTGGGATTCAAACCTAGGCCTTCTTGGCTCCAGTTCTAGCACTCTTAAGTGTGGTGCTGCCCTAAGAGATCTTTAGGAATTGAATTCTATTCAAACACAGGAAAAGGGGTTGGGGAAAGCTGTAGTTACTAGATGTAACTAATGGTTAAACTTCAGTTCTATTTTATAAACGTTTATAAAGTGCCTGCTGTTTTCAAAGTGTTGTGTTAGGTGTCAGAAATATAAAGAGAAAAACAAAATAGTACTTGCCCTCCAGGAAATACTATATGTACTCAAGTAAATAAAAACTGTATTCCAAAGAATAGGGAGTGATTTCAAGAGGGAGAGAGTATTAATCTACTGCAGGGATTAGAAAAGGTATAGTCTTGGAGGTGGAAAATGTGATGTGTTTTGAGGGAATGTAGGTATTCTGCAAGATGGAAGTAAATAGGGAATGCCTTACAGATAAGGGAGAACACTTGTCCAAAAGTACAAAGATAGCTGATGGAATGTTGGGTGTGAGGAATAGCTGTTACTACTGGGATAGAGAATATGCAAAGGGTTGTGATAGGAAATAAGATGGGAAAGGTATGTAGGAGTTAGATAATGGAGGGTGTTAGGCAATAGGAAGATATACAAATTTTTTGAGAGGGCGAGGGCGAGAGAGATAAAGAGAAAGAGAGAGAAAGAGAGAGAGAGGGAGAAAGAGAGAGAAAGAGAGAAAGAGAAAGAGAGAGCTGGGTGTGGGTGGTATGATCAGATCTGTGTTTTAGGAATATCAATTTGATAACTGTGTAGAAGATGGATTAGAAAAGTCAGAGCCTTGAAGATGGGAGGACTCATCCAGAGACTATTGCAATGTTCTAGGGGAGGTGTGAAGGGGGCCTGAAGTAAGGTGGTACCCACATATATGGCAGAAGAGGACAGATATGAGAATAACTATGGAGGTAAAATCTGTAATACTTGGCAACTGATTGGATATGAAGAATAAGAGTGGGAAGTCTAGATAATAACCCAAAAGTTGGGGAATTTGAGATGATAGTATTCACTGAATAGCCATTAGGGGAGTTTGGAGGAGTGATTTTTTTTGAGGGGGGAAGTTAATGAGTTCTGGTTTGGACATGTTGAGTTTAAAATATCCATGAGACATTCAGGTAGAGAGATGCCCAGTAGGTACTTGGTAATACAGAATTTCAGTTCAAGAGAGAGCTGAGGGATAGAGAGACCAATTTGGTAGCTATCTGTGTAGCAATGATCTCTGATGAAAGTGCCAAGGGCCAGAAAAGAAGTGGGTCAAAGACAGAAAATTAGGGGATACTTACATTTAGTGGGCAGTAGGAGGAAGAGGAAAATAATCTAGCAAAGGAGGCTGTGAGACCTGTTTGGACAGGATAATAAGATGATAGTTTTAGAGCTTGAAGGAACCTTAGAGGTCACCTATTCCAATTCTTTCATTTTTCAGATTGGGAAATGGAGGGCTAGAGAAATATAATAACTTGTTAAAATTCACATAGCCAATAAGGGGGTGTAAAGCCAAGCACAAGCAGCTTTCCAGAGAACTGCTGCTGTGAATAGTTTCAAGATTCTGATTACATAGTATAGGAAACTCTCTATTTATTCAGCAGTAAATTAAGGCAAAACATTCACAGAAATCAAAGTACAGCATTCACAATGTTATGACATAATGACTTGCCACTAAAATGGCCACATAGTTTTCACCAAAGTGGCCACATAGTTTTAAACAAAGTGTAATCACTTAGTAACTCAATCACTTAGTAAGTCCTTAATTCAATCATCCTTAAGGAGGCTTGTCTCCTTAATGGATGCAAAGTACAAAGGTCAAAGTTCTTTACCCCTAGGTCACAGTAAATCATAATCTTCTCAGTCAGCATCAGGTACCCAAGAAAAGATCTTTTCATCTTGATTTGAGGCTGGCTCTCAGCTTCCATGGTTTCTCTTCCATGGTCCCAGCTCCTGCCCAAATCTACACAACCGTTACCTGGGTTCAAAGGCAGGCAGCTTCCAGTTCCTTGTCCAGCTCCTTGTCCAGTTCCTGTTCCAGTTCATTGTCCAGTTTCTGTTCCATATTGAAGCCCACAGTGTCCAGTCCACCTCAAGTCCTTCACAGTTTCTGTTTCTGGGAAGACAAAGCTTAACAGAGCCAAAACCACATTCATACACATTGCTGGCACCATCATCAATTCACTATCTGCCAGTGAAATCAACTCAGATCTACCAACAAGGTCTGAGAACTCAACACAGATCATCAGTATAGAAATCAACACAGACCCACAAACAAGGTCCAAGAAGGCAACACCAATCATCAATATAGAAATCAACACAGATCCACAAACAAGGTCCAAGAGCTCAATACAAATCATCAGTAAAGTCCTAGGACCTCCAAATCCCTCCTCCAGGCCTAGTGTAAACAGACAACCAGAAAATCCTCTTTCAGGGCTTCCAGTAAAGTCCCAGGGCTTCTATAGAAAGTATCACGGTCAAACACCAACACAAGCAAAATAGACACAGAGTGCTGGGATACCACAGGTTTTCTCCTTCTCCACCACAAGAACTCCCCTTCTCAGTTCTCCTCTCTCCAGCCTGGGCCTCTCTTTATATGTGTTCATTAGCCCCTCCCCTTTACAAGTTCTAGGGTTCACAACTTGTGGGGTTCACAAGTTCTGCTTCTCAATCATGGCCAGGGCTCAGAAGAAACTTAAACTGAAACAAGGTGTGAACTACTTCTTTGCTTACCATTACAAGGGGAAAAGTTGGGATTCAGGTTCAGATTATCTGGCTCCAAATCCAGATTCTTCTCACTCGATGCTGCTGCCTCTTTGGTGTGTAAACCAAGAAAGAGAAGTGTCATGGAAGCCAAGAGAGGAGAGAGTATTTAGGAGGAGGAGACTGCTGAGAAATGAAGTAGAGTGAGAACTGAAAAAAGCTGAGAAGATCTGTCATTTAAGAGATTGTTGGTAACATTAGAGAGAGCAGTTTGTCATGTGTTGAAGCTGGAAATCATTAGAGAAGATTAAGAAATGAGTGGTAGGTGAGCAAATGAGTGAAGTCTTTCGAGGTTTAGCTGGAAAGGGAGCAGAGAGATATAGGGTAACTGCTTGAGGGAATAGCAGTTACCTGCATGAACAAAGATAAATCATATAACTTATCCGGGGTTTCAGTTTTCTAAATAACTCCTTATGTGTTATCTTTCCCCATTAGAATGCAAGCTCCTTGAGGGTAAGGACTGTCCTTCTCCTTTTCTAGGCAGCATACTGACTAGAGTCCTGGACTTATAGTCAGGAAGAACTGAGTTCAAATCATTCTTCAGAAACTTATTAACTTTGTGAGCCTGAGCAAGCCACTAACCTCTCAGCACAATATGCTCTGCCTCTCCCTGTTTCTCTCCTTTACCTACATCTATCTATATGTTATCTATCTATCTATCTGTCTGTCTGTCTGACTTTCTGTCTGTCTGTCTGTCTATCTATCCACCTATCCCACCTTTAAATCTATGATCCTGTGAAGAATAGCTGTCACCCTAATTAACTGGGCAGTTAGGTGACATAGTGGATAGGGTACTGGGTTTGGAAACAGGAAGACTCATCTTCCTGAGTTCAAATCTGGCCTTGGACGCTTATTAGCTGTGTGACCCCGGGCAAGTCACTTAACTCTGTTTGCCTCAGTTCCTCATCTGTAAGATGACCTGGAGAAGGAAATGGCAAACCCCTCCAGTATCTTTGCCAAGAAAACTCCAAATGTGTTTGGACACGTCTGAAACAACAACAAAAACCCTAATTATCTAGCCTGTTGTTTAAATAACCCTAAAAAGTTTCATAGAAAACTGGCAGCTAGGTTTTCCCGGAGATACCTGTGGCATCTGTGTAGAGGAGAGGGTAGTCAATGGCATTCTTTTAATTAAATTAGCATTGTGAGTACCTTCATGTGCCTTATACTGTACTAAAAGGCTCCTTTTCCATTTCCCTGTCACACTGTAGGTGGCCATTGATTTTCCAGGGTTGAGTAATGCCTTTGTGTCCCGGGTTATGAGGAAGCAGCATATGACTGCTCATGTTCCTTGTTCATTTTGGAATTCCTTTTCTTATTCCTAGAAAGGCTGAGGTAATTGAGACCATTAACAGTGTAAAGGAGAAGTGTGCCTAACTGCTTTGGGGATTAGACACAGGATCACAGTATCAGAGGCCAGAGACTTAAAAATGCTAATTTTTCAATGCAATTAAACTCACCATTGAGTGACTGCCATGTGCTAGGCTAAACTAGCTAATGATAACATATGGGCTAGGGTTTTCCAGGTTTCAGGATGATTAGGCAAAATTTATTAGGCACTGAATTTGCATATAATGCAGTGCTACTCCATGTATAGAGTATAATACCTAGAATGCATGTCAAAAAAACAGACTGGTCTAAGAGTGTTCTAAGACTGATAACAGAAGAGCAAAAATGAGAACATATGTATGTTACTCAGTAAAAACTTTAAAGAAATAGGGAGAGTTATAAAATAGTAGACATTCTTTATATAACTAAATCAAGCTGGGGGAGATAATAACACATTTAAATTGAACTTTATGGCTTACAGAATTCTCTCAAGAGGCAGCTGGTGGCATAATGGATAGAGTACTGGTTCGGCAGTCAGGAAGAACTGAGTTCAAATCTAGCCTCAGATACTTTACAGCCATGTGATCCTAGACAAGTCACTTAACTTCTGTTTGCCTCAGTTTCCTCAACAGTAAAATGTAGATAATATAGTATAACCTATAACCTACCACTCTGGGTTGTTGTAAGGATCAAATGAGATAAAAATTGTCCCTTAGCCTCCCCTCCCCTTCTTCCCTTCCCTTCATTCCTCTCTAATTATCTTCCCTCTCCTTCACTGTCCTGTCCCTCTCTTCTCACAACCCTATAAAGAATGTATTGTTAAATTACATTAGCCCCATTTCTTTAGTAGGTGAGAAAATTTTGGGAGGCTAAAGGACAGTTCATAAAAATTAGACCAAGTATTCAAATCCAAGCCTCTCATTTCAAAGTTTAGTGATTTTCCTGCTGTGCCATTTGCATTCCTTAATATGTGAGAGTAATTAAATTCAATTTCAGTTCAACAAACATTTTTAAAGTACTTACTATGTTCTAGGCACTGTTTTAAGCCATGGGGAGACAAAGAAAGGTAAAAAAACCCCATCAGTCCCTGCTTTCACAGTCTAATGGGGGAGACAACATGTAAAGAACTTTGTATATACAAGATATATACAACATAAATTGTCAATAATTTGAGATGGAGGGCACTAAGATTTAAGACAGAAACTAAATAGGCTATATCCTCAAGGAGCTTATATTCTATTGGGGGAAAATACAATATTTTCACAGGCAAGTAAAATAGGGATGTGTGTGTGTGTGTGTGTGTGTGTGTGTGTGTGTGTACACAAAATGAATAGAGAATAATTGGGGGAACAGCACTAGTAACTGGGGAATCAAGAAAGGCTTCTTGTAGGAAGTAGTTCTTGAGCTGAACCTTAAAGAGACCTAGGGGATATACATAAAGGAGAACATTGGAGGCAGGAGAGAGAGAGCTTGTACAAACATGCGGAAATATAGGATATGAGATTACATGTGTGAAGTACTGTAAGTAGGTCTTTCCTCTTCAAATATCAGGTGGGTAATATGTAAATCATTCTGATAAGATAATTTGGAGTCAGATTGTGAAAGGCTTTTAAAAAATAATCGATTTTTTAAAAAACATCACTTCCATTTCCCTATATATCCACCCTTGTAACACTTACCATAAAGCCATCCCTTGAAAAAAAATTAAAAAAGGAAAAAAATCTGTAAAACTAACTGGCACATTGGAAATGTGTTGTGTCTGTAGCATCTGTAGTATCCCAAACCCGCAGTCCCCTGCCTTTGCAGAGAAGGGAGGTAGGTGTCTTTCTCATGCCTCTTCTTTGGGACCTGGCTTCATCACTGTAATGTTTCACAGCATTTCCATTTCAGGTTCTTTGTTGCTGTCCTTTCTGTTTATATCATTGCCATCACGGATATTGTTTTCTAGGTTCAAGCTTATTTCACTTTACATCATCTTCCCATGTGCCTTTGCATTTAATATTCATTGCTTCTTACAGTACGGTAATATTCCATTCCATTCATATATCACAGTTTGTTTATCCATTACACAATTTACGGACCTCTACTTTGTTTGCAGTTCTTTGCTACAAGATAGATGCTATAAATATTTTGTATATGAGGCCTTTCATTTTATTGTGGACCTCCTTGGGGTATATATCTAGCGTTGCGTTCTCTGGGTTGAAGAGTATTGGCATTTTAGTCATTTTCTTCACGTAATTCCAAATTGCCTTTCAGAATAGTTGGACCAATTCTCAACTCCACCAGCTGCGCATCAGTGTGCCTGTCTTTTCCCAAAAACTCTTAACAATGACCAGTCACCTTTTGTGTTATTTTTGCTCCTTTGCTGGTTGTGAGGTGAAACCTCAGAGTTGCTTTGATTTGCATTTCTCTTGTTACTAGTAATTGATAGCATTCTTTAATATGATTGTTAATATCTTCCAATTTTTATGAGAACTGTTTGTTCATATTCTTTAGAGGAAGCGTGGTGTAGTGGATAGAGCGTTGGACTTGGAGTAAGGAAGAGTTTGGTTGGAATCATTGCTCAGATGTTACTGCTTCTGTGACCCTGCTCTAGTCTCTTAAATCTCTCTGAGCCTTACTTTCCTCAGCTATAAAATAGGGATAATAATAGTACTTAATTCATAAGATTTAAGGATCAAAATGAGATCATATATGTAAAGTCCTAGATAAATGTTAACATTTTTATTATTGTACCACTTACCTTTTGAAGATGGAAAAGAACTTATTAACACATTATTATTAAAATTGGTAATTTTATTTATTTAAAATTATTAAAACATTTATTAAATAAACAATTATTATTTAATTTACTTATTTTTAAAACCACAATTAACTCTGATTATTGTTATTATTGTACAACTTATCTTTTGGAGATATGAAGGGCTTTAGATGCCAAACAGGAATTTGGGCTTTATTTTAAAGATAATAGAGAACCACTGAAGATTCTTTTTATTTTTGAAGGCACCCAGTATCACACAGCTGGTTAAGTGTCTGAGGTCACATATGAATTCAGGTACTCATGACTTCACGGTCAGTATTCTACCTACTGGGCCATCTAGCTGTCCCACATTGAAGATTCTTGAACAGAAGAGTAACAGGGTGCTTTTGGAATATTTGGCAGTTGTCTGGAGAAGGCTGCAGGCGGAACAACTAGAAGGCTATTGTCCCAGTGAAAGGCAATGAAGGACTGAACCTGGATGGTGGACTATGTGAGTGGAGAGAAGGGAAGAGATATGCAAGATACTATGGAAATAGAAACTATAAGTCTTGGCAACTGCCTAGATATGGGGGTGAGGGTGAAGAATTGAAGATGACTCCTAGGTTGTGGAGCTGATTAGCTGGATCCCTGATGGAGCCCTCAACAGAATCAAGGAAGTTAAGAAAAGGACTTGATTTCTGGTGATAAAGAATGAATTTCATTCTGTGGGCCATCTAGGCATCTGAATGTCCATCAGGCACCTGGAGATTGGGGCCTGGAATTCAGGAGAGAGATAAGATATGTTTATTAGTAGAGCATTTACATAGAGGTGCTATTTGAACCCTTGGGAGTCTGATGACATCAATAAAGAAAGGATAGATGGAGAGTGAAAAGACAAGGGATTAACACAGAGCCCTTTTGCAGTGAATAAGGAGGAAGTTGTGGGGATACCATCCTCCCTCTCCAATTTTATGTAATTATGAATCTCTGCCTCACCAAGCTATTGTGATGGTCTGTTAACATACCATGAAAAATCCTCTCCCCAGAATAATTCCTTATTCACTCAAAATCTGAAAATATGGTGATGAAAATTCATGAGAAAATTTATTCTTGCAACATTTCAAGTCCCCTTTTGGCTGCATTTTTTTTTTCTGCTGGTATTCCTCTTTTTTTCTGTGTGGGAAAAAAAGAGGGTTTTATAGATTCTAGAGAGGTTACAATTGCATTATTTATCTGCTCTTTTTTTAAATGCTCCTCCAAAGGGTCAAATAGTTTATCCATTTAAAAAAGAAAATGATGTGTTTTTGTGGAAAGGACCTTCTGCTTTAAAGAATCTACAGGAGTGAATATAAATGGAAATTAACAGTTGTAGCCTTAGGGTTCTAAGTGCTCGTGATCCTTCTCAGAACTTAAAAACTAGGGAAGTTTGATGAGTTGTTGGCTGGCAGATGTTCAGGCAACCTTTCCATGCTCCTTTGGAGCAAGCGCCAAGTTGTTTCTTTCAGGATTTGGAGAGTGAAGATGGAAGTCACTATTTCAGTACTGTCCATTAGAGTGGGGATGGTGGGAAGGGCCCTCTCCATTTCTTGTATAGGGAGAAGGTGGGGTCTGCAGGTTTTAGGTAGTTGCAGGTAACTAAAAATCTTACCCAGTATGGAGAGTAGGGGAAGTTGTTCAGGGACTTGGATCAAATGTCCAGCGCTTGTATTTCTGCCATAGCCAAGTAACTGTTATCTATGTTCCTTTCACGTGTCGTCTGGTCTTTTCACCCCGGGAGAAAGATGCTAAAGGAGTCTGCAGCATTGCTCTCCCTATTCCACATTGTTAGGGGAAATGGGGTGTTCCTAAAGGAAAGAGAAACAAGCCTTTATATAGGAAAAAAGGGATCTGAAGTGGAAGAGAGGAGGTGAACTTTGCTAAGATGTTGAAAAGTAGAAGAGGGTTCCATAGGGGACAAAGGGAAGGAAAAAGTTAAACTCAAGCTGATTTGGGGATCTTCCTGTTGATTGTTTAGCTAGATGCTCAGAGGCAGAAGAAGCTGATTTTCATTCAAAGAATGATATGGTAGAGCTGTAGAGGTTATTAGGTGAGAGATCATCTAATAATGGTTAGAAGAAGAAGAAGAGAAGAATAATAGCAGATGTTGGTGCCCTGCTCAGGGTTACTGAAGAAGCTATTTATCAAACTGATAACAACTATACAGAGGTTTGTTGTATTCCTAGAACATTGTCCAGGACGTGACATATCCATGTATTTAAGACATTACAGAGAACCTCTCAAGAATTATTAAAATGGAAGACAACTGCCTATTATTCACATGAACACAAATGATACCATGACAAGGAATCTAAAAATATTTCCATTGACTATAAAGTTGAGGGCAAGAAACTAAAGGCCATGGGAACACATGTTGTTTCCATATATCTTTCGTACTATTGCCTATTGAAGGATAAGGGAATCTAGAGCTGGGAAGCAAATAGCTGACTAAGGTGATATCTCAGAAGAGGATTTGTACTTCTGGAGCACAGCTTAAAATATAAGGGTGAAAGATTCCTGATGGAAGGTGCAATATACCTGAGGTGGGACTTGTTTTTTGTTGGACTAAAAATTCATTATCAGTATTGCAGGAGGTCTCCAATGGGGTTCTCTTGGAATTTCTCTGTCCACGGTCCTTTGGTGTTTAACTAGGTGTAGTGGATGGAACCTTGGCCTGAAAGTCATGAAGGTAGAATGCTACCTTAGAAAGTTACTAGCTGTGTGACCCTGGTCACTTAGCTCAGTTTGCCGCAGTTTTTTCCTGTAAAATGGGGAAATAATAGCACCTGTATTATAGGGTTGCTGTAAAGAACAAATGATTCTCTCTCTCTCTCTCTCCACAGTGTTTTATAAACCTTAAAGCACTATATAGAAGTTGGCTATTATCATTTTTTATTAGTCACTTAGATAAAGGCATAGATGACTTACTAATATAATTTACAGATGACATAAAGGTAGAAGAGATAGAGAACGTATCGGTTGATAGAGAGAGAATCCAGAAAGATCTTGACAGGTTGCCAGGAGTAACCAGGTAACCAAGATTTTCTGTGTGAAATTTGGATTCAGTCAAAGGTCACATGCGGCCTTGAGGCTGCAGGTACCCTATCCCTGTAGGCTTTTCTGCTGAATCTAATAAGATGAAATTAAGTAGGGATTAATATAGTGTAATGTGGTAATCAAAAAAGCTTGTGTGATCTTCAGCTTCATTAAGAGAGGCCCAGCTTTCCAGAATATGGAGGTGCTAGAGCAGGGCTTCCTTAACTTTTAACTACAGAGGAGAGGACTAAAAAATTTCTGTGGGTCACTAAAGTGATTCTTTCAAGGTTTTATTGACCTTATGGTTGATGTTTTATTAACTAGACTGAACACTTATATTGGGGAATGTTAGAAATTTTTCTGGTTGATTAAATGCTGTGATTGCTAAAGACATATCTAAGAGATTAGTGGATAGGGTAGAGGTCCCCAAACTTATTTGGCCTACTACCCCTTTTAAAACAATTATTCAGCATCTCCCTGGAAAAGTACTTTCTTTAACCATTTAATGTGTTTTGAAATTTGAGTCATTTAAAAAAATAAAATATTTTTTTAAATGACATCTTAAATTTAATAATTTATTATAAATTTGTGGTTTTTTCCCTGTATTGAAATTTTGATGATGCAACATTGTGTCATGTAACTGTATAGTATTGTAGTATAAACAAGTCATTACATGAACATTTTCCTGCCAATGTATGTGGGACTTCCTGAAAATGTACCACACATTCACCTGCCAACACTTGCTTGTTAAGACCTGTTGTTGGATTTGACCACTGATTGCTTATAATTTGCATTTTGTGTGTTTATTTGGAAAATAATGTAATCACTGTGATTTTAATTCTGTTACACAACAGATGAAACACATCCAAATGATTTTTCAGAATTTTCTTACTTTCTCTTCTTATGCTTCTACCACACCCTTATTTTTTATTCAATACCCCCCAATTGCACCTGATCCTATTACTGCCCCCTGGATCATTCCAGCACCCCCCAGGGGGCAGTACCATCCACTTTGGGAACCTGTTAGAGTTCTGTGTGCACAAAAAAGAGTTCTAGGGTTATCTGATGCTGAGTTCTGTGTATTACTTTGGGTGGTCCTTTCCCCTGGGTTATTTCCCTGTAAGTTCTTGATTTTAATGTGGTAGGATTGGGCCAAGACCAATTACCCCTCACCTGTGGTAGCCAGGGGAACACAATTTTATATAATAGGAAAAGGATTGATATACGGTATCTTTTTCTTTCCTTTCACAACTCTTCATTCTTTATCGCTCTATATTTATTTTATTTTATTTTAATCTATTCCTGTTTTCCCACCACCCGCCCTTCCTACCTGGTCAAAGTATGGCACTGAAGTACATATATTTTTCATTATTTGTATATTTGTTGATTAAAGTTTCATTCTTCCTATTAATAATTGATTTTAATCCATTTTTCTTCTGCAGTACAATTTAGCTGCAGATTGCTTGAATAGCAAAGCAGTTCTAACCCTGCATGCCTTTTAAATGACTACTGTAAGAAGAGTTGCTTTTTGTTTTTTTATGCCCCAAAGACTTTTTTCCCCCTTAAGATAATGCTTCTTGATATAAAAATAATTCTCTATTTCTGCTTGAGCCCGGTGGAATTTTTGAATCTGTTCAATTAGAAATTTGAAAGTTTCTCTTTTTTTATTTTTTTTAAACATGTGGGCAGTGGACATACAAATCTGTAATGGCTAAAGTGTTACCAAACATTAAAAAAAAATGGTTATGGTGAAAGTAATGCATTTGCAAGAGAAGATGGAGTATTTGGGTCCAGCACATTTCTGTCACATTTGACATCATCCTAGCTTCTCTGAACTGTTGATGTTACTTTATCTGGGAAGGAGAGGGTTAGAATTACTATTCAGGTGTGGTTAAAAGTTTAATTTTTTTTTAATCTATCACAATGTCAGTCATCCTCTGGATCCTCTGCATTTACTACAAGGGCTGGGAGGACCAAGAAACTTGGCAGCATCCTGGGTAGAATTTAGCCAGAGAGAGGCTTACATAATACAGAGAAAATTAACTTTATATAGCCTGCATCCCTACATGTTGCGTTAGTGAGGAGGTGCAGTGGTTATAGTGTAGGGCTTGAAGTCAGGAGGATCTGAGTTCAAATTTGACCTCAGACACTAACTAGTTGCATGACCCTGGAAAAGTCATTTAACCCTGCTTGCCTTAGTTTCCTCATTTGTAAAACGAGCTGGAGAAGGAAATGGCAAACTACTCAAGTATCTTTGCCAAGAAAACTCCAAATGGGGTCATGAAGAGTTGGACATGACTAAAATGACTAAACAGCAGCAGCATCCATATACATGGTTTTGGACAGTTTTACTAGAAGACCCTTTTGCTTAGGAAGCTGAGAATGCTGCTATTAAAAAAAATAAAATATATGTATTTTTTTAATATGGGAAACAGCAAATAGGGGAAGGGAATATAGAGCTATCTAGGTGATACAGTGGATAGAGCACTAGGTTTGGAGTTAAGAAGACCTGAGTTCAAATCCAGCCTCAGATACTAACCTTATGACATTGAGTAAATTCCTTAATCTCTCTGTACCTCAGTTTTGAGGATAATAATAGCACCTGCTTTACAGGTTGTTGTGAAGATCAAATGAAATAATGT
This sequence comes from Pseudochirops cupreus, assembly GCA_028627135.1. Taxonomy (NCBI): domain Eukaryota; kingdom Metazoa; phylum Chordata; class Mammalia; order Diprotodontia; family Pseudocheiridae; genus Pseudochirops; species Pseudochirops cupreus. The sequence continues at coordinate 113,223,152 of CM053581.1, forward strand.
TGGTAAAGCACTTAGCAAATTGCCTGGCACATAGTAAGTACTGTGTAAATAAATCCTTTCTTTCTCCTTACCTCCCTCTCTCTCTTCCATTCTTCCTTTTTTCCTTCATTTGTTCCTTCGTTCCTTTGTTCCTTCCTTTATTCCTGTGTTCATTCATTCGTTGGTTCCTTCCTTCCTGATCTGAGGGCTTCACCTGCAAATAGCAAACAACATGCAAGGCAGAATGAGGAAAAATAAGCCAAATCCTAGATTCTTGGCTTTGGAAGAAACGATAAAGATCATTTAGTTCAATATTCTCTTTTTACAGAGGAAGAAACTGACACACAGAAGGTTTTGAGTGAATGTCCAATGTCACATTGTTAGCCATTTGCAGAGTTGGCCCTAATGTTCTTTTCATTGAACCAAATTGTTTCATGCATCTCTTGAAATAATTTGGGGCCCAAGGAATACCCAGGGAATAATTTGTGACATGATTTTTTTTGGTATTTCTACAACCTATGCTTTTGTTAGCTCTAGCTATGAGAAGTCCCTTCACCAAAGCAGATCTTAATCTATTATTTAGTTGTTAAGTCTTAGGGAGTTATCTCAGAGGTTAAGTGACTTGGCCAGAGTCACACAGATAGTATCTAAGGCTCATTTTGAATTCAGGTCTTACTGATGCCAAGTCCCACACTCTATTTACTAAGCCATGCTGTTTTACCTTATAGATTTTTAATAGGTGCTTATTGACTTGATGGACCACTGTGTAAAACCAAACCACACAAAAAACCCCCCCAAACCCACTGAAGGTCATTCTTTCTAGAAATGTTTCTTTTTAAAAATTAATGAATTAATTTTTAGTTTTCAACATGCTCTTTTGTAAGATTTTGAGTTCTAAAATTTTCCACTCTTCCTTCCCTCCTCCCTCCCCAAGATGACATGCGATATGATATAGGCTATACATATATGATCATATTAAACATATTTTCACATTAGTCATGTTTTAAAGAAAAATCTGAACCAAAGGGAAAAACTATGAGAAAGAAAACACACAAAAAACCCACAGCAAATAGAGATAAAATAGTGTGCTTCGATATGCATTCAGACTCCATAGTTCTTTCTCTGGGTGCGGATAATATTTTCTATCATGTGTTTTTTGGAATTGTCTTAGATTGTTGCGTTGCTCAGAAGAGTTAATCTTGATCATCACATGATGTTGCTGTTATTGTTTACAGTGTTCTGGTTCTACTCACTTCACTCAGCATCAGTTCATATAAGTCTTTCCAGACTTTTCTGAAGTCTGCCTGCTCGTCATTTCTTATAGTACAATAGTATTCCATTACATTCATATACCACAACTTGTTCAGCTATTCCCCAATTGATGGACATCCCCTCAATTTCCAATAGAATTGTTTCTTGTCAGGAGTTGTTATAAGAGTTCTGGGGAAGCCTCTTGGTATCATTATCTCCTTCTTATGTTTCTTATTGGTTTTGATGATGCATTTTAGGTAGACTGATTTATGACTTGGTCTTCTTGCTATCTATGTCTCTGCTCAGTGCAGGTACCTTGAAAAATTATGCTTCATTCAGCCAATGTTTATGAGGTACCCACTCTTTTCAGGGCCTGGCATTAGGGATGCAGAGATGAAACAAAATATAATCTCTTCTCTTAAGGAACTTGCAAAATAATAGAGGTTTAAGATATGTACACAAATACTATAATACAAGTTATAATGTGATTAATGCATAGGAAAGATCCCATTGAGGAATAAGAAATTAAAAGAGGTCCTTGCTATTTATGGGGATTATGAAAGGTTTCGTGTAGCGGGTGGTACTTGAATGAGGTCTTAAAGGAAGAGAAGGATTTCAGCAGTTAGCTGTGTGCCAGGTTACTGTTCTAAGTACAGGGGAACACAGGTAGAAATGCAGAGGTAAAAAGAACAGTTTGAGATTTCAGAAGAACTCTTTTGTGATAAATGTGACCAGCAGATAATCATATGGTTAGGACACCAAAACCAGAGGTTAACAGTTCCTTCAAGGTGTTCAGCTCATGTGCTATGTCTTCTGCTTAGCTTTTCCTGGTGCCCTAATTATTAGTGTTTTCTCCCTCCTCAAATCATCTTTAAACATTTCTTGTCTTTTCACATTTATTTATTTTATTTTTGATTTATGGAATAAAACGAGCATGTCCAAAACATAGTATAATAAAAAAAGGTGATTGCGCACAAAACTGCAAATCTATTTTGTACAACTTGCTATTCTTTTTAAATATATAGTTATTGTATACATTTCTTTTTTTCTTTTTCTTTATCCTGTTTTTCTGCCCACCCCTCTACTTGAGATGGCTATCATTAGACACGAATAAACATATATATGTAAAATTATTCTGTACACTCTTGTATTTGGAAGTTCTTTTCCTGGATGCAGATAACATTTTTTTAATGTGTCCTTTATACTTAATTTGGATATTTATAATAGACAAAATTACTTATTTGCTCAAAGTCATTCTTATAACAATATTGCTATTACTATATACAGTGTTCTCTTGGTTCTGTTCATTTCACTCTCCATTCTTTTGTGCAAGCCTTTCCTTGTTTTTCTATGATCACTGAGTTCCTCATTTCTTATAGCGCAGTAGTATTTCATCACAATTATATACCACAACTTGTTCAGCCATCCCCCAATTGATGGGCATCCCCTCAATTTCCAATTCTTTGCTACCACAAAGAGATCTGCTATAAACGTTTTAGCACATATAGGTTCTTTTCCTTTTTCCCTAATCATCTTTGGAAATAGACATATCTTTTTCTTAGGTTGTATCCCTCAGTAAAATGTGCTTCTTCTGGAAGGTAAGGTCAATTTTTCATTTTTTTTAATCAAAATATTTTTTATCAAAAAAATTTTTTTTTATCAAAATTGCTTAACATGGTAGCTTATACAGAGTAGGCTCTTGATAAACAGAGCTGATGATCTGAACAGAGAAGATGTGATTTTAATAGCCTATCTGTGTAACTCACCCTCATTATCACCCTCCACACACCTTCTATAGCCAATCATTAGCCTCTCCATCAGTTTTACTTCCAAAACATTTCCTGGATCTGGTCTTCTCTCTGCTTCTGCCACCACCACCACCATGGTCCAGTTTCTTGTTACCTATTACCTCTGTGCTATAATGTCCTGCTAGTTAGCTTGCTTCTAGTTTCTTCCATCTCCAATTCATCCTCCACACAGCTGTCAGAATAATGTATCTAAGGCATGGGCCTAAAGGTGTTATTCTCCTACTGAAAACCTTCCATAGCTCCCTGTTCCTTCGAGGATAAAATATCATGTCTATAACCTGGCATTAAGGGTCTTGACTGTTTGGCTCCTATATACCTTTCCAGCTTTATTTTATACTCTTCTTTACCACTTCTGTGTCACTGTCAAACTAGACAGCCAACTATCTTCGGAACTACTACCTGAAGCAGTTAGATGGTGCAGGGAATATAGGGCTGGGCTTGGTGAGAGCAAAATCTGAGTTAAATCCTGTCTCAGACATATTAGCTGTGTGACCACAGGCAAGTCACCGAACCTCTCTGTGCCTCACATTCTTCAGATCTCCATCCTTGAAATCCCTCAAATCCCCAGTTATAAAATGAGGATCACAATAGTACCTCTTTTCACAGGGTTGTGGTGAGGCTTGAATGAAATATTTGTAAGTGTGTAGCACGGTGCCTCGCACTTGGTGTCTCCCCAAGTCAACATTTTATATCCTTATATTGTTTAGTGGTTTTGAGTTGTGTCTGACTCTTCACGACCCCATTTGGGGTTTTCTTGGCAGAGATACTGGAGGACTTTGCCATTTCCTTCTCTAGCTCATTTTACAGATGAAGAAACTGAGGCAAAAAGGTGTAAGTGACTTGCCCAGGGTCACATAGCTAATAAGTGTCTGAGATTAGATTTGAACTCAGGTCTTCCTGACTCTAGGCTCTGTCTACTGAGTCACCTAGCTGAGCTTCCCTTTGTGCATTTGCATGAGCCATTCTTCATACATGGAATGCATTCCCCACCCCCTCACCTCCACATTTTGAAATCCATGTCTTCCTTTAAGTCTTGGCTCAGGACCCACCTCCTCCATGGAGTTTTCCTAATCCCTGGGCGTGAGAGCACCCCTTTCCCATCTTCCCTTACTTTTCTGTCTGTTGTCTGAATTTGTGCACAGACTGTTTTGCCCCATTTGCCCTAGTAAAATGCAAGCTCCTTGAAGTAAGGGACTGTTCTGGTTATGTCCTTGTGTCCTCAGCACCTTCAAAGTACTTTGCATGTAGTAGATGCTTAAAAAAATAAAAAAAGTTGTAATTAAATTGCTTCCCTTCAAAAGTCTGTTGGTAAAGTATTTGTCCATTCCTGACTTTGTTTTGCTTGGTCCTTGACTTTTCCATTGTGTTAGTAATTTATGGCTAATGTACTTTGTTGTACCAACATTAGACTGGGAATGAGACTTGAGTTCTAATCCCTGCTCTCTGATCTTGTACAGATCTTTCAGAGATTAAGCATGTTGCAAACGAAACTGTGCCAGACTAGGCATCAGGAGACCTGGGTTAAATCTAGGCTCTAATATTAGCTGTGTGACCCTAGATAAGTCACCTAACTTCTGAGCGTCAGTTTTCTGAAATATGGGCATAGGTATAGTTGAACTACCCTGTCTCACAGGACTGTTATGCAGAAAGTGTTTTGTAAACCTTAAATTATTACAGATTATTCTGTATTATTATCATTACAGATAATTCAAGATGATGAAAGCTCCTTGAGGGATGGGTTTTTTTATTCCCAGTATCTAGTCTTGTGACTTGGCAATTCTCTAATCCGCAATCGGGCTGTGATCTCCTTGGTGTAAGCATTCCCTCCAGTGATGCAGATCTCAAGCCCCCTAACCTGGCGGCTGCCTTGCCCATATTTGGTGCTTAATAAGTATTTGTTGAATTAATTTGAATTTAGTAAACTATTATTATTCCCTCAACTACCAGATGAGGGAATGAGGCTGGATGACCTCTGAGCTTCCTCCCAGCTATATCCCAAGCATTTTTAGTATTATTTCCAAAAAAAATCCTGACGTTACGTGGTTTGGTAACTATTTGCTTCTTTATTTATAGCATAGTCTAGTCACATTGGAGAGAAAAGGCCAGTGTCCACGATCAAGGACCCTGTCATTTGCTAGCACGCCTTTATTTGTTTATACAACGTTTTGCATTTCTGTATGTGACACTCAACACCACACTACTTAATTTAGTTGAGTTTACATAGGGCATTTTCACCAGTTATGCCTGTGTCCTTTCAGAAAGTCAAAGAAATTGATGTCACGGCCAGCATGTCCCATATACTTCCTTGTGTGTGGGCATATGGTCTGTAGAGAATCTCCTGAGTCTGAATCTTTCCCTTTCTTTAAATTCTGCATTTTTCTTCCCCTGGAAGGAAAATGTTCTTGCTCTTAGAGAACTAACTAGTTCCTGCAAACTGTACAAGCTTACACATGGGTCCCAATTTAAGACTATTGGCTAGACTCAAAGGGAAACTGAGCAGACTGATGAACCAGAGCTCTTTATTTCAGACATGCTATGGACAGGTAAAATATGAATATTCTTTGTCAGGGACCACTCTTCTTTGTAGGTTAAGGGTCGGTAGTTTGCTGATTGTTATTGTGCGTTGTTTTTTGTTTGTTTTTATGGTAGGTGGAGGAAAGGGAGGTTATTAGAGAGAGAGTTATGATCTTGGAGCCAGGGAGGAGAGAGCTAGGGCTGAGAGAAGTCCATTGTAGGGAGCCGTGGTGAAAGAGAAGTCAGTTAAAAAAAATTATAGGTTTTAAGGAGGAAGAACCGTGGGTAGTAAAATTTTGTAGCCTGTTTAAAAAGTTGCTGTGGATCAGTGAGCCTGAGCCAGAGCATGATTATTTGCATTAAAAATGAATATTTACCTTGAAGGATTCAATGCAGTATTTCTGAACAAGCTTTATGCATTTATTAGGCTTAATTTGCAAAATTTTGGCAGATCCATGGATTAAAAAAACCCATCTATTTTGTAAAGCAGAGTATGTGTGGGGATTTCATAAGGGTTTTCTTTCTTTTTTTTTCTGAGGAGTTGAGAGATTTCTCTTTTTCTTCTACTGTAGACTGGTTCTGTTCCTCATCGTGTTTGATAGTGTGGAGAGTTCTTCACATTTTGTTGTTCATCTCCTAGCCTAATTTTTTAGGTTTAATGGGTTCTTCTCACTCCTTTTCTCCCTTATGCTTTCTTCTATTGAGTTAGGGTCAGATCTGTTGAATACTTTCTGGAAATTCTTTGGTGATTAAGTAATAGGCACTCAGTAATATTTGTTGACTGAATTAATTCTGTTTTTCTCTTTTTTCCTCTGCTGTAAGCAGTTTTTTTGTCTTTGTTTAGACTGTTCTAGGAAATTTCTGTGTGGTATTTTAGGTTGTTGGTAAATGCCTCTGAACACTGGCTGCCAGTTAAACAGTAGAAGGACTAGGAACATGGATTATTCTGATTGATGCAAGAGTTTTTTTTTATAATTTTACTCTAATTTGCGATGATTTCTTCTATTTATGCATGCATACTTTAAATATAAATGACTGTAAGTGAATATTATAGTTTTACTTCAAAATACAAATTTTCATCCTTCCTATCTCTAGCATGTGTAAATGCAGTGTCAGTTGACATAGGTTAGTCCTTTGAGATATGCCTAAATACTGGTCCTTCTGTTAAAAAAGCAGCTTTTGGGATTTGCTTATTTCTTCTGGCTTTATTGGTTTGCACAGAACCACCTGGAGTTTTCTAATATTTCAGGAGTTTTGGCACTTTGGATATTTTTGAGCTAGTACTTGGACCTGGGGAAGTAATTTCTTCCCTGTGGGCCTCAGTTTCTTTATTTCTATAATGAATACTTAGTGATCTCTCTTTTTTTTTTTTTTGCTTTTTGGAGGGGGGAAGGTAGGGCAATTGGGGTTAAGTGACTTGCCCAAGGTCACATGACTGGTGTGTGTGTGTGTGTGTGTGTGTGTGTGTGTGTGTGTGGTATGTCTGAGGCTGGATTTGAACTTAGGTACTCCTGACTCCAGGGCCGGTGCTCTAGTCACTGTACCACCTAGCCGCCCCAGACTTAGTAATATTTAAGGTCTCTTTTAACTCTAAAAGGTGATTTTTTTCCTTCTGAATGAAGCCTCATAGACTCGTTTCTTCTCCATCTGATAGCTATGTTGCCACATCAGCATCACGAGGGGCGCTGTGCCTTTGCTTGGCAGGGGAGTCCTTAGGACTAGCAGTTCAGAGTACTGGATAAATGATCTTTTTCAGCCTTATACCTGACTGTGACAAAAATGTTGCTGTTGGTCAGTAAGTAAGCATTTTTTAAATGGGCTTATTATGTGCCAGACACTGTGCTAAGCTATGGGGATGCAAAGAAAGGCAAAAGATAGTTCCTGCTCTCAAGGATCTCACAGTCTAATGCAGGAGAGCAAAATAAAACAACTTTGTATAAACAAGCTATATCCAGGATAAACTTGGGGCTAATCAACAAAGGAAAGGTACCAATTTTGGTGGTTGGTGGTAGTTGTTGTCCTTCATTCTTGAAAAGGACCAAAATGACATCACTATGCTAGTATCAAGTTTCAATGTGTATGTGACTGTGGCTGATCAGACCCATATGAGCTCAGGATGCTCTACCACAGATCTACCACAAATAGTCCTCTTGAACATTTGGAGTGGATACTCTAAATTTGTGCATCCTGCATTTCCTTTGAGCTGTTCAATTCTGCATCGCTCCAAGAGCACAGCACCTTTTCTGATGTGGGCGTGCTAGACAGAGTGGTCCTGTGCCAGTGTCTCCCATGTCATACAATCAATTCCAAAGTTCTCAAGAGAGACCTTGAGAGTGCCCTTCTTCTGACAACCGTGTGAACGCTTGCCCTGTGTTTGTTCTCCATAAAATAGTCTTTTTTGGCAAATATACATTTTGCATTGAAACAGCATGACCAACCCATCAGAGTTGCACTCTCTGAAGTACAGTTTGAATGCTTGACAGTTTAGTTTGAGAAAGGACCTCAGTGTCTGGTACCTTATCCTGCCAGGTGATTTTGAGAATCTTCCTAAGACAATTCAAATGGAAGCAATTCAGTTTCCTGGCATGGTGCTGCTGTATGCTGTCCAGGTTTCACAGGCATACAACAATGAGATCAGCACAATGACTCTGTAGACTTCAGTTTGGTAGTCAATGTAATACCTCTTCTCTCCCACACTTTCCTTTGGGGCCTCCCAACCACTGAGCTAGCTCAGGCAATGAGTGTGTCAACCTCATTATCAATGGATACATCCCTGGAAAGAACTAATAGGATTGGGAAAGGAGGCATTGATGTGGAGGGAGATTAGGATTAGTTAAAGGTACTTCCTGCTACTCTCCAGATGGATTTTTAAACCCTGGAGCTAAAAAATTGGAAAGAGATAGGTGAGGGGCTTTTCTTAGATTCTCTTATCTGACAATCTTTGCAAAATATGTTTTATATCTCAAAGGATATAAACCCCAATTTGGTTTCCCAGGTGAGCAGTGAGTAATCATAGATATCAATGGGTGGCTGATTGTTTCTTATAGTGAAACAGAAATTTGGGGTTATACCTGAAGTAGAAAGCAAACTCAGTTATTTGGGCTTTTTCCTGCTTTACAACAGTGTTGTGGTGCTGTGAATAATGCAGAGTGCTCAACTTCCTGGTAACTTAAAGGTAATTTAAACACTTAAAGGGAGAGATCTAACAAATTGATTTTTTAAACAAATGGATGGACTAAATCTTTTTTTTTTAACTTGGTGACTTTGGGAAAGTCACTTGGCCACTTTGGGTCTTAATTTCTTCATTCTTTAAAACAAGGAGCTTGAACTAGGCGATCTCAAAGGTTCTTTTTAGCTCTAAATGCTGGGATCCCGTAAGAGGAGTAGGCTTGGATGGTAGCACAGTTAGATGGCCCCTAGCTTATTGAAAGAGTAAACAACCGTACCAGAAATATCAATTAATGGATCATTGTCAATCTAAAGAGCAGTCTGTAATGATTTTCTGGAGTCAGTCCTTGACCCCATCCTGTTTGGTGTTTTTATCAATGACTTGGAAGATGATGTAAAATGATTTTCTTTTCTTACTTGCGCCAACTTGGGATGAATCAGTACTATGCTACACAATGGACATATCTTAAACAACTTGCCATGATGAACAAAATGAAAAAGATGCAATGTCATAGAAAGAAGTGTGAGAACCAAGAGTAAACTGAATGATTAAAGTATTGAAGAGTCCTAGCTTAACAGCAGTTCGTTTGGAAAAAAGACTTACGGGGTTTTAGATAATTGCAAAGTCATCGTTACTCCATGCTAGGTCATGAATGTCAAAAAGAGAACATCATGTCAAGCTACACTCATGGAAGGCTAGTATCCTAAACAAGGAAGATGATTCATTCCTGAGAGAGAGATGAGGGACTCAAGATGCAAGATAAGATACATGTTTTTTGAATACGACCAATATGGGAATTTGTTTTATCTGTGCATATTTGTTATGAGGGGTTTTTTTCTTCCATTTTGGATAGGAAGAGGTAGGAGAGGGTTTAGATAGGTTTGTACTCCCCCCCAAAAGAAAAAGAACAGAAAGAAAAGTTATTGAAGGAATAGGAATTTTTAAAAAATGCAAAGAAGACAGAGGGAAGGCCAGAAGGAATCACAGACAAATACAGTAGCTTTGAAAGTTGCATGTCGACTTCATTATGTACTTAAAAAGAAAAGAAGCTGTACATAAGAGAGATTTGCAGTTTCACGTACAATCCTCTTCTCTGTTCTATCATGTGTATGGAAATGTTCTTCTTACCTGGTGTTTGTAAAGTTTGGAGTAAAAAAAAAAAAGAACTTAAAAATGCCCAAATTTATAGGTAAGAAATTTTTGGCTATGAAACTAATTTTTTTTTCAGAAAAAAGTATGAAATATATATTTTTGCATTTTAATTAGTTCACCTGATTACATTTTTAAGACTGAAATTTTATTTTTTTTGGTGTTAATTACATGTTTTTGTTTTCTAATATGTATGCAATGAAGAAAACAATGCAGTTTAAAAATGCTTGTTAATATATTTGAAACATTAGAACTCTTTTCTGCAATAAACAAAGGGATTGATGGTTCTCACTGTACTTTGTGCTAGTCCATACCACATTTAGAATACTCCATTTAAAGGGGGATAGTCACAATACAGAACATATTTAGAGTAAGGCAGCCTGAATGGCGCAGGAACAAGATGATGGCGTAATTGGAAGAGCTGGGAGTTTTAGTCTCAAGGAGGAAAGAGTTAGAGGAGTTCTGAAAACTACAAGCAGGACTCTCATGTGGAAGGCAGGACTAAATGGGGGATCAGAACTAGAAACACTTGATGGAAGCTAGCAGACACTGGGATGTAATTTTACATACATGCATAATATGTTGCTCTTTAGTGGAGCAGTAGCAAATAGTTATTGGCATGGGTATGTTATAACATTTATGACATAAACTGCCGCATTCGTCATCCTGAATGCTGAGAATTTATTCAGGGGCTCCTAAGTAGCCTCATACTTAAAGAACTTCATAGCTTTCACAGCGAGGAGTGAGGACTATAGGTTATAGCTTTAGTGAAACAATTTGAAGAGAGTCTATGTGTAGGGTCAGTGGCAGCTAAGTGACACAGTGGATCGAGTGCCAGGTCTGGAGTCAGTTCTGAGTTAAAATCCTGCGTCAGGCCCTTGCTAGCTGTGTGACCCTGGGCAAGTTACCTAACCCTGTTTCTTTTAGTTTCCCCCATCTGTAAAATAAGCCCGAGAAGGAAATGGCAAACCATTCCAGTATTTTTTGCCCAGAAAACCCTGAAAAGAGTCATAAAGAGCCGGACATGAAAACGACTAGACAATGATGGGAAGAAAATGATCATTCTCTAAAGACAGAATGGACCCTCTTGTGAAGTAGTGAGTGTCCCATCACCGGAGGTATTAAAGCAGAGACTGGGTCCTTTTGAGATGTTATAATGCCTACAGTGGTCTGGGGATTGGATAAATAGCCTTTTCATTTCTTGAGACTCTTATGATTCCAGGAGAAGCACGCTTCCCTGTGAAAGGCTTAGTTGTAGGTTAGTTATGATTCCTACTGTTCCATCTGAAGCGTGGACTTCTGGCTCCCTGCTTTTCCCAGAGAGGCACAAATACACACACTCTCTGTGGTCTTGCATTGCTCACAGATTTTAAATCTGGAACACTCCAGCAGTAGCCAAGCAGTTACCAAAAGAATGTGTTGAGAATCCTGTGTCTACAAGAGCTATTAAAAATGTATGTGGCCTCTGCAGAAATGTTAAACGAGGAGTTATGAAGAAACATAGAACTAAATAACTGACCTTTGTGGATAAGGGAGTTGTGCCTCTTCAGTGATTTTTGACATTTGCAGAACTAAATCTGAAAGTATACTTGGATGGATGTGTTAATTAGGCTTTATCTCTGGTAAGCAAGTTTGTTCAGCAGAAAAGAGGAGTGGTTTTTTCTCTTTTTGTTAGGTGGATAAATGCTTCATTCTTTTGTCATTTTAGTGTGTCCATCTGTAAAATGGGTCTATTAGACTCATTCATTGTGTAATGGAAAGAGCCCTGGGACTGGGTCCTTTTCTGGTCTCTGTTCCTGGTTGGCTGTGTGCCTGGGGAGGCAGCTGGATTAGATCACTTTTATCGGAGAGACAGTTAATTGCAATCTGTGCTTTTCACAAAAGGAAACTGCTGAGCTCTTTTATTTGTTTGGTAAATTGAACAGAATGTGCAATTTTCTAAATGGGCAAAATGTTATTGATCACAGTTCACTCATAAATTATAAATATTACTAATTTTTCCCTTTGGTAGGTGATTTCTAATGACTTTAAAATGTGGTTAATGGCAGGCCTGTTTGTGTAGCCCTCTCAATGCAGAATCACAACAATAGCTCACCTTTATAGAACTTTAGAGAGCTCATAAATATATAATAAACATAGCTCACAATTCAATAATAATAATAATTATAGCTAGCATTTGTATAGTACTTTAAGGTTTGCGAAACACTTTATAAATGCTGTCTCTGCACAACAATGCTGGAAGGGATGTGTGATTATTAGCCCCATTTTACAGTTGAAGAAACTGAAGCAGAGGTTAAATGATCTAGTAAGCATCTGAGGAAGGATTTGAACTCAGGTCTTTCTGATCCTAGGTCTAGCGCTCTACCCACTGCACATTCTACTTGCTTCTTAAAAACAATAAACAAAGCTTTTCTTATTCCACTCTATATACGAGATAGTATACATACTCATATGTATCTTGCAGATGAGGAAATTGAGTCTCAGAGAAGCCTCAGAGAAGTGATAGAACCTGGACCTTGAAGGCAGGTCTTCTTACTCAGTCTAGTGATGCTTTTCTTTCAGCGGGAAGGATTCTCTTCCTTTCGAGGTAGTATAGGTAGGAAGTCACTGGCAGAACTCACTAGCTTCTTGAAAGTCCCAAATTCACTATTTGAGAACCATCTGCAAGGTGAGCTCCTTAGATTAGAGGGACCAGGTAGAGTCCAGTGTAGCTGTTCTCTCTCCCACCCTTCCCCTCCATGCTTCTTTAATCACATTCAACAGCATTCAATAAATATGAGTGTGCCTACTGTGTGAGGGGACCTGTGCTTCAGTGCTGGGGGAGATATGGTGTAGTGAAGACATGGTCCCCGCCTTCAATACAAAGAGATACATTTCATACACAGACATTTTATGTTGTTGTTTTTCAGTTGTGTCTTTTCTTTATGATCCCATTTGGGTTTTTTTTTGGCAAAGATACTTGAATGGTTTGCCATTTCCTTCTCCAGCTCCTTTTACAGATGAGGAAACTGAGGCAAACAGGGTTAAGTGACTTGCCTAGGATCACACAGCTAGCAAACATCTGAGGTCAGATTTGAACTCAGGAGGATGTCTTCCTGACTCTAGATCCAGTGCTCTATCCTTTGCATCACCTAACTGCCCCATCAGAGATTTTATATCATACAATTATAATGAATAGTAATAATTCACATTTATATTTTTCTGTAAGGTTACAAAGTCGCCCCTCCTTCCCCCCTCCTCTCCAACCACCTTCTAAGATACATAGTGTATGTTTGTTAGATTGTGAGCTCCTTGGCTCCAGGGACTGTCTTTTACAAAGCTTTCTTTGTATCCATAGTTCTTGGCACAATGCCTGGTACGTAGTAGGTGCTCAATAAATACTTATTGCCTGACTTACAGCAAGTATTATTATCTTCATTTTAGGTGACAAAACTAAAGTGTAGAGAGTCTAAGTGAGAATACAGGATATAGATCCAGTATTTCTGATGCCAAATACAGTGCTTTCCCCATATCCATTCATCTGTCTCTATTGATTACGTAGTGAATGTATCAGCAAAGAAAGTGCTATGTGAGACCCAAGATAGAAAGGATGTTACTGATTCAAGGACTCATAGAAGGTTTGCTTGAGGAGATGGCATTTGAGTTAGTTTTTAAAGGCTGAATAGGAATTCAAGAGGCTTAGAGGAGCAGGGAGACATTCCAGGCATAGGGAAAGGCATGAGACAAAAGTACAGAGGTGGGAGAATTGTAGGGCATGTTGAGGCAGAGCATGTGTCCAATGGCTCCTTTCCCTTTCTAACTCCCTGCACTGTATAGGCATACAGGTCTGCCTTATTTTACTCTATTCTAGGGCACCAGTCAGGGGACAATACTGTGAGGGCATCTCAGTTTTTGGAGTCATTGAAGTAGAATGTACTGATTTTTTTTTTAAAGTTTCATCACTTTTATTTTTTTTATTTAAGAACATTTATTTATTTTTAACATTAAAAAAATTTTTTTGAGTTCTAAATTCTCTTCCTCCCTTCTTTCTTCCTCCCTTCCCCACTTACTGAGAAGATAAGCAATATGATATTCATGATACATGTGAAATCATGTAAATGCATTAGCATATTAGCCATGTCACAAAAAAGCAAGAAAAATAAAGTGAGAAAATTATACTTCAATTTGCCCTCAGAATTCTTCCGTTCTGTATAGGTAGAGAGAAATTTTCATTGTGAGTCCTGAATTGTCTTGGATATTGTATTGATGAGTGTAGTTGTCTGTCACAGCTGATCGTCATTATAATATTGCTGTTACTGTGTGCAATGATCTCTTGGTTGTGATTACTTCACTTTACGTCAGTTCATATAGGTCTTGCTGGGTTTTTCTGAATTTCTGAATTCTGAAATGTCTTATAGTACAATAGTGTTCCATCACAATCATACCACAACTTATTCAACCATTCCCTAATTGATGGACATTCCTTTAATTCCATTTCTTCACCACTGCAAAAAAATCTACTATCAATATTTTTGTATGTAGGGGTCTTTTTATTTTTTTTTCTTTATCTTTTTGGGATACAGACCAAGCAGTTGTATTGCTGAGTTAAAGGGTATGCACAGTTTTATAGCCCTTTGGGCATAGTTCCCAAATTGTTTCACAACTCCACCAGCCGTTCATTAGTGTCCTTATTTTCCCCTCATTCCCTCCAACATTTATCATTTCTGATAGGTATATTTGAATTCTTCCCTCTTTGAATACTTCTGATGAGAGTGAGGTTCAAGCATTGACTACCAACCTCTCCCTATTTTCTCTTCCACTGTAAAAACTCTTCCTTGAGTACCTTTTTTATGTGAAATAATTTCCCCCATTTTTCTTTTCTATTTCCCTTTCTCCCAGTGTATCCCTCTTTTTCAACCTTTCATTTTTTTGAGATCATCCCAACATAATCAACTCACACTCATGCCCTTTACATATATTCTATCTGACTGCCATAATAATCATAACATTCTTATGAGTTACAAAGTATCATTTTCCCATGTAGGAATGTAAACCATTTAACCTTATTGAATATTGTACGGTTTCTTTTTCCTTTTACCTTTTTATGCTTCTGTATTATATTTAAAAGTCAAATTTTCTATTTGGCTCTGGTCTTTTCATCAGAAATTCTTGAAAGTCTCCTATTTCATTAGATATCCATTTTTTTCCCCCTGAAGGATTATATTTAGTTTTACTGGATAGGTGATTCTTGGTTGTAATCTAGCTTTTTTGCCTTTTGGTGTAACATATTTCAAGCCCTCCACTCCTTTAATATGGAAGTTGCTAAATCTTGTGTGATCTTTGCAGTGAATGATACTTGAATTGATTCTTGAAGGCTGCTCTCAATATTTTCTCCTTGACCTGAGAACTCTGGAATTTGACTATAATATTCCTGGGAGTTTTCATTTTGGGATTTCTTTCAGGAGGTGGTTGGTGGATTCTTTCAATTTCTGTTTGACCCTTTGATTCTAGGACATCAGGGCAGTTTTCCTGTATAATTTCTTGAAATATGATGCTTGGGCTCTTTTTTTGATTGTGACTTTCAGGTAGTCTAATAATTCTCAAATTCTCTCTCCTTAATCTATTTCCTAGGTGAGTTGTTTTTTAAATGAGATATCTCACATTTTCTTCTATTTTTTCATTCTTTTGACTTTGTTTAATTTTTTTTCTTGATTTCTCATGGTGTTATTACCTTCCAGTTTTCAGTGACCTTTTGTGCCTCTTTTTCCATTTAGCCATTTTTCTTTTTTAAGAATTTCTCAAGAGTTCTTTTCTTCACTGTATTTTTGTACCTCCTTGTCTATTTGGTATATTCTAATCTGTCTCCTGAACAGAGGTGCAGAGGAGACCCTAGTTGAGCATTCCTTACCCCCCAGAAGTAGGTTAAGGATCACTGAATGTGGAATAGGCAATAATATGAAAGGAGTAGTGTGGTTATGTGAGAGACATACAACCCTACCCTGTGGGAGGATGAAATGAAATCCATCTTCTGATCATTGAACTGATTGATCCCATGCCTTTGGGGTCACATCATTGTTCCCTGAGGGTGCAGGACTCCTACTTTAGAGGCTTCTCCTAGAAGAAGGAAGTCATTGTGATATCCTCCTGGCTTCTTTTAGTGCCTTGTATTATGGTTCTGCTAGTGCCAAGGAGTTTTTGGCACTGATGGGAGTGTGTAATTTTACAAGAGTGGTGAGGATTTCTCATACTCCGAAGTCCAGATTATGTTGCTTCTGCTGACAATCCATTTTGAGCTGGTGGGTCTCAGCTGTGAAATAAATGTGGCACAAGGAGCCTTTTTCTATTCCAGCTAGGTGGTTCAGTGGATAGAGTGCCAGACCTGGAGTCAGGAAGACTCATCTTTGTAAGTTTAAATCTCACCTTAGATACTTATTAGGTATGTAACCTTGGGAAAGTCACTTAATCCTGTTTGACTCAGTTTTTTCATCTGCAAAATGAGCTGGAGAAGGAAATGGCAGTATTTTTTTTTTTACCAAGAAAACCCCAAATGAGGTCATGAAGAATTGGACATGCCTTAAAATGACTGAACAACAAAGCAAAGAATATTAAGACAAACAATGAGGATACATCCCATTCACTTATTCAGCATTTATGATGCAAGATTTCATATTAAAACCCAAGTGAAGACACTAAACACAGAATGACATAAAGGGAAGGGTCCATGATTTTAGGATGTGAAGCAGAAAACTGAACTGTGAGTTCTTTTGAAATCCTGGTATGCCAGCCCTGAAGAGTGATAGACTTAAATCTAAGTGTTCTTTCCAGCTGCTACATGTGATTTCAGGTAGAGCTGGCTTAAATAGCAAGGGAAGCAGGCAGGAAGGGCGAGAGGAAGAAGAAAGTGGACAGGCAATGGAGTGCTGAATATAAAGTGTCTGGCTGCATTTATGTAGTGCTTTATGTCATCTGCAGAGATGAAGGCAAAATAATCTAAACTGGGGAAAGAGCTGTAGGTGTGCACATAGAGACTTTGGAGTCAGAGAAAATCCAGGTTTGAATCCCAGACTTGCCAGTGGCTACCAGTGTGCCCTTGAGTAAGTCACTGACCTTTGAGATCCTCAATTTCTTCATCTGCAAAAATGATGATCTTATGATAGTCAGTAGAGTTGACTCTGTGATTCTAGACTCAGTATTTGTCCTGATTGGTCCCATTGATGCTTGTATGCTGTTCTTTCTTTATCACATTGTCTACTTTATGAAATGGAAATAATAAAACTTGCCTTTTCCTACATCCCAGAGACAAGGAGAATAATAATCATTAAAGCCCATTGGAAGGAAGGCAGCATGTGTGTCCTGTGTATTGGTCTGGAAATCATGAAAACTCATGTTCAGATGCTATCTGAGGTAGTTTACTAACTATGTAACAGTGGGTGACCCACTTAATCTCCCTCACCCCCAGTTTCCTCATCTACCAAATAGGGGTGATAATACCTGCTACCTCTTGGGTTACTGTGAGGATCAATTCAGAGAATATATGTAAAAGGCTTCTCAGTAATAATTATCCTCATATTCACTTGAGAAGGAGCATTATTAATATTCCTCCAGTATGAACAGGGCAACCACAATGTTTTTGGCTATCTTCTGGCTGTAAAAAGCCTCAAGAAGGATCAGATGCTTCTGTGTCAATGTGGTTGAAATCTCTGGCTATATGAGTCAATTTATCCATTCAATAGACGTTAATTAGAACACCTACTGTGCATGAGGGGGGGATTGGGCTCAGCAGTGAAGGAAACGGGCAGATTAGCAGGTCATGGTCCCTTCTTTTGGGGTTTTATTAGTGGAGGACTGTTATTGTAAGCAACCTAGTAGATCCCATCACACAGTAGGTCTGTACCCAACCTATTCCCCCCTTCTATTTCTTAATAAAAGTGTTAATGGGAAAGCTGCTCCCCGAATGGCTTTAGTTGCAGCAACATCCTTCGGAGAGATTCCCTCTTGAAAGCAGTACAACTGCTGTCTGAGAGCAGTGACTCCAGCCATCCCTGGAGCCCGATGCTGAGAGCATATTGAAAAGCTGTCTTCAGCCCGGCCCTGCTGGCTCCAACAACTCAGTTCACTGTTTCTGCAGCACAGTGGGGTCTTTGATGCACCAGAAAGAGCTGCTTTTTTTTTCTTCCTCTAACACCACTGATTCAGTTTGAAGCTGGTAGATTCCTTCTTTTCCTCAGGGAGAACTTATGTGAGGATTTTCTATGTTTTAACATCTTATTCCGTGGAACCATTTATAATTGTCTGCTGTTCAGCAAACAGTGGAGCTGAACATGATCCTTTCATAGCAGGTCAGTGTCTTTACTCCCCACTGAAGTGTTGCTTCAGAGAGCACCGTACCCTCCCAGGGCAAAGCACATTAGAGAGGGTGGACAGCTGGGGCCCCTGAAACACTTTTTCAGTTCCCTTTTCTTTTTTGCATAGAAAAAAAGATTTTTTTTACCTTTCTTTGCTTTTATGAATACTTAAACTTAATATTTAGTATCTTGCTTACATTTTATTACTAATCTACTGCTCTTCAGTCATTAAAACAGAGGGGAAAAGCTGATTCAGTGAGTCTTGCCCCAGAACTAACCTTTCTTTTTCTTTATCTGTTTCTCTCTCTCTCTCTCTCAGTCTCTCTCTCTCTCTCTCTCTCTCTCTCTCTCTCCCTTTCTCCTTCCCTTCCTCCCTTTCTCTCTGCCTTTTTCCCTTTCTTCCTCCTCTCCCTCCTTCTCTCTCTCTCAGTAAATAATTATATTTTAACTTAAAAACTTTTACTTCTCCATTTGTTTTTAATCTTGCCATTTAATTTGAAAAATCTTTCCTGAGTTTTGGAGGTACAAATGTATAGCAATCATTTACTCATTTGTTTTTGTATTTTAGATGCCTTTAGATTTCAATGGGCACAACTCAGATGCTTTTAACCTCGAAGAGGAATGATGCTGTTCCATCCCGATGACTTTTTTCCTATTCTGAGGTAAGTGAAGTTGTCCATCATTAATTTCTTTAGAAATAAATCTGCAAAGGAGGCAGGTTACTTTTACTGATGTTAACAGTAGATTTATATCCTTGTACATACACACATATAAGATGAAATTTCATTTTATATTTATCATTGTCATCAATTTTATTTTGATCAATAATAAATGATTATTTCAAAATGCAAATAATTTTTCAGAGTAGCCAAGTCATTTGATAACAGCCTTTTCCTCCACTTAGTGTGGAGAAAATAAGCATTTTCTACATGTACATTGAGTTTTATGATCTTTTTCAGAATTTGCTACTTCTTTTGGATTTCTATCTGTTAACTCTTAAGAACTTATTTAAAAACTTTATTCAATGAAAGGAAAAGCATTTATCTTCCCTTCCCTTTCTAAAATGTTCCGTCTCTGGGAGAATGAGGAAATACAGCTTCATTTATGTTAGGAAAGGATTATATAAGTGCAAAGGCTTGGAGAACTGAGCCACCCTCCTCCTAACATTGCTTAGTAATGAGGCAGATGGCATGGTAAACTGTTTTTTTAGAAGACTGTAAGGATTCACTTTACCTTTAGCGTGGTTCATTTTCTTGGTTTTAGTTTTGGGACATCCCGTGCTCTTGAGCTGTTCCCAGTCACCAGCTGCCATTGGAACCAGCTCTTTGCTCAGAGATGGCGCTGTATTTGCTCTCCTGTTGTTATTATTATTTTTTAACTGTGAAGACTCCGTTAAGTTTGTGAAATCCAAAAATGGAAAATAAGAAATTGGATATCTGACTCTCTTCTTCAAATCCTACTTCAGCATATAAATGCCTCTTTTTTTTTTGGTTTCCTCTTCAAACAACGGAACAGAGATGAAAATAGATAAGCTTAGTTCACATACCTTTCAGGAAGTACCTTATTTCCATTTTAACAAATCCCTCTAGAGATTTAGTGCATGATTTTACATTTTTCCTTCATCCTTTTTATCACTTAGAGTAAGATGAAAGAGCATTATCTAAAAGCATTTATTATTATTATTCATTCATGGAATATCTCACAATTCATACTTAGAATGCAATGAAGTGTGTACTTCTAACAGGGATATATTTGAATCGTTAATCATGGAAAGAAACAATTCAGATAAAAGTCACTTCTGCAAATAATTGTAACTGATTATGATTGCCCACGAATTCTTTTCTAAGTAATAGTATAGAGGTAAAAAGTAGCTAAGAAAGGTTTGGTGTCAGCTTAGGGGGTGGATGTAATGATGTTTGATGGGTTTAGGTCTGGGATTGGTTAATGAGTTAGAAAGTGTTTTGGGAGATAAGAGAAAGAGAATTCTCTTTAGATGACCTTAATCAAAGGCAATTACTAAAAAACTGAAATAATATACATATTTATTTAGATAATTCTTATATGGTCTGTAATCTATGCTCTCTTCATTGTGGGTACTCTTTCCAGGTGCCAGTATCAGCTCCATCACTCCTCATTTTGTATTCTTCTTGTCCATGTCTTTCTTTATATCCTCCACAGGGGTTCATTTTAAACATTCTTATGGTCCTTTAAAATCTGGTGGATATTTCTGTGGTGGGAAAGAAATAATATTCGTTTTGGACCAGACTTGAAATCTCATTGGTATTGTGAACTCCCAGTGTGGAAAATCACTCAAACAATGCAGATCTGCATCTGTTCTGCAAATTATAGAGCTGTCTAGGGCACTGAGAGGTTAGTGACTCGCCCAGTCACATAGCCAGCATGCAGTAAGGTAAGGCTTAAAGCAGGTACTTCCTGAACCCAAGAATGGCATTCTATCCACTTACCTACCCTACTTCAGAGACTGTCAAGTTCACTCTCTTCTCTCAGTTTACAAATAAAGGAGCTGAAGTCTATGAAGATTAAATGAAGTCATAGATACTAAATGTTGAGGTAACGTCTGAATCCAGGTCGTCTGGCCCCAGAGTCAGTATTCTTTTCATTTTACTATAGTGATTGTTAATCAAAAAGTCATGACTCCCACAGATATGGGTAGTAACTTGATTTATTGCAAGAGAAAGGCACATGCACATGAGAACTCTGTATACTGAGGAGCCTACCTTATAGACCATGCTTTGAATATTTACATGGTTTGACAAAAAGGCTTTAAAGTACTATGTAAATATAATGTCTTGTTTAGTAGTACATCACAATTCAGGGTACATTGACATTTCATAAATATTCATATGTATTATTATTATGGCACTAATAGATAGCAAACTATTATAGATACTTGACGGGAAATGTATAGCCAGCACAAGTATAGATATATGCATATACTCAGCAGTCTGTGTTATAATTGAATGAATGTGTTATTTGGGATAGCTAGGTGCCTGAGTTCAAATCCAGCCTCAGATACTTACTAGCTATGTGACCCTGATCAAGTCATTTAACCCTGTATACCTCAGTTTCCTCATCTGCAAAATAAACTGGAGAAAGAAATGGCAAGGCACTCCAGTATTTTTGCCAAGAAAACCCCATAAGGGGTCATGAAGAGTCAGACATGTCTGAAATGACCGAATATCAAAATGTGCTATTTAACAAAAATGGATGCCATCCTTCACTATGGCTAGATGTTAGTAAGTGTGGAACATGGAGGGTATTAAAATCATCTTTTCGTTGCATTTGCTAGATCTGTATTAGGGCAGTATAGTTTAGGGTCTCACATTTTAAGTGGATTTTAGAAAAGGGAACATGGTACAAGGATAAAAAACTGTCATTCACTAACATCTACAATTTTGATTCAAGAAATGTTTATTGCCTGATGACTGGGTGTAGTATGGTGAAAAGGAGGGATGGTTTGCTTAGGTTGGATTTGAGCTAGAATTAAATCTAAAAATCAAATTCCTACGTGCAAGGCATTGGTACTAAGTGCTGAGGAAGGTACATAAATAAATAAGACCTAGTTCCTGCCCTCAAGGAGAGCGCTATCTAGCAGGGGAGATAAGACATGCATGCAAATGATTCTAACAGAAAGTAGAATTTGGGTTTTTCATGATTGTACACATATAACCCATAATGGATTGCTTACTGTCTTGGGTGGGTGGGGAGAAAAGGGATAGAATCTGGAACTTAGAACTTAAAAAAACAAACAAATATTAAAAATTGTTTTTACATGTAATTGGGGGAAATATTTTTTAAAAAAGAAAGTAGAATTTGATTACTGTATAGGAGTGGTATAAAGTGCTATAAGAATTTGGAGGAAGAGTAGGTCATTTTTAGCTTGGGTTGCAAGATCAGGGAAGGCTTCATGGAGGAGATGGCATTTGAGGATGGCTTTGAAAGATGGGTAGGATAAATTTCAGGTACAGGAAAGGAGGATAGATCTCTAGAATTTAACAATGTTGTTAAATATTGGAATAAGTAATTTAAGGAGTCAAATGTTCTAGAGATTTCTTTAACAATATTATATATCATTATATTATATTATTATATGACATAATATAGTATTTTATAACACATAATGCTATACATACTATATGATAATATTACACATAATATTGCCTGTAAATAAATCCTGATTTAGACAGTCTTTGAAGTCCATTGTATCTCTTGAATGACCTTGGACGCCAAATATCAAAATAACTTTGTAATCTGTTTTCTCTTGGTTTAATGGAAAGCTGATCCAGGCGGGTCCTTCTTTACACTATGGATTTTTAAAAAAACCCTTTCTCATATAAAAAAGAGGATCGAGAATCCTTTTATTTTGTTGCTATTGTTTAATCATTTCAGTTGTGTACAACTCTTCATGACCCCATTTGGGGTTTTCTTGGCAGATGCTAGAGTGATTTGCTATTCCTTCTCCAGCTCATTATGTAGACGAAGAAACTGAGGCAAACAGGCTTAAGTGACTTGTTTATGTACTTAGGGAGTTTTAACTTTGGTCATTCTAGGATTTCTTTTCTTTTCTTTCCTTTTTTGCACTTTTTGGAGGGGGAAAGGGCAGGGCAATTGGGGTTGAGTGACTTGCCCACGTTTCCCGCAGCTAGTAAGCATTAAGTGTCTGAGGCTGGATTTGAACTTGGGTCTTCCTGACTCCAGGGCTGGTGCTCTATTCACTGTGCCTAGGACAGCCGCCCCCATTCTAGGATTTCTGTGACTACTTCTGAATCACACAGAATTTATTTCTCTGTAAATTGAGATTATCTGAGCGACTAGTCAGGAACTTAATATCACATGCCAAATACCTGGTAATTCATTAGTCCTCAGCCCAATTTTAAATGATTATTTGATTGACATATAATTTGGTCGATAAAATAACTTTTTTCTTTCTTCCTTGTTTTGTGTCATTGGTTTAGCTTTTTACATTTTCCTTGTCTTCTTGATTCATGACTGGAAACTGATCAAAATGACTTGTACATAAATACTTCAGTTTGCTATATATGCCTTAGGTTGTTTCTGGGAGTGCTTATCGTCCTTCATCTTTTTAAGCATTATTTTTTCTCTTTTACACAAAATATTGGAGAAGGCTCAGTTCTCATTGTGTGTTAAATTATTAATGTCCTAGGTAACGTCCCAGTAAGGCAATCTCACAGTTGCACAGCCTTTTTCCTGCTGTCCATCCATCTGCCTGTGGCCACATCTGTTGTGAATAGAAATTTCAGTCTGTATTGAAAAGCTTCTGATCTTACTTTTGGAAGGGAGAGAACTGATTGATTTATTTGAAGATCTTTCAGATTGTTGAAAAATTTCAAGAGGATTAAAAAAAAATCTAGTCCTGCATCTCCCCAAATCATGAGCTTAACTCTTCTTTAAAGGTCAGTTTTATCTTGAAATTACATTGGGATGAAAAATATGGAGTCAATGCAGTGGAATGGATTCATTTCATGAGTAAAGGGGAAGATGAAAGCAGAGTACAGTGAGAATGATTTAGGTCCTATTCAAAGACCATAGATAAAATCTTAGGACATAAAATTGGAGAGATGTGTACATCTATCAACAAGCTACCTTTTTTTCATTTGTTAAGGATTTAGAAAAAAAATTTAAAGATAGGAAGATATGAACACAATAGCTGCTTTGTATTTGTGATGTCTTAAGATTTGATGGATCCCTCCTTCTATTCCCCCATCACTGGATTTGGATTCAGAAGGCTTGAGTTCAAATTCTAATGCTGCCATTGGCTATGCTATCTCTGTGACATTTCTCTCTGGGCCTTAGTTGGGCTAGGACCAGATGTTGTTTGAGTTCCTTTCCAGCTCTAAACCCTGTATTTGACCTTAAACATAAACAATATCAGATGTGGTATAGAGGGGTAGGCAGCTTGGTGGCACCGTGGATAGAGTGCCAGGCCTGGAGTCAGGAAGACTCATCTTCTTGAGTTCAAATCTAGCTTCAGACACTTCCTAGCTACATGACCCTGGGCAAGTCACTTAATCCTTTTTGCCTCAGTTTCTTTATCTATAAAATGAGCTGGAGGGGTGGCTAGGTGGCACAGTGAATAAAGCATCAGCCCTGGAATCAGGAGGGCCTGAGTTCAAATCCAGCTTCAGACACTTAACACAAAAACTAGCTGTGTGACCTTGGGCAAGTCACTTAACCCCAATTGCCCTACCTTCCCCCCTCCAAAAAGCAAAAAAAAAAAAAAAATTTAAAATGAGCTGGAGAAAGAAATGGCAAATCATCTCAGTATCTTGACAAGAAAACCTCAAATGGGGTCAAAAAGAGTTAGTCATGACTGAAACAATTGAACAAAAGTAAACACAAAATATTTATATTTTATAATATAATAATGTAATATAAATAAACATATAATGCATTATGAATGAATATGAGTAATAAATAAATAAACATAAATAAAATGAACATAAAATAAACATTCGGTGCTATTATTTATCCTCATCTTACAGATGAAGAAACTGAAGCAGACAGGTGCCTTGCCTAGGGTTCACACAGCTAGTAAGTTTCTGAGACTGAATTTGAACTCAGGTCTTACTGGTTTCCTATCGCCTGTTCCATCTGCTGCTCTACCTTGCCGATATTCAGTGTCTTTCCTCTTGCTTTTCACATTTCTCAGTCCTTCTCATACTCGGCCAGCTTAAGGCTCTCCATGTCCAGTAAGCCTTCATCAGTTTCCGATTTTAGTTTCATTTATAACTAATACCACATGATTTGGTAATTGTTTTCAGACTGTCATTTAATGCATGCCAGGTTTGTTTTCCCAACTAGATTGTAAGCTGTTTGAGGGCAGGAGGCATGTCTGTCTGTCTTGTCTCTCCGTCTGTCTCTGTCTGTCTCTCTCTCTCTCACACACACACATACACACACAGACACTTTGGTAACCCCACAAAAGGCCTCCTTCAGTACTTTACCATGGAGTGAATATGACAGTTTCTTTAAGCGTATGCCAGGAAGAGCAAGCTGTAGCCCATTCTGCCAAATTCTACAGTTACCACTTTCACATCTTGACTTTCCCCTTTGTGGTTTCAATATCTCACTTGTTGGTGTAAGAAATTAAATGGGAATTTTTGGGGAGTTTTTGTGGAAGCTGCAGATGACATGCGAAGATCAGTAGGTGACACATAAAAAGTTTAGAAACTCAGAAATACATAAAATATATGTATAGCACTGTATAATATCAACTTATTTTATCTTTTAATACGATAATAATTCAGACTTATTCTCTTGTACAAAAGGAAAGCCAAAAAAATTTTATGAGGAATCTCCAGATTGCAGGGGTCAGGCCCCTACCCTCCCTGATGGGGAAGGGATAACTGCACTTCAAGCCTCTTCTCAAGAGATCAACTTAGCATTCAGAGAGGCTTTCACCAGGCTGGCTACGGTGATGAATTATTTGCCTCCAGCAAGGACCACGGTTTTTACTCTTGTATCCCCAGCACTTAGTACAGAACCTTGTACATAGTAAAAGTTTATTAAATTCTTGTTGACTGACTGACTGTTTGTTCTCATAGAGACTCTGTATTGCTTATTGTCTCCATTTACTAGCGAGGACACTGAGGCAGAGAAATCACTGACTTGTCTAAATTCACAGGCAATTGATCCATAGGAGAGATGGAATTAGAAATTCCATCCAGTGGTGCTTTCACTACACCATATTTTAGGCTCTGTATCACTGAAGCATTCAGTGGCTTTTGTTTGCTAAACTTTACAGTAGGAAGAACTGTTGAAAAATTTGGGCAGAAGTAAAAATTTAGGTGGAGCAGCTAGATGGTGCAGGCCTGGAGTCAAGAAGACTCATCTTCTTGAGTTCCAATCTGGTCTTGGACACTTACTGGGTATGTGACCCTGGGCAAATCACTTAACCTCCTTTGCCTCAGTTTCCTCATCTGTAAAATGAGCTGGAGAAGGAAATGGCAAACCACCTCAGTATCTTTGCCAAGAAAACCCTGAGTGGGATCACACAGAGTTGGACATGACTGAAAAATGACAGAAAAACAAAAGCAATTTTGTACCCATTTTACCAGGCCAAGTTACCGCCTAGGTTTACATGGTATATTTGGTCTGTTCAGGTTTTAAAAATTCTTCTTAATTTTCAGTTTTTATCAGTCTACTTTAAGAAAATTAATAAATATTATAGAGAGAAGGCATTCAACATTTGTTTTTGGATCCTAAGATTTCCTTTCCAACATTGCCTTTATGTTTATTGTTAAGCTCTTATTCAGAATGAACAACTTTCTTGATTTTTTTCTTCAGAGATATTAATTCTTAGCTCAGACTATTTATATGTAACTTCCTTAAAATTTATTTCAAAATCTAGAAATAGAAAGGTCTGCCTTCTCACACATGGTAGGAAGTATGTCTGATTTCAATATTTGGATTTGATTGTTTACAAGGGGCCAGAATAATGCTTCCAGCAGCCCAAGAACGCCCTCTTTTCTTGTTTCTGATCACTAACTGGTACCTGGGTGGGCTGAGAGAATGCAGTTTCAAAGCACTCAGTTTATACACAGGGAGGGGCTTTAACTGCCTACATAATATCATGTCAAGGGGAAATTCAAATGGAATTTATATTGGGTAACTTCCAACTTTAGGTGATGGTGGCAAAGCAAGACATTGATAAAGCAGTTGGAGGTTTGAGGTAAGAGAAGTGATAAAAACTGGAAAAAAAAGAAGAGTGACTGAGGGTATGTCGATCTGAGCCATGACAGTGTGTCTGGCTCAGGTCTCTACCCCGCTAGTGAAACTGCTCTCACAAAAGGACACCTTTGTAATCCCCAAATCCAATGACTTTCCTTCTCCATTCTCTTTTTTCCTTTTGGACTCTCTGACACCTCATGGTCCTGGTTTTTCTCTTACTTTGTCAATTACTACTTCTCTGTTTCCTCTGTTTTCTCTTCTTCCTCCTCTTCATTCTCTTCCCTTTCCTTTCTCTTCTTACCCTCCCTCCCTTATTTGGTCCTTTTCTTTCTCACTAAATGTGCTCTCCTAGTGATCTTATTCGTACTCTGGGTGTTACCAATCACCTTTATACCTTGGTTTCTTTTTTTGAACCTTTCCTGCAGACCAGGTATGTCAAGTATTTCAAACCACCTGGCTACAGCCAAGTGTTACTGTCTACTTGTTAATAGCCTGCCCTCGTTACAGGCAAAGTTCCTGGCATTAAGCAGAGTGCTGGCCTCACACACAAATGCAAATCTTTAAAATGACAGTAAATTATGTTGTGAAACTAAGAATAAATAAATAAGTTTAAAAAAATGTAAATATATATGTAGAGCCTATGTCAAATTACATGCTGTCTTGGGGTTGGGGGAGAGTAGAGATGGGGAGAAAATCTGGAACTCAAAATCTTGTGGGAGTGAACGTTGAAAATTAAAAATAAATGAATGAATGAATAAATAAATGAATGAAAAAAATGTAAAGACGGGGCCAATGTATCTGGTAATGGTTGTGAATTCTGAGAGCATGAGTTGTGACTTATCTCCAAAATACTTTTATTCATTTTGTAATTGTTCTGTGCATATACATATATATGCATGCTGTCTTGTTAGAATGTAAGCGCCATGAGGGCGGGCAGTATTTCAAGTCTCTCTGTATCCCCAGAGCTCAGTTCAGTGTCTTATACATAGTAAGTACTTAACTGCTTGATAATCAATCGATGTCTTAGTATAAATGCGTCATAGAAAAATATGACTTATAAAATTACTTCTCTTACTCTGGGATTTTTATGATTCCCAGAACTTTATGAATCTAATGTGAGATTCAGACTGTGGGTGATGAGAGAAGGAATCATAATTCAGTAAGAGAAGTGAAACAGTATAAAATGATGACAAGAGCCCTAGATTCAGAGTCAAAAGACTAGGAGTCAAATTCTAGTTTAGCCACTTCCTAGCTTTGTGACCTTGGACCAGTCACCTCTGGACTAGAGGATCTCTAAGTTCTTTCCTGCCACTAAACCTGTAATCCTGTGATGCTGAAGTGAAATGGAACAAGAAAAAACAAAAATATTGAGACTGCAGAAAGTCACATTCAGAGGGCTTTGGGTGGAAGCATTTAAGTTTACCATTCACCCTGCCCTCATGTAACAAGTGCCAAGGAGAAGAACAAAGGGATGAATCAGACTCAAAGACCCACCGTAGAATTTCTAGCATGTGACCCCAAACACAAACATGTATAGCAAAGTGAAAACAAAAGCTTCAGATACAGTCTTAAATAGCACATACCTCTCTTTAGATGTGAATTACAGCAGAAAGTCAGTGGGAACCAATGAAGTTTTCGGGAGCTGGTTTCAGGCTGACAGATACTGAATTTCATTTTTGTTTGTATGTTTTTCCATCTGTTCATTGCTCCTTAATTTGCCCCATTGTGACTCAGGCCAGTGACCATCCCTTGATGTGTTTTATTGCATTGCTCATAACCACAGATTGTTTTAAGTTACTTAAGTTTTGTTTTAGTGGTTAAGACTATATGGCTGTAAACATTGGGACTCCTACCATACTCCCCTATTTGGCAAAGGAAGGTGGGAAACTCTCTTTGTAGGGATTTGAGCTTTACATCTTTTCCTCTTTATACTGTTGCAGTTTCTCAAAAATCTGACAAAGGCTCATGAGCCCTTTGTGGTCCCTGAACAAGTCATAGAGGAATCTGAAATGTTAAGCAAACATCATTTCATTAGAGGTGGAATAAAAGAAAACATTACCAATTTTTTAAAGAAAGGAAAAAATTGTATTCAATAAAATTTTTAAAATATTATTAATGGGTTTTTCTCCAAAAATCTTGAGAAATACAGAATTAAAATGAAGAATGTGATATCAACTAGAGAGAAGATGGTTACTAGATAAGCAATGAGCTGTAGAAGAGTCTTGAAATTAAAGTCAGGAGAAACCTAGCTGCATGAGCATGTGGGGAGTTCCTTAATCTGTCTGTGTTAGTTTCCTCATCTGTGAAATGGGGACCTGTAATATTTATGTTATAGAGCTGTTGGGGGATCAAGTGAAATAACATATGTAAACTGCTTTGCAAACATTAAGTGATATATTAATGCTAATAACTACGGCTATTATTAGGACCTCATTTTATTTCCCCTTATGAAATGTTTCCCTTAACTGATTACTTTAGATTGTAGAATATTCTGTCTAGTCTTATTTTTTCCTGAATCTGTTGGATCTCCTCCCATCCCTCTACTTTATGAAGAATGGTTTTAAAAGATTCTTTTTCTAGTTACCAGACATTCTCATTTCTGCACTCACATCCTTGAATTTGTTTTTCCTGTCTATTGTATTTTTATTTCCATGAGGTAGGAACCTGGTTCTCTGTTGTGACCCTGACCTTTCTCCTCTCCTGTTATTGCCTTTTTTTTTTTAATAGTTCTGGGTTGCAACTGAAATAGAAACTTTTTTTTACATGATGTGACAAAACTACCTAAGGCATTCTAAAATATTCTGCCTGGCTGTCTTTGGTCCCTTTTACTGATCTCCAGGAACCAGAGGAGAAATTCTCCTATCTGGGCCTCAGGTTTGGGACTATGGCCCAACTCCACATTCCTTTAAAATATCCCACTGCCCTTGTTAAGGATTGCTATGTGCTTAATTTTTAAGGGCACAAAATTGCATTACTCTAGAATGAGGAAATCTTCGGGCACCAACTAGAGGTTCCAAAACTCAAATGGACCACATCAATTTGGGAGTTCCCTCCAGTCATGCAGATTGCGGCCCATCTATACATGCCCACTTGGTGAGAATCATCCATCTTTCCTCAAAGATTTGTAGCAGGACGAACTCTCTGCGTGCTTAGTGGCCTTCCTTGCTTTCTTCTGACATCACCAGGATATCATAACACTGCAAGAGCTCTGGTAAAATGTTTGCTTCATGGAAAGCTTAGGGGCTAGTGAAAGTACTTTGTAGTTTCCTGAAAGCAGTCCAGAATGCTTTCCCCATCTTTATCAACTCTAGACCTAGCCCATTATTCATCTGCCCTAGATCTACCTCTCCCTCTGTCTTTGTCTTTATGTCTGCCTCTATACGTCTTATTTTTCTCTCTTTCTATTTATGTGTGTTTATATAGTGTTAGATAAGCACTATAAGGTGGGCAAGGCTATGCTGAAATTTTAACAATAGACATTCCTCATCCACTTAGTGGTCTTAGTGGTCCAAATTGAGGGTTAAGTGTGGGTAGCGGTAACCAGCCTTCTTCACCCCACAGCTCCTCCTACATCAGACGACACATAATAAATATGTAACTTTACCTCGAAAAAGACCTGAAATTTGCTTGTAGAAATAGGTGTTGGAAGGTTTGCAGCTTATGAGTTATTATAAAATGGTACAACTTTCTGTGTTCTTTTTGTTTCTGGACAAAATTGCATATAAGCAAACACAAAATTCCTGTTATACTCTAATCATTCCCTAATATGTCACCCATATTGCACCAAATTCACATTTTCAAAATAAATCAGTTACACAAGAACTGGCTATATTTTTGTTGTTACATTTTCTGAAGAATCTTAAATAATTGATATGTAGATGATAGTCATTTTGTTGCAAGAAAGCCTTTAAGGCAGGCAGTGTTTTATTCTACTGAGTGACATGCTTTTTTCAGAATCAACAACAAATGAGCACAATGGAATCCTTAATTATCTACATTTTTCAGTCAATTGTGAAATAGTAAAGATGTGGTCCATTGTTCAATTACATTTGCAAAAGCTACTGTTTCCAACTGATACTCTGTTTGAGCATGGATGGATCCACTGTATATGGATGATCCTCAAAGATCTTGCAATGGTAGGAGAGAAGGCTTATAAGTAGATAATTGTTTATGTTTTCTTGGTCACCTTTTTTCGGTAATCAGTAAGTTGTGATTTTTCTGTCCTTGCTGTCTTTTACCTACCCTTAGATACCTTTTAAATAAGTCCTTCAGACTCCTCACAATTGTGTCTCTAGTCTCTGCCATGGATTCCATTTAGATATATTTGATTCAATCCAGTTGTTTCTCCTGTCTTTGTTCTCTTTGGTACTATTTCTACTATAAGCACTTCAGACACTATGATGCTATGGTCCAAGTGTGGTGATTCCACTGTCCTTGATGGAGAAAATTTTTTTTTTCTAATAATTAACTTTTTTTTCCTATTTTTCTACTTTTTCATCTTTTTCCCCCCTTTTCATTCTTGAAAGCCTTTGGGATGGATGACTTTGCTTAATTGTACAGCTTGTCGACCTTTCTTTAGGCTAGTTTTACCTTTACTGCTTCTCTTCTGTGTATAGGACAATACTGTCCATCATCCAATCTTGTAAGATTTCATGGATGACTGTGTATTCTAATCTAATGTTGTCTTCGGTAGCCATTGCTCTCAAGTTGGCGAGTAAGTTAAATGTTTGTTGACCACAGTACTTTTTGATCTCCTTGTTGTAGTAGTTGATTTATGTTGTTTTAATTTCTGAGTAAAATGATTAAAATTGTTGTTGACATTTTTGTTCATTTACTATTTTAAAATTTTTAGCAGTTTTATATAGATTTAAATTTTCTTTTTTATTTTGTATAGAGTTAAATTTTCTTAACTGTGCACCATATCTTTTTCTTATTGCTATACTTCTTGATCGTAACTGATAATAGTTACTCAGGAATAACTAGCATATTCATAATAAGGCTTTTCCTATATGTTAAAATTTAGTCAGTTTCATTTTTTGTGTTATATTCTAGTCTTCACCATGTCTGAGTTCTACTAATTCTTCTTTTTGGAGGGGGGAAGGCAGGGCTATTGGGGTTAAGTGACTTGCCCAATGTCACATAGCTAGTAAGTGTCAAGTGTCTGAGGCCGGATTTGAACTCAGGTCTTCCTGACTCCAGGGTTGGCGCTGTATTCATTGCACCACCCAGCTACCCCCTAATTCTTTTTTAAAATATAGTGTTCGTAATATAGAGAGGCATGAAACTTCTATTTAATCTTAAATACACACACACACACACATATACTTCTATATAAGTGTTAAACCTCTCTCATTTCTTTCTCCTGAACCATACATTCCCATATAGTTCTTCTCTTCATCTTTTCTTATCTGATTTGTTTTGGAGGGTTTGATCAGATTCTTCGTAGGATTTCTGTATTGCTGTGTGCTCAGCACACACTGGTGTTAGTAGGTTATGTTCCTAGAAAATAATTCTCATCATTAGGAAGATTGCATCAACTTTAGTATTCACACTTGAACAGTTCCCTCTGTAGCCTGAGCCCATCCAGTTGGAAGACTGGATAGTAGAGAAAATAACTCTTCTCAAAACCTCCATTTAAAGAGGGTACAGAAAACTCGTAGCCCAACTATTTCCCACCTGCTTTACTCCTGAATTTGACTCTACCATCATTATGCCCCCTGGCTAGCTACCTCTTCTCCTTTCTTCCCCATTCCTATTTTAGCTTCCCTTTGTGTGTTGTCTTCCCTCATTCGATTGCAAGTTCCTTGAAGACAGAGATTGTTTTTCTTTTTATTATTATGTTACCAGTGCTTAGCATAGTGCCTGGCACATTATAGGCATTTAATAAATGTTTGCTATGTGGTGTTCTTTTTGCAAATACTTACCATTTATACTGTAATACATTGTGACCAACTGTCCCACAAAATATTTCTTGGAGTTTTTGTCCATATGCTAAAACCTACTCTGCTAACTCCTTTATTTGCCCTTCCAAAGAGTACCTGTGAATTATCCTTCCATTTAGCTATGATTTCTTGCTTCTTTCTGTTTTTGTTTGTAGCAAGAACTTTTTTAACATTCATTTAAAAAATTTTTGAGTTCCAAATTCTTTCCTTCCCCCATCCATTGAGAAAGCAAACAATATGATACCTATTAAGATACCTATGTGAAGTCATGTAAAACATATTTTATATTAACTATGTAGCAAAAAAAAAACCCCAAACCAAGAAAAATAAAGAAAATGAAAAACAGTATGCTTCAGTCTGCACTCAGTTCATCAGTTCTCTTTCTGGAAGTGGATAACAGTTTTCATCATGAATTCTTTGTAATTGTTTTAGATCATTATATTGATCAGAGTAACTAAGTCTTTCATAGTTGATCATTATTACACTATTGCTATTACTGTGTACAATGTTCTCCTGGTTCTGCTCACCTCACTTTACAAATCAGTTCGTGTAAGTCTTCCCAGGTTTTTCTGAAACCATCTTGTACATCATTTCTTATAGCACAATAGTATTCCATCACAATATATACCACAACTTGTTCAACCATTCCCCAATTGATGGACATCCCCTCAGTTTCCAATTCTTTGCATCACAAAAAGAGGTACTATAAAAATATATGTACATATAGGTCTCATTCCTTTAAGAATATCATGATTGATATGATTCCTCCAGAAATATGCTCATATATTGGTTTTTAGCCAAGGTTCTCACATTTAAAGTATCAATAATCAAGTTGAAATTTGTTGCAGGTTTTAAAACTATGTAATTCCTAGGACTCCCTCTCCCTATTTCTTTCACTTTGCTGCTGTCCTAGGAGAAGCAGGTAACTAATAGAACTGTGGGCCATTTTTTTGTTTTTATCTCTTTCATGGATTGCCATTGTAAAAACTGTTTCCTAATCGTTTGGCCAATCTCCTGATGATGTGCCTTTTTCTGATTTGTTAGACTGGTCCTCAGGAAACAGTTTCAGTTTGTTCCTAGGGCCATGATGGAAGTATTTCAAATATGGTAGAACCTTCCAGAACTTAATGGCATAACCCTTGGAAACCTAGGTTACTTCCTCACACCAATGAAGCACTGGAATAAAACTTTTGTGTGAATTATGCATGTACTGTGTAGCTAATTAGATTAACTTACCTTATTATATCAATATGATTGCCAGTTTCAACCTATCTCTACACTAGACTGGCCTCTAACACTGAGTCTTGCAGATACTCGATGTTTTCTTTGCTGACGTCCTGCTATAGTTTGTTCAGGTTCAGGTGGAAAGTCCTTGGTATTGCCAGATCCCCACATTAGGTGCTCACTTCCCAGGAATCTATTCTATCATCACTTCATATAGCCTCTTTAGATCCTCTTTGCCATGATTTAGCTTCACCAAAGGTTTTTCTTGCTTTCTAGACTCATATTTCATGATTCTTTCTTTCCCTTTTTTTCTCCAACTCATTCTTAAAGTACTATTTTCTGGATCTTGTCCTCTTGGATTTTCCTTGCAGCATTCTTATCCAACATATATTATTTAAATAAAATGGGTTTATTTGTTCTTTCTGAAGAAGTAGTTTCTCTCCTTACCCATATTCCCCCAAATCTTCCCATTTCCTC
Source organism: Pseudochirops cupreus (assembly GCA_028627135.1). NCBI lineage: Eukaryota > Metazoa > Chordata > Mammalia > Diprotodontia > Pseudocheiridae > Pseudochirops > Pseudochirops cupreus. Next base: position 113,257,701 of record CM053581.1, read on the forward strand.
TAAACCAGGCATATACTATTCATATATGGTTTTTTATCCTTTTGCTTATCAGTCAATTCCAGGTCTTTCATGAAATTAGCATTCTGAAGACACTACTTTTACATCAATATGCTGAACATAACTTTTAATATGTTATAGTGGTTCCTAATTTTTTTCTCACTGTGATCCTTAGTTGAACATAAAATTATAGACGTCAGAACTGGAAGAGACCTTAGGGGCTGAGTCCAACTCCCTCATTCTTTTTTAAAAAATATTTTATTTTCCCCCCAGTTACATGAAAAAACCCACAATTTTTAACATTCTTTTTTTTTTATTTTAAGTTTTGAGTTTCAAATTCTGTCCCTCCCTCTTTTCCATCCCACCTGCCTGAGATGGTAGGCAATCTTATATAAGTTATACCTGTGCAGTCATGTAAAACATTTCCATATTAGTTACTTTGTGTAAGAGACTTGAACAAACCAATGAAAGAAAGAAAGAAAGAAAGAGAGGGAGGGAGGAAGGAAGGAAGGATGGAAGGAAGGAAGAAGAAAGAGAGAGAGAGAGAAAGAAAGAAAGAAAGAAAGAAAGAAAGAAAGAATAAATAGTGTGCTTCAGTCTCTATTCAGACCACTCTAATTCTTTCTCTGGAGATGGATAACATTTTTCATCATGAGTCCTTTGGAATTTTTTACATCTTTATATTGATCAGAGTAACTTAAGTCTTTTCATTACAGTATTTCTGTTACTGTGTACAATATTCTCTTGCTTCTGCTCATTTCACTTTGCCTCAGTTCATATAAGTCTTCCCAGATTTTTCTGACATCATCCTGCTCATCATTTCTTGTGATTATTGTTGCAATAATATTCTGTTGCAATCATATGCCACAGCCCCGTTCAGTCATTTCCCAGGTGATGGATATCCCCTCAATTTCCAATTCCTTGCCATCACCAAAAAAGCTACTATAAATATTTTTGTATATATGGGTCCTTTTCCTTTTCCTTTGATCTGTTTGGGATATAGACCAAGCAGTAGTATTGCTGGAACAAAGGGTGTATACAATTTTATAGCTCTTTGGGCATAGTTCCAAATTGTTCTCTAGAGTGGTTGGATCAGTTCACAACTTCATCAACAATGCATTAGTGTCCCAGCATTTCCAAATCCCCTCCAGCATTTATCATTTTACTTTTTGGTCATGTTAGCCTATCTGAAAGGTGTGAGGTGCTACCTCAGTAACTCCCTCAGTTTTAAATGAGCTTCCTGAGACCAAAGGGGTTGTGACTTATTTGAGGTCATTTAAGAGGAAGAGGTGGGATTTAAAATTTAGCTTCCTGACTCCAAATTCAGTTATTTCCTACCATTCCACATATGTAGCTTTGCACCCTAAAGATCTGGAAAGGGAAACATCTAAGCACTTTTTTTAAACAAAAAATTATGAAATTTGCATATAAGAAAGTTTATTTTAATACCTTGAACACAAAAGCTCATTAAATACAATTTCACTTAAGTCATTAATCAGAACCAGCCCCAAGGTCACATCCCAGAAACTTTAGGTGGGGAAGGACCTGTGGCTGAGCAGGAATCAACTCCAGCATCTCTGATACACGGCCCTACAGCATCAGCTGGAAGAGTCAGCGCTCTCTCTGTTGTGGAAGAGTCTAGGAAGAGAATTAAAATGGCCTCTCTTCAAGTCTGCAGGGTAGTAGAATTCTGCTTTGGGGTATTATTGATGATGATAACAGCTATGGGAGCCTTTATCCTTGCTGCTATTTTGGTTAGGGTCCATTCTAAAGCCAGCCTTTGTTACCAGTTCCAGACAGCCCATAACCCTCTCCCCCCACCCCCCAAAAAAGTTGCCTTGTCATCTACCTTAATCTGCGTTTGGTTTTAAGATAAGTCCTTTATCTTGTCAATCTTTTATCAACTTTTATCAATCTTTGGCAGCCATAATTTGAATAATAACCGTAATTTGAATGTTAACCCAAGGTCACAGGCTAATGATGTAGAGAAGCATACAGGTAGCATGAAGTATGGTGTGCTAGGCTTGGACTTGTACCCTCATGCACTCAGGTAAACTTGATTCTGAATCCTACCTAAGGTAATTACAAGCTGTGTGACCCTTGGCAAGTCACTTTATCTCACACAGCCTCAGTTTCCTCATCTGTAAAAATGGTGATAATGATAGCTCCTACCCCTCAGGATGGTTGTGAGGATCAAATGAGACAACATTTGTGAAAAGCTGTGTAAACCTTAAAGCACTCTATAAATGCTATCTGTTATTACAGAGAAAAGGGCGTACGATTATAATAGATGATTAAATTTTGGAGACAGATGCTTTAGTTAAAATTATATTTGATAGCATGTTGGAAAGGCCATCCAAGATTTCTGGTCTAGTATGCAGATGCAATTTTATTCTATTGGTTAATATTACTATATAGTAATATACTACACCCTGCTTACCAATGAAGATTCATATAACATTTTAATTTGTTTTACTTACTTAGAAAAGTCTCAAATTCATTCATTTTCTTTGGTTTGCTTCAGTTATCATTCCTTACCCAGGCTATCTACTTGCTTTCAGGCTGACTAATTGCTTGTAAAATATTTTAGTATCATCCACTTCAGGGCTTGGAAGCAAGCTGTAAAATCCAAGCCATAAATCATTTCCAAACCAGGATTTTAATATGGTTTCTGTCCCTGTATAAAGGATACAATTTCAAACTGTGTGTTGAATATGTAAATGACAACATTCTGAACCAAACTATAGCCATTTTGTAGTGTAGTTCTAATAGAAACTGGAACAAGTAGTTGCTGGATAGGTAATTCATTTTTCTTGAGCAGGTCATTAAGTATTAGGAGAAAAGGAGCTTAATATGTCTCTAGAGGGAGTACCAGAACCTGGATACTCTAAATTGGCAGGTTTTGGCAGGTATCCTGTCGTTTTCCATCAAAGATAATGGAGGAGTGACTATGGCCCAGCCAACTTCATTGTTTTTCTCCTTATCTGTTCTCATAGAAGAGAGTGAAGGTTAATAGTTCACACAAGAAACAGAAAAAATCTATAGCAGGCCACCTGGTAGGTCTTATCCTCTTGTTTTCTCAGCAAATTAATTTTATTCAGAGAATGACATTTAGTCTATGAAGTTCTCTAGATTATGCATAGTATAGTGACTTCTGATCCTTCAAGAGTGTAGCAAGGTCTATGCATATATTATTAGGCATGTTCAACATCAAAATGAGCTGGGGCTGATGAGGGAAGCTAGCAAAAGCAAAAGGGGGTTAAAAATATAGATTGGTGGAAAGAGGAGGATTAAAGAAGGACATGGGGTCTTTGGGACTGTGATTATTGATAACAGAGAAAGCAGAACTGCTCAGTTTTTATTTTGCTTCTGTTTCCTTGTCAAAGAGAATGATCTTTGAACTAGAAAGGAGAGAATAAATACAGTTATTAGGGATTTGATGCCCAAGATAAATAAGGTGGTAATAAGAGATTGCTGAGATTTCCCTTGATGAGTGCAAGTAATTGGCCCAGATGAATTACATTCTCATATACTGACAGAACTGACAGATACAATTGCTGAAACATTGTCAGTGATCTTTGAAAGATGGTGGAGCTCAAAATTAGAATTGCAGACTATTAACAACACTCTGAAAGATTGCTCCAAATCAACAGTAATGATACAAATGCAAAACAAAATAAGTCGAAAGTTTCCCCTCACATCCAGCAAATTGGCAAAAATGACAAAAGATGGAAAGAGTCAATATTGGTGGAGCTATAATCGAAAAAATTGGAATTATTACAAAAGAGAAACTAAATTTTGCATATCCTTTTACCTGGAGAATTCACCAGCAGGCATATACTCCCAGGAAGTCAAAGATAGAAAGAAAGGTCACTTATGCATCAATATAGTCATAGCCACACTTTATGCATCAAAATATTCATAGCCACACTTTTTATGGTATCAAAGGATTGTAAACAAAGGAAGTACCTGTGTATCGGGGCATGGCCAAACAAATTGTGGTACATGTATGTAATGGAATGTGTCTTTGAAAGAAACAGGGTATATGAGAAATTCAGAGGAGCCTGGGAAGGCTAGTATTAACTGGTAAGCATAACCAAGAAAATCTCTGTGTGTGTGTGTATATATATATATATATATATATATATATATATATATATATATATATACACACACACACACACACACATATATATGTGTATATATATACATAAATATGCACATATATATATATATATGATTAAACTAAATACCAGAATTGCAAAAATATGCCTTCCCACCATTTTTGTAGATGTGCATAGAAGTGGAACTAGGCAACTAGGTGGCACAGTAGATAGAGTGCTGGGCTTGGGGTCAGGAAGACTCATCCTCCTGAATTAAAATCTTACTTCAGACACTTGCAAGCTGTGTGACCCTGGGCAAGTTGCTTAACCCTATTTGCTTCAGTTTCTTCATTTGTAAAATGAGCAAACCATTCCATTATCTGTGCCAAGAAAATCCCACGTGGGCCCACAAAAGTCAGACACAAGTGAACAGCAAAAATAGAAATGGAATGTTTTGTATTATAATCACACTCACTGTTAATATGTTAGTTGGTTTAATTGGGCTACTTCAAGACATTTCTTTTCTCTTTTTTCCCTTTTGTTTTAAACAAGGGATAGCTTGCTTAGTCAGAGGGAAATGAAGGATGTGCTGGGAAAGGCAAGTGGTATAAAAGATCAAAGCATATAATACAATATTATTTACAAAGAAAGATTGTGGAGGACTCAAGAGGTGTTACAGGTTTGGAGAAAAACAGATGTCTTGATTTCCAAAAAGGAAAGAGCCTGGAGTTTGCAAACTGTAGGCCTGTGGTTCTGACTTCCATTCCTGGCAATGAATGTGTTCTCAAAGGGATGGTTTTTGAACATCTAGCAAAGGAAGTGGTGATCCCAAAAAGCCAACATGACTTGGTCAAGAACCAGTCATGCCAGACTAACTTTATTCAGAGATTTGACTAGGGGAATGCTGTGAATTTACTTTACTTGGATTTTAGTGAAGCATTTTTCAATCTTATGTGGTCCTAGTGAATAAGTATGATCCTGTGGATAGAAATTCTCCAGGGGAAGTCAGTCTAGGAGGGTTAAAATTCTGAATAAGATGCAAAGAGAAGTGAGAAGGGGGAGGGGGAGGGTCCGAAGACAGTGATGTGACTGTTCAGGGCCCTCACCACAAACTCGGGTTTTTAAAAGTTACTTACGGAAGATGGAAGCAAGGGCAGGTAACTAGAAGAATCCAAAGCATGGAGTGGCCTTGTCAGAGTAGCGTCAGGAGGTCTACTACTCAGAATGATCTGAGGCTGGTAAGGAATGCAGATGTCAAAAAGAGGTGTATGTGAAAGCTAGATTGAGAGAATGAAGAGCATTAAAGAGGGAATCTCTTTGCTGGTTGGGGCAGTTGGAAGCATGCTAGGAGCTGATGGAAAGAAGACAACTAGTACAGCTCCTACTCTCCTCACATTTCATTTCTGTCTTCTTTGACAAGGAGAATGATCTTTAGATGAAAAGGATAGAACAGAAGTAACTTAGAAGGAATTCATGTTCACTCTCAAGTCAGGAGACAGTAAGGGGGTACTTTGTAAATCACGTCCATTTGACCCCATGCTGGTGAAGGAGCTGCTGCACGTGGTGCCCAAGCTGCTGTCAATGCTCTTTGTGAGACTATGGAGAATTCAAGAGCTGCCACAGGCCTAGAGAAGGGCAAATATCTTGGTTTTTGGAAAAGGGAAGAGAATGCAGTCTGTAGACTTTAAGTCATTAAGCTAGGCTTCAATTCATGGCAAACTCCTAGACTGATTAAATTAAGGGAATGGTTCATTAGCATGTAGAGAGGAAAGGAAGGGCAGTGACCACAGAGAGGCAGAATTACTTCACTGAGAACAGACTAACCTCATTACCGTTTTTGACAGTATTATTAGAGTGGTAGATGAAGGGAACATTGTTGCTGTGGATTACCTGGCCAAAGCACTTAACCTCCATAGGCCTCAGTTTCCTTAGTGATAAATGAGAAAATTGGACTAGTTAACCTCCACTTTTGGATCTATGACCTTGTGATCTTACCGATATTAGCAAAGCATTTTATAAAGTGTGTATACGTGTGTGTGTGATGCTAGTGAACAAGACAGAGGGGACAGAAGAATAAACATTCATTAAGTACCTACTGTGTGCCAGGCACTGTGCTTAGTGCTTTACGAAATCATCTCTTTTTATCCTTAGAATAACCCTGGGAGGTAGGTGCTATTATCATCCCCATTTTACAGCTGAGGGAACTGAGGCAGACAAAGATTAGATGACTTTCTGAGGTTGGATTTGAACTCTTAACATTCCCTCTACGATGCCATCGAGCTGCCTAGGTAATGGAAAGAGATGGGCTCAACAGCAGTACAGTCATTTGTTTTGGGGGGTTCAATGACTAGCTAGATCTAAAGAGTAGTCTTTAATGTTTTGGTATAAACTTGAATGGAAAGGTCTCTAGGAGAGTAAGTAGTCCAGGGGAGCTTGTAATAGGGTCTATGCTCTTTAACACTTATCAGTGAGTCAGATAAATATAGAAATGGCTTAATTCTAAAATTTATGGGTGACTTAAATCTAGGCAGAAAAGCTCATGTTTAGTTGTATGTCAGCATAAGAATTAAAAAAGATCTCAATAGGTCATAACTAATTAAAATTTAATATTGAGAAATGTAAAATCTCATAATGACTTAACTTCCCATTAATAATATTGTTTTTCAGTTGTATCCTACTTTTTGTGACCCTATTTGGCATTAGTTGTTTTTTTTTTGCAAAGATGGTAGTTTGCCATTTCCTTTTCCAGTTCATTTTAGAGATGAGGAAATTGAAGCAAATAGCGTTAAGTGACTTGCCCAGAGTCACATTGCTAATGAGTGTTTGAGACTGGATTTGAACTCAGGGAGATGAGTCTTCCTAATTCTAGGCCTGCCGCTGCATCTACAATATCACCTAGCTGCCTCAGTCAGTAATATAACTAGCATTTATATAGTGCTTCAATATTTGCAAACTCTTTACATACGTTATCCCACTTGATCTTCACTGCCCTGTAAGGTAGGCACTATTGCTATTCTCCCTTTTACAGGTGGTCACTAGACGAAGGGAATGAATGTAAATGAGAATGGAGTCTATGTCACACATGTTGTAACTGTCTGAGGCAAGATTTGAACCTGTCCTCCAGATTTGAAGTCTAGTACTCTGACCACCGCACCACTTCTCTATATTTAAGATGAAAGAGGCAAGGATAAATGGAACTCTGAAAAAGATCTGAGTATTTTAGTAGAACACAAGCTCAGTATTTATCAGCAGTGCAATATGATGGTCAAAAAAGCCAATAGAACATTAGTCTGCATGGAGAGGCGTCCTGTTCAGGAGCGAGGAGGTGATAGTCCTGCTGAATTCTAACATGATAAGACCACATCAGAGTACTGAGTTTAATTCTAGATGTTTTAGAAAAGATGTTGATAAGTGAACATAACAGTGGATGGCATTGAGATAGTGTCATGTGAGCATCAATGGAAAGAATTGGGTCTGGTTAGCCTGGAGACAGAAGACTTAGAGGAGGGGAGAATGTTGGTGTTCTTCAGTTTTTTGAAGGTCTCTGGTGAAAGGAGGAATTACATTTGGTCTGGCTGTTCCAGAGGGTAGAAGTAGGAACAATGGATGAAAGCTGAATAGGGGCACATTTATACTTTGACTTATGAAAAACCTTCCTTTGAATTAGAGGTATATAAAAGTAAGATGGGGGTGCAGCTAGGTGGTGCAGTGAATAGAGCACCCTGGCCCTGGACTCAGGAGGACCTGAGTTCAAATGTGACCTCAAATACTTGACATACTACTAACTATGACCTTGGGCAAGTCACTTAACCCCAATTTCCTTGCTTTCCCCCCTCTAAAAAAAAAGATGGCATGTCTAGGGTGACAGTGTTCTCTATAACTGGATTGTTGTTTGTCCTTCATTCCCGAGGAGGACCAATGACATCAAGGGGATGATATCTTGACTTGCAAGTGAATTGGATTTAAGTGAGGCAGGGCTATGCAAAATCATTAGCCTCACTCTCTCTCCAGGGTCATCTGAGTCCAGTAGTAAGATCAAGGTCAGGATGACTAGAGTTCACCCCAGATACAGCAGGAGAACTTGGTCTTTTTAAGCTAAGATCTTTCCCAGGTCTCAGTTTGTCTGAGGCAACACCCATTCAAGTAATTCAGTGATTTAAGGCTACATAAAAAATAAGGCAAAAGATGGCTTAGTTTGCCTACTCAAAAGAAAAAAAAAATCAGTCTGGGTGGGGAAGACTCTCAGGGTTTCTGGCAGAACAGAAACGATTGCTATTCACACTCACTCTGAGTCATCAAAACCAAAACAGTAACCAAGTGAGGATTGGGCAGAGACCTATTATTGGCCAATCAGTCTCGAGAACCTGATTGATTTGGGTTTAAGGTCTGGTCAAGTAGTTCCCTTTGGATCCCAATGGACTTTATCAATGCTTGGTTTTACAGAGCTCTATTTCAAGAAATAACAAATGCAAATATCTGACACAAAAGAGTTCATTGTCTTATTTTAAAAAATGATAGAATAAATAAATGGGGAAGAGAAAAAAAAGCCCCCAAACTCCAAGATATCTTGTGAGGTTTCACTGATCAAAAGTGTATATCCCTTTGGGCATAGTACCCACATGTAAGGTTATGATTCCCCACGTGGGCAGAAGGAGAGGAGGGAGGGAGGGAGGAAGGCAGGAAAGAAGGAGCATTGCTCAACTGAAGATGGCCAGTTGGATCCCCAGTGGGGCAGCTACTACTACTCACATATTGTTGTTTGTCCTTTGTTCTTAAAGAGGACCGATGACACCAGGAAGGTAGTGTCTTGACTTGCAAGTGAATTGGAATCACAAAGGCTAGATGACGGGAATCTCAGAAATCAGATTTGGAAAGGACCTCAGTGGTTATCTAGTGTAACCCATACATGAACAAGACTCTGCTCCATGACATATCCTACAAATGGTTATATAGCATTTGCTTGGAGCTTTTGTTTCCCCTCCAGTAAGGGGAAATCCACTATTTCCCAATGCTGCCTATTCCATCTTTGGATAACTCAAATTATTAGAAAATGTTTTTCTTACTCCAAACTTAAATTTGTCCATTTGTAAAACTTCCACTTGTTTTCTGAGTTCTGCCTTCTAGGACCTAGCAGAGTAGATTTAATCTCTCATCTTCAGTGCTATTTTTTAAATACTTGAAGATAGCAATCATGTCACCCATAAGCCTTCTCTTCACCAATTTACCCAGTGACTTCAGCCAATCTATGTAGGGCATGAACTCAGGGATCTCCACCATCGTTGTTGCTCTCTTCTGGATATTCTCCAGCAAATATCAGTGACTAATTTAAAATATCATGATGAGTACTGAACATTGATCATTGATCAGGGCAGGGTAAAGCAGGTCCATTGACTGCCTAGGCCTGTGCACTACCCTTCTCTTTGAGTAGCCTATGATCTCATTAGTTTTCTTAGATACCGCATCAAACTGTTGAGTCATATTAAACTTTTTTATCCACTAAACTCCCCAGATCATTTTCAGTTGAAATGCCATCTAGCTAACTCTTCCATCTTGTCTTTGTGAAGTTGATTTTTTGCACCCCGACATAAAATTGGTTCTCTCAGTTGCTGACAGTATAGACTTTTTCTGTTTTGTGAAATGGAAATGCTAATTACTACCTTTGGAGGCTTTCGTGATCATCAAATGAGATAATGTATGTGAAGTCCTTTGTAACTGAATACTACACTAACATTAGGTATTATTAACAATAATAATAATGATTATGATAATAAATGTTTATTTTTGCCTGCCTGAAAAATTGAGTAGGTGTGAATTCTGAGGTGTTTGCAATGCATAACTGTCATTAGCACTTCAAAAAGGTGCTAAAGAGGTTATAAAAGGTATTTGTTTTGTCTGAAAGCCTTCAAGGCTGTTAGAGTCTTTTGGAAGCTGAAAGGTGAGGTTGAGGAAAAGGAAAGGAATAAGATGTGGGCAGGTTAAACCCTGAGTTACTTGGAATTGGGAGAATCTTTGTAAAATTATCTGTAAAATTATCAATCCCTGAAAAGCAGATTGCAGCCCCTTCATTATAAATTGTGCTGACCCAAATATCCAGGGCCAAACTTCTGGGGCTGATCTTCCGAAATATAGCCCTTGAATGGCTGACAGTCTCAGACAGAGCCTTTGCAATGTGGAACCAGCCAGGGCTTCTGTTCTACTGACAAAGCCTTTAAGACCTCTTCTATTTAAAGAGAAAATTGGAAGCACAAAGAGCTTCAGCGATGTTTTCAGAGCTGTTCAGCAAGTGAGGGGAATGTTTGGGAGTAAGAGTTCTTGCCTCCTGATTTCCCAGACTAGGACTTTCTCCATTAATAATAGTAACTAACATTTATAGAGAGCTTACTCTGTGAAGGCACTCTGCTAAGCACTTTACAATGATCTTATTTAATCCTCACAACAACTCCAGGGAAGTAGGTGCCATTATTACCCCCATTTTACAGATGAGGGAACTAAGGCAGGAAGCGATTAATTAACTTGCTCAGGGTCACACAGCTAGTAAGTGTCTAAGGCTGGATTTGAACTTGGGTCTTCCTGAATCCTGGCCAGAACTCTGTCCACACTGAGCCACTTAATTGTAGTATTTAAATCTGAGGAATTTTTCAAGACTTTCCACATGACTCTTAATCTCCTAATATAATAGAAGGAAGCTAGGGAATAGTGGAGAGAGGATCAGCTTTATAGTCAGTAAGAACTGGGTTTGGGGCTTACCTCTGACACATAAAAGCTTTGTGACCATGAATATACCATTTCACTTCTCACTTCTCTGAGACTGTGATACAGATGAGCTGCCTATCTGCAAATGGATAGGGAATGTCTACACTTGGAAGTCTTCACACCAGTGAATTTTATAGGTTTAGGCCAGACCACAAAACATAGAATTCCTAAGCTGGAGGGGGGTTTTAGAGGTCATTTAGCTCATCTCTATGCAGAAATCCCTTCTATAATGCTTCCTACAAGTATCAAATGATGTGACCCCTGAAGCTCAGCTTAGAAATGTGAGATGACATAGTTTGGCCTCTTCCCAACAGTGTGACCTTGGGCAAGTCACTCTTCAATTTTCTGAGCTTCATTTTGCTCAGCAGGGATAATAATTCCTATTTTTCTTACCTCACAGGGTTGTTCTAAATAATAGTCTGGGGTGGTGGAATGAGCTCTGGCTCTGCAGCCAAAAGACCTGGGGTGAGTTGGAGTCCTCTCTCCAGCCTTGGTAGGTGTGTGACACACTCAACTTACCTCTCTGGGTCTCATTTTCTTCATCTGCAAAGTGGAGATGAGAATCTTCGCACTGCCTACTTAGTATTGTTGTGAGGAAAGTACTTTGCGAACCTTGAAGTACTCCAGAAGATGTGATATATTGAATGTAATAATCTGTATGAAAGCTATTTATCAATGATAAAGTCCTGTACTGAATGAGGTGTTAGTCTTAACATAAAACTTTAGTGACTGATTCATTGATTACCTCCCATTCACACTGTGTTTATCTTGTACTAACTGTAGTTGTTTGCATTTTCTCTTCATCCCAGGAGTGTGAACTCCTTGAGGGCAGGGACTGTGTTTTTGCCTTTCTTTATTATCCCCATTTCTGAGCACAGACTCTGGCAAATAGTAAGCTTGGTAAATGAATGTTGATTGATTGACTATGATCATTGGAGCCCAGATACTTAGATACTTTTTAGATACAGATACTTAGAGGTAAGTCTTAATAATAGCATTCGTGCCCTCCCACCCCTGCCCTGCATGTTTTTAAATCCCCTATCATCTCAAAGCTGTTGGCTTTTCTGCCATGACCACACTTTTCTTCAAGTAAGCCCTTAAATACATCTGGTGGGTAATTATTGCACCAGATCATGCCACCTCCCCAGTGATTACATAATTAAGTATTTCTGATTAGTCTGCCAAATAAAATCCACCATAGTTGCTTAAACCTCACCTTTTTCCCCCCAAGGCTGCAGTGGGTGTAGTATTGTGCTACTGCTTTCAATGCTGGACATGTTTCCTTAATGGAATTGGGCCTTTGTTGAAAGAAATTTGATTTGAGGGTGTTGGCTAAGAGGCCTTCAGCCTCCAAGAAACCTTCCTGGCTGTGGCTTTGGGCTGTCTCGGCCAAGTTCTGCTGCAGGCCTAGACTAGTATTGTTGTTAGAAATGGAGCTAGGAAGTCAGGGGAGGGGAAGAACAGTGCTGAACTGTCGGATTACTCAACTGCCCAAGATGTGTTCTAGCTGAAGCTAGAGTCTCCCTTTGGAAGTAAATATGATTTCAGTTATGGGAAGATTTATTTGAAAACTGGCATAAGGACATCCCTTTTATATTGCATTTTGCAGCTCCATGTTTTGTGTTTTCTGTGTGTTTTTGTTGGTATAAGATGGAGTGTCAGATAAGAAATAACCCCAGGAAGACTCCCTGGAGCCCTTCATCTAAGGCAGATGAGCTCCGTGATATTGTGGAAATGCCATTTGGACTTGAAATCAGAAGATGTTGGGTTGATTCTTGACTCTGCCGTGAATTGATTATGTGACTTTGTGCAAGTCACCTCACCTCCTGGGGTCTCAATTCTCTCTTTTGGAAAATGACAGGGTTGGACTATATGACCTTTAAGATTCCTTCCAGCTCAAAAAATCTTATGATCCTTTGCCTAGTAGATTCATGGGGTAGTGCTTTAGTGAATTGCTATTGGGAAGATTAGGGGAAATGTGGCACTGCCAGGATCCGTCATAATGAAGACAGAGAAGAAGCCCATGTGAGAACTGAGGAGAACATCAGACTTAACCAAAGAAAGCTCTCTTTCTTGGAAAATATTGGGAAAATTGGGACAAAGCTGGTGGGAGACATTTGCAGTAGAAGAATGTTGGCTGAGATGTGAGACAGTGAGCTTCTGATCATCCTTTTAGGTGCTTTGGTGAGCTGTTTGCTCGGTATCTTATTTCTGCTCTTCCTCTCCCTCTTTGGCACATTTTCTCACTTGCCTTTGTATGCGGATGGCAATAATTATAGGATCATTGTGACTGGTCCAAAACAGCCTTGCTCATGTTAACTGGTTTGAGTAAAAGTTCTTTGTCCATTTTTCTTCTTTCTCACAGGGGTTCTGGCACACTCCAAAGTGGTTTGTGTACTAGTGGGTAGATTGACCCAAAGATTGTGTCCTTCTGTGTGCCAGCACCCCTCCTTGCCCTTTTGATTGGATTGGATGGTACCATATACGTTTTAAAAATTTGATGCAAGGGAACCTAAAAAGTATGTGTTTGCTATTGACATCTGAGTGTTGGATTACATAAAGTTGCTACCTGTGTGATTTGAAAATATTTCCTTTTACCATATCCTCTGGATGAAATTCACAGTGATGAATATACAGGGAAAATGACTAGTCAGACTGGCCAGCCATCCATTTGTCTTGCCTGGGTGTTGTTAAAATTGACTTCTTGTCTTTGATACATTTAAAATAGTCAAATAACAGCATTCATTATTGGCGTGACTTGTACCTGGCCGCTTGAGGACTTGGTGACATTGGTTTGGATTTTAAAATGCTGTGGACAAAGACAGCATAGTAAGAGGGAGCAGTAAATTCAGCCCAGCTCTCTCCCACAGCTATTCCAGTGAAGATCAAGGAAAACTGCTAAAATGAGTAGTGAAAGGGAAATCTGAAGAGAAATCATAGGAAGTCCTTTTTCTAGCTTCCGTTACCACAGGAGATTGCTGAAGGCATATAGGAGGAGACTTAAGCCAAGGAGGGTCAGAAGATCAATAGAGCTGGAGACTGCAGCTCTGAACCAGGCACCACTGAATAGGGACAGGCTTGTTATTGTGGTACTCAAGCTTGGGACAATTAGGTGGCACAGTGGAGAGAGCACCAGGCCTGAAGTCATGAGTTCAAATCTTGCCTCAGGCATTTACTAGCTGTGTGACACTGGACAAGTCATTTAATCCTGTTTGTTTCAGTTTCCTCAACTGTCAAATGAGCTGAAAAATGAAATTGTAAGCCATTCCGGTATCTTTGCCCCCAAAAAAAGCCAAATGGGTCACGAAGAGTCAGACATGACTGAACAAAAACTTAAGCTTGTAAGGTGTTTAGTATGTATAGGACATGCAGTGTAGAACAGAACTTCTGTCACTGCGACCCTAATTGAGATTCCAGATCTAGAGCAGAGTTTGAGACCTGAGGCTGGGAAGAGTGTACAGACCAGGGGTGATCCTACAGCTCTGTCCCTCTGACCCCACAATAGGGTTTGGGCTTGCAATGGAATATCCAGGGATTGCCCACAGTTCTGTCACTCTAAGCCCATGGAATCTTCTATCTAGCTGACAAGGGCTGGGACTAACAGTTTTCTATTGGAGCCCTAACCAGAAGTCAGCCTGCAGCTAGGACTCCCAAATTCCTGTCTAGCTCAGACCACTGCCTACATCAGAGTGATTAGGAAGCAGAAAGTGTGCTGTTGTTGACCTGAGGTGGTGCCAAGGTTCTTTAAAAATATAATCCTCAGTACCTGGAGAAAGCAGCAGCAGGACCCCAAATAATACAAATTAGAACCAACATTTCATCTAGAAATATGCAAGGCTGGGTATGGAGTAGTTGGTAGGATTATAAAGTATAGTGCCTCCATTTGTTCCAGGATCCATGGCTGTTTAGATTGAGATAGTAATGGAATTTGAAGATCCCCTTATATTGGCAAGTAAACAGGTACTTAAGCACTTAGTTTTGAGTTAATTATATCAAGCCTTTGTTAAGAAACAGAAGGTATGAACCCCTGTTCTGATGTAACAGGAAGGGGTGGAACAGGGAGGAGCTAATACCATATATAAGGAGAGGCCCAGGCTGGAGAGGAGAGAGATTTTGAGAACAGAACTTGTGGTGGCAAAGCTTCTTCCACAACCAGCCGGAACTTCAAGGAGAAAGTGATTTTGATTTTGAGAATGTAGCTTATGGTGGTGGAGCTTCTTCTGAGAGCTAGCCAAAACTTCTGCTGAGAGCTTCCAAGAACCAGCTGGAGCTGCCAAGACTTCTGAGGGCCAGCCAGAGCTACTGTGAGTGAGAGAAGAGGATCCCTGCTTGAAGGAACCTGTTCTGTTGTGAAGGGTTGGGAATGTGGGTGTTCACTGCATTAACCATGTGTACCAAGTTTGTAGTTACTGTAATGACTTTGACTTTCTGGTTCTGGGATGTGGTTTCCTGGTATTTGAATAATGATTTGAGGTGGACTAGACATTGTGAGCTTCATTATGGAACAGGAACTGCACAGAGAGCTGGACAAGGAACTGGGAGCTGTCTGCCTTTGAATTTGGGTGGCAGTTGGTTAGATTCAGGCAGGAGCTGGGACCATGGAAGAGGAACCATGGAAGCTGAAAGCCTGCCTCGAGTCAAGATGAAAAGATCTCTCCTTGGGTATTTAATACTGACTGATGAGGTTGTAACTTATTTGTGACCTAGGGGTGGATGGCCTTTGTACTTTCCACTACCCCTTAAGAGGGTACTTAGTAGTGACTGATGTGTTGTAACTTAATTGTGACCTAGGGGTGGATGGCCTTTGTACTTTGTGATTAAATTTAGGATTTACTAAATGAAGGACTTACTAAATGAATGTTATATTTTGCTTAAAACTATGTGACCACTTTGGTGAAAGCTATGTGGCCATTTTTAATGATAAGTTGTGAAGTTATAACATTCTGAATGCTGTACTTTGTTTATTGTGAATGTTTTGTCTTAGTTTGTTACTGAATAAATGGAGAGTTCACTATACTGTGTAATCAGAACCTGGAAAAGCTGTTCACAGCAGCAGGCCTCTGGAAAGCTTCTCATGCTTTGCTTTACCTTACAGACACCATCTCAATTCAGGAAATAAATCTGGAAAAATGTATAAACAAAGGGGGCACTAATGGCAAAGAAATATTATGGAACCAGGGATGCCCATGACACAAATCCAGGAAAAGGGCATAACTCCACAGGATCTATAGTCAAAGTCAGAGACAAAAGCACAGCTATGAGATCAGCTAAAATTCCTTGAAGAAATAAAGCAAAAGTTAAAAATAAGACATAAATGAAATGAGAGTTCTAAAAGAAAGACTTGAGGGGAAACTAGTAACTTAATACAACTGGTACAAAACCTGATTCAAGTAATAGACTCCCTGAAAATCAGAATTGACTAAATAGAAGCTAATTACTCCAAGAAGCAATGAGAAATATTAGAACAAAGTCAAAGGACTGGAAAAGCAGAAGAACATGTTAGGTATATCATATGAAAAACAACTGATTTGGAAAGCAGGTCAAGGAGAAAAAAAATTTTCAAGAAGAAAAATATAGTCTAAGAATAACTATAAGGACGGGTAGGTGGAACAGTGAATAGAGCACCATCCCTGGAGTCAGCATGACCTGAGTTCAAATTCGGCCTCAGACACTTAACACTTAATAGCCATGTGACCTTGGGCAAGTCACTTAACCCCAATTGTCCTGCCTTTACCCCTCCAAAAAAGCAAAAAAACCCAAAGAAACAAAAAAGAATAACTAGACTACCAGAAATCTATGACCAAAAATGTAGCCTGGATGTACTATTTCAGGCAATCATGAATTAAAACTACTCAGACTAGTTGGAACCAGAAGGAATGCACTAGTCATTCTTGTAAGAAATCTCCAAAATGAAATCACTTATAGCCAATATTCAGAGCTTCCAGATCATAGAAGAAATGCCATAAAAATACAAAAGGAAAGAGGTAAAGGATCATAGGCAGTAATACACAAGTTTTGGTATCCACCTCTCTAAATAAAAGAAAAACTTGGTATATGGTATTATAAAGGCAAAAGATGAAGGTTTATAACCAATAATACTTTGCCCAGAAAGATTTAATGTGACTCTACAGGAAGAAAATAGATTTTTAATAAAATAGGGTACTTCCAGGCATTCCTGATGAAAAAAGACCAGAGCTGAGTAGAAACTTTGAAATGTAAACAAAAGAATCAAGAGAGACAAAAAGAAGCAAAGAATTGGAAATATAGTAAGTACCCATCAATTGGGAAATGATTGAACAAATTATGGTATATAAATGTAATGGAACATTGTTGTATTATAAGAACTCATAAAAGAATGGTTCTAGAGAAACCCGGGTAGACTTGTGTGAACTGATGCAGAATGAAGTGAGCAGAACCAGGAGAACATTATAGTATCAACTACAGTGTAAAGACAATTTTAAAAGACTTAAAAATTCTGATCAGTGCAATGACAACCACTACTGGAGAGGACTGGTAATGTGGAAGCACTCAGTCCACTTCTTGACAGAATGGTGATAAAGTCAAGGGGGCAGAATTAAACATAAATATGTTGACATGGAAACTATGTGAATTTTTTTTTGCTTGAATGTGTGTGTGTGTGTGTGTGTGTGTGTGTGTGTGTGTGTGTGTGTGTGTGTAGATTGGGGGAGAATTTGGGAAGGAGAGGAGCTAGTCATAAGATTGACAAAATTAAAAGAAAGAAGATAAGAACATTGAAGCATTTTCAAAAATGCACGGAAAAGAACTAAAGGACTTCAGAAAGAAATAGCCAAGCAGTACAATTTTGAAAATTACTTTGAATTTATAGTATATTTTAAAAAGCAAGCTGTAAGAAATAGAGATATGTGTTTTTACATATCCTTTCATTTCTATTCTGCTCTATAAGTGGAAATTTCCTTTTTTTGGGGAGGTGTTTGCTAAATTCAGAATAAATAAAATAAAATAAATTAGATGATATAAAAACTCCCTGGAAGGAACAGAATGCCTCTGAGCATGATAGAACTAACAGAATATACATGAGTATTATTTCAAAGTAATTCTTTAGTCTAAGCTTTCGGCACGAATCAGAAACCAAGATGTCTTTTGTGTTGAAAATACATTTTTTTTTTTGCTGCAGTTTAAGATTCTCAGATTTAAAAAAAAGGCACCTTGGGCTTGCAAGGTATTAGTAGGAAGATTATTAATTGGCTCCTGTTGAGTAGCTGCAGAACAAACGTGAATTACAGAGTCCCAGGTCACATTGCCCAGGGAGGAACCACAATTGTAGCAAACTCCCAGATTTAAAGATGTACTGTGGTTTCCTTATTTAAGTGTTATTAAATCTATTGTTGGCCTTTCAGTTGAATAATTTCTTTGTTGGAAAGATCCTAATTGAGTCACAGTGACATAGTAATCTGTCCTAGTTGCCCTTTCTCCCTTCTTCCTTTTACAATAGGCTAAATATCATTCAAACAAAACTAAAGATGTAAAAATGCCTAAGGAGAAAAGGATTTTCTATGAATTACTGACTGTTGGAATTCTGTCTTTTTGATCTGAGCCCTTATCCAATGACTTGTCATGGCAAATAGCCGATGGTTTTTGGAAGGCTCTAGAAATTTCCCTTAATCCAGTTGCTCAGTAGCTACGATCTCAGAGGAAATTGTTACTTCCTGTGAGTGTCAATGAAGACTTCAAGTCGCAAATTGTTTTCCCACTTTGTTCAGGGTTGTGGTACACAGACTGAGATAGTTGCAAGAATTGTGAGCGAGACTGCCTTATAAGTTAGCAAGGGCCCTCAGGACTTCCTAGAAGCAGCTAGTAACATGACCAGTGGGAATACAGAGTTGTGGTATTGCCCTTCCCTTGACAGTTTACACAAATAGGGATCAATATGGGAGCCCCAGTAAGGATGGGTTTGGGAATGTTTGGAAGTTCATGTTTTGGCAGAGTATCAGAGGGACATCAGGTCAAATTAAAATTCTGCTCCTTGTATGGCTATATCCTTCAAATTCAATCAATTTGTATTGAGATAATTGTGGCCCCAAGATAGAGTTTCTCATGTCAGCTCTCCCAGGCAGCATGGTGTAATGGAAAAAACACTGAACTTGGGGTGAGGAAAGAGCTGATCTTGAATCTTTCCTTGGATACACTCAGCCTCAGTTTCCTCAACTTAAAAATGAATGTAATGAAATATGTATGAATATATATGCTACCTGTAATACCTGTTTCATAGTGTTGTTGTGAGGGTCAGATGAGATGGTGAATATGGAACACTTTTCAAACTTTAAAGCTCTAAATAATGTCAACTATTATTATTTCTGTCTTATATTTGGTTCTGCTTCTATTACAATTCCAAGAATCCTGGAGTGATTAGGATGGTTTTAGTTTTCTCCCACTCCATCTCTCCCCTCCCCCCCCAAAGGTTCAGGATATTTTTGGGAACTTGGGAAAAGAGGAAAAACATTTATTAGGTACCCATTATGTGCCAGGCACAGTGCCAAGCACTTTACAGATATTGTCTCAATTTAGGGTAGTTCTAGGGATCTCCAGAATTGGAATCAAAGGTCCTGGATTCTAATCTTGACGGTTACTTTTACTACCTGCATAGTCTACATCAGGTCACTTTTCCTTACTGGGTCTCAGTTTCTTTATCTATAAAAGAAAGAAGTTCAGCTAACTTGAAGGTCCTTTTTCTAGCTCTAGATTCTGTGTTCCAACTTCTTTGACCATACTGAGGAGGGACGAGCACCTCTGTACTAGGTTTTGATCTATGGGACTACTGCCAATAAGAACCAATCCTTCCGGAGCCCAGACCAGACCACTGTGGCAAAAACCCAGGGGGTTTAGCTAGAGCAATAATACCAATCAAGTCTCAGCTCTGAATCAGGCAGTGGAATCTTGGGGGCACATAGCCTAAAACTGTCCATTCCCAGACTGGTGTTACACTGGGTTGAGCTCCACAGGCCATCAGCTCAAGGGAGCTATGCAAACGGAAAACACAAATGATACAAAAGTCAAAGTGGAGGTGGATGCAAACCAGGTCAGTCAGTAGAAATCAAGATCACCCAGACCAAGGCCAGAGCAAGGCAGGAGGAGGTCTTGACTCCATGCAAACAGTTAGCAACCAGAAATTAGAGGCAACGTAAGAAAGTTGGTTAAAATATCAGGCAACAATTGCAACCAAGAAATCTTTAGGATCTAAAGGTGAGGCAGAAAGGCAGGCAAGATGGCACCAGCAACAAAGAATAGACATTGAAGTAGATTGTATGGTTCAACTGCAGCAGACTTTTATAAGAGCCAAACCCCAGTAAACCTGACCAAAATGCCTGTAGGTGATTACTTGAAGACAATTGCTCTCCCTCCTCAAGTTACTTTATATTATATTTACTGTACCTTGCCTCCAGCAAAATATAAGGTCCTCCAAGGAAGTGGTGGTTTCTTTGTATCCCCAGCAGCTCACACAGGGCCTTGTACACTGCAGGTATAAAAGAAATATTTGCTGAATTGAATTACTGAATGTGAGGAGGAAGGATTGGAGGTTATATGGTGCTATGTCCTCTAGGCTCAGTTATGATTCAGAGTGTCCATTCCATCAATTACATGACTTCTGTCAGAGCAGTGTTTTCAAAGGGGATGTGGCTAAAGGAATATTGAGGAGGTGGAATTGTCCTTCATAGAAGCATTGATTCCTTGCCTTACAGTGGCAGTGAACTTCTCTGGGTCCATATTTTCTTCACCCTAGATCAGTGGTTCTCAACCTTCCTAATGCCGCGACCCTTTAATACTCGTATGTGGGGCGTATCTGCATGGGGGCAGACCCGCCTGGAGACAGATAGAGGAACGGTGTCTCGATTCCTAAGACCATTGGAAATATGTGTTTTCCGATGGTCTTAGGCAACCCCTGTTACCCCTGTGAAAGGGTCGTTTGACCCCCAAACCCACAGGTTGAGAACCGCTGCCCTAATCAT
This sequence comes from Pseudochirops cupreus, assembly GCA_028627135.1. Lineage (NCBI taxonomy): Eukaryota > Metazoa > Chordata > Mammalia > Diprotodontia > Pseudocheiridae > Pseudochirops > Pseudochirops cupreus. The sequence continues at coordinate 113,278,540 of CM053581.1, forward strand.
AGGATCACAGATCTAGATCTGAAAAGAACTTTAGAAATAATTCAGTCCAACTTTCCCTGCCTTTTTAAATTAAAATTTTATTTTACATTACTATTTTATTTTCAATTAATGAATTGCTTTTTCTCTTTTTCACCACACTCCCTCTGCCACCCCCTACCCTGGAAAAAACAAACTATAGAAGCCTTGTAACATATATGCCTAAGTCAAGTAAAGATTTACTCATGGACTCTGTCCAAAAATACATGTATCGTGGGCCACTTAGGTACCAGCCCCAAGTGTGAGTTAAGACGTGAGAGAGAATTAATCATGTGGGTAGTTCATAGGAAAGAACTCCATTTAATGATTCTTTGAGCAAGGTTTTTATAGAGCAAAATGATACAGAAAAATTAAAGGATTCAAGTTTTACTATCATTGTCTTAAGCCTGTTAGATCCTGGAAGTAACAGAATTTGATAAGGAATATGTCATCTAGGTGTTATCATTGTCTTTAGTCTGTTATATCCTGGAACCAACACAGAATAGATAATTTGATAAGGGACATGTTTTTTAGGTGCCTGAAGTCTGGGGGCAAAGGCTTTGATGTCAGGATCATAAACAAAAGTCCTTTTAAGTATGTCCCTGGGGGGTTTACAGGGAGCAAACCTTTACAAGCTGCAGTCACCTCGAGGGGCATTAGGGCACACGATCAAGATTTTTATCTGAGTCCTGGATCAGGCCTCCTTGGCTTCCCACATACATGTCTAATTCTGCATCTTGCCTTTTTCTCAGGAGATGGGGAACATATTTTTACCATTAGTGCTCTGGAATTGCGGTTGGTCATTGTATTGATCAGAATTTTGTTAAGCGTTGCCTGTTTTTACAATACTGTTGTGATTATATACTACGTTTTCTTGGTGCTGCTCACTTTACTCCATGTCAGGTCATAAAAATCTTCCCAGATTTCTTTGTAACCACCTTTTTCACTATTTCTTACAGCACAATAGCATTCTATTACATTCATATATTGTAAATTTCTCAGCCATTTCCCAATTCATGGGCACCCCCTTAGTTTCCAATCGTTTGTCACAACAAAAATTGTTGCTATAAATATTTTTGCATATAAGGGACCTTCTCCTCCTTCTCTGATCTCTTTGGTTTATAAATCTAAGAGTGGTCTTGCTGGATCAAAGGGTATGCACAGGTTATTGACTTTATGTGCATAGCTCCAGATTGCTTTCTGGAATGACTGTACACAGCTTCACTAATAGTGCATTAATGCACTTGGGCTTTATTTTTTTTTAAAGTCTTTCCAACATTTTATCATTTCCCTTTTTCACCATCATTGTCAGTCTGATGAGTGTGATAGTGGAGCCTCAGAATTGCTTTAATTTACATTTATCTAGTAATTAGTGATTTGGATAATTTTTTCCAAGTGACCATTCATAGCTTGGATTTCTACCGTTGCTAACTTGTTTGTTTTTCTTGCAAAAAAGTAAAAGAAAAGTAAAAGAGTACTGTGTACATTGTGGGGGTTCAATAATATGTGGATTATAATTGTGGAATCCTATAATGTGAAAGTCAGTTTAGTCTAGTTTTTTCATTTTATTGTGTGTGTGTGTGTGTGTGTGTGTGTGTGTGTGAGAGAGAGAGAGAGTGAGAGAGAGTGTGTGAGTGTGTGTAGGGTTTCTGGATTTGTGATTGCCAATAAATAACAGTGTAGATCTGCCTGGCATATTTAACAACTTGCCCACGATGGCTGCCAATATGTGTCAGAAGTGGACTTGAGCCCCTGTGACCACCCTTGATCCACTGTACTGTGTTGCCTCATATTTTACGGTTAAGAAACATGATTAAAGTCAATCTCATCACACTGGAAAATCCACCTTCTCTCATTTTTGAAAACCAGGATGACATCTGCTTATTTTCAGTCCTTCACCATGTTTGTTGTTTTCTGTGGCTTTTCAGAGATTACGAGCAGAGGCTCAACAATCACGTTAACAAGTTCTTTCAGCACCCTGGGATGTAGTTTATTTGGCTATTTGGACATGGATATTTTTCTTACCCTTTCCTCTCTTATCTTGGGTTTTAATTCCTTTGTTGTTATTCAGTCACCTCTGACTTTTTGTGACCCTGTGGACCATACTGTGCGTGGGAGCTTTCTTGGCAAAGAATGGTTTGCCTATTTCCTTCTCTGGTGGATTAGGGTGAACAGGGGCTAAGTCACTTGCCCAGGGTCACACAACTAGTTAAGTGTCTGAAGCGGGATTTGAATCGAAGTTTTCCTGATTCCAGGCTCAGTGCTCTATCCATTGAGCCATCTTCCTTGCTAACTATCTTTGTTCCTAATCAGAAGATTATTCTCATTGGCAAAAAAGAAAAAAAAAAACCAGAAGCAAATAGAAGTTGAATAGTTCTGTCTTCTTTCTGTCATTCATTTTTACCATCCATCCTCCCCAAACAGTAGTCCTTTTCCTTCTTTTATCTTCTTACCTTTCCAAAAGAGTTAAAAAAAATTCCTATTTGTTGCATTTCTTTTATATCTGGATTAGTGAAGGAGAGCGTAAAATAGACTAGCTTTCCATTTCCTGCATCTTGTAATAAAAACTAAACTCTCAGGTGATAATAGCATTGGGAATAGCTATATGACTTATTCTAGGAACCCCTCTCTATATTACTGTTAAATTGTGAGACAAGACTAAATGATCTGTGTACTGACGGAATGGGCAAATCTTAAGGCTTGTTTTCTTGTTCATCTCCTCCTCTGCATCCGTATCCCTCTCTTCATTTCTCTCTCTAGATGCTGGGCTGCATGCATCTTTGCATTCTGAATCTCCAGCCCCATCTTTTCTGTTATTATTTTTTAAAATAACTTTTAAAATGGTCTTCTAGGTAAAGTACATGAATGTTTGATTACTGGCTGTTAATTCAAACCAGCCGAGAAAAAAAAAATCAAAAAAACAACTTCAATGGTATTTTTCTTTTTTCCCTCCTCTCTCCTTTCACCAGTGGTTTTGTTGTATATTGTGGCAAAAATCAAACATAAAAGGAGAATGAACTGTGTAATGCTACTTGTGACTGTTTCTGATAGTCTCTGGTTACCCACCTTCCCCTCTTTCACATGCTAATTGGCAGCTTCATCTCTGGCTAATTCCTGCTCAACTAAGTGAGTAAGAATGTTTTAAATTGTTACTCCAGGAAGCAGCACATTCCTACGCAAGTGTCAGTTTGACTCTAACTTTACCCAATGCATCAGCTCACAGAGGCTCATTTGCCTGGCTTGTTGAGGATTAATTACTCAAATGGCTCTGGACTGCCTGAGTGACATGCAACTGTTCCTTCTAGCTGGCTGTTTTTATGTCATACTGCTCCTTTTTATTAACAGGCTTCCCTCCCTCCTTCCTTCCTTCCTTCCTTCCTTCCTTCCTTCCTACCTTCCTTCCTTCCTTCTCTCATGCTAAGATTTCATCTGTGAAGACTCTTAAGAAAGAGCCAATTATTTGTATGAATGTAAAAGCTTTTGCTGTCTTTGTCCAAGAGGAAGGAGAATCTATTGGAGGGAAGAAAATTGATGCCTTGGGAGGGTGGGTACCTCTAAGCCCAAAGAGCTGATAGAGGAAAAGGTTGAAAAGTTAAGAAGTAGCAATATTTTCACTCAAGCACCCCTTTGTTGGGTTGCTTCCCTGTGGACTAGGGGTAAGCCTAGACTCTCAAGGGACATGATAGTGGAGTGTGAGCTCTGGCACATCTTGCCACTGTGTAAAGGCATTGAGCCCAGGTCATATTTGGTTGGAGAGGCTGTCACAAAAGGACAACCAGCATGCAGTCATAGCTGATGAACATTAAAAGGTAGCATTGGTGTAGTGAGTTACAGTGGAGTCAGGAAGACCTGAGTTTGAATCCTACCTAAGATACTTACTAGCTATGTGACCCTAAGTCAATTAACTTTTCAGGTCTCAGTTTCTTCATTTGTAAAATGAGGGAGTTGGATTAGATGGCATTTAAGATCCCTTGCAGCTCTAAATATATCCTGTGATCTAAGATATAGAAAGTATTCTGATCTATATTGTTAGAAGAGAGTAACCACACCTACAAAAGCTAGGTGGGAGCTAAGTGGCACAGCTAGAACTGGACCCAGCATCGGGAAGACCTTAGTTCAGATCCAGCCTCAGAAGCTTACTAGCTGTGTGACCTTTGGCAAGTCACCTAATCTCTGTCTGCCTCAGTTTCCTCATCTGTGAAATGTGGTTAATAATAACACGTACCTCCCAGGGATGTTGTAAGAATTAAATGAGAATATCTGTAAAGTATTTTGCAAACTTTAAAACACTATATAAACTCTGTTATTACAAATAATAATATGATCATGTATCTCTGAGGTATAAAAAAACATGACTGTTTTCAAGTGGGTAGAGATTGAAATCGTTTTTAGTTTTTTCCTAGGGCATTGGCAGGTTTTGCTTTGTGAAAAAGGAAACTTTGATATTATCTAAGTTGATGTTGTTGTTCATATGTTTTCAGTCACGTCTGACTCTTCGTGGGTTTTCTTGGCAAAGATACAGGAGTGGTTTGCCATTTCCTTCTCCTGCTCATTTTACAGGTAAAAAACCCAGGGCTAAGTGGCTTGCCCGTGTTCACACAGCTAGTCTTCCTAACTCCAGGCCTGGCGCTCTGTCCACTTCATCACCTAGCTGCCACATATACCCTTATACATTCCTTCAAAAGATGAAATTAAAACGTAGCCAATGACAAGTAAGGCCTCTTGATGTAATTTCAAGCCTACGTCAATTTTAATTCAAAGGCATAAATGTTCATTCGATTGGGCTGCCCACCTCACAAGGTTGTGGAAAGCCCTTGGAAAACTTTATAGCTACTTACTTTAATCACTCTACTTACAAGTACCACATTTGCCTCAATATGAGATAACCTCAATTATAAGCTAGAGACCTAAAATGTTATCTTTCTAAAAGAAAAAAAGAATATATATATTTAAATTATA
>CM053581.1:113284013-113356513 GCA_028627135.1 Pseudochirops cupreus
ATAATTTTTTAACCACAACATATGCCAAAACTGTTTATGGAAAGAGAGAAAAAAAGGGAAAAATGCCATTTATGTTGGTATATTATACATACCACTTTTGGTGGTGTGTGTGTATATTATGTATATATGTAGGTACACAATATATTTTTCTTTTATGTATATGTGTGTATGCATATATATGTATATGTATGTGTGTGTAGAGATGTATAAAAAAATCACTTTAAAATCCTTCATGGAACCCCAGAAAAGGCTCTGTTAACAATCTTTTGAATTAGCAGAAGCTTTGGGGAGATATTGGCCTGATGGCTTTGTTCCTATTCTTCGATTTGGGGGAAACTCTTGGGTTTTAGGGCATTTGATTTTGGCATTGCAGATACTATTTGCCTACATTTGTGCTAATTCTCCTATTTGCTTTCCTTCTCTCTCCTTTCTAAAATTATCTTGTATTTTCTTGTCTGTGCATGTGTTGTTACTCTCACCTCCCCGTGGAAGCATCTTGAAGGCAAAGTGCCTTGCACTCACTCTATAAATATTTGTTAAAGTGACTTTGATTTCATGGTCAAACAGATGGGACAATTGTTTTAGTTGCATTTAATCTTAGAGCAAGAATAGAGAAAAAAAAGTAAAATGTTTTATATTTGTGACCAGAGGTTTTTTCCTCCTAAATTGGTGATAAGTTTATATTACAACCCCAAACAACATGTTTAAAGAATGTTTAAATGTGTAAAGAATATAATTTAACCATCGTTAAAAAAGATTAGAGAGCATAATTTCAATTATCCTGAAGTTTAAAAACAACTAACTTTAAATCTTCCTCACATACACCTTTAATGACAGTGTTATTAGATTAAATTAAAATGTATTCATGTACCTGTGGCTCAGTTATTTAGCATTCATTGAGCACCCCCTGTGTGTCCAACTTTGTTCTTTGTTGGGTGAGTTATTAATGAGAAGTGTAAGACACGCTGCAGATAAAAGCAACAGGAATTTGGAATGAGAATACCTGGGATCAGACCCCTGTTTGGTAATCAATACTTATAAGGACCCTTGAGTAAATCACTTAATTTCTCTGGACCTCAGTTTTCTCATCTGTATGTAGGATATAAATGCCCATGTAAAGTATGTATGTCCACATAGGTGATATGAATGTGACTTTCAAGGGCCATAGATAGATATCTTTGGAACCAAGGGCAGGAGAAGGATTATGGCTGGGTACTTGCTCCTTCCTTCATGGATTTCCAAGAAGGGTATTGGGCTAGTTTTATATCTATCCTCTCTCCCCCAAATATCGATGTTCCAGGCATCCAATAAGTTCAGAACAAAAGCTACTTCTCTGGTTGTTCTTATTTGGCTAGAGTAGCCCTTAGCTTATACCGGTCAGCTTATCTCCTTCCCATCAAATAATGGTTACTCGAAAGGCAAATAGTGAATAATGAGTAAAATTGTTTATCTAAACAAACAAAAATGGGAAAAATTATATAAATTAGAACATACCAAAGACTCTATAGGAGTGAATGAACATGTTAGATCACAGTGAGACACCCTCTTATCTCAAACCAAGAGAGACAGTGTGTCTTACCCAAGTCAGTCAGTCAATAAGTATTTGTTAAACACCTACTGTGTGCTATTAACTGTACTAACCAGTTATTGGTTAGCACAGGGATTAAAAAAAAGGATATTATATATTAATATATAATATATTAATTTTATATTATTTATAATATTAATATATTATATATATAGATAATATTATATAATATAGGGATACAAAGAAAAGCAAAAGGCAGTCTCTGTTGTCAGGCAGCTCTCAGTTTAATGGAGGAGACAACCTGAAAACAACTATAAACAAACAAGCTTGATATAGTATAAATTGGAGATGATCACTATAGGGAAGGCACTAGCATTAAGGGGGATCAGAAAAGTCTGTACAGAAAATAGAAAATGGGATTTTAGCTGGGACTTGATGGAAGCCAGAAGAAGATAGAGATGAAGAGGGGGAATACTCCAGATGTAGGGAACAGTCAGTGAAAATAAACAGAGACGGAGTGTCTTGTGCACAAAATAAGCAGGAAGCTGGTGTCATTGGATCCCAGAATACCTAAGGTGTAAGAAGGCTGGAGAGGTAGGAGGGTGGCAGGTCACGAAGGCTTTTGAATGCCACACAGGATTTTATATCTCCCTGAAGTCTCTAGGGAGAAAAGCAGCAAGGAAAATTGGGTATTAAGAACTTATTGAAGACTACATCTCAGCAGCTTTCAGAATCTCTCCACATGTCTCTATCAGAGTCTCTGGAACCACACTGTGTAACATAGAACCATAGCACCTTAGAAACTCTTCTAAACAAGGAAGAAACACGATTGGGAAAAACACAACATCTCCCTCCTCCAAACAAACTATCAGAAGATAATTATCAGGTATCAGTTTTGTCAGACCTCTTATTAAACTATTTTTTCTTTTAGCAATAATATCCTTTCCTGAACTAGTGTTTCTCTTTCCATGGAGAGCCCTCAACTTTCTTTCTTTCCCTTATCACTCATGGTTAATAATTATCTCTTTATAAAGGTTCTTTTTTTATATAGCAACCTTTTTAAAAAAAAATCTATGGACCCTTTTTAAAAAGTCCCTTTTTTTGCTTTTTGGAGGGGGGAAGTTAGGGCAGTTGGGGTTAAGTGACTTGCCCAAGGTCACATGGCTAGTTTTGCATTAAGTGCCTGAGGCTGAATTTGAACTCAGGGCCTCCTAACTCTAGGGCTGGTGCTTTATTTACTGTGCCACCTAGCCACCCATTTATATAGCATCTTTCTACTATCCTCTTTGGTCTGGTTCTCTCATTCAACAATGCTGTTACTGACCCACTGTCAGTAATACGGACACTTTGCTTTTTGCATTACTGGTGAAGGGTCAGGCTGAGCCTTCCGTACTTGATCACTGTTAATTAACTCTGAGAGGGTTGAAATTCAAAATTGCTGGAGGCCTCCTATGTTCTGGTGCCATTATTATTCTGAGCTGTGTGCTAGCTCATCATCTTTGTATTTATATAATATCATTCTTTTGACAAGCTGGTGCACTTAGCTTTCCTCTATTCCATGGCTGCAAACAGCATACTTAGCTCCACACTGTTGCCATTGGCCACAGGGGTGACCAGGTGCAGTTACTGAAATGGATTATCAGAAACCCATTCCCACTTGAATTAGATTCAAAGAGAAGATTGTCTCTAGATGAACTCTAAGGCCCTTTCCACTTCTGAAGTTGTGTAGGATACTTCACAATTAATATTTCTGTGAGGGATAACACCTTTTCATCTGCCTTTACAAAGTCTCCTGGGTAAGGACTCAGTTAATAGGCTGTGGTAGCAGCCAGAGATGGTGAAATTGCTAATACTATTCATAGATAATTGTAAGTGGGGTTTGGGTTTGCGGGTTGTGTTTAGTGCATAATAAATTAGAGCTTATTACAGATGCCACATATAGGAACATTAATGTGGAGATAGAGAAAGGAATAGACAGGCTGGCTTAAAAGCACTGATCTTGAAGGCAGAGCAACCAGGCAGTCTGTTGTTACATTCTGATGGGAGTGTCATGAAAGGTTGTAGTTCCTTTCGAGAATCTTAACCTCAACTTTCATAAGAAATGTGGAAGCTGAGGACATCATTGAGCTATTCATAGGAATTGTGCTTTGATTGTCCGCCTACCAGTGGCAACCTTCACCTCTGCCTTTGTTCAGTGCACATAGATGTCCTTGCATGAGAAGGTGAAAGGAGGGGCATTGAGGGAGACTGCTATAGACGTTGGCTTTTCAGAGAGGATGAAGAAGAGTTCTTAGGGTAAAGGAAGTGATCTAAGAAGCAAACAGACACTAAAAGCTTTTGAGGCAGAAAGGGATTGAAAGCTAAGACTGAGAGGTCAGCAAATGAAAGGACATGGAAGGACGATGGAGCAGATGAAGGATAAGAAACTCTCCATCACTGGAACTTTGCAATAGGTAGGACACTTTTTTCAAGGAATGAATTCAGATTTTCTGAAGAAGCAACATCTTGTCTTCTGTGAAACAAGGGTGAAGATCCACAGATACCAGTGGGATTAAGGAATCCTATTTTGGACTTCACAGGAAGGATGTATCATTGTGGCCAAGGAGTGACTCCTAAAGAATATTGACATGGATATAACATGTCTAATCAGATGATTCGTCTTCCTTGATTGTGTGCCTTACGTAGAATGTGATGGCAAACTTCCTCTCAGCCTACTTGTTTCTTAGTTGTTCAGTCATTTTTCAGTCATGTCCGACTCTTCAAGACCCCATTTGGGATTTTCTTGGTAAAGATACTGGAGTGGTTTGCCAGTTCCTTCTCTATCTCATTTTTTTTTCTTTTTTGGAGGGGGGAAGCAGGGCAATGGAGTTAAGCGACTTGCCCAAGGTCACACAGCTAGCAAGCGTTAAATGTCTGAGGTCAGATTTGAACTCAGGTCCTCCTGACTCCAGGGCCGGTGCTGTATTCATTGCATCACCTAGCTAACCCTAGCTCATTTTATAGATGAGGAAACTGAGGCAAACAGGGTTAAGTAACTTGCCCAGGGTCACATGGCTAGTAAGTATCTGAGGCCATATTTAAACTCAGGAAGATGAGTCTTCCTGACTCCAAGATTGGCATTCTATCCACCTGACTCCAAGATTGGCATTCTATCCACTGTGAAACCTAGCATGGAGTGAGTACTAATACAGTCAGAAAAATATCTCTAGGGACTCTGAAGTCTCAGGAAGTAAATGAAAAGAATAATGATGGAAGAAATGAGGAGTTTTATTTTAGCCTAAGCATAAAGAACACTGAAATAAACTCACTGCTGGGAGAATTGGGCCAGCATGGCAGAAGGATGGATGTTCCAAGGGGAGAAAGCTTGAGGCACTCAGGAAGCGTAGATTTTAGGGTTAGAAGGTATCTTAGATATAATCTAGTCTAAATTGGTTATTTTGCAGATGAGGAAAGTATGGCCTAGGGATATGCAGTAACAAAAGCTGACTTCAGACTTAGGTTTTCTGTCTCCAAATTCAGTGTTCTTTCCAATATCCCCTGCCATTCTGTAACCCCTTATTTCATGTTCTCCCAGCATCACCTGAAGTAGACACGTGGTGATTGATCACCAGCCTTGACTTTTTTTTTCTGAAATATGAAATGAGTGGAGTTACAGCTACTCTTAATATGAAGAAACTAAAGTGGGAAATTTTTCTTTAAATCATGAATCTAGAGAGACTGAGAGTCTGGACATTTCCCTCCCCCACCTCTTAAAAGCACCAGTAAAGTACCCATTTATTTTCCTTGAAATTGACTTCTGGAGGACCTTTCCCATAAGCGATGTCCCCAATGACCTATCTACCTCACTGTTGATTTTAAAGCGAATTGAAGGTAAACAAGGAGAATTATTTCTATTTGACTGTACAACATAAATTCATGTTAGAAGACACATATTTTTGGAAATATGAAGCATTTTTTCCCCTACAATGTTTAAAATACTATAGTGTAATAGGCTATGTGTGCAGCAATGCTAAGTTGCCTGGGGCACGTGTGTGTGGGAAGAATGTACAGAATGGTGACTGATTTAATTTACTTTACTACTTGTATGTTTCTTTTTTCTTTTGCTTTTTTTTTGGAGGGGGGAAGGCAGGGTAATTGGGGTTAAGTGACTTGCCCAAGAACTTACACGGCTAGCAAGTGTTATGTGTCTGAGGCTGGATGTGAACTCAGGTCCTCTTGACTCCTGCGCCAGTGCTCTATTCACTGCGCCACCTAGCCTCCCCAACTTGTATGTTTCATAGGGGCAAGGCAAGGTTAGGTGGACTGGTAAATTTTGGTATTTATTTGCATGGTAGTTTAATTCTTCAAATGTTAACACATCCTCCTATATTGATGAGAAAAAAAATCCATAAATGGATCAATTTAACCTTTCTGAGATTCAGTTCCCCTGTCCCTAGAATACAGACTGTGTGAATAGAGAGATGATTTCACAGTCAGGAGGATTTGGGTTCAAGTCTGATATACATTCCCGATGACCCTGGGCTAAGGCACTTAATTTCTCAGTGTTCTTTGCAGCTTTCTAGGACAATAAATCGCACATTTGTTGACCTGCATTGGTAGAGGTGGTTGCCTACATTGGGGAAATCAGCAGGCCTACCCCATCTCTCCAAAAAGTAGAGCTCTATATAAACATCACCATGTCATCATTGTTGTTAGGAATGCCAACATCTTTTTAAATAATGAGACTTGACCAAATTTGCAATACGATCTTGAGTGTCTTCTGATCTTAAAATTTTACACAATGCATAGTACACCTTTCAATTACACTCATACTGCTCATCTCAAATTGAAAGATTCCTCGGCTATGATCTGCCATTTATCACTATACATAAAAAAGAATATTTGGTTGTAAATTATTTCTCTGTGTGCTGAGTCAAATGGAATTTTAAAATATGTGTGTGTGTTTGTGTGTGTTTGTGTATGAACTTAAACGGTCTTGGTTATTCTGATATATATGTATTTGTGTTGTTCCCTTATAAATCTATTCTGTCCTGTGACCCTCTGATCACAAATATCTCAAGATATATAAAACAAGGAGATGTATGCTCACAAAAGGTGTTTTCCACTGTGATGGAAGAGATCCATCAAAGTATCATTCTTTGTGGAACTTTTGTATTTTTTGTATATCAATTTCCTGTTTAGGGCAGGAAGTAATCCCACCCTCATTAAACATGACTAGCCTATAGCCTATAAGTCTGAGAACAACTTGAGTGAGCACAGGGAAAAGCAGCTGAAGTCTGTCAGCCTTGCCCCTGGCAGATTCTGACAGTTGCTTTACAGACCTGGAATAGGATTTGTCCAAGTGATCCCTGGGTACGTATTGCATATCCAGATTTAGGAATGTCGTGAAATTATGTATATTTTAGTGTTTGGAATTTTTCTTCCCAGTTCTTCTCTGTTGTGTTTTTTTCCCTTTTGTCATTAACGTGGGACAGTTGCAGTTATATGTATATATGTGTATGTGTGTATATGTATATATGTATCTATATTATATATGTATATACACATGTATAAAATATACATACATATATACATGCATATGCTATAGATAGATATGCTATTTGGCCTCAAACTTGCAAGTTCCATTAAGTTTTGGGTTTGCAAAGTTTTAATTAGCTTTATTCCAAGTCTAAAGAAGAGGAAAACAATTTTTCTTTTAAAATTTCATTTTTGGTTTGGTTACTTAGAGAGGGATGTACTAATTTTGTGAAAGGGAAGGTTATTGGGTAAGATTTTATATAACTGTCTTAATTCTTATACATTTTTCAATGATCTCTATTCTTCTTTTCTTTGGAATGGTTATTTACTTTGGTACTTAGGTGGATCTTAGCCTTCTCCTGTATGATTATTGTCCATGCTTCACTAGAAATCTCCCACAGATTTGTGTTTGCTGAAGGCTTTCTTTTAGTATATTGGAGTAGTTGCGTACCACTTAGACTTTCTATGTGGGGTGTCTCCTTCTTGTTATATCATTGGCTCACTCTTTATCCCAATTCCATATGCCCTTAATCATGTCTCGTGCCAGATCTGATTTGCAAGGCATCTTTGAAGACTACTGGTTACCATACTGGCAACATCTTGGTTAGTCGGTTAGATTTCAGTTCATGTCTAGAGAAAGCCTTTAGAAACACTGACTCATGAGAGGTAATTTTTGCCACAGTGGCAGGAGCACTTGATTTGGTACAAGATGATCAGGATTCAAATCCTACGTCTACTACTTTTTCCTTGTGTGACCTTCCTGTTCTCTAAAATGAGGGAGTTGAACAAGATTATTTCTAAATTCATTTTTTCAGATCTTAATCCTATGAATCCTTTGAATCATTAATTACAACTGCCATAGCTCTTCTTCTTTTCCAATATTAGACATTTATCAAACACCTAATAACCCAGTGCCTTGGGTGATTGGTAAATGTTTATTGGGTAAATGAATAAATGATCCAACCCATAGAGGTTCTGAAACCTCTGATTTTGCAAGTGGTGTTACTTAGGCACTCATAGTATATAGGAGGATTGCCACTGTGGTTGGTGATACTTAGCTTGACTATTCCCAGTTTATCTATACATAGTTGTTTCCAACCTGTCATCCTCATTAGGCTGTGAGCTCCTTAAGAGCAGGGACTATCTTTTGCCTTTCTTTTTCTCCTCAGTACTTAGCACAATGCTAGTATATGGTAGGCACTTAATAAATGTTTATTGACTAACTATTAACATATGTATTTGTATAATGCTTTGGCAAGGCAGTGTGGTGTATTGGAAGGAACACTAGATATGAATTTAGGAGAGACTGGAAGATCTGGATTTGAGTATCAGTCTTACCATTTGCTAGCCCCTCACAGAGAGGTCACGAGTATTGAATGAGATGATGTAAGATGTTTTGTCAGCTGAGAATGATGATGGTGATAATAAAAATGATGAAATGCTTACCATGTGCCAGGTATTGTGTTTAGCACTTTACAAGTATCTCATTTGATAAGAAGTACTAGATGAATGTTAGCAATTGCTGCTGATGTTAGAATGTGGTTCTTGTTTTGAGGGGGTGAGGAAACTGGACCTCTGATCTCATCAGTGTAGGGAACTAAATGAAGGACCTCTTTGCATGCAGATCAACACCTCTGCCAGCCATGTTTTTAGAGAGTTGCTAAGGGGCATTGAGAAATGGCTTGACCAGGGTAGTAGAGCTAGTATGTGTCAGAGGTGGAGCTTCTACTGCAATGCTTCTCACATGGAAAGGCAATTCTGAGACAGTTCTGTTCAACAAATGGCAGTGTACTGGAAGCTGGCAGTGGCTGGAGTCACCTGTGGTCCATGGAGCTGACTATATATACATATATATATGTATATATATATGTATATATATATATATACATATATATATGTATATATATGTATATACATGTATATAAAGAGAGAGAGGGAGTGGGTGAGTGGGGTATTTCAGGACATTCTGGTACAGGTCATGGGACAGAATTCACAATGCAAGTAAGTAACCAGAAATGTAAGTCTTAGGATTGAAAGGACCAGGTCCAGGCAATGTCTGAAGTAGGTCAGATTTGATTGCCAGAGCCGATAGTGGGGGAGTTGAGTAGTTCAGGGATAATAACGATGACCAGAGAAAACTGAATGAAAGCTAGGAGTATGACCTGATCCAGTAGAGACGAAGCCTGGGTTTTAGGAATCAGTGAACGAGAACGAAGGTGTTGTGCTAAAGACAAGGGTAATTTCATCTTGCTTCACTCAGTGTTATATTGGTGTATGTGATTTTTAAAAAATAGCCAAGACTGAGGACTGCCTTTCATTTTACTTTGAATTCCCTTTCCCTAGAGAATTCCTGCTGCCACTGTTCAGATCATTAATCTCCATAGTAACTGTGGACTCTATATACAGTGGTATACACATTGTATTGTGTTGTGGAAAGAATGCTGGATTTAGGCTCAGTAACTGGTTTGGATTCAGGATTAAGACTTCTTACTAGCTATGTGACTATGAACAAATCAATTCATCTCTGAGGTCCAGTTACTTCACTGGAAAATGGGGCTTATGATTCCATTAGCTCATTCACAGGCTAGGTAGGGGTTGTCAGTTTTAAAACTCTAATGGAATGCCATAAAACTCTGTCCTTGGCCCTGGTCTGTTCGATATTTTCATCAATGATTTGACTTGTAGGCATGGCTAGTATTGCTTGATTCTGAGCCCTCTTCTTTTCCCTCTTTATACTCAGTTTCTAGATCATTCCATCAATTCCCATGCATTCTGTTATAATTACTATACAGATGCCTCATAGATCTGGATCTATCTACTTCTGTCCTGAAAAACAACTCTTAATTATCTGCTGATTATTAAAGACCTCCAATTAGATATCCAGTAGGCATCTCAAATTCAACATGTTCCAAATAGAACTTACCTTTTCCCAAAACCTTCTTCACTCTAAGCTGTCCATTAACATTCTACTTCCCTGTTTCAGTTAAGGGTACCACCATCTTTCCAATGACCCAAGCTGACAACTGCAAAGTCATTCTCCATTTTTCTCACTCTCACAGCCAATCAACCACCAAGTCTTGTTAATTTTGCTTCTACAGTTTCTCTCTCATTCAGCCCCTTCTCTCTACTGCTATGACTGCCACCCTCTTTCAGGACCTCATTATTTCTCACCTTGCCTTTTGCAATAGTTTCATAATTGTCCTCCCTACCTTAATTCTCCTCTCTCTTTCATCCACCACATAGCTGCCAATTTGATACTCCTAAAACACAGGTCTGAACAAATCTCTTCCCTGCTGAAGAGACTCCAGTGGCTTTCTGTTGCCCTTAGGATAAAAGACAAACTTCTCTGTTTGTCCAACACTCTTTGTAACCTGGCTCCAGTCTACCTTTCCAACCTCATTATATATTCTTTCTCCTCATGCACTCAGTGGCCCAGCCAAACTGGTTTTCTTGCTATTCCCACAAGATCTTTCATCCCATTTCTGTGGCTCTGCACAGGCTGCCCTCTGTGCCTTGAGTGCCCTCTCTCCACATCTATGCCTCACGAATCCCTAGCTACCTTCAAAGCTCACCTTGGGTGCCACCCTTTATAGGAAGTCTGTCTTGATTCTCCAGTTGCTAGTGTCCCCTTCCCTTCCACCAACAATTTACTTTGCATGTTTTAAGTATTTATTTCACTTCATACACATCATTTTTCTCAACATAATCTAAACTTTCTGAAAGCAAGGACTGTTTTGGTTTTGGCTTTGTATACAAAGTGCCTGACATAGATTCATTGCTTAATAAATGCCTATTGAATTCTATCAAATTATTAAACATGGAATGGTGGGGAGCTGGGAGGGATATCTGAATCACAAGATGACAGAGTTGGGATCCAAAAGAATCTTTAAAGGCTCTAATGAGATGAAATGTAGTGGTAATAAATGTAAAGTTCTACATTTGGGCCAAAAAATAAACTGCATGAAGATAGGATTGGGGAGACTGAGATGACTGTATAAAAAATTGTAGATGTCAAGTTCAATGGTGTCATATGGAAGTCAAAAAGCTAATATGACCTTAACCTATGTTAATGTGAGCATTTTTCAGAAAGAGATAGGTGATAGTTTTGCTCAGTGTAGTCCTTCTCAATCCTTTGTACTATTTTTTGTACTATTTGTACTATTACTGGTTACTACTAGTAATCCCTTTGTCCAATAGGTTAGTTTACTCTTCTTTTTATTCTGTAAATGTTTATTACATATGGTTCATTGTATTCAAGATTGAGTGCCACATTTTAAAAAGAACTCTAGGGACACTTAGAAAAGAGGGAACTTAAAATTATACTATACAATGTTGAATTGAAGAAATGGGGGATATTGTAACTGGAGAAAAAAGGACTTAAAAGGTACCTGATATCTGACTTGAAATATTCGAAGTATTATTATGTGGAAGAGAGATTTGGTTTATTTTGCTTCTCAGAAGGTAGAACTTGAAGCAATAGGTTGGAAGATGTAAAAAACAGACTTTGGCTCCATAGAAGGAGGAACTTTCCATTAGTTGAAATAATCCAAATGTGGAATGGGGTCCTTCAAGAGGCTAGACTTTTGCAGGGGTGGGAAGTAGCACTTGAAGACCTAAAGGGCCACATGTGGCCTTGAGGCCATAGGTTCCCCACCCGTGGAGAGTGTTCCTTGTCATTGGAGATTTTAAAGCAGAAACTGGAGGCTTATTTGTTACTACTGTAAATGGCATTTTTGCTCATCTATGAATTAGATGATAGGGCCCTTGAAGTTCCCATTAACCCTGCAGTTATTAGACTCTGAGGTTTAGAATATTAAACTTTTCTAAGAATGCATATAAAATGAGGCACAAGCCCTGTTTATGGAGGGTGTCGTGGAGATGCAATTATGCGGCTGCAGTCTTTGAAAATATTATTCTTGATGTTTACTGAGTCATACCATTACTGAAGAGTAATTAAGGCTTGTGGGCTTTCATTAAAATTTATTGTATTTAGAATTAAATTCACTAACAGTAATCAGAGAAACTCATCTGTCATTATGGCTGTCATTGTGGTGAGCTCTCATTAAGCTGACTATGATGATAATAATATTCCCCTCTCTGGGTCTCAGTTTCCTTGTCTGTGAAATGGCAGAGTTGGACTAGATGAGCTTTAATGTTCCTTTCAGCTCTAAATCTATGATTCTCTGTCCTTGCACTCATGACAGTATACAAGTGTCAAAGAGGGTTCAATTATGCTAGTTATTTTAATGCTCACATCAGTTCTGTGAATTACTCAGGGCAGGTATTATTAATCTCATTGTACAGATAAGGAAACTGAGGCCAAGGGTGGTGAACTGGTGTTCCCAAAGTCATACAATAAATTAGTATAAAGCCTAATTATAACCCAAGTCCTCAAACTACTAAACACTTTTTTCAAATCTATTCCTGTAGCTCATGACTTTAATTTTCATAGTTTAAAATTTTTATTTAATTTTTTCAATTAAAAACAATTTGCCCCCTCTCCTTTTCACCCCTTCCCCAAACATCATTGAAAAATGGAAGAAAAACATGACCTTTGTTACAAGTATTTACAGTCAAGCAAAACAAATTTCAGCTTTGGCCATGTCCAAAATTCATGTCCCCATCTGTACCCTGAGTCCATCATCTTTGTCGCAGGGTGGGTAGCACTGAATAACCTTTTCACTACTTTATGTTGCCCTCAGAGATCCCCCATGGCACTATGGGTGTCGAGAGTTGTCCTTTGAGTCAGGTTAGTCTCCTGATGGATACTGGCTATGTTGCCCTGGTTAAGGCACTTAACCCCTCAGTGTCCTCAGCAACTCTCTGAGACTATACATTTCAGAGATAGTGCTAATCTACTTTGGTAGAGGAAATGTCCTTATCTGGGAGTTCTTTTATCAATGAAATGACAGAAGTCTGGTCCATATCTTATTGCCTCCATAAGTAAAAAGGACTTTTTGTGAATGAGTCCAACAAATTCTTAACTGTTAAAGGATTTTTTATATTTATGGTATAATATTATGAAATGTTGGCCTTCTGGGAAAATTATGATGATTGCTCATATTAACATAGCACCTCAAGATTTATTTTTTTTAAGAGCCTCACTTATTTTGCTTATTTGTGCCTATTTAGGCTTGAAAGCAAATCAGCTGCATTTCATCAGAATATTTCTGCTCTTCTAACTTAAACCTACCAGGTCTCTTTTCTCCCCCAACCTTATTTTTTAAAGATCAAAGCAGAATTCTGATTTAATAGAATGCATTGCTACATAGGAAGTGAATAGCATAACCCAGTTGTGAAGGAGAAGCATTGCTCCTTGGTGTGCCGAGCTCCACTAACTTTCCTGACAATTACTTAAGCAGGCCTCTGGCTGCTCTTTTCAGTGGCATATGGGTGAAATGTGAAATGTCCAACTCGGTGAAATAGGGAAAATTCTTAGAGCGATTATGTAGAAGGAATACTAGATATGTAGCCAGAAGACCTAGTTTTTAGTCTCAAGGCTGCTGTTTCAAATGATAGAATCCTAGATTTGTAAAGGACCTTAGAGGCCACCTAATACAACCTTTTCCTATTAGCCTCTGCTCTGAGCAAGGTACTTGGCTAGGTGCTGGAATATAAAAATTAAAAATTATACAGTCTCTGCTCTCAGGGATGTAAGGCATGCAATCTCTGTAATTGACTAACCATAGCTAACCACTTTCATTCCTGGGAGCCTCAGTTTCCTTATCTTCAGAATCCTATTCTGTTTAAGGGCAGTGGAAAATGCTTTGCAAATCTCTATGAGTTCATAAAATCATGAATTTAGAGCTGGAAAGGGCCTTAGAGGCTGTCCAATCCAACGCTTGAATTTTATAGTGCAAGAAACTGAGCACCAGAGAGGCCAAATAACTTGAATGTACATCCTCTGATTCCAAATTCCTACCATATCAGACTGCTTTTCAGTTATACTGTAATTGACAGCCATCTTCTCCACACCATCAGACAGCATTGCTGTAAAGGGAAGATTCTTTTTTTAGTTTTGGTTTTGTCTTTGCATTCTTAGCATTTAGCATAGTGCCTTACATCTAGGAGGTACTTAACAATGACTTGCTTGTTGGATTCTGAGAATCGTCAAAGAGCTCTATGTGAAAACTTTTGAAAACACTCAAGCACCATAAAAATGTTAGGTGTAAATTCTTTGTTATATGGCGTGGCTCTCTGGAAGGGGGAAGGAAGAGGAATAAAGCAGAAAGTCTAGGCAATGTAAAAACAAAATATATCTTGAAAATTATGCCTATTTTTATTGTACTTTAAGAGGAAAAGGGGAGTTTATTAGAGACTGCCAGCATTACTAAACAGTGAGAGAATGGTTTCTTTTTTTTTAGAATGATTTCTTAAAAGGGAAAAACAGGAAAAGTATTATGTGAAGGAATGTTTGCGTCTACTATGAGATTGCAAAGTCACGATATGATGTTAAAACATGCGAGAAGGTCACGTTTGCAGGAAGATAAGGGTAGAATTTTTTTTTTTATAAGAGAAATAAAAATATCTGCTCAGAGGAATTCACAGGGTTGTTGTGAAAATCAGATGAATCAGTAGAGGCCGGGAGGTAGTGTGGTACAATGGAAAGATTGCTCATTTGGAATTAGAGCGACCTGGATTTAAATCCCAATCCTGATACTCAGGACCTGAGTAACCTGGGGCAAGTGACTTAGCCCACCCGGGCCTTTGTTCTTCATCTGTAAAAAGAGGGAGTTGGAGTAAATTGCCACTGAGGTCCCTTCCAACTCTGCACCTATGATTGTCAGAATGTAAGCAAAGATAGTTTGAAGCCTGTATACTGCCATGAGTATAAAGTCCTTGTAAAGATCCTGGTAAATTTTCAATCTATGAGCTACTATTTTTAAATCTGTGAGCTACTATTACTTTCATCAAGTGCAATCTGTGAACTCACCATAGGAAAAAGGTTTCGTGACCAACCTGCCAAAATTACAGAAAAAAGAAAAGCTACCCATTGTGATGAGTTTATAGAGAGTTATGAAGAGGGAAGAGGCAAAAAGGAAGAGACGATCACAGTTTTGGGGATGATAAAGAGGCAGGGGTGTGTGTGTGTGTGTGTGTGTGTGTGTGTGTGTGTAGAATTGACATACTAACTATAGAAAAAAGCAGAATCAAAGGAAAACAAATGAAAACATAAGAGTTTTGAGATTACAAGACGTTATCAAACGTCTGTAGGAATTTGTTGATAGGAATAGATTTTTAAAAAGATAAATATGAAACAATTTAAAATTTTAAAAAAGCCTATAGAGATTAAATTGCTTTAGAATAATAAAGATGGTGATTTACATTTATGTTATACTCTAAAGGTTTACAAAGCACCCTTGTTAAGCAACGTTAAGAGCTGCAATGCAAGTATATAAGCCATATTTAATTCCTTTATATTTCACAAGAGCTATGCAACTGAGGGAGGTTAAGTAACATGTTCAGGTTAGTGAGTATCAGAGTCAGAATATGAACTGAGGTCTTCTGACTTCAAGACCAGGGGTGTTATTCTGATGCAGGGTGTTGTTGGCCATGTTAATAGCTTTCTGGCCATTTTCCTGCCATCTATTGTGTTCCAACCTCTGCCTCCAAAGATGAAGTAGTTCTTGCTCTGGGCTTCTGATTGATGACTATTCATCATGGGTAGCCCAAAATCCACCATGTTCCTGTCAATCTTCCTGCCCTATAGCTGTGTTTTTCTCTCCCACTCTTCCTCCTGTCCCATTTTGACCTGTAACTCAGAGATCAATAATCAGATCAATACTACCATTCCTAGAAAAGGACGAGCAGTCAATTACCCTTTGACTCCATTCTTCATCCCTGTATATTCTTATACCAAATCACTCTTTCCTGATCACCACTTCTCTATGTATCTTTTAGAATGTAATCTCTTTGGTTTTTTCTCTACCACTTTCAAACATATCCAACTCTTCTTTATCTTAAAAAAAACTCAACCCTTCATTAGACCCTATAAGCTCCTCAAACCATTATCCTTGATCTCTTCTTACTTTCTCACTCAGACTCCTAGAAAGAGCCATCTCTGTTCATTGCCTTTACTTTTCCTTTCATTCACTCCTCAACCCTTTGCAGTCTGGCTTCCAGTCTCATTATTCAACTGAAACTTCTCTTGCCAAAGTTACCAATGATCTCTTAATTGCCATTTCTGATGGAATGTATTTTCCTGTCACCAATGCTTCTTGGAATCCCTCTCTACCTTCAAGTACCATCTTCAAGTACCATCCTTCTAAGTTCTAGTGCCTTCCCTTCCTAACTTAGACTTATGTGTTTTTTCTTTATATATTTATTATACAAATACTTCTATATGTACATGTTATCTCCCCAAATAGAATATAATCACCTTGAGAGGAGGGATTATTTGATTTTTTATATTTGTTTACCCAGAGCCTAGCATAGATCCTGGCACTTAGTAGGCATTTAATAAATGAGTATTGCTTGATGTCTAGAACGACTTAAAAACTGGTATTTTCTAAGGTCAGAGTTGCCTTGAAAATAAGTGATATATTAATGTAGCCCACATGACCGTAATACAGTCTAAATGTTTGGACCAAAGAAATTAATAGTCTGATGGTTCCATGATTTCACTGGTGTGACTGCTTTGTGCTCTAATATTATAATCCTTGTACACATTTTCATTTTATGTTGCTTTTGATCTTGCAAAGCAAGAACTCAGCATAGTATCTGCTGCATAGTAGACACTTAGTAAGTGATTGTTGAATGGAATGGAATGGAACATCCATCTGTAAATTCTCCAGAGGGCACCTGATCTGTATACTTAAGGTCTTTATCTAATTGTTTTTATATCTGGGAGTTATCTTTGTATTTCTTAGTCTCTCTCTCTCTCTCTCTCTCTCTCTCTCTGTTGCCTCTCATTCTTGCTTTTGGCTGGCTCACCTCTTGTCTAATCTTATATGTCCTTGACAGTGTCTCCCAAATGAGTCATTGTTGGTATCATGCTACAAAGTACTTGACACCAGCATGTCTTTGTATTCCCCTGAGTTGCTTGTTATTTTGATTCTTTGAGGATCATAGTGTTCCATGATTTGCAGCCATGTGTCAGTTGAAGAATATTCATGTTAAAGAGATTGACTTTTGTAAAAGTGAGCAATTTAGACTTATTGAAAATACTGCATGCTCTTCCAAATGCCACTTAGCCTGATCTCATCCTCAACAATTCTGGTTCCAGCTCATTATCCTTCTGTAGTGCCTGTTCAAGATATCCATACTTTTATATTTAGATCAGCTGCTGCACTGATGGTAAATTATTTATCTTGAAAAGGCTACAAGTCAAGACAAAAGTGGAGGTAGAGTTGGTGCATGATTTTTTTTATTTGCAGATGAATGTGCACTCAATGCAGCCTCGGAGACTGAGATGCAACCAAGTATGGATTAATTCTCTGCTGCTTTTTCTAATTTTGGCCTAACAAGTTAACGCCAAGAAAACACAGGTTCTCCACCAGCCAGCACCACATCATCCATACATGGAACCATCGATTACTGCAAATGGAGAGATATTGAATACTGTGAATAAGTTCACTTACCTGGACAGTATACTTTCCAGGGATGTACACATATATGATGAAGCCAGTGCATGCATTTCTAGAGATAGCTCAGTGTTTGGGAGGCTTGGAAAGAAAGCGTGAGAGAGAAGAGGTATTAGGCTGCCTATCAAACTGAATGTCTACAGAGCCTTTGTGCTGACCTCATTGTTGTATGCTTGTGTTGCGTAACCAGTTCCATTGCAGGAAACTGAATTGCTTCCATTTGAACTGTCTTAGGAAGATTCTGAAGATCACCTGGCAGGATAAGGTACTACAGAGTAAGGTCATTTCTTGAACTAAACTGCAAAGCATTCAAACTCTACAGCAGAGAGCACGACTCCAATGAGCTGGCCATGTTGCTTGGATGCCAAGCAAACATCTGCCTAAAAGACCGTTATGGAGAATTCCCAAAAGATTAGTGCTCACATGGAAGTCAGAAGAAGTGATACAGGGTCACTCTCAAGGTCTCCCTGAAGAACTTTGGAATCAATTGAGTGTCATGGGAGACATTGGCACAGGACTGCCCAGCATTGTGCACCTGCATCAAAGAAGGCTCTATGAGTGAAATAGAAATACAGTAGCTCAAAAGAAATGTGAAATGTTTAGAGATTTAGAGAAATCTCCACTCCAAAGGTTCATGTGGACTTTTTCTGCCTGACCTGTGGTAGAGCCTTCCAGGTTCATATTGGTCTGATCAGCCACACCTGGACACATTTTAAACTTGACTCCAACAAAGTGGTGTTATTTTGATCCTCTTTGATAACGAAGGACAAAACAACAAACCAACTTTTATTTATGTGTATATGTGTGTGTGTATAGAATATGTGTATATGTGTATATATGTATATAAGCATATATTTATATACATATTGAAAGACAAATCAGGGGGCTGCCCATTAAACTTTGTGCCACAAGGTAGACAATATATATTTTCAATCGTGTTGTTTTTCTCATATGAATGGCTAGACAATTTTTTTGGCATTGCTGTGGGTTTTAAGGGGGAGACATTGTTGTTTTCTAGGTTGTGATGCAATTAGTCTTATTTCATCTTTGAAGAAATTTGGAAATCCTTTCAATTGTTAAAGATCTTTCTTCTGTTGGGCTTTGCTCAAGGTTCCTCTGCAATACTTCTGCATCCCTTGGATGTTACTACATCTCCCTGTTTTATATTTCAGTTGATATCACTATCCAGAAGATCATACCATCATAAGAAACACTTTGTTGGATGAAACCTTCAAAACTGCATTTTATTGTGTCCAGTGCTTTAAGAAATCAGTTAATAGAAGACACTTCAGGAGCAGGGGCTCCTCTTAATTGTTTGACCATAAAGATATGATGAATGATAGAAAATCATCTATAAAGCCTTCCTGTTCCTTTTGACTATTCATCAAGAATATTTTTGATATATTTATCATAACTATAATTCATATTTATGTAGTGCTATAAGGCTGGCAAAGCACTGAGAAGTTGTAACACAAGTATTATTATAACCATCCAGTAGTTCAGAAAACCAAGAGATTATGACCTACCCATGAACAAATAAGTGTTGAATGTGTGAGTCAAAGCCAAGTCTATTTATTCTAAGTCCAGGACTTTATGACCTTTTTCTATTCTTTTGGAAGCTTTTCCTTTTAGAGAGAGCCTAAAAATCAATCCTTAAGTGTCTTGGAAATGTATCTTATCCAACATAGATTTTTTCTGCATGCATTTATGTATTTGGTTAGGTTGATCTGTTTTTTCCAATTCATCTTTTTAAATGCCACTTCTTCACATAGTACAATGTATCCTGGTGTGGGAATGAAATTTGAATGGTTCTGCAGTAACTCTCAATTTCAGTATCCTACCTACTGGTTGGCTTAATTTAGAGAATCTTGTTAAGTCCTTCATAAAATGGAAACAATTGGTCTTGATATAGCAATTTAGGGTTTTCAAAGGGCTTTGCATATATTAAATAATTTGATCCTCACAACAACTCTGTGAGAGTCACCATTATTATCATTATCTCCGTTTTACTGATGAGGAAACTGACATTGAAACGGTAATTCACTTGTCTAGGGCCACACAACTAGCAGGTCTTGGAGGCAGGATTTGAATTCAAACACTCCCGACTCCATGTCCAGCACTATCCACTGCACCACCCAGCTGCCTGTAATGTAATTTCTCTGTAACTTCGTCCTCAGCAGTGATGTTTGCAATATTAACTGTAGCCTTCTTGTTGGTATTTTTGTCTATAGTTATTCTCAGTGTTGGAAGGTAAGAGGGCCAATTATCTAATATCCTATGAAGTGTTTTTTCTTGCTTCTGGGTAGGAGAAAGGAAAGGGGGAAAGCATTTATATGGTGCCTACTATGTGCGAGGCACTGTGGTAAGTGCTTTACCAATATCATCTCTTATAACAACCCTGCAAGGTAGGTGATGTTATTATCCTCATGTTACAGTTGAGGAAACTGAGTCAAGCAGAGGTTAAGTGACCTAAGGGTCACAGAGCTGGTAAGTGTCTGAGGTTAGATTTGAACTCAGGTCTTCCCAACTCCAGGCTCAGTGCTCTGTCCAGTGTGCTACCTGGCTGCCCAAGGGTGCATGGTGAAACATTTTTTACCAGTCCAATTCATCTCTCCAAGGAAAACCTGTGGGCTTTTCTTTCATTTATGTGCAGTTTCTTTTTAAGAAGATATAACCAGAAGAGTTTTCGTTTTTGACAAAACTGTCAGTCTAGATATAGGTTATTTCTCCCATTGGAGGAAATCATGGGTCCCTGGACAAGGATTTAATACTGACTACTGACGATGAAATTAATATTTCTTCATGGTCTAAGAAGGGTGACTCAGCATCTTCTTTCCCTCCTCTGTCACTATTTTTCAATCCGGGAGTACAGGACTGATGGCCCTTTCACATGTTCATATTTTCGTGTTTCACCATGGGGAAAATGATTAGTCACTCTGTGGCCAACCTTCTGGTAATTAACCTCTCCCTCTTTACCAACAACAGATGGATAGCTTGTCATTCAGTCTGGTGAGTGAAACCTTTCCAGCTTGGTAAAGCCAGGCAGAACTTCTGTTTCAAGAACCCGGTATTACCTCCATGCTAAAATGAGGTACCAGAGTGAGACTTTTATTGGGGGCTAAAGAAGTTACTCAGAAAAAATTAATTGATTGATGCTAGCTTGCACTAAATAAAAAGTACCCACATAGAACAGTCCCAATAATGCTGAGTTTTTATTGTAGCAGATCATTAGCTTTTCTAGCAAATGATTCTTGGTCAGCATTCTCAGCTGCTCCAGGGATAGTGGCACTTAATATTGACATGGCTTCCTGCCCTGAATTGGTGCCAAAAGGTAGATCCATCAGTTTGGATTTATAACAGTTAACCTTTGGGTTTTTTTTTTTCCTTTAAAGGAAAGAAAAGAAGAAAAAAGCATTAGGTGCATCAAAATGACATTAAAAGTAAAGAACTCATTTCCATTTAGTGTATTCTTGGGTAATTTTGTCCACACTTAGTATTGCATTCATGCCGCTGTTGTGGTTCATCTTTGGGAAATGACACGAAACACCTTCCAGATGGCTATGATTAAAATGGAACTCCAGTGGCAAACAGAGATAGGAATTTTACTCATTAGATTTCTTCCTGGTTGCTTTGTTACTAGGGGAATGAACATGCAGAGCTGCTTTATTCCCAAAGATAAGACAATAGAAATGTGCTTCAGCAGGCTAAATGCAGGTTTCAAACCTGAACCCCCCTCCCCAAACAGACTTGGAAAATTCCCTCGATGCTAGGTCACTGAGCATAGTGGGCCAATTCCTCTCTTTCAAGTGCATGTGAGTGCACCTCTCTTAGCATTGTTCAAGTGACTCTATTTTTAAACCTTCATTGAAATAAGAAGGTGATCAGCAAACATTTATTAAGTGCCTACTGTTTACCAAACATTGGATTGATGCATAGGAGAGATACATAGTTTAGCTGATACATCATCCTTGCCTTTAGAAAGCTTATATTCCAATGGGGGAGAGGAGAGAAAAAGACACCAAGTCAAGTCTACAAGCTCCTTTTATGAGCCAGAGACTGTATTAAGCAGAAAGGCAAGAAAAAAATTAAAATTAAAATTAAAAAAAAAATCCCTGCTCTCAGGGAACTCACAGTCTAATGAGGGAGAGAAAAGGTAAACAACTGTGTAGAAACAAGATAAATTGGAGATAATTTCAGAGGGAAGGCATTAAGATTAAGGAGTTGATGGACTGATGTAGGTAATTGTACATAAATACATAAAAATGCAAATAATAACCCTTAATTGGGTGTTTTCCATTTTACTACTGGCTAGTAATGCAGTAAGATACTGCCTATGGAACTCCTCCTTATCCTTTAGACACTAACTCCGATACCCTTTCTTCTAGCAGACTTTCATCACTTTGGTTGGCATAGAGCAATGCACAGTTAGCACATAGTAGGTAATTAATAAATATTTGCTGAAGTTCAAAAAGAAATTGTTAATAATCTCTCAGAGTTTCTAAAACCCTCTGTTTTGTAACTTACTGATACGTTTATTACAAAAACACTGTATATAGTAGCTATGTGTTTGGACTCTTAAAGCCCTTCATGACCTGACCCGTTCTGACTTTCCAAGTCTTCTTACTCCTTACCTTCCCCTTCCCCCCCACATACGATGAGATCCAGGGGCACTAGTCTCCTTGCTGTTTTTCTCACTGGGCACTACATTTCTCCATTCTGGGCATTTTCCCTGGCTGCCCCTCCCTCCCCCCACTTGGAATTCTCTCCCTTCTCCTCTCTATGTCCTATTTTCCTTCAGGTGCCAGATAAGGTACCACCTTCTTCAAGAAGCTGTATCCAGTTTACCTTAATGTCACTGACTTGCCCTCTGAGATTATCTAGTCTGTATACTGTCTTCTATGTACTATTCATTTACATGTGATTGCCTCCATTAGAATGTAAGCTTCTTGAAGGCAGGGATGACTTTTCCCTTTCTATGTATTCCCAGTGCTTAGCACAGTACTTGGCACAAAGTAGGCACTTAATAAATGCTTGTTGACTGACTCCTCAGACTCACTCAGGACAGCACTTTAGGTAAATGTGTGAAACCTGGAAACCTTGGAAAGTTGTATTATGAAATATAATAATTTTCTTTGCCAGGCTGCTAGGTGGCGCAGTGAATAGAGCACCAGCCCTGGAGTCAGGAGGACCTGAGTTCAAATCTCGCCTCAGACACTTAACCCTTACTAGTCGTGTGACCTTGAGCAAGTCACTTAACCCCTATTGCCCTACCTTCCCCCTCCAAAACAAAATGAAAAAGAAAACACACAAAAAAATAATTTTCTTTGCCATTTCCACCTCTGTGTAGCTTTCCTTTACCAACTGAGACCAGAATAATTTCTCCCTCCCATGGTTTCATAATAATTTTTCTCTTTACTAAGCAGGCATTCTGCAGATTTGCAACATTAGTTATCTTTCAAGTGCCTGTGTGCCATCTTCCCATCTCTTTTTGGAACGAACCATGCCTGTTGCTCTTTTTGTATTCATTTCACTGCCTTACAATACCTTGCGCATAGGCTGAATTCAGTTAAGTATTTGTTTTTGAGGTTTTTCCTTGGTATTAGTTATTTCTCAAAGTCCCCTTCGTTGCCTGCCTCCCCAATTAAAACAAAATAAAGCAAAACTCTATACGGCAGGAACCAGATTAAATGTAATTGGAAACAAAATAAATAAAAATTGAAAAACAGCAAAGATAGCGTTAATTTGTGGTTTTCAAAGTCATTATAGGCCCATAAGAATCCATTTCTATTTGAGTTGGATGCCACTGGTATAGTGGACAGAAAGCTAGCCTTGGAGCCAAGGAGATCTGGATTCAAGTCCTACCTGTAATGCATCTGGGCAAATCATCTCTTAGTGCTCTAGGCAGCTCTCTAAGACTGAGTTGCAGAGGTGTTGACCTGCACTGGTAGAGGGAATTTCTTCACCTTGGACTTTCTAGACCAGTGAAATCATACATCCTGTCCCAATCTGCTATGCTACCAGCACAGTGCCTTGTACAGAGTGAGAACTTACTTAATGACGGTTAGCTGTTGTCAGGCCTCGCCCAATCCGTGAAGCCTGTGGTGGCCACTTTCTTCTAAGAATTCCTCTATCATTTATTATCTGTACTGAAACTTTGGCGTCTAGTCGCACATTAATGTGCTACATTTTGTTTTATATTGCTTTTTAACGCATGTATATTTAACTTCTTTTTACTCCATCGAGATTGTGAGCTTCTTAAGGGCAGGGGGAAATCTTTCTCGAAGCAGCACAACAGACATTTACTGATTTGCTTTAATTTTATTGGAATGAGATATGTTGGAGCCCCAGTAGAATGTTGCAGCTACAAATTCAGTCTAGCATTCATCGTTTTGGATACTATCATGTTATCAGCAAGAAGGGCAAAGACAGGGAATAGAGGTGATGAACGCATTGCTCTGTGACTAGATTTTCAGCACTGGCCATGGGCCTGAATACCCGGCCACTTACCACCATCACTATCCACTGTACTTTTTTTTTTGGCTTTTGGAGGGGGAGAAGGCAGGACAATTGGGGTTAAGTGACTTGCCCAAGGTCACACAGCTAGTAAATATTAAGTGTCTGAGGCTGGATTTGAACTCAGGTCCTCCTGGCTCCAGGGCCAGTGCAAACTGCCATTTTAAGGTATAGCATTCATTGTGTCACCTAGCCACCCCCACTTCTTACTCTTGTTTACCATCTTTCTGGTTTCCCCTTGATTAGCTCTGCAAAGAAAGGCCAGGGCCCTGGGTGCTCAGGAAGCTGAATGGGGGAGACAAAAGTTGTCTGGTCCTCTGCTCAAACTTTAGGTACAAGGTAGGGAAGCGAGAAAGGTAAAGAGAGTTGGGCTAAGGACCCTGAACAGAATCTAGAGTAGCCACCTCTAGTGGGGCTCTGTATTGTACTTTTTGTCCTGTCTCTCATATGGATAGGTAGGTTTTGAACCCAGGTGTTCAACATATAAGATGATAATCATGAATATTAAGAACACATGCAACATGGTTTTCAAATGCCAAGGTGCATCCTCAAGGGGAGGACAAGACTTTGAGGACCACCAGACATATAACAGGAAACTGTATCTAAGGGCTACTGTCTCATCACTGGCCAATTCTCCTGGTATCTGCATGTCCCTAACCACATGTTAGTTGTCTCCCTGTCACTCATGGAATATCTCTTCCTATCTCCTTGGGATTTTTCTTTTTAAAAAATCTTTGATAACTATATTTCAGTATAATTAGTTTTCTTTGTAATTTTATGTACTTAAATCATTATTCGGAGAAGGGGTCAGTAGGCTTCATTAGATTGTTTAGGGGGTACTCAATGACCCAAGGGGTCCATGCCACAAAAATGATTAAGGACCTGTGTCCTAAGCATTTCCTTGAGCTGAGGGACACAGCTGAGAACTAGAGAGAACTTAGACATGAGGATCAGCCCTCGGACCCCCAGAATAGCTGTTACTACACCAGAACACTGGTATGGGAAGCCCCTTCCTGCTGCTGCTTGTGCTCGCCTACCACTTCACTACCACTGCAGGCTGACTTTGGCCAGTCTAATGATGCCAGGAGCTAATTGCCACCCCCACAGCCCGGGATCACCAGGTAGCAAGTGCCTGCAAACTGCTCATTCCCTCGCCCACTGCTCATTCCCTCGCCCTTGCCAGCATCTAACGCTTCTCCTGACTGCCTGCTGCTGACAGTTCTAATCTCTTCTTAGCGTACAGGGATTTCCGCATATAACTCCCATTTCATAATAAAGGGAGAGTTCTCTCACAAGTCACATGAAACAGTAAAATCTCATTATGTTATACCCCACTAATCTAAAATTTGATGAGTAAAAAGTTCAGAATAAGTGACATAATCAAACATCTCCAAGTTTATGGTTATGGTACATCATTAAGAGAAATAGGTCTGTTGTGAATTAATTTTTTCATTGAATTACCTCCTATTACTTCTGAGTATCCATTTATCATTCACCTTCTACTGTGGGATATATTATAAACTAATTAAATGATATTTCTTTTAATATATTATGTAATTCACCAGGGCTTACAGAACTCCTTTTCTCATTCCCCAATCTCTACTCCAACTTTATTCCAAATATCTTATCGTAAAATAGGCTCCAGATTATTTTAATCACATAAAACAAAGGGAACTTTAAAATTATCATAAAGTATATCTTAATTGTGCAAACTGCCATTTTAAGGTATAGCATTCTGGGCTGAATGTAGTTGTGTTTGATGTTCTGTAGACACATACTTCACATAGGCTGTCTTCTTGTCATGCAGCCCAGCCTTTATTGGTGCTGGAATGCCTTCCAAACCTGACCTCCAGAGTGCTGCTCAGCTTTGGAACTCATCCCCTGGAGCTGAGCTCTCCTGGTTAGCAAGTACATGAGCTCATGTAACCTATGCTATAGCTGGCCCCAGACTCCCATTCACACTTGCCCCAGCCATCTTCCTGGCCTGGCATTGCATACGTATACTCCCTTAGGCAACCCTTACTTTCTACAGTCTTTTTTTAAAAAAATGCAATCAGAGTTAAGTGACTTGTTTGAGGTCATATAGCTAGTAAGTGTGTGTGTGTGTGTGTGTGTGTGTGTGTGTGTGTGTGTGTGGATTTGAACTTGGGTCTTTCTTACTCCAGGGCCAGTGCTATATCCACTGTACCACCTAGCTGCCCCTCTATATCTTATTCTGAGAACAGTCATCAAATCAATACTACCATTATTCCTGGAAAGAACATTCAGTTTGTCTGTTCTATAGCTCTGCTCACCATCCCTGTGATTGCCCGTACTCTAACACTTTTTCTTGGCCACCACTACCCTTGTATGCATTGTCTTCCCTTTAGAATGCACACTCCTTGAGAGTAGGAACTGTCTCATTTGTATTTGAGCCCACAGTGCTTACATAGGACCTTGCACATTTTAAGCCCTAAGTGCTTTTTTATTCATTCATTTATATGCATCTACAATTGTGTCTATTCAACTGATCAAGAAAAAGATAATTTTTTAATTTACTTGAAAATCTTCGGAACAAACAAGCAAATGTAAAACAGCCACTTAAGTTGATCTTGGAAAATGTTAGAAAAGATCTTCCTCCTTAAGCCGTACTTTCCCCATCTGAGGCACCCCATGCGAGTCACATAATCCTGTCCAGAGGTGAAGGATCATAGAACGTGAAAAAATGTCAAGAGGTCTTCTCATTTAGGTTCTTGCCTCCACAAGGACAACCATTCTTTCCATAGTGTCCATTGAATAGACTTTACAGAGAGTAAGTTCTTATAGCCTCCTCACGTTACAATAATTTAAATCTATCTTCCCTTGTTTGCTCCAAGTGGGAATTCGGGGAAAGGAATAACTCTGTGTAAGGCACTCTGCTCAGTGATTTACAAATATTATCTCATTTAATCCTCACAACAACCTGCAAATAGGTGCTAATTTTTATCCCCATTTTACAGTTGAGGAAATTAAGGCAAGCAGTGGGTAAGTGACTTGCCCAAGGTGGCACAGTTGGTAAATATCCAAGGCTAGATTTGAACTCAGTTCTTCCTGATTCTGGAGTGAGTGCTGAGTCTGCTATGTGTACCTCCTCTGTAGCTGCCTCCTACCATCCTCTCCCTACTTTTAACAGTCCTTTATATTCTCAACTACCATTCTTTTTATTCCTAAGATCTCATCTTATATTTTTGGCTATATCCCTTGAGACATTATCATCTTTGACTTCTTAACCTTTGATTTCTTGGAGCATAGAACTGGATAGAGTACTCTTATAAGACACATAGACTGATAGAGTTTGAAGGGAATTTAGAAGTCATCTTATCTCTCTCATTTTAATACTAATACTGCTGCAAAATTTTTATTATAATTTTACTCAAAATCCAATTTACTTTGAAATAAAAATTTTCACCCTGTCTTTATTTATTTGCCGTATAGATTAAAAAAAAATGCAGTGTCAATTGACACAAGTTGATCCTTTAAGATATTATTAAATTCTGATCCTTCTAGTGTTTTAAGGATGAGGAAACTGGTGCCTTAGTTGACAATAATAATCACTGATGTTTCTGTAGCAAGGTAAGGTTTGCAAAGTTTTCAGGAAATACTTTTAAAGTTTGCAAAAGGCTTTACATTTATGATCTTTTTTTATTCTCACAAAAATCCTGGGAGGTAGTTTGTCTTCATTTTATAAGTGAGGAAACTGAGGCAGACAGGTTGTTTGGGCTCATGGAACTAGCATATGTCTGAAGTCAAATCTGAACTCACAGCTTCCTGACTCTAGGTCGAGCATTCTATCCACTGTGCAACCTAACTGCCTGTAGGTGGAGAAACTGAGGCTCAGAGAGGTTAAATACTTTGCCCAACCTAGTAAGTCATTGAAGTAGGTTCAAAAGAAGAATTTGAACAAGTCAGCCTGACCCCTAGTCCATTGCTCTATCTGCTATGTCATGCTGGGATGATATTGTGTTTCCAAAGAGCTCACCTTGTGTTTATATGAAAATGTTCTTTGTAAAATGACTAGGTGTCAAACATGTTTGAAGTAACTACCATTACTTCAAAAACAAACAAAAAAAGATCTGTGGTTACATTCGTGTTGAGAGCTCTTTCCACTAGTGCACATTTCAGTTCCTACACCGACTTTTTAAGTTTCTTGGGCCAAACTTTTCATTCCCTAATGTCCAAGTTTATGGTTATGGCTATTCTCTACATTTAGCAATTTTGATCTTCAGATTCTGGCCAGACTCCATCACGGGACCTTTATTCTTTAAAACAAAATTATATTCCATAAAATGACTTTTCAAAGATTTAACTAGAAAGAGCCATCTCCATTAGCTTAGAAAAATTGCTCATAAAAATGATGAATTTATGAGTTTGGCATGAGTTATAGTTTGGGATTAATAGGTTAAGTTGTTAGGTTGAGGCTTGACATTGAGATGCATGGATATTGAACTTTATATATATAGACATGTAGTAACTTAATGTATCCTGGAAGATTCAAAGGAAGCTGGTCTGTTGGAGTAGACCCAGTGGAACTTTGGAAGTTGCCTGGCCTGACTCTTCCCTATTGGTAAAATCCAGTTTTAATGAAAATGCCAAATTGCCTCATCTTGTTTCAATGATTAGTCTTTGGCTAATGGTGGGAGGTATCATTCAGATGTACTACTGATTTGGCATTTTAGATGCCTTCTCATTGGAGTCATATCACAGCTTTGAAATGTGAGTTTTTACTGTCATTCTAGAAGAAATGCCCTTTTCCTGCCCTCAGAAGAGGTCCTGAAGGCTCCGCTTCTCTTTATTTATGTTTCTTGAAGTTGATAGGTATCCTTTCCACCATCTCAGTCCTCAATTTGGTTTAATTTAAAAAGACCTTTATTAAGTGTATCATGCACTTAACCCAGTACACAGGCAGTCCATGCTTATTCACAATAGTGAGAGACAAGGTCAGACACTTCTGGAAAGAAGGTGGGACCTGGCCTTAACCATCTTGCTCAGGCCCAACCATGGCCTGCCCACACCATACAAGAATAAGGGAGGGAGAAATCAGACCCAAGCACTACCTGCCAATCTAGAAACTGGGCCAAATAGGAATATTCTGTCACTTCCTACAAGAGTCCTTTCCCGATTCCCTGTTGTTTGTCTACCAGGCCCCTTGCACCTCAACCCAAATACTTTTTAAAAATCTCTGCACCTGTTTTAACACCCTAGTAGATTGTAAGCTTCTTGAGATCAGTGCTTACTGCTTTGGGATGGCCTGGCTCAATAAGGTTTGGTAAGTTGGCTCTCATGCCCCACTTTGAAGCATTGCTTTCTTTTTCTTATTATAAAACTTTGTCTCTGTGTAGGGTGGAATTTTCAGCTTCAGTGACATGGGAGTAGTTAGTCTCTGCTCTAATCTAAACCTGTCCCAAGAGGGTAAGAATGTACCTACTTGCTAACTTTGGTGTAACCATGATACTAACAGAGGGAAATCCCAAAAGGATGGCCCAGCTTCCTCCATGTTTTCCTGGTAGCTACTTTTGGAAAACTTTGTAACAAATAAATATGCAGAGTCAAGCAAAACCAATTTTGACATTGGCCATGTCTAAAAACTGGAATGAAGTACTTACATCTATAGTTTTCAGGCCAGATCAGTGAAGATGGGGCCTGCTGGACCCTAGTTCAGCCAATGATTTTGCTAGACTATTTAGCTGTCAGAAGGTTATTCATTTATTCCTGGAGGTCTTCCAGCATGGCTATTACTGGGCTGGGTTTCAGATTATTCTAGGAGGACACTGAAAAACAAGACAAATAAATAAATAATTGGGTAAAGTTCTTTTGGAACAGCTTTCCTATAATTTCAACTAGCAGGATGGTCAAACAACACCAGAGCTGCCCATCCAGAGTAAAAATCACTTTCCTTAGGGTAGAGGTTCTTATACACATTCATGTATAGTCTAACACTGTCTTCTTATGTTCTCTTCTAGGGAATAGGTTCTTAACCTGAAATTCACAAACATTAAAAAAAATTAACATTTGCATTTCAATATTCTTGGTTTCCTTTTTCATCCCAAGTATTTTATGTATTTAGAATTATTTTAACAAGGGGTGTCCAGTCTTTGTCGGTGGGGGGGTCTACCTACTTCCCAGGTTTCTTACCAGGATCAAATGAGATAATATTTGTAAAGTACTTAGCACGGTGCCTGGCATATAGTAAGTGTTTAATAAATGATTGTTTCCTTTCTTTCCCCTTCCCATGACAAAAGAAAGATTAAGAACTCTTTTCTAGAGAGTAAAAATTTTGGCTTTCTATTTTCAGATTGGGTCCTAAAGGATTTTTACTAGTTATGTTGGGAAACTTTTTCAGAATTCTTCTCCTCTATCCCTATGAAATCAAAAGAAACTTTGACATTAATATTTCATTTTTATCTGACTATCTGTGCTTACTGTCAGTTTTAGTTATAAAAAGTGCCCTGGGTTGATTTGCTCTCATTTGTCTTTCTTTAAATTGTACTCAAAAGGGGAAGAGAAGGAGGGGGTAGTGTTAAATACTATTTTGCTGAAGATGGAACTAGAGGAAAAAAAAAATCCTTGTCACCAAAGTAGAAGCACAGATTCTGGTTGTCCCTCTCTATGCTTTATCTTACTGCCCCTTCAGGCAGGGAATAGCTCCATCATTCATTCAGCTCAATCAAAATTGAGAGTCTGACCACAGTGCCCTTGGGCCACCAAACCAGCCTTTTGTCATAAATTTCGGGTCAGGCTAAACAGTCCAGATGAAGTCACAGTCATCTCCCTAATGGAAAAATAATCAAATTAGCAGCAGAGGGGTGGGCTTTAGCTTTGGCACTAGCCAAAGGAACTTACTTATTTCTCTTGTAACTGAAAACCAATGAGACTGAATGTATGGTTGGCACTGTGATCTTCCCAACTGGATGAAAAGAATAACAGTTAGGAAGAAGTACTTACCAAGAAATGCTACTCTTTTGTTTCAGGAATGCATTTCATATTTTCTCATTGTAAACAGTTTACAAAAATGAGCTGAGCCTTAAGTGATAACTACAGGGAGATGAGAGCCAGGTTGTCTCTGTAGGGGGAGGGAGTATTAGAAAGCAGACCAAGACTTTTTTCTTTGAAAGATTTCCCAGTCCAGTCTATTCTGTTTGAGGGTTTTTTCCCCACTTTGATAAAGAACTCTGGAGCCTAAGATGAAAAACAAAAGTCAGAGACTTCTTTATTCAAGAAGCTTTTATTTCCAAAATCAAAATGGATCAGGAGCAGTTTGTCTTTCATTTTTTTCTTACGAGATTGGAATTCAGAGGCATTGGCTTCATGCTGTTAGGAGTACAACTCCAGACTCTCCTACCTTTGTGAGGGCTTTCACATGCTTTATTTTAGCAGCTTTGTCTGGGGGCAAGGCTTCTGGGAAAACACTAAACTTTTTTGATGTTGGGTGAAAAACAATTCAAGTCTATAGGAAATCAAGTTTGAAATTAAGAAAAGGACTTTTTAGGTTGCTTAGAGCATATCTGGAGGCTAAGAAAGAGAATAATCATAAAATCATTTGGAAAAATATGCATACATGCATACATACATACATACATACATATATGTCTCTATGGAGTAAAGCTTAATGGAACCAGAATTCAATTTGGTTCAATTTAATAAGCATTCTTAAGTACCTTCTTTGTGTTGAACATCTATAACTAGGTATAATGACTATATATAGATGTATAACTATATATAAACATAACTATGACAATTGTATATACATGCATACATATACATATATACACACACACACACATATGTATACATACATCTTTCTCTCAATGAAAAGCATGCTGAATTTGGATTTAAAAGACCTAGGTTTTTATCTCAGTTCTATACTGTATGATCTATAAGTTACTTTGCCTACTTGAAATTCACTTTATTAGCTGTAAAATTAGGGGATTGGGATAACTTACTTCTAAGGTCCCTTCTAATTATGAACCCTGTGATCCTATGATATTTCCCTTCCTCCTTTCTTTCCTTCTTTTTCTCCCTCTCCTTCTCTCCCTCTTTCCAATTATCCCTCTCTCGCCTTCTCTCTGTCTTGAGTCTTGTATTTGAAAGTCACATTTTCTATTTAGCTGTGGTCTTTTTATCAAGAATGCTTGAAAGTCCTCCATTTCATTGTTTTACTATTTTTCACCCTAAAAGATTATACTCAGTTTTGCTGAGTAGGTGATTTTTGCTTGTAATTCTAGCTCTTTTGCCCTTCAGAATATCATATTCCAAGACCTCCAATTCTTTAATGTAGAAGCTGCTAAATCTTGTGTTATTCTGACTGTGGCTCCATGATACTTGACTTGTTTCTTTCTGGCTGCTTGCATTATTTTCTCCTTGGCCTGGAAACTCTGAAATTTGGCTATAATATTCCTGGGAGTTTTCATTTTAGGATCTCTTTCAGGAAATGGTTGGTGGATTCTTTCAATTTCTATTTTACCCTCTGGTTCTAGAATATCAGGGCAATTTTCCTCGATAATTTCTTGAAAGATGACATCAAGGCTCTTTTTGTTTTTGATCATGGATTTCTGGTAGTCCCGTAATTCATAAATTATTCCTCCTGGATCTGTTTTTTCAGGTCAGTTGTTTTTCCAGTGAGGATATTTCACATTATCTTCTATTTTTTCATTCTTTTGGTTTTGTTTTATTGTTTCTTAATGTCTCATAAAGTCATTAGCTTTCACTTACCCAATTCTAATTTTTTAAGGAATTGTTTTCTGCAGTGAATTTTTGTATCTTCTTTTCCATTTGGTCAGTTCTGTTTGTTGAAGAAGTTCTTTTCTTCTGTGAATTTTTGTATAGCTTTTTCCATTTGGCTAATTCTGCTTTTCAAGGCATTCTTCTTTCATTGCCTTTTTGTGCCTCTTTTACCATTTGGCCTATTCTGTTTTTTAAGGTGTTGTTTTCTTCAGTATTTTTTGGTGCCTCCTTCACCAAGCTGTTGACTCTTTTTTCATAATTTTCCTGTATCACTCTTATTTCTCTTCGCAATTTTTCCTCTCCCTCTCTCACTTTATTTCCAAAATCCCTTTTGAGCCCTTCCATGACTTGGTATCAATTCATATTTTTCTTTGAGGCTTTGATTGTAGGGGTTTTGATTTTGTTGTCTTCTTCTGAGTATGTGTTTTGATTTTCTCTGTCACCATAGTAACTTTCTATAGTCAGGGTCTTTTTTTTTTTGTTGTTGTTGCTGTTTGCTCACTTCCCAGTCCATTTCTTGACTTTTAATTCTATGATAAAGTGGGGCTCTGCTTCCAGAGTGGAGGGGACACTACCCAAAGCTTCAAGTTCTTTTGTTCAGCTATTTTCAGAGTTAATTCTGGGGGCCTATAAGTTTTGGGTTTTTCTAAGGTGGTATAGTCTAGGGAGAGATTGTTTACTGTTCCCCTGTTCTGTGAGCTGGTCTGTGAATGACTACAAGCACTCTTTTCCACCATGAAACTGTGACCAGTGCCCTAGCTCTCTTATGGCAGAAAGCTCTGGTGTGCTAGGACTCCTCCTCACCCTGAGACTGATACCTGAATTCAGATATGGACAATGCAAGAGTCCTGCCTCAATGTCAGCAAAGGGACTCCTATAATCTTCTTCTAACCAGTTGTCTAACCCCTTTACTGTTTGTGGTCTGAGAGGCTTGGAAATCATCACTGTCATTACTGATTCAGTCACCCTAAGGCCTACTGATGGTTTGCTAGGGCATGAAACTAGACTGAGCTAAACTCTGACCTCCATGAAACAGATCTTTCCTGCCAACCTTCTAAATCTTCTTCAGCTGGAAAATTGTTTTACTCCATCCTTTTCCGAGTTCTGCGACTCCAGATTTTGTTTTGAAACATAAAGTTGTTTACAGGGGTTTTGGGGAGAGCTCAGGAAAATCCCTACTTTTTCTCTGCCATCTTGGCTTTGCTCCCTGTCTATCTGTCTGTCTGTCTATCTATCTATCTATCTATCTATGTTATTAAATTTAGAAATGAACTTATCTTTCTCTTGGAGATTATGTTTGACAAAAATGAAAAGGCTTAAAGATATAATATGTCTCAGGTTTTTAGGAGCTCCTAGCAGGAAGGTCTGGAGACATATAAGAGTGAGGAAGGGCTGTTGATTTAACTTATGACTGAGCAGCACTGATGTCTTCTGTTCCTCCACATACTTCCTTAAAACACTCCCACAGGACTTAATCATCTTCTCTGTCTTTCGCAGGCCATTAGT
Source organism: Pseudochirops cupreus (assembly GCA_028627135.1). Classification (NCBI taxonomy): domain Eukaryota; kingdom Metazoa; phylum Chordata; class Mammalia; order Diprotodontia; family Pseudocheiridae; genus Pseudochirops; species Pseudochirops cupreus. The sequence continues at coordinate 113,318,400 of CM053581.1, forward strand.
ATTTCACAAGGTAGCTTTCAGAACCTAAAGGAGATGAAGGGAAGGGAGGGGCACCATCCCTTGTGGAGAAGAGAGAAATAGACTGGGGGAGCTGGGGCCTGGATGACTGAAGATCTCAGTGACTGTGTCTATTAGGAGAGTGTTTGATGATCTCTTGTCACTGACACAGCACACTTCTCAGCAATGAACCGTCTACCTTCTTGTTAAATCTTTAGTGATACAGTTACAGTTTGACTGGCAGCCTTTTCTTTTTTGGGAATTGAAAGGTTTTTCCTTTGGGGCTAACTTGGAGACTTTGGTGAACAGTAACATCGAGTATATGTTTTTTTCTCAGGCTTGCCTTCTTCTTTCTCTGGGACTGAGAAAGAAAAGCCATGTCAGAAGCAAGTGGATCATAGAATAGCTTTCAGAGAGAAATTCCTTGTTAGTTCAGAACTCTTCCTCACACTCTGCTTCTCTTTCTGTCCAAAAAGGCTAGAAGGTTGCTGGGGTTTCAGAGATCTTCTCTGAAAGACATCTGCATACTAAGGTCTCTTATTCTTTGTCAGTGTTTCTCATTTTCTTGCTGACTACAGACCTCTTTAGTTAAATCTAACAAGATCTAAACAAAAAATGCCCAGAGTGGTATTTTCCAGAATCCTAAAGTCAGTATGGTATAGTAGATAGAGAGTCAGCCTTGGAATCAGGATGATGCAGATTCACTTCTCACATATTGGCTGTGTGACCCTGGCCAAATCACTTAATCTCTCAGTGCCCCAGTCAACACCCTAAGAAAATAAATTATAGACCAGTTTGCCAGTCTATGTTGGTAGAGGAGATTCCTATACCAGTGAAATCACAAGTCTGGGCCAAGGTGATATGTGTTTTAATGGGGTGTCCCTTGCTTCAAGTCCCCTTTCTTGCAAAATAGAAAGAGAGAAGTTTTTCTTCCATTTAACATTTCCCCCAAGATATTAGCTAGCTAGCTATATGGCTTTGGTTAAATGTGTTTCTTACTTCCTTCAGTGTTTTTCCCAAAGATGTTAAATTCTTCCTCTTAAACACTGAAAGATTCAGAAAGTGAATTTTTAAGTGAGTCATCCAGGCAACATTCATATCACACAATTGTTTGGTCGGGGGTTCTTAACCAGTTTTTGTGTCATGGACCCCTTCATATTTTGGCAAGACTATGGACCCCTCAGGAAGATGTATTTTTTAAAAATCTTAATTGAAAGAAATGCTCAATTTCAGTTAGAGAGTAGTAATAATAAAATGTAGCTTTTTTCCTTATCCAACTCCAAGGATCCCCTGAAATCTGACACAAACCCCTTGTGGATTTATTAACCCCAGGTTAGGAACTCCTGATCTAGGTTATGGAGATCAAGTCTTTTACCAAGTTGACTCAACAAGCATTTTTCAAGCCCTCAACGTGGACAAGGCTCTGTAGAATATAAAGACAAAATAGAAATAATAATGTAATAATATAAAGAACATATTTTTATAGGCAAAAATCAAACATTCTTTGCAAACTTCAAGATGTTGGCCTTACTTATAGATATTCATAGTTTCATAGAGTTTTAGACTTGGGAAGGTTTTTAGAAATCAGCTAGCCCCACCCCCTTTTTGAATTAAAAAAAAATACAGGGGAAGGAAACGCTTGACTTCAATTAAATTAATTTGCTCAAGTTCACACAGCTAGCTAATGGTAGAACTGGAATCACAGCCCCGGGCTCCTGATTCCCAATCCAGTGTTCTTGCTACTGTACCACACTGCCTCATTTCATAGAGTCATAGCTGCTGAGAATTGGGCTTAAGGGATCATCAAGTCCCCATTCCCACTATGTGGTGTCTTCAGACATTTATCCCATGAGGTAATTTTCAGATCCTCCCTCCCATAGTCCTGGTTGCCTTTCACTAGACATTGCAGTTTTAGTTTTCCTTTTAAAACATTGCAGCTATCCCTTCCACATTGCAACTTTCCCCATCAGGGTTTCGATGTATCACAGGTTGGGCATAAGAAATTAAATGGGAATTTCATGGAAGCTACAGATGACACATGGAGGACACAGAGCGTACGACCAAATTCTGAATCCAAATTTTACAATAAGGTACTGTAAACACTCCATAAAAGAAAAAGAAAAAAAGTCAGATTTCTTCTCTGGTATGGAGGGAGGATCAAAAAAATTTTACATGGATTTTCCAGATCACAGGGAAGCCATGTCTCTAACCCCATGATTCAGAAAGGATAACTGTTACTAAGTCATTACTAATGAGAAGACCCTTCAGATGTTATCTTCCCAGAACAATGCAGTGAGACTTAGAATCCCTTTGATTTAGAACAATAACTCTGGTGAATTGAGCCTAGTATTGGAATCTAATCCCATACAATTTAACAAGTATTTATTAAGTGCCTGCTAGGCACTGTGCTGGGCCCTGGGGATTACAAAAAACAGTAACAACAATCATTCCCATCCTCAAAAAGTTTGCATTCTGATAGGGCAGAAGTTCTTAATCTTGAGTCTAGGCATTTAAAAAAATTGAAAACTATTTCAATATAATTTGTTTCCTTTGTACTCCTGTGTGTTTTTAATACATTTAAAAATTTTTTTGAGAAAGAGTCCATGACACAGAAAAGGTGAAGGACCCCTGTCCTGGCCGGGGTGTGTGTGTGTGTGTGTGCACGCACGCACGCTGTGTATCAGATAAGTATGCACACCAGTGTTCCAAAATTGTTAGTGCAGATTTAAGCATTTTAAAAGCTTCCTCCAGAAGGAAGAGACACTAATGACTAAGGGAATCAGGAAGGGTTTCCTTTTGGAGATAGTGCATGTTTTGAGTCTTGAAGGAAGTTGGGTTTTCTAAGAGGTAGAGAAAAGAACTGTTCATTCTAGGTGTGTGAGAAAGTCTGTGCAATCTGAAGTTTGGCAACAATTAAGTAGATTAAATATGGAACAGAGATGATAGCTTGTGGGAGGGGAGTTGGTTGGATGACAAAAGACCTCATGTCAAAAGGGATGTGTAAGATGAGTTTTGAAGGAAACCATGGCTTACAGAAGATGGAGATGGGGGAGGGAGAGCATTCCAGACAGGGAACAGCAGTACAGAAGCACAGAGATGCCAGCTGCAATACTAAGTTTATTGGTATGATGAAAAAGACCAGTATAGCTAGAACATAGAATGTGGGGAGGGGAGTGATATATAATAAAGTCAGACAAACAGGTTGGGTCCAGGTGTGAAGAGTTTTAGATGCCAAACAATAGGAATTTAGTTTTGATCCTGGACATGATGGAGGTTGGGGTGGGACCTGGAGTTTGTTGATTGGGGGACTGACATGGTCAGACCTGGTGCTTTAGGAATAAGATATTAGAGTTGTGCGAAGGATGGATTGAAGTATGGAGAAGCTCAAGGCAGAGAGACCAGTTAAGAAACTTTGGCAATAGTTCAGACCAGAGATGATGAGGGCTTGGACTAGGGAATGGTGTCTGCCTGGGAGGATTGTGAAAGAGACTGTAGACATATGTGACAAGATCTGACAGTTGACTGAATATGTGAGTGAGACTCAAGGTTGCATACCTGGGTGGCTAGTAGTACCTACAATAGAAACATGGAAATCCAGAAGGGGAGGGGGTTTGGTTGAAAATATAACAAGTTCTATTTTGGATATGTTGAGTTTGTGATGCTTATAGTTCAGAATGTCCAGCAGACATTTTGTAATGTGGTTGTGGAGCTCAGGAAAAAACAAGACCTTAATAGATCCATCTGGGAGTCATTTGTAGAGAGATGATAATGGAATCTGAGAGCTTATGAGGTCATCAAGTAAGAGAAAATAGAGAGATGAGAAGCAGGTCCAGGACAGAGCCTTGGAAGACATCTACAGTTAGTGGGCTTCACATGCATCGTGATCCAGCAAAGGCAACTGAGGAGTGATGAGACAGATAGGAGGAGGAGGAGAGAGCAGTGTCCTGTAAACCAAGAGAAGAAAGTTCACCTAGGAAAAGATGATGGTTAGCATGCTATGCAGTAAAGTGAGGAAGGATATAGATAGAGAAAAGACCATTGGATTTGGTCATAAAGAGATCATTGGAGGGTACAGGTTCAGTTCAGCGATAATGTTAGAAGTCAAAAATCAGAGGATGTAGAAGAGGAAGTGGAGGTAACAAATGTAGACAATGTTTTCAAGGAGTTTGGTTAAGAAAGGGAAGCGAGAAAAAAGATGACAACTACCAGGGATATTGTGGTCTTGTGAGGCTTTTTATGGGTGAGGGAGGCTTGGGCATGTTTGTAGGCATCAGGGAAGGAACCAATAAATATGGAGAGATTGAAGATTAGTAAGGGAAGGGGTGGGAGTGGGGGTAGTCTTCTGGAGAAAAGGGGAAGGGTTGGGATCAAGTTTACATTGTGAAGAGGTCGTCCTTGATGAAAAAAGGGCCACCACTTCATCAGAGGCTGGAGCAAAGGAGGAAATAACCTGGGATGATGTCAAGGGATTGTGAGAAGAGGAAAAGGGAATACAAGTGAGTTCATGGTGATTTCTCTTGCTGAAGGGTGAGGCTAGATCTTCAACTGAGAGGATGGAGGAAAAGATAGCATGGGAGGCCTGAGGAGAAAAGAGAATGTTAGGAACAGCTGCTGTGATAATGGAATATAGACTCAAATAGGAATAAAAGCATTACCTTGCTACAGTGAGGACCAAGTTGAGATCAGACAGCATAAACATAATAGATTTGTTAAGCAGCATGCCCATAGAAGAGGAGGAAATGGAAGGTGGAAGTAATTCAGGGTTGGAGTTTCATGAGGCATAAGTGGGAATAGGCCAAGGGAACAAGAGACTTAAGAATAGAAGAAAGTATAGAGTTGAACCAATTCACTAAAGGGTCAACATTGGGAAGGTAGGAGAGCACAACCAAAGTAGGGGTGAATCCTTGAGAAAGTATTGAGCAGTGGAAGGACTGGAGGTCATCAGGAGAAAGAACAGTAGGTTCAGCTAGGGGGAGATTATGATTGGATAAAAGAATTTCATTGTTCTTATCAAGAAAGCAGACGCTTATGGGTGATAACAAGATCAAATGTATGACCCTCTCTTTATATAGGTGAGGTGGAGAGGAAGAGTAGGTAATGGGAGTTGAGTAGATTGAGAAACTGGAAGGTTATTGTATTTGAGAATATATCAACATGGATGTTCAAGTCCCCTGACATAAGAGCAGGTGTTGGGTTATAGAAAGAGACAATGAACCAGCTTCTAAACTCATTGAGAAATAAAGGAAAATGGCCTGGGGACCAATAGATAAGAGCGACCAGGATTTGGATTGGGTCATAAATTTGAATAAATTGAACATCAAAGGAAGAGAAGTTGCTTGAGTAATAAATAGTGGTAGAGAAAGAGTCTGTAGCAACAGTGGGAAAAGGAGTCTTCCAATTCCGTGAGCCACCAGTGAATTGAGGGTACCAGAAAGGATGGCCAGGATGCAGTATAGTCCAGGGGATCCTAGTCTCTGTGAGTGCTATAATATAAAAGGAACAAGGAAGAAAGATGGATTGTAAGTTCCTCCCCTTTAGAGTGTAAGTTCCTGAGGGCAGAGACTATCACCTCTTTTTGTATCCCCAACGCTTAGCACATGATAGGCAGTTAATAAATGTTTATTGATTGAAGAAGAGGTCTAAAATGAAAAGAAGAAAAGGAATCTCAGAGGGCACAAAGAGGGGTAAATTTGGAGTGAGACATGGGTAGAGTAGGGTTGAGGTGGATGAGACATGAGAGAATCTGTAGAAGGAATTGAAGAGGGGGTGGTTTACTTTTACCTTCCTTTTAGTATTACTGAGATCAGGAGAGTCAAAGGTGGTGATGGGTTTGCTCTCCATTATGGAATGATTTCAGACAGAGGATTGATATATGGACCTAGCTCCCATGATGAATTTGGGGACCTAGATTATTCCAAGACATGGCTCCATTTTATAGTCTCAGAAAGGTTTGTCACTCATACCCAGCTGGTCTTTCCCTTGGCCCTTTATTGGGCTGATCCAGGTGTTCATCTCAGGGTTCCAATTTGCACAGTGGTCTGGTATTAGGAATACTTCAGTCATTAGTAAGAATAGACACTTCTGGGGGCAGCCTGGTTGTTGTAGCTTTGAGATCTTCAGTTTCTAGGGGAGAGTTGTTCCTGCTGAGCATTTGCTGCACTTTAGTCATGGGCACTTTGCCCATGGTACATGATCCATGTGACCTTTTATTCTCTTGCAAATCCTCCTCTCTCCCAATTAACAAGCATCCATTTCTTCTCCCTTTTGCCTTTCCCCTCCCCAACTGCAAAGTAAAAAAGAAAAATGTAATCTTTGTAACAAATATACTCAAGCAAAACAAACTCCCTTACTGACCGTGTTCCAGAATGTAGGTCTTGCTTTGCATATTGAGTCCATCATCTTCGTGTTAAGGAAGGGGGTGATTTTCTTCATAATCAGTTCTCTGGGATCATAATAATTGGTCTTTGCATTGCATTGCATTGGTCAGAGTTTTAAAATATTACAAATATGTTTATATTTATGGCGGTGTTGCTATTGTGTAAATTGTTCTGGTCCTGCTCACTTTATTCTGAATCTTTTCATACAAGTCTTCCCAGGTGTTTCTGAAACCATCCCTGGAATGGCTGAACAAATTGTGTTCAATGAATATTTTTCATACAAATTGGAAGAAAAATCCCACTTTCACTTGATCTATGTATCCCTGCTAGTTATTCTCCTGTATCTCTCCTTCCTTTTGTGGCTAAACTCCTCAAAAATGCTGTTTACAATAGGTGCCTCCATTTCCTGTCCTCTCTGTGACTTCTTAACTCCACAGTCTGGCTTCCAGCCTCATCATACAACTGAAACTGCCTTGTTACCAACGATAACTTAATTGCCAAGTTCAATAACCTTTTCTCAGTCCTCATTCTTGACTTCTCTACTGACTTTGACACTGATGATCACCTCCTTGTTGATACTCTCTTCTCTCTAGATTTCTGTCACACTGTTCTCTCCTGGTTTTTCTCCTACCTCTCTGACTGCTCCTGCTCCATCTCCTTTACAGGAACTCTGTCCCTAAAAAGATTTGCTCTGTGAAGTTTGAATTTAGTCAAAGGGGTGGCACTTGAGGACTTAGAGGGTCACATGTGACCCTGAGGCCGCAGTTTCCCCACCCCTGGTTTATACTAATTAATTTGGTGACCTCATCAGCTACCATTGTTTCAATTACCATCTCTATCCAAATGACTTTCAGATTGATTTTGTCTAGCCCTAACCTTTGTCCTGACCTCTACTCACACATCTCCAATTGCCTATTAGACATCTCAAATTGGATGTCCTGTAGACATTTTAAACTCAACATGTCCCAAAGCAAACTCATTGTCTTTTCTCCAAAGCTCTCCCATCTTCCTAACTTCCCTCCCATACTCTCAGTCACCCAAGCTCAAAACCTAGGTACCATCCTCAACTCCTAACTCTCTCTCACCCATCATATCCAGTCACTTGTCAAATCCTGTTGTTTTTTTACCTTCATGAAATCTTTCATATGTACTCCCTTGTCTCCTCTGACACAGCAACCACCTTGGTACAAGGCCTCATCACCTAATAATAATATAAAATAATATAATATAATATAATTAATGTAATATAATGTAATTAATGTAATAACATAATATAAATAAATAATATAAATAATAATATGGATAGTCTACATTTATATAGCACTATGTGCCAGGCATTTCAAAACAATCTTTACAACCACTCTGGGAGGTAGGTATTATCTCCATTTAACATCTTACTTAGAATATCACAGTAGTCTTCTGGTTGGTTTTTTTACTTCAAGTGTCTTCTCACTCTAATCCATTCTTTACTCAATTGATTTTTGCTAAAATGCAGGTCAGATGACATTACTCCCTTATTCAATAAACTCCAGTGGCTCCCTAATACTTCCAGGATCAGTCCTGTGTTTAACTTAAAACCTTTCATGACCTGGTGTCTTCCTACCTTTCCATTCTTCTTACACCTTACTCCCATTTCTCCCCTCCCACCTTTCCCCTCACCATCCACTCTGTAATCCAGTGACACTCGTGTCTTTGTGTTTCCTCAAACACAACACTCCATCTGCCAACTCCAAGTTGACTGTCTTCCAATGCCTGCAGTGTTCTCCTTCTTTATCTCTTCCTCCTGGATTCTGTAGCTGTCATTGAGTCTCAGATGAAGTCTCACGTTCTACAAGAAGCCTTTCCCAGTCCTTAATCTTGATACCTTCCGTCTGAGATTATGGCCCCCCTTTCCTCTGCCATTTTTTCTATATATATATATATATATATATATGTATTTTGTATATAGTTGTTTGCTTATCGTCTCCCTCATTTTAAACTGTGAGTTCTTTGAGAGCAGAAACTGTTTTTTGCCTTTCTTTGTTTCCCCAACGCTTTTGTGTCTGGCATATTGTAGGTGCTTAATAAACATCAACATACTATTAATTACAGTCAATTACCCTGGTACTAACCCAGTTTATGATGACGAGTTGGTCACCATTTATTTCCCTGCCTCATATCAGTTAGGATCAGCAAAAAATAGACATCTTAAAGTGAATAATTCAGCCTTATAGATGGTCCTTTATCCTGGGCCAGTCACAATTTATAATTGGGTTACTGAGTTGACAGATCATTTCTGCTTATACCTATACATCAATTTAGGGGTTAAAAATACACTCAAATTCCTTCAGTGATGATATGTATTCTTGATTTTCCTAGGAATCAAGTATTTCGAAGTTGATGTGAGATTATCTTCCTTGCTGTCAGATTCTGTCCTAAACAGATGGGCAATTTTAGATTTACCTACTAATGTTAGGTTGAATCATCCCTATTTTCCTTTTAGCAGCGTAATGCTACTTTAACCATATTTTTTGCCAGGATGCTTTTTTGGTGGCTTCTTTATTGCTTAGAAACTGAACAAAAAATGTTGTTGGCAAAGAGTCAAGCGGTAGGGAGTTTTCTGGGCCTCTGGGATTAGTGCTGGGCCTGCTTTGATTCACTATCTTCATTAAGGGTCTGGAGAAGGAGGACTTGGTGTGTTAATGAAGTGTGCTGAAGAATGAAAGCTGGGGAAGGTTGTGAACAGCTGGGAGAACAGAGCAAATTTTAGGAGAAAAGACAGATTCCTGAATAGATAAAGTTATGGATAGAAAAATATATGCCAAGCTTCTGTGAAGATGTCTAATGCCAACAATATTAATGACACGTATCTCCCAGGATTATTGTGATAAGAAAATGAAATACATGTAAAGCACTGTGCAAACCTTAAATAGTTACATAATGCAAGTCCTTCTCCTTCTCCTTCTCCTCCTTCTCCTTCTTTTCTTCTTCTTCTTCTTCCTTCTCTTCCTCCTCCTCTTCCTTCTTTTCTTCCTCTTCTTCCTTCTCCTCCTCCTCCTCTTCCGTCTGCTCCTTCTGTACATCTGAAGCAAAGATTTTTTTGTACTTTAAGGTTATTTTCAGGCTCTTGCAAACTCTGGGGAAAATTAAAGCAAGTCTGCCATTTCTGTGGTTTGGCTTGTGCATGCCTATGTAACAGCTGTACTTTCTCTTTAATAATAATTTTCTAAAAATTGTGTCCTTCCTCCATTTGCACTATTAAGTGCTCATGGTATGTGTGTTTCCCAGCCATTTCCAAATTGTTTCTCTCTAAATAGGTCTTTGTTTACTTTATTAGGTCATTCCCATGTTTAGCTTTGCTTTCTCTGCTTAAAAATAAGACCTTTCCCTCCAGAATTTAATTATCCCCATTACTGTGAGGCTGATCCAGAGTAATTCTGGATGATTTAGAACCTGTAGCAAGAGACTTCTGTGTGTCTTCTAGAACTGTTCCAGTTATTTTCTTTCTAGGTGATCAGGGAGTCCAAAGCTTTTTGGAAAATTGGGGACAATTAAAATGAAGCTTCTCCTCACAGGGCTTCTCTGACAAGAGTTAAGGGAATATAGGCTAATTTAAAAGAGTTGTGTCCCCTCCTTTATAAGCAGGCTAGAGTGGATTGTGATCGTCATCATTGTTACCCTTCATTTTGAGGGATTTCTCTTTTTTTTTTTTGTCTGGCTTGTGATGTCCTCATTGTAGGAAACTTCTAGTGTAGAAAGTCCCTTCACCCAAGCAGATCAGCAGCTCATTTGTGATCATATGGTATCAGCAAATTGTCTCGATTCCCTGAGATGTTCAGTGGCTCATCCGTGGGTCAGATAACCGCTATCTGTTGGAGGCAGTTCCTAATCACAAGTCTTCCTTACTGTGAGACTGGCCCTTTTAATCCACTATAACATACTGCTTCCCATTGCTAATGCTGTCATTACTCTATCCTTGCTAATTGCAAAGCTATTTCTTTTTCCCATTCTCTGGAATTGCAGTTCTGAGACTTAAAATTAGGAGAGATCAATGAAGAAAGATGATATGGCATAGGGATACCCTATAATACAAACCATTTACCAAATCAACAGATATTTGTAAAGTGTCTCATGCCCAAGGCACTGTGAAGTATGATATATAAGAAGGAAGAGGCCTTTCCCTCAAGTTGTTCATAGTCTAGATGGGGAGGCAAGATACAAATATGTGAAAAGGAAAAAAAAATTTAAATAAATAATTCAAGACACCTTGTAGGTAATGGGAGGGGGGGGGGCTATGATTGTCAAATGAATTGTATAGGCATGAGTTATTATAGGACTTGAGAAGAGTGAGAGATCTCTTTAGATGATAGCTGTCAGTGCGATGTGGCATATTGGAAAGCAAATTCAGGCTTAGGCTGCTTTATGTCCAGCATAGTGCCTTGTCCATGGGAGGTGCTTAATAAATCCTGGCTTAATTCAATTGAATTAATAGAAGAGAGAGGGAGTATAACATAGGGAATAGCGGACCAGGCTGTGGGTCAGGAAACCTTAAGGTCAATATTGCATTTTCTATATTCTAGCACTAAAATACATGTGATTATGAAGGAAACCAGTTATGTTGAAATATCGTCACAAAAATATTTTTAAAAAATTCCTGGACCTCAGGTTCCAGATCTCTTCTTTGAGACTATAAGTTACAAAAGAGTTGCTGATCTACATTAATACAGGGAATTTCTACAAGAAGAGTATCTTATATAGATAAAATCGCACATACATCTCTTTTTTTAAGTGTCTAGAATGAGGGATGTGATAACTTGTGTCCTGCTCAGAATACATCTAGGTTATGATATCATTTTTGTTGCGTCACATTTTAGGAAAGTGTGGCTACCATGCTTATTAGATACATATCTTACTATATTATATTAGATTATTATATTAGATACATACACATAAAGTTGGGGATGTCTACTAATTCAGCGGAGGACAGAAGTCAGTGGCCAAGAACATCTTGACAGGTTGCAGCATGGGCTAAATCTAATTATTTGAAATTTAAGAAGGATAAATGGATGGAGGTGCCATGCTATAATGAATTGAGAGAGCTGGTCTCAGAGTTAGGAAGACCTGGGGTCCAGTACTTCCTTTGACAAATACTAGTTGTAACCCTGGGAGAGACTGAGGAACTGGTAGGTTAGGGTGGTTAAGGGAGCATTCACATATTAAACTCTTCTGGTTTAAAGGGAAGGATTTGAAAACGAAAGGAAGACAATTAGTTGGGTATTGAACTTGAGAAAACTGATCTGGGAGCCGGTATTCAACAACTAACCATGAGCTCAAACATGCCACTTGCTTTCAATGAGAGTAAGTCAGTCAATCAAGCAAACATTTATTAAGGGCTTACTATTTTCCGGGACTTGCCTAGAGGAAGCTAGATGGTGCAGTGGATGGAACGTTATACCTGGAGTCAGGGAGTTCAGATTTGACCTCAGATACATATTAACTGTGTGACCCTGGGCAAGTCTCTGCCTCTGCCTGCCTCAGTTCCCTTGTCTGTAACGTAGGGACAATAATAGCACTTACCTCCCAGGGTTGATGTGAGGATCAAATGAGATAATATTTGTAAAGTGCTTTATGGATCTTAGTGCCATATCAGTGCTAGCTCTTGTGAATCTTTCAGTACCCCAGACGATTCTCTTAATTGCAGAGCGGGTATTGATCTGTGTCTGTAAAGAGAGAGTCTTACACCCATGAAATTACAGGTCTGATAAAAAATAAAAACAAAAGAATGTATAAAGTCTTACAGTTGGATTAAGAAAGCCTGCTCCCCAATTACAGTGGGGAGGAGACATCATTAGAGAGCAGTTTGTCTGGAAGAGACCTGAGGGATTTTAGGGGGCTACAAGCTCAATGTTAGCCAGCAGAATGATGGGCAGCCAGAAAAGATAATGGGATCTGGAGCTGCAGTAGGAGGGGCATAGCTTCTGGGAGTTAGGAAGGGATTGGTGCAATGTAGTCTTCCCAGGTCAGATCACACCAGAAGTTTATGTTCAATTCTGAGTACCCTGTTTGGGAGGTGATGGATAGACTGGAGAGCTTCCAGAGGAGGGTAGCCAAGATGGTGCCTGGCCTTGAGTTCATGTCCTACCAGGATCTGTTGAAGGAAGTGAGGAAGAGTCTTCTCTGGAGAAGAGGAGATTCATGGGAACGTGATAAGGTATCTTCAAGTATTTGAAAGGCTATTTTGTGGAAGGGGAGGAAATGTCTAGAATTGCTCTGTTTGGCCCCAGTGAACAAAATCAAAAGCAGTTGTAGGGGAGTGGTGGGTAGAGACAGAGGGGGAAATAGGTTTGCAAAGAAGAAAATCCCAGTCTTGATGTCAGGAAAAACTCTCAAATAATTAGAAGTATCTGTTAGTTCAGTGGACTGCTCCAGAAGTGGTTGGTTCACCATAATTAGAGGTCTTGAGGCAGAAGTGACATGATCACTTGTTGGGTATATTGTTGTGGGGATTCTCTTTCTGGTACAGGTTGGCTTAGACTACCACCAGGCTAGCTACCAATTCTAACATTCTGTTTTACTCTCCAACTTTCCCTTGATTAATAAGTATGTGTGGGCTTTTTAAATATGTGTATAGCTCTGTGATTGACACTGGGCATTCAAAGAAGCAGGAGACATAGTCCCTGCCCTCAAGGAGCTTACAATCTAGCAGGATTGAGCTAATACAAAAACAAGTCCCATATTTTTAGAGAGTCAAGCAATAATAAAATAATTGAGAGTTAAATAATAAAATAGCTGTGAGAGACTGAATATCAGTATAGCTGGAGTTCAGAGATGGGAGGAATCGTGGTCTGGAGTAGTCTCTGAGGTTTTGTGGAGGAGGTAGTGAAGGATGAGTCAGATTTAAATAAGCATAGTGGTTGTGAAAGGACATTCCAGACTTGGGAAAGAAGAGTGAGTAAAAGAAGGCATGGAGGTAAATAGACATGTCTGTTTGGGGTAGAGATTGTGTACTACTGGGAAACAATGGAAAATGTATGAGGGGCTAGAGTGAGGCTAAATAATGGAGACGTTTGAAAGCCAAGGGGAGAGAGATCTCTTGTGGGACTACATATGGCAGGCTAAGAAACCACCTGGAGTAGATTCTTGAAATGACGTGAGAAGGTCAGTGTTTTTGGCGTCTGTATATCAATATGTACTGATATAAAGATTAAGTGACTTGCCTTGCTTCACTCACTCAATTACTATCTGAGGTCACATTTGAACTCAGGTCCAGTATATCAGTAAATACTACACATATATATTGCATATATTTCCCACCAGCCTATGAAGTGGAAAACATGAAGATTCTTGAATTGGAAAGTAAGGCAATATGTCTTCCTGCTTCCTACCTCGATCTCTAAATGGCAAAGAACTAAAATGTAATTTTTGCTCCTATTATAAGAAATACAAAACAAGGTTTTACTTGGCAGCTATTAATCTTCTGCCTATTAGTGCAGCCCTTAGAGCATTGTCCATATGCATTTTTTATGGCTATGGCTATTAGTAGGTATTTTATTGAACCAGACTTGTAGGTGCACAGCCTAAACAAAAGACTGCATAGTTTCATCTGTCTCTTCTGATGAAAATTCTGTGGCTAATAAGGGCATTCAGAGATTACTCAAGGCAGTTCCATTTATCGGTTCTAGTTAGCCTTCATCCAATTTCTTTCTGCCTGTATTGGAATGGCCATTTTAAACCACTAAGCCTTACTGCCACATCAGATTTGCAACATGACTTAAGGAGCATTCTTTTGGATAAAGAACCATTATTGTCTTTGAAACGATACAGGGCATTTTTCCATTGGATTTCTTGCCATCATGTAGAAAGCTGGAAGCCTTCACTAACACTTACCACAAAATTAAAACAAGGAGAGAAGGTTTTTCTTAAATGGCTAATGTTCTCCTTTAGATTTTCCCAGTGGAGGTGGCATCTTGGGAAATCTGCACAGAGCTGATGATTGTGGTAGTAGAGGCATTTTAATTTATTAAGAAGATGATAACTTTCCCCTTTTGTCTTTTTTCAAGGAATGATTTTATGAGTTTTTTTCATTTTTTTCTTCCTTGGTCTTTACTTGAACTCATAGCCATCTTCTCACACATCCCACAGGCCACTACATGTATTTTGGCAGGTCCCTAGTGGTTGAAGACAGCTACCACAGCTTCTCTTTGGCAGGGGCCACAATACAGGAGGTGAAAAATGCACTGCCAGAATCACTTTTTCCCCCGAGCCTTTGGACCATAGATAGCTGACTCCCCAAATGACTTGTGGAGGCAGGGGAAGGAGAGAGAAGCCTATCTAATGCAAGGTTATTTTTTTAAATGGGTTCATTATTATTTGATTAATTTCTCTACATTTTTCATGCCTCTTTAAATTGTCATTCCCTGTGCATTTTATATATGCGTGAGATGGTTTATGTCACTTGGGAGTTTTCCATTTCTGATTCAATTTTCTCTTCCTTCTGCCTTTAGCCCTGCCAAGAAATACTTCTTCATGCATTTCGATTCATCTTCTCTGGCCCCTGCTTAATGGGTTTTGCAGGGTCATCATCAGAGCATTTTCCCACTTGTGTGCTCCCTTTTACTGGAGAATGTAGGGATCGATGCTTGATCAGCTCCCCTGGAAGTTGCTTCTTTAATGACAACCAATTACTTCTCTCTTACAGAGTTTAATATTATGACCAACTGTGAGTTCACTGATGGGGAATATTTTTTTTCCCCACACTTCCTACCTGCTTCTTAGGAGTGGGTGAGTACCAATTCAATTCAATTTGGCACATATTTCTTAAGTGCCTATTGTGCAGAGCCCTGTGTCTCTAGCATAGTATAGTGGAAAGAGTATTAGAATTGAAGTCAAAAGACTTGGTTCGAATCTAAACCATGATACCTACTAGCTCTGTGACAGTAGGCAAGTCACTTAATCTCCATAAGCCCCAGTTTCTTGATCTATAAAATGGGGATAATAATCATTGTTTTATATGCTTTACAAGATTGTTAAGTGACTTGCCCAGGGTCACACCGCTAGTAAGTGTCTGAGGCTGGATTTGAACTTAAGAAGAAGAGTCTTTTTGATTTTAGGCCTGGTGCTCTGTGCACTATGGCGCCACCTAGCTGCCCTTTCATGGCAAGAGTAGTATGGAATTGGGCTCTAAAAAATGGTTAGGAATTAAACAAGTGATGAAGATTTAGTACTTTCTAACCATAGAGAGCAGTGTGGACAAAGGCACTGGGTTAGGAAATCACAAAGTGTGTGGGATATTTAACCTGGACAAGAAGACATGCTAGCTGTCTTAAAACACTGGAAGGGATTTTATATGGAAGGAGGCACCTAAGACTTGTTCTGCTTGGTTCAAAAGGGCAGTAGATGGAAGTTGCAGAAAAGCAAATTTTGTCTTGATATAAGTAAAAAAATTAAGAAAAATTAGAGCTGTCCTAAAATAGAATTTGAGATCTGTCACCTTTTGTTCTACTGAATTTGCTGGGGGAAAAATACGTTGAAGTAAAGGGAGTATAGCTTAAGTTTTCTGTATTTTTGGCAACCTGATTAATATTGTTTAAACACATCTGGAAAGCATTCCCCTACCCCATCCGCATTTTTTTGGATCTTAGCACCTCTTTCCCTAATATTTTGTTGTTGTGTTATTCTAATTATGTCTGATTCTTCGTGATCCCATTTGGAATTTTCATGGCAGAGATACTGCAGTAGCTTGCCATTTCCTTCTCCAACTCATTTTACAGATTAGGAAACTAAGGCAGACAGAATTAAGTGACTTGTACAGGCAGGTTCACACTACCAATAAGTGTCTGAGATTTCAACTCAGGAACATGAGTTTTCTAGGCCTGGCATTCTATGCACTGTACCACCTAGCTGCCTATTTCCATAATATGGCTATGATAAATATCTACTTGCCCTGCTAGGATGTTGTGTTTATGATGTAGTCCTATCTGTGTGCCTGTGTGAGTGCTTTGGACTCTCTGGATGGAGTCTAAAGATTTTTAGGAGTTGTTATCATCATTATTTCTATCTCCCAGGAAACAGAGACTTTACCAAGAAAACACTCACTTGGGAACTCTGAGAATACTGGACTTTGCCAGAATTCCTGACTCTCAGCTAAATTGGGTGTTCTTCAGGTTCTACACAGTGACCTTGCCCAGGAGGGGATAGGGTGGAAGATAGAAGAGCATACAGCTGTGTTCTCAGTATAGCTGTGCTGGAAGGGATGGTTGTACAGGTGCGGAATTACATGTAAACAAAAAAGTCCCTCTAGCCCATTTTGGTGTGTGTTTCCCTCCCCATCTTCTCCTCTCCTCCCCCTTTTAAAACCAAAGAATGTGTATCAGTTGAAAAGTATAAATAGCTTTAGTTTTTGAGTATGATTCTTTTCATGCTCAGATTTGTATGGGAGCAGAGGGGTGACATATCATCTGGAATTTCAAATGCTTGCTTGAATAATTGTCCAACATCTGAATCATGGTATGATTTATAAATGTTGTCCAAGTTATGGATATATTCTATTATAGACTTTAAGGAATTAAATGTAAAAGTATGTGAAGGAATAGGCTTGGATCTGAGATCTTACTTGCCATGGCTGTTCCTAGAGAATTAACTCTTTCTTGCAACTGATTCAGACAAAAGAATTTGCATGAGGCACCAAGTTTTCTCTTCTCAGCATTTTTCTATGCTTCATTGATTTCTAAACCCTAACTGAAGACATCTTCTGACCTGGCTAGTCCTTGAATCTTCTAGACAACCTATAGTCAGAGATCTGACCTAAATGATGCCTAATTAATTTCCCTCCATCTTTTCCTATCTATACTTTAAGGAAAAGTCTGATAATTATCAATAACCCTCCTCCCCCTTTCCTTTACTGTTTTTGAGCCATCTTGAGTGTGAGCAAAGATGTTTCTTTACATGGGAAAAGAGGATATCAATTTAGAAATAATATACTAGGTTAAATATGTACAAAAGATCCTGTCCAGTGCAGACTGAATGGTACCTAAACTTTTAAGTTACTCTCCCTAGCTACAACTCCCCAAGCCTACTTTGGCCTTCTTTATAAATGGTGGCTTTGGTATGATAAAAAAGACCCAAGCCAAAATCGTCAGCAAAACAGCTACTAATAGCAGCACATTCTTAAGATCAGCAGAGAAGTTCTCTGAGCCAGAGGGAAGCAAAAAATCTGTGGCTTAATTTCTGAAGCTAAGATTTAGAGATCAAGCAAGGTTTGGTTGAAATCAAATGGCTTGGTCTACTAGATTCTTTCTGAGAATGAGCTGAAGCTCCAGGAAGCTGGTAGAGACAAACATATCCTGTAAGAGATGGCAGGATACTTTTTTTCTTTAAAAAAAATTTTTATTATCTGTATTGTTAAATATTTCCCAATTACATTTAAGTTTCTTTTAACAATCATTTTGAGTTTAAAATTCTTGCACTGTCTCCCACCCTTCCCCCCTCCATGAGAAGGCAAGCAATTTGATTTTGATTATCCATGTGAAGTCATGCATAACATATTTCCATATTAGCCATGTTGCAAAAGAAAATACAAAACAACATAAAACAATAAACATAAAGGAAGTTTAAAAAAACATGCTTCAGTCTGCATTCAGAGTTCATCAGTTCTCTCTCTCTTGTGGTAGATAGCATTTTTCATTATGGGTCCTTCAGTATTGTCTTGGATCATTGTTTTGATCTGAGTAGCTAAGTCTTTTGTGATTGATAATCCTTACAATATTGTTACTATGTATAATGATCTGGTTCTGTTTGCTTTACTTTGCATCAGTTCATATGAGTCTTCCGTTCTGAAACCAGAAGGATACTTTCTGTAGCACATACTGATTAATCTTATTAATGAAGAAGAGAACTAAAATAATACCTAAAAAAGGGTATCTAAACATTTTATATTTGAAGTTATAATAGAGTCAAATGTGTCATTTTCTTGCCCATCCTTGATTATTTCTTAATAATAAATAGCTCACATTTCCTGAACCACTTATACATATTTACTCAGATGACATTTTCTACATCATCTTCCACATCAGTTCTCTTTTCTCTACTCACATTGCTACCCACCTTGTTCAGGCCCTTCTTGTTTATTGTCCAGACTATTGTAATAACCTCCTCATTGGTCTTCCTGACTCAAGTTTTTCCAATTTTTATCCACTCTTCACAAATCTGACCATGTTACTTTATTATTCACTAAACTCCAGTTGTTCCCTATTTCTTCTATGATCAAATGCAAACTTCCCTTTTTGGTATTTAAAATCTTTCAGAATCTATGTGAACAGACAGAGACAGAAAACAATAGGACATGGGGGATATTTAGCCTGAAGGAGAGAAGACTTAGTTGGACATGATAGTGGTCTTTAAAGGATCTTATGTGGAAGGAGGGATAAGATCCCTTTGCTCCCCAGATCCCTACCTCCCTTTCTAGCATTCCTTCATATTATTCTCTTCTGTGCCTGCTGTAGTCCAGTCAAACTGGCTTCCGTGCTGCTCTTCACACATGACATTCTGTCTCCATGCCTTAGTACTGGAGGTTTCTCATACCTAGAATAGATTTCATCCTCATATCTGTCTCTCAAAATTCCTAGTTTCTTTCATGGTTCAGCTCAAGCACTCCCTTCTCCATGAGACCTTTCTGATCTTCTCTTCCCTACCCCAGCCCTGGTGATTCCCCCTCCCAATCACCTTGAATCGATTTTGTAAATATTTATATACATACTTTTGTCTCTCTCAGATAGTCTATGAGTTCCTTGAGGACAGAGATTATGGCTATTTTTGTTTTTGTATCTTCAGTGCTTTTCAAAGAATGCAGCACATAGTAGGTACTTAATAAATCCTAACGGATTAATTCACTAAAACACTTTTGAGTTTGTAAAGCGGTGCTCTTCCTACAAACTATCTGAGGTTGGTAGTTTTATTATAGCATTTTAGAGATGAGGTACAGAGAATTTAAGTGAATTTCTCATCATCACACAGGCAGCATATGTCAGAATAGCAATATGCCATAGTAGAAAGATCACTCCATCTAGAGTGAGAAGAGTTGGGTTTAAATCTTGGCTCTGCAGTTTAATGCCTATGAAATCCTGGGGAGGTCATTTTCTCTCGTCAGTCCTCAAGTTCCTCATCTTTAAAGTGAAAGAGTTGGCTCATTAAGGTCCCTTTCAGGTCTAAATCTGTGTTGTTTTTTTTTTTTTTGGTGGGGGGAGGTGGTAATGACTAAATAAGGTTCCTTTTCTGAGATCCATTCCAGTTGTGTGTGTGTGTGTGTGTGTGTGTGTGTGTGTGTGTATGAATCTAATTCTATTTCCCTCTCCATCTACCATCTTCATGGCTTTATGCTGCCTGTCCTTCTTACTTGGGATGCTCTCCCTTCTTCCTCCATCTCAGAAAATATCCTACATCATTACTCAGTTCTTCTATGTGAAATAAATCTTCAGATTCTCCCAGCTGCTAATGTCCTCTCTAAGTGACCTTTGTTACTGTTTTTTAAAAACATTTATTCTGTATGTGTAGATGTTCTCCTCCATAGAAGTATAATGTATATGTATATGTGGGTATGTGGGTACTTCCCTGTGATCTCTGCTACAAGGGGATACTGAGGCTGGTAGATTGCTTAAGCTTGTGAATTCTGAGCTGTGATAAGGGTAAAGCTAATTGAGTGTCTGCACTAACTTTGGGTCATCTGTATGGTGAACCCCAGAGATCAAGGTTGGATGGGAGAGCACCATGCTGCCTAAGGAGGGCTGAATCAGCCTAGGTTGGAAATGGAACTGATTAAAACATCTATGTCAATCAGCAGTGGGATCTGGACCACAAATGGTCATTGTATTGCCAGTCTGGGCAAGATAGGGACACCTGGTCTCAGGAAAGAAAAAAAGTAAACTCTTGGGGTGGCTAGGTGGCACAATGAATAGAGCACCAGCCCTTGAGTCAGGAGAACCTGAGTTCAAATTTGGCCTCAGACACTAAACACAAAAAACTATCTGTGTGACTGTGGGCAAGTCACTTAACCCCAACTGGCCTTACCTTCCCCCCTCCAAAAAAAAAATCAAAGAAAGAGAAATCCATTAAGAAAAAAAGTAAGCTCCTTGAGAGAAAGGAATATAGTAATGTTTCATTCGTGTGTTTGTGCTCCCAGAACCTGATAATTATCTGGAACATTGTAGGTGCTTAATAAATGCTTGTTTTCTTGATTGTTCCCATGAATCTTATGGCATGGGAACTTACAAAATCATGTCTTTTGACTCTTAAGTCCAGTGCTCCTTCCCCTACATCATGCTATCCTTCATTCATGTTGACTTGTTAGTGTCATAAGATTTTGTTGGTTAATGGAAGGATACCATTGCAATGACTGAGCATAAAACAGAAATGCAGAACTATCCCTAAGACATGAACAATGGCAGCTGGTGCCCAGTGTGGCTTCCCCCATTGTTGGGCTCAGGAAACCAGAAGGTATTGTTGACAACAACTCATCAAGATGATTCTAAAAGAAACATAGTATACCTGAGGCCAACATTCATAAAGTGACTAAAGCAATGAGATCATTTTCTTTGTGGAGAAAGGAAGAAAGAGACAGTGCACTTTACCATGGCTTGTAAACGACCTGAAAAGAAATTGTATAGAATTAAGTGTATTTGAAAGTATTTTTCCTAAGTAAAAATGCTCTGGGTCTGCATAAGCCCATTTTCTATTCTGTGCTGCATTTGTCAATAGGGAAATTGCACAACTCTCTGTGGAGAGTAACATGTCAGAGTAGTTCAGCCGAATATTATTTATTAATGAGAACATTTGCAGAAAATTCTGAGCTCACAAAAGGAACCTCAGGCCAGGAAAAGCAGCAGAATTTACATGGTTGAGTCAAAAAAGCCTCATACTGCTTTTAACTTTTAAAAACAAGAGAAGTTTGAGTAGAGCTTGGATAAAATCTGTTTTGTCTATAGTGCATTTTATTTTATTTTAGTGGGGCAGAAGGGAGCTTGAGGTTGGACACGCAAAGAAAATATAGATTGTAGATACTTTGTAAATGGAAAAGATACTGGTTTAAGAACCAGACAATTTCACCTTTCCCATTGAACTGGTAGAAACACTATGGTGTAGGGAAGGGGTTTGTCACTTTGGCAGGCTGAAAGTTTTGGACTCCTTCTCTGAGGCAGCTAGGTAGTACAGTGAATAGAATGCTAGACTTGAAAGTCAGGAAGATCTGAGTTCAAATCCTGTCTCAGAGACTTACATGGCTCTTGGGCAAGTCACTTAACCTCCGTCTATCTACCTGTTTCTCAGATGTAAAATGGGGATAATAATAGTACCTACCTCAAAGCATTGCTGAGAGGATTAAATGAAATAACATGTAAAATGCTTTGCAAACTGCAAAGTGTTATATAAAAATACTAGCTAGTTATTCTCAGAATAATATTTCAACTACATTTTTGATTAATTTTTTTTCAATCAGCAAAAATCTATCTTCTCTCTCTCCCATGCTTGCCCCTCAGTTGAGAAAGAGAAGAAAACAAAACCCTTATTACAAATATGTATGTCAAACAAAAAGAATTTCCACATTGGGCATGTAAAAAAAACTGAAAGGAAATACTTTTCATTCTGTTCTCTGAGTCCTTCACCTCTCTATCAGGTGGTAGGTTACATGTTTCATCATGAGCCTTCTTGGTTGGTCATTATACTGATCAGCTTTCCTAAATCTTTCAAAGTTGTTTGTTTTTGTAATATCATCATTGTAAAAATTGTTCCTGTTCAGCTCACTTCACTCTCTCCGTTCCCCCAAGTTTTTTCAAGTTTCTCTGACATCATCCCCTTCACCATTTCTTATAGCTCAATAGTATTCCCCCACATTCACATGCCATAACTTATTCAGCCATATACAACTTATTCAGGCAATTGATGGGCACCCTGTCAGTTTCCAATTCTTTGCCACTGCAAAAATAGCTATAAATATTTTTGTACATCCTTAGAGTTTGCTTTGTTTTAAATTAATCTCTCCCTTAATCTATCCTCCCTTTAATTTCTTCTTATCTCTTCTCTCCTTTCACTCATATTTGCCTTGAGCAAAATGTATTTCTGTACCTGTGTGTGGGTATGTGTGTTTATTTTTCTCTCTTTTGGCCATTTCAGATGAAAATGAGGTTTAAATGTCAGCTTCTCCTCCCACCCCATCTTCCTTGTATGTATAGATTTCTGCTTGCACATTCTGATTGTGAGATAATTTTCCCTAACCTTCTCCTTTCCCCCTCCCCCTAATGTTTTCCTCTTTCCCTCCCTTTCCATTCTTCCATTAAGATCAGCAAGATAACAGAACCATTCCTAGGCTCTCTGCTTAGACTCTCTCTCTCACCTCTGATGATGATAGGGTACAGAGGAGACACATGTGTCAGCTCCCTATATTTGAATGTAAGCAGTTTATTCTTGTTAA
This sequence comes from Pseudochirops cupreus, assembly GCA_028627135.1. Lineage (NCBI taxonomy): Eukaryota > Metazoa > Chordata > Mammalia > Diprotodontia > Pseudocheiridae > Pseudochirops > Pseudochirops cupreus. The sequence goes on from CM053581.1 coordinate 113,341,209, forward strand.
ACCCCTAATGATTATTCATTCATCTTTACCTTTTTATGTTTCTCTTGACTCCTATATTAGAACTTCAAAGTTTCTTTGCAGTTCTGGTCTTTTCATCAGGAATGCTTGGAAGTCCTTATTTCATTAAAGGTTCATTTTTTTCCCCTCGTAGAATTATACTCAGATTTGCTCAAAATCACATTTTAAATACATAAAATAAAATACAAAGCACACCAATTATTTTGAAATTGCTGTAAAAATATATTTTTTAAAAAAGGCAAATTTATGGAACCCAAGTTAATAACCCTTGAACCCCTGATTTCTAAGATCCCAAGAAAAGGGGAAGCCAGTATAGTGGAAAGAATACCAGATTTGGTAGCAAAAGATCTGGTTTTGAATCTAGACTCTACTACTTCCTGTCTTTATGACCCTAGGCAGTCCCTTTACCTGTTGCATATCCCAGGTTTATACTTTGTAAAATGAGATGGTTGAACATAGACAACCTCTAAAACAGGAGTTCTCAACTTTTTTTGTGTTATAAATTTCCTTTGGCAGTCTGTCAAAGCCCACAGATTTCTTCTCAGAAGAATGTATAATGTAAATGCCTAAAGTAAATGCATAGACTTATAAAGGAAATGAATTATATTGAGATAGTTATTAAAATTTTTTAAAAGCAATTTTACATCAAAATTTTTAAAATTAAAATTAATTTTTAAAAAATTTAAAAATTTTTAATTTAAAAATTTTTAAAAATAAAAAATGAATGTTAAAAATTGTTGTTACATATATTTTAGAAAAATAAAATATTATTAAAAAACTTAAACAATATTTTGGACCCAGGATTAAGAACCCCATTTGTGGTGCAAAGAACCCTAAATTCAGAGTTTTTGCATTCTGACTTTGCCACTTACTAACTTAAACATATCTCACTACTTCATTGGACCTAAGTTTTCTCATTTTTAAAATGAGGAGCCTAGTGTAGATAATCTCTAAGTCCCCTTCCAGTCTGAAATTCTGTTATTTTTTTCTTTCTCTGTATGACTTCACACCTAATGTCACTACCTCAGTTTACCACGTGGGCACAAAGGGAATATTATTTACCCTGTATATGTCATGGAGGTAGCATGTTGGGGAAAAAAATAAGATTACCTATATAAAAGTACTTTACATTCTCAAAGGATAAGCCTTGATGCAATATATCATTAAATAGATAATATATTACATTGTTGATAATGATAACTTTCCTTGCAACCACCCTGTAGGTGGTCCAAGTCAGGATTATTATTATTGTTGTTTACCCATTTTACAGATGAGAAAATAGGCTAAGAAAGATGGAATGACTTGCCCATATTCATACAAGCTAGGACTAGCTAGGACTGAAACCTAGATCTTGGATTGAGTGATTTTGTATTGACTTGGCTGTGGCCATATTATTATATCTCTCCTCATTCCCAACAGTAGAATGTAAGCCACTTGTGGTCAAGGACTATTTTTTCTTTTCTTAATTCTACCCTTTCCTTATGGCATGTGCTGAAAAAAAAATGCTTGTGTTGGACATTTGATCCACAGTCCAGCACATTTTGTAAATCACCATGCTACCTCAGACATATTATGAAACATTTGTTTTATGGGGTGTCCCAAAAGTCTTGGTGCATGTAAACTGTTTATGTAGCACACTATATATGCTAGGCACAGTGGAAGGTAAAGAGATGTGTGAGTCTAGTTGGAGAGACAAGATATTCACACACAAAGTTAGCAAACAGAATGAAGCAATGACAATGAGGCAATGAATCAGTGCCAGGGCAAGTGTTATGGACAATAAGGGCTATGGGAGTTCAAAAGAGAAATAGATCATAATGAACTTGGGGGATTCACAAAATCAGTGAATAGTCAAAACTGACACCTCCCAAAGAAATCCCTGATGCAGCATTACTCTCTGCTTGACCATTTCCAGTGCCAGGAAACTTAATGCCTCGTGATACAACCAATTCAATTGTTGGATGGCTTGAACTTATTAAGAAGTTGTCTTATTGAACCGAAATTTGCTTCCTTGTAACCTCTGGCCATTCGTTTTAGTTCTGACCTGGGACCAAACGATATAAGACTAATTCTCCTACTATTTAAAGACAATGATTATAGCTCTTCCGAGTCTTCTCTTATGCAGGTTAGATATTCCCAGTATGTTTAATCGCTCAATACAGCTGAGTATGCATAATCCAGCTAGTTGGTACAGTGGATAGTGTTTGACTTGGAGTCAGGAAGACCTGGTTTTGAATCCTGTCTCAGACACTTGCTAACTGTGTGATTCCTGGGCAAGTAAGTTGACCCTGTTTGCCTCATTTTCCTTATCTATAAAATGGGGATAATAGCATCTACCTTCCAGAGTTGTCATGAGAATCAAATGACATAATATCGGTAAAGTGCTTTGAAAACATTAATGAGCTGTATAAATGGTAGTTATTACTATCTGTTCTAGGTAATATTAGCTAGTCACCATCCCATTAGACTGTTAGGTCCTTGAGGACAGAAATTATGTTGTTGTTTGTTTGTTTGTTTTGTATCCCTGTTGCTTAGTACAGTGTCTGACATACTTTTGGTGCTTAATTAATGTCTATTGACTGATGGACTAGTCAGTCTATAGGAATATTATTTGGCACAAGAGATAGAGTAACCTCAAGGATAGTTAACTGTTGCCTACTTAGGAGAGGCATTGTGTTGCAATAGGAAGAGGAAGAAGAACTGAATTTTAATATCTCTCTAAGCTTCAGTTTCCTGAACTGTAAAATGAAGTCAGATTAGATGACTTCACAGGTCTCTTTCAGCTTTAAATCTGTGGTCCTGTGATTCACAGGTGAGATATTTACAGATTGGGAACATTTTTCTAAGGTCCTCTCTTGCTAAATTTCTGACACTTCTCCTCCCCCATGATTTCCAGCCATCACCACACAAGTCGTTTTTTTCCCCCCTTAAACTGACTCCTTGACAACTGGTTGAGTTGTACAGCAATGATCTTACCCCAGCTTATTCAACTTTAAGTGAGGTCTTAATTTCAGAAACCCAGGAGACTGTTTCAGTAGGAGGATTAAACAGCTCCTGGGACTAAGCACAAATGTCAATGCACCCTTTTGGTTTCAAATTAACAATGTATGTCAGTGAAGAAGCTCCTCAAAGGAACTCATCCACATGGAAGATATTATGTGGAGCTTTGGTGAATAAATATTAGGCTAAGTTGAGAGCTTCAGAATTTCTCTGCTGGTAAGTCTAGAACTTTTAGCATTTTCAGTAATGGGGAATGACAAGCCAGGTAGTCTATCCATGGTTTTATTTTGCTTTATAGAACACATGTTCCAGAAAAGTTGGGTGATTTTTAAAGTTTTTCAAAATCACATCATTTCCCCCTGCCCCCTCTCACTTATATTATGATTTCAGAACTGCTTTACCTTGATTTCTGATTGCCATTCACTTGGCTGTGGTTCTTGGCAGCTAACTTTAATTTCCATGCCCTACCACTATCAATTATTTTTTAATATAATTTTCAAGTTGAATGGAACTTAAGAATTCAACTGCTCCAGTCTCCAATCTAAGTAATAAAGTGACCTGTGTGGGTTATAGAGTGAAAGCCCAGGTCTCTATTAGATTTTATCTGCTTCATAGGCAGCTAGGTGATACAGTGGACAAAGTACCAGCCCCGAGTCAGAAAGACTCATCTTTCTGAGTTCAGATCTAGCATCAGACACTTTATAACTATGTGACCCTGGGCAAGTCATTTAACCCTATTTGCCTCAGTTTCCTCATCTGTAAAATGAGTTAAAGAAGGAAATAGCAAACCACTGGAGTATCTTTTGCAAGGAAAAACCCAAATGGGATCATGAAGAGTCAGACATGACTGACACAACTGAACAAGAACTTTTCAAAGTACTTTCACATTTCTATAAAGAAAGTTAGATTTATTACTTTTTTATTCACATAAACAATGTCATGGATCTATGTCTTCTGTTGGATACAATAAAAATGGCCTTATATTTAATGTTGGGTTAACCTTAGTACTTGCTTGGGGATTGAGATTCCTTTACCCCTTTATTGAAGAGACCTCAAGATGACCTTAATTCAGAAGTTCCAGGGGAAACTCTGGGTGGGGGGAAAAATGAGTCAAATTCTGATTTCCCAGGGGAAACTTAAGTTTAGGGCATAAGCCAAAGAGAGTGATTTGTGAGAAATCCCCAAAGTTAATCTGTCATTACCTTACCAGTTGTTGCTGGCATTACCTTGATGAATTGTCTAGAAAGAGGGGGGAGCTGGTATTGAGGGGACCTATATGTAAGACTTCTACTGTATCCCCTCTACTGCTCTTTTGGGTTGCTACTGGTAGAGGGATGTGCCAATGGAAGCAAAAGAAATATGTGCAAATCTCAGGCATGAACTTGTGGTCAGTTGATGTCTCTGCAAGAGAGGGCCATCCTGTGCTGCAGTATCTGGATTTAGAAGTCTCATGAGCCCGCCCCTCTAGCAAGCATGCTGTTTCTCATTTGTCTGTAGTGAGGACATTTTCTTTCTTTTGTCAGTTACCATATCCTTAACCTGAGTCTTAAGCCCAAGTTGTAGAATGCTTGATAATAACTTGCTTTTCCTTTCCTCTCTCATTAAAGCCAGCCAGTATTGCTGAACCATTAGGGTTAGAAATAAAGATACTTAGGAGTTCAAGGAAACACTGCTATTAGGCTTTTATTGGCAAAAAGAATTGTTTCAGATAATTTTTCTTAGTATAGACTTTTCTTGAAAAAAAGTTTTTATTGCTATCTTTTGTTTTTAAGTAACCTAGATGTCCCCTTGTTATCTCTGTCTCTATCCTTCCAGAGAGCCCATCCTTTATGACAGAATTTTCAAACTGAAAAAAGAAAAAGGAGGTTTTTGTTGCTCATTCGTTTCAGTCGTGATCAACTCTTTGTGACCCTATTTGGGGTTTTCTTGGCAAAGATACTGGAGTAGTTTGTCATTTTCTTCTCCAGATCATTTTACAGATGAGGATACTGAGGCAAACAGGGTTAAGTGACTTGCCCAGGGTAACACAGCTATTACGTATCTGAGGTCAGTTTGAACTCATGAGGATGTCTTTCTAATTCCAAGCCCAGTACCACTTAGTTACCCTAAAGAAGAGGTAAGAGACAGAAAAAAAAGTACAGCAAAACCGATCAATACAGCAAAAAAACATCTGACGTTATATTCAGTGTTCCATACTCCTGGACCTCTCTCCCCAGCATTACAGCTCTCACCCCCAGTCTCTGAAAAGAAGTAAAGGTAGATATCTTCTCACATTTTTTCATTGGACCAAGGTTGTTCTTTGTACTTTCTTGTTTGGTCATTTGTCAGTAGTGTTCTATTCTGTAATTCCTTTTGGGGTTTTCTTGTCAAAGATACTGGAATGCTTTGTCATTTCTTTCTCTAGCTCATTTTACAGATATGGATACTGAGGCAAACAAGGTTAAGTGATTTGTCCAAGGTCACACAGCTAGTAAGTGTCTGAGGCCAGATTTGAACTCAGGAAGATGAGTCTTCCTGAATCCAAGTCCAGCACTCTATCTACTGCACCAGCCTAGCTGCCTATTTTTTGTACTTCCTATAGACTTTTAATAGAGACACATAAGTGTTTATTAACAGCTAAGAATCCTCCTCTGCTCTTAGTAGGATAATTGCATTTGTGGGAAGTCTTAGATCCATTAGATCATATGTGTATATAGATATATATCTATATAAGTATAATATATATGCACATATCTTTTATATACATACACATACCCCAGTCTCCTTCATGGAAAGAACTAATATTTAAAAAAAAAGAAATAAGAAGCTTGACAAAGCTCATGTATCTTTCCCTTGCTCTGGGGCATTTGAGGGAGGAGGCTGAATGCTAATGAAAGAGAATAGTCAATAAATTGAATTTTAGTTATTGTGAATTTTAGAAAAGATGTTTTATGTGTCCATGTTACTGTTGGGAAGTGGGCTTTCTTTTTGAAATGACCTTCTGCTATTTTAGCAGCAATAAGCATTCTATTTTCAAACCAGCATGCATCACAATGTGTAAATGGAACTGGGCGCCTGGGTTCACCAGGGACCTGAGTTGGATACAGCTTGTTGGAGGAGTGTGGCGCACACTGGCTATTTGCCTTGCTGCCGTGAAATTCTTAGCCTCCAGTGTGGCCGTTTTCAGCAATGGTTTTGGATTCATATGCAATGATGAAAAGGATGATTGGATTCCTACCCAATCATTCTCCTCTTTGCCATTTAGGGGGAGGCCTATCATGCCAGTCCCTGGTAGCTTTGAGCCAAAGGATGTTTGCATGTCAAGATAATGAAGAACAGTGGAAAGAAGTTCATAGAGCTCAGCTCACCATAGACATCTTGAAACATTATTTCAAGAAGCAGCTTTTTTTTTCTTCCAGTTAATTTTTTGGGGAATATATCTGAAGCTCTGATTCATCTCATTTCTAGCTGCAGGAAAACTGCAGTTTAAAAGCATCTCAGGAGACATTTGAATTTCCCTGTACAGCATTTACTCCTATCCTTTGAATAGTTTTTGGGGAAGTATGGGTCAGAAGTTAGCTGGCCGGTGAACAGGCCCCCTTCTCAGTGTATGTGATTCATGCTTATGTACAGGAAAGATTGCTGGTTGGGCCACTTCCTCAGCTGAAATATCGGAGAAACAGAAAGCTGGTGATTTAGAAATCCAAACCTCTGCTGGCACTTAGAAGCCCCAATGGAAGGACCTACCTGGTGAGTAGAAAATAAAAGGTCAGCTTGGGGATTTGGGGTAGCTCTTACAGATCCACTTGGGTGTTTCCTAAAAGTTGTTTTCTTTTCATAGCAAGAGGTGATTGGTCTGAATTCTTTTGCTTCAAGAAATGACCGAGTGTGTGAGGAAACTAGAAAGAACGTCAGGTAGGGGCAAGGAGAAGTGGCATTTTCTCTGCAATTTATTGTTTTGGAGATTGGCCTAGGGGTATGAGAGGTTTGTCCGGGATTGTCTAGCAGGACTGGAACCAGATTCTAGTGGCCTCTTTCTTCCTTCTTAGTGCATCAAGTTCCTTGTAGGTAAAATGGAATAATAAAAAGGAGGTAAAAGGATAAAAAAGATAAAAGGAGAAAACTTTTTTCTTTTTCTGAGTACTGTGAGTGTTGGAGATGATCAGGGCTGGGCCCAACTGCCTCTGAATAATAATAATAAGAAGAAAAATAACCAGTGTTTATATAAGGTTTGCAAGACACTTGACAAATATCTCATTGGATCCTTACAACAACCCTGGGAGGGAGGTGCTGTTAGTAACCCCCTCTTATAGAAGAAGAACCTGAAGCTAAGTAACTTGCTGCCATCACACAGCTAGTAAGTGTATGAGGCTGGATTTGAACTCAGACTTTCCTACCTCCAGGTCCAGCTAGCTATCTCTAGACACAGGCTATTGTGTTGTTCACATTCCCTGTTTCCACAATCTGCCATTTGACCGCGTTATTTGTCTGGGCCTTGAAGGCTTTTCTAGCTTTAAGAGTTCCTAAGTAAAATACACTTTGGGAGGGTTTGGGGTTTTAGGGGTTTCATACCCTAAAGTTATTGACTGTTCTGACCCTCCCAGGATATGCCTTCACTTCTGGATACTAGATTTTCCTGCAGGGAATGTTAGCTTGGCCATTTAAGCTTTCTTTAGGTATGGAAAAATTATGAAACCTGGATGTTTTCATCTTTCTCTGGCAAATATGTTTTGATGAAAACATTCACCAGTGTTTTATAAAAAGAAACATAATTATTCAGAATAACAAAACAGGAATTAGCTAAATTTACTTTTAAATTATCATAACTGGGGCCACGACATGACTAATCCAGAGACAATAACTTGGTAGGCTGTTGGTCATTAAATAAGAACAGGGTGGGGAAGGCTAGGTGGCACAGTGGATAGATGACCTGCCCTGGGGTCAGGAGAACCTGAGTTCAAATGTGATCTCAGATACTTACTAGCTGTGTGACCCTGGGCAAATCACTCAACCCTGTTTGCTTCCAAAAACAAAACAAAAAAACAACATTGCGGTAGAGTAAATAGAGCATTGAACTTGAGAGACCTGAGTTCATATCCTGACTTGACACTTCTTAGCTGGGTAAGGTATTAACTTTGTCTTTGTCCGAGTTTGCTCATATGGAATATGGCAATAATAACACTTGTACTAACTACTCTCTGCCACCTTTAAAGCGCCCTAAAATGCAGATTGTTGAATTGTTGCTAGGCAGTAGCATTAAATAACCATCGTTGACTGGGATTGTTAATAATAAAGGATTCCTAGGGGCTATGGGAATGCCTGAGACCAGGAACAAGTTGGTGATTTGGAAAACACAATGGGAAGATTCTGTAAACAGAACAGAAGGCTGGGGGACGTCTTGGAAGAACAGCAGCAGAGCTCAGAGTATCTGGGACAGGAACTCAGAGCCCTCTGACTTAATTTACCTACATTTAAACATTCTGGGATGTGCACTATAGTATGCTTTTAACCTTGTGTGACAGTTGGGCATACACACAAATATAAAACATCATAATAAATGCAATGTACGTGTATGCGTGTGTGTAAGAATTGTTCAGTGCAAAGAATGTACTGCTTCACTCAGTTGTGCTATATCTTAAAATCTAAACCTATGATTTAGTCTTCTTTAAGTACCCTAGAGGCAGGTGGCACAGTGGATAGAATGCTGGACCTGGAGTCAGAAAGACTTGAGTTTGAATCCTCCCTCAGATACTAACCGTACAACCTTGGGGGAGTCACTTGTGAGTCTCAGTTTCCTTATGTGTATAATGGGAATGTTTGGCAAAGTTGCTTGTGAGGACCAAATGAGACAACATTACGTAAAAAGCTTTTTAAGCCCTAAAGTTCTGTATCATTGTATCTTTCTCCTGTTCTACAGGATATTTCACTCCCTCACCTGTTTTTAACCTTGTCTTTGGTAACAGTGAAGTAGTTAAAATGAGACACTACCCATTCACGTTACTTTGCTGCTTACTAGGGACAAAAATGACCGGACCAACTTATGTGAATCCACCTGGTCTATTTCCTTCAGAGCGGACAGTCTGTTTGGGTCTTTCTGCATTATAATCCGTCTTCTGTGACGCCATGAGCCTCGAGCTAACATGCTGGTGACCTAGTGTGAGATAAGTGTTTTTGTCATCAAGCCCTAGGTTTGGCATGATGAACTTCTAGCTTGGATCCCCTCTCTACCTTCCCAGACTGAATGCTCCAGTGCTCAGGTCAATCTGCAATTGAGGCTATTGTTGACCTCTTAGGGTCCATATTAGGACTTCACAGAAAGGCTTCTTGGAAGGGTTGATGAGTCATTCAGTGCTGAAAGGAACAGGTCCTTGTATTTAGTATGTTTAATGGAAGATTCCCAAAGGGAATGCAAAGCCACCTGCTTTATCTGGAGGGATCCGAGAAACAGGAGGCAAGGACCTTAATGTGAGGACAGTCAGTGGAGCATCTCACTGGGGTTAGGACTGATATTTTCAGGAGGACAGTCAGTGGAGCATCTCACTGGGGTTAGGACTGATATTTTCAAAGTAGGGCATCCCACTGACCTACCTTATGCCAGGTCATGACTGATACCCCTAAAGCAGGATTGACAAGGGGCAGGAAAGGGATACAACCAAAGATGTCACTGGTAGCTTTGAGCACAATGATCATCAGGGTATGACAGGAGGAGGGAGTCCATGAAGGCATAAAACTCTTGAGTTTCATAGACATTTAAACACCATGTGTCCAAAAGTAAATTCATTATATTTACCCCCAAACCCTTCCTCTTCCTACCTTTCCTATTTCTGTTGAGGACGCCATCAACCGTCTAATCCTCCAAGTCTGTGACCTAGCTGTTATCCCCTATCCCTCATATCCAATCTCTTGCCAACCCCTGTTGATTCTGCCTTCACAATGTCTCTTGTGTTGTCCCCTCTTCTCCTTTGACCCTGTCACCACCCCAGGGCAAGCCCTCACCTCACACCTGGACTGTTGCAGTAGCCTGCTGGTGGGTCTCCCTGTCTCAAGTCTCTCCCCACTTCAATCCATCCTCCACTCAGCTGTCAAAGTGATCTTCTTAAAATACAGGTCTGACAATGTCACCTTCCCTCCTCCTTCCCTACCTCCCACTCCACATTCAATAAACTCCTATGGCTTCCTATTGCTTTGAGGATCAAATATAAAACCTCTTTAACTTTCAGAGCCTTTCATAACCTGACCTCTTCCTACCTCTAGTCTTCTTACATCTTACTTTACTCCAAATACTTTATGAGCCAGTGAGACTGGCATTCTTGCTGTTGTTCACTGCATAGGACACTATTTCCTGGGGAATTTTCCCTGGCTTGTTCCACATTCTTGGAACTCTCTCCCTCCTTGTCTCTACCTCCTGGCTTTTCCAGCTTTCTTCAAGTCTCAGCCAAAGCCCCACCTTCTGCAAATAGTCTTTCCAGTTCCTCCTCAATGCTAGTGCTTTTTCTCTGATACTGTCTCCAATTTATGTTTTTAAATATAAAATGTACATATCATATGTAATATTTAAATTTTATAAAATCCACATTTTAGGGTGTTTTAAAGGTGGCAGAGGGTAGTTAGTATAAATGTTATTATATATATGTGCATATATATACATTTTATATAACATGTATTTATATAATTTTTATTTTTTCTATATAATTTATGCTATATGTATATATATGTTTGTGTATGTTTGTGTGTATATATATATATATATATATATATATATATATATATATATACTATACATACCTGTTTGCCTGCTGATTCCTCCATTAGATTGTAAGCTCCTCGAAGGCACGAACTGTTTATTTTTTTTCTCTCTTTGCATCCCCAGAGTGTACCACAGTCCCTGCTTGTTGAGTTGATTTAGCCACATATCTTGTTTATACATGGTTTGCACGATCTCTCGCCTACTAGAATGTGAGCATCTGATGGGAAAGGGCTGTTTTTGCCTTAGTTTGTATCTTCAGGGCTTCACTCAGTCCCATAGTATATGCTTAGTAAAGACTGATTGATTGCTTGTTGATTGATCGGGTACTTACTTCAGGACAACACACTCAGCTAGGGGGAGGGGGGGTCTTCATGGCAGTTCTTGAGTGTTTTATTGGAAGAGGGAAGAGGAAAGGTCTTGCTCAGATGCTCTTCCCAATGATGTCAGATGGGAAACTGAAAGTTTCAGGCTTAGAATAAGTTACAAATATGGAGCATTTCAGAGAATTGGTGGGCCTGAGAGGAAGGGACTCCAGGTGAGAAGAGGCAGAATGGTGAAGTAACCACTCTATGAGACAGAGAAAGACGTGCTGGATAAACCTCTTTTTTAACCCTGGACTGTATTGAGACCTTCCTCGCTGTTGCTCATGAAGCTCCCTCTAACCTCTAAGACCAAACAGAAGCCATTGTTTGATGCTCGACTGCCTTCGTGGCCTGGCTCCAGCCTACTTTCCATGGCTGCTCTTCCAGCCAAACCGGCCAATCTGTTGTTCCTCTCATCTCTCTTGTCTCTGTGCCTCGACACGCCCGTCACCACGCCCCCCATCCCTGGAATGCCTTCCCTCCTTACCTCTTCTCCTAGAGGACCTGACTTCTCTCAAAGTTCTGCTTAAACACCAACTCCACCATGAAGCCTTCTACACTTCTCCTGGCTGCTGGTGTCCTCATCCTGAAATCACCATGTTTTTTACATTGCATATATTTTGCATATATTTACATATGTAATCATGAAAATAATAATATTGATAATAATAATATCCATTTATATAGTGCTTTAAGATTTGCAAAACACTTTACAACTACTGTATTATTTTATCCTCAAAACCTTGGGATGTAAATGCCTTTATTGTACCCATTTCACAGATGAGGAAACTGAAGCAGATAGACATTAGGTTTGGTGACTTTTATATTTTGTTTGTACAAAGTTGTTTGCAGAACAGCTTACCTATAAGAACTGAGACCTTACGAGATTAAGAAGCAGCTAGGTGTAACAGGTATGGATAAAGTGGATAGAATGCTGGGCCTGGAGTTCAAATCAAGCCTCAGAGCTTACTAGCTGTAAGTGGGCAAGTTGCTTAACCTCTGTCTCCCTCAGTTTCTTCAACTGTAAAATGGATATAGTAATAGACCTCTCTCCCATGTTTGTAATGAGGATTGAATGACATAATACCTGTAAAGTGCCTACCCCAGTTCCTGACACATAGAAGATGCTTAATAAATGTTTGTTCTCTTTCAATTTCTTGTCCATAGTGAACACAACTAGTAAGCATCCAAGGTAGAATTCGATTGGATTCTGTCAGAGCTTCTTAACTCTCCTTCTTATGTCTGACTCAGCTCCTTCCTTTGCTTTTCTTTCCCAAGTCACCCGTCAGCTGCCTGAGCAGAATGTTGTCGGTTCTTGGTCTGTAATTAGTAGGTTCAATTTAGAAAAGTATCAAAGATGTAGGTTTTCAACATGATGTTAAAACTTAAAAAAAGCAACAACTGTATTTCAATATAATTGGTTTCCTTTGTATTCTTATGTATTTTATCTTATGCATTGAAAAACATTATTCTGCGAAGGGATCCATAGACTTCATCAGACTGGACCATGACACAAAAAAAGTGATGGACCTCCTGTCTAAGCCCTTTGAAAATCTGCTTCCTTAGCCCTTATCTCTAGGCTTAGAAGCTTCTCAGTGCTTTGCAAACCATCTTTCTTCTTCTCAGGTGGCTACCCCCCAAAAAGCTTGCTATGGGGCTGGTCTGGGAAATAGCCCCATCTTGCCCCCAGGCCCCGGGGGAGAATCCTTCCTTCTTTCTCATATCCTCCCTTTCCCTTGACAGGAGACCTTCTACCTGAATTAACCTCTTTCCTTCTTTTTCTAGGACATATGTTAGGTTTTTGCCTTCCAGAAGCTTTCCCTGTCATCTTTGTTATGATTGAGCTGAAGTGATTCCCCACCACTTGCTCTTACATTCAGCAGGGACCACAAACTTGTTGGGTATATATGTAAATGTGTATATATATATATATGCATATATATATATATATATATATATATATATTTGACAAATGTATTTCAACATAGTTGCTTTCCCGTGTAATTCTATGTATTTTATTTGATACATTTAAAAATAACCAAGTCTCTTCCTACCTTTCCAGACTTCTTACACCTTCCTCCCCTTTGGCGTGCTCTTTGATCTAGTGACACTGGCCTCCTGGTTGTTCCTCAGACAAGACATTCCATCTCATGACTCTGGGCATTTTCTCTGGCTATCTGCTATGCCTGGAATGCCCTCCTTCCTTATCTCCTGGCTTCCTTCAAATGCCAGCTAGAATCCCACCTTCAATAAGAAGTTTTTCCCAACCCTTCTTTAAAAAAATATATATATTTAAAATTTTAGACTCAAATGCCAGAACACAAATACAGAATTTTATAAAGTTAAATATTGGAATTTAAATACAAAGTTAGAAAGAAAAAAAGCATGTTGTGTGCATAGCAGAACATAAGAGAGGATTCAAAATATGTAACAATAGATTTTCATTTCCAGAAAGCCTATATGATAAATAATACTCATTGTATTGAGAATTGTCCATCTTTTCTCTGCTTCCTTGTGAGTTTTCTTTTGTTCTCTGCTGTGCATTTTTTTACTTTGTTCTTTTTCTCCTTCCCCCAACCTCCCCTCAGAAGAACACAATAAAGTTTAGATAGGTTTCTCTATAGCTATAGATATATACACACACATATACATATATATACATATATAGGCATGTACTTTCCCAAATCTATTCTACTCCTGATCTTTGTTTTTATGTTTGTGCACATCTCTTATTTTCTATCCCTCTTGCCTCCTCTTCTTTCTTTCTACTTCGTCCTCCTAGGAGTTGCCTACCCCCTCCAAGGATCCCTCCCCATCCAATCCCATAAATCTAAGCACCCTTCTATACCCCATTTACTTATTCTCTTACCCTCCCCTGTAAAGATCCCTCCCTTGTCCTCTCTCTCCTCCCTATGCTTCTACCATTTTATTTCTTCTGAATTTAGAAGACTTTTATACTCTTCTAAATATATATATGTTTTGTTCCCTCTTAAACCCATTCTTGATGAAAGTGGGTTACCAGAACTACCAGCCATCTTCCCTCATCTAATTCCTTTGTATCAATTCTTCCTCTTATACCTCATTTGTATAAAATATTTACTCTTTTAAGCTGTTCCTAAATGGCTTTACTTTTTAAATTAATATCATACTCAAGTTTACCCCAATCTTTCTTATGAACTACCCAATTATTGATAAGAATCTTAGGCATACGTTTTATATTTTACATATATGAAAAGTAAACACTCTGTCCTTATGGATCCCTCATAATCAGTCTTTGTTATGTGCCTTATACATCTCTTGGTTCTTGTGTGTCAAATCTCCTGTTAAGTTCAGGATTTTTTTTAACAAAGTCTTGAAAGTCTTAGAGTTTGTCAAATGTCCATGGTTTTTCATTCAGGATAATGCTTAATGCTGAAAGGTGTTATATTTTTGGCCAGAGCCCCAGTTCTTCTGCTCTTCACTATGTTGTGTTCCAAGACGTGTGATGCTTTAATGTCTCTGCTGCTAGGGCTTGTGTGATTCTCGTTGTGGCACCGTCGTATTTAAATTGTTTTAATCTCGGTGCTTTTAATATTTTTCCTCGAGCTCGGGGTTCCAACCCCCCTTAATTCTGGGGACTCCTCTCTTTTAATTACTTCCTGTTTATCCAGCTTGTTTGTATCTGTTTGTTTGTTGTTTTCTCTGATAGGTTGTGAACTCCTCGAGGGCAAGAACAGTCTTTTGCCGCTTTTCTACTTTCCCAGTGCTTAGCACACGAAGTGCCTAGCATGTAGCAGGCACTTAATAAGTGTTTACGGATTAAATGATTGATTGATTGATCTAGTTCACAGGTTTTTTACCTTTTTTGCATGGTGGATCCCTTTGACAGTCTGCTGAAGCTTATGGACCCTTCCTTAAAATCATGTTTCCTACCTGCATCCAAAATTGAAGGAAAAGATAAATTTTATTTAAAGGTTAATGAAAATAAAGGCATAATTGTTTTCCACCCAAGTTCATATACTCCCTAAAATCTATAGTCAGTGGACCCCAGCAGCTAGGTGGAGCAAGTATACATAGAACAGCTATAGTGCTAGGCCCAGAATTCAAATCAAGCCTCAGACACTTACTACCTACCTGTGGGCAAGTGGTTTAACATCTGCCTCAGTTTCCTCACCTGTAAAATGGGGCACCTCCTTCCCAGGGTTGTTATGAAGATCATA
>CM053581.1:113358316-113379075 GCA_028627135.1 Pseudochirops cupreus
GGAAGCTGCAGAGCCGAGGTGCAAAACCTCTGCCTTTCACTTTTCCGCTCTGGAGGCCTTCTGGCCGGACTGCTTATCTCCCCCTTTCACAAATCCCATTCACAGCTGCCGCTAATCTGCTTACCTGAAGCTTCTCAGCAATTCCCGTCCAGCCGCCCCCGGGGCACAGCCGGGCTGCAGGCCAGGCTGGTTTCGGTTCGCAGTGCTGATATGGTTCCTCGTAGCCGAGCTGACTTTAGTGGGAAGTATCTTTGTGTGCGTTTTGGAGTTCCAGGATTGGTTTAGAGTCCTATTTTATGGGTATTTTGGGGTGGCTATGTGAGAGCTGCGATATGTTGCTGCTTCTACGCCGCCATCTTGGCTCCGCCCCTGAGGCCATATTTAAAGTCAGATCTTCCTGACTCCAGGCCCAAAGCTCTATCCTACCAGTTGTTTGTATGTTGTACTCCCCGTTAAACTATGAACTCCTGGAGAGCAGGGACGGTTTTTATTGGTTTGTTTTGCTTTGGTCTTTCTTTGTATTTCATCACTTAGCACAGTACATTTTAGGTGCTTATGAATGCTTGTGGTTTTCCAGTCAAGTCTGACTCTTCCTGACCCAATTTGGGGTTTTCTTGGCAGATATACTGCAGTGGTTTACTATTTACTCCTGCAGCTCATTTTTATAGATGAGGAAACTGAGGCAGACAGGGTGAAGTGACTTGCCCAAGGTCACATAGCTAGTAAGTATCTGAGGTCAGATTTGAACTAAGGAAGATGAGTCTTCCTGACTCCAGCCCTGGCGCTCTGTGCACAATGGCGCCACCTAGCCACCCCTTGTTGACTTGACTTGATGAAATCAATCTTAACACTTCGTTCCTGGGAAGCAGCTTTCTAGAGCATAGGTTTCTCAGTAATTTTTTTTAAAGTACTTATGATGTATAGTGCATAATAGCAAACATTCTACAAGGGCAACACCTGGCACCACAGCTTCTCTTCTGACTTTTGTAGTGGTGGCATATGCCAGCACTGTTGGCTTCTGTTTCTAATTACTTCCCCTAGGCATCCTTTGAGTGAATAAGTAAGCATGGGTGTTCTCTCCACCCTTCGTCCCCCAAGAGCCAGTTTATTTTGTCATCAATCCAAACATACATTAAACAAAGTTAAGCCATCAAATATGGGTTAAATAACAAAGTTAAAATAGATTTCTTTGCAGAGGTCATACCTGTTTTCCATTAACACCTTGAATCTCAGTTAATACGTCAACAGAGCAGGGATTCCTTAGATCAATAGTTCTTAATCTGGTTTCTCTCAAAACTTAAAATACTTTTTTTTTGGCAATATTATAATTAGTTTCCTTAATAATCATGTGTTTTTTTTTTCATTTGAAAACCTTCCACTAAGGGGCCCATAGGTTTCACCAGGCTGCCAAAGGGGTCCTTGACACCAAGAAGCTTAAAAACCCAGCTCTATATCACTATCTCAGTAAGAACAGCATGTATCTTACAGAATGTAAGAAGCCCCAGTGGGGGTTGGAGGTAGAGTTGTGAAAGAGAATGGGGGAGAATAGCAAGATGAGAGCCGAGCAACATGGTAGGGCATCAGAAACAATGCCAGGTACTTTACCAAGGTGCTTATGGACTCTCCCTCTCAATCATTCTACTCCTTCTCACTTTTAAGATCTGGCAGCATGGTTCAACAGAATGAGCATTAGATTCAGAGCCAGAGACTGATGGGTCATCCTTCAGATCCCAGCTTAGCTACTTGCTCCTATATGGCCTTGCCAAGTCCAATGGGCTCAACCATCATCATCACTAACATTTCTATAGACCTTTAAAGTTTGCAAAAAGCTTTACAATTATTATCTCATTTGATCCTCACAACAACTCTGGGAGGTAGGTGCTATTATTATCTCTGTTTTACAGATGAAGAAGCTGAGGCAGGCAGTAGGTAAGTGGCTTACACAGGGTCACACAGCCAGTAGGTGTCTGAGGCCAGATTCAAACTTAGGTCTTTTGATGCCAGGTCCTACATTCTGTTCACTGCACTCCCTAACTGCCGGATTATCCTCCCAGGTCTAAATATATAATCTTATGATCTGGTATAACGATAAAGACTCGTGAATGTCAAGGCTATGACAATGGTTGGTTGTTTTTGTTCCCCAAAATTTCATGGCTCAGGGCAAAATCCCATTGCAAAGGAAAGGTTCTGTTTCTATGCTCAAGTAGATGATTCTCCACCCCCACCCCCCAAAAACCCCAACCCAATCCCTCCTTGATCTGATTATAACAAATAATCTTATAGGAAAATTATTTCTCAAGTCCCATGTCTCATGGCTATGCAGTCATGCCATTGTAAAAGGACTTGTTTGTGCGCTTCATTATCAAATCAGAGCGCCACAAAATGTTACAGTTGGAAGGGAGCCATAGAGATTACATGGTCCAAACACTTCACTTCTTGAAAAAATTGAGGTCCAGAAATATGAAGTGATTTACCTGTGGTCACATTGATAGCTGGTACAAGAATTTAGATGAACTGTAACTGAATTGAGCTATAATCAGACTTCCTTTGTCCTGATGTCAAGTCACAATCACCCTCTCATTCCTTCTCTCCTGCATCCAAGGCACAGTTTGGTGAACTTTGAACAGAAATGTCTTGCATTTTACAAGCCTTTTCTTTTCACATGCTTAGGTTATGGTGGCAGGGTGCTGAATGACATCATTGTGGAACCGTTTCAGTTGCTACCAGCCACAAGATTTGGCCACAAGAAAAGACTCGCATGCCTCAGAGCAACCACAGAATCTGGGGGCAGCCCACCACTTCCCACACCTGCTGCCTTACCACAAGGGAACCACCCTCCCACCCAGGAGCAGCGGTTGTAAAACCCAGTGGAAATTGTCTCCCATGATTGTTATCAAACATGGTTGTTCTCCATCCCTGCCAGAAAACTGTTTTTGGAGTTGTTTTTCTGAGCAAGACAGAGCTAGAGAGCTCATGTTTGGGGTCATTGTGCTATAGAGCTCCATCTTTGTATTGTCTGGTAGCTTGGTTTCATTTTCTTTAGTGATTGTGTGTGTTTCTTTGTGGACCAATGTTCTGGGCACTGCTCTAGAGCAGATCATCAATGTTCCCTCACAGTGATCTTTTCATCTTTATTCCCCTGTATATAATGGGTAGGATTCAGAGGCAAATCCTTAGTGGGTCAAGCCACCAGATTCAGTAGCCTTTAGTGAGGGTTGTCTGAAAATGTGTTTATTAGACTCCTTCTGTGTTTATCACTAGAGGGAGCAGTCAAATGAAGATAAAGTACTCTGACTTAAGCAGAGGGTGGTTAGAAGTGGGCAGAACACACCAGCCACTGCCTCTTTGCAAGGGGCAGAGGGAGAGTGCGGGGTACCATGAACACTGACCCCTTCAAAGAGGAGAAGGAGGAGAAGGAGGAGGAGGAACCATGACTTCTAACTCTTGGTATGATGGCAGCATCTGGTTAACAGGCAGGGAAAAACCATTCCATGTGCCACCTTTGACACATCTGCCATCTACTTTTACTAAGACAAAGCAAGATACAAAAATGACAGAAATTTTAAAGAAGAATATTATATTCTCTTATAATAAACCAATTTATATATTTTATACATTTCTTCCATATGATCCATTTGTGCTCCCAACATCTCTTGAGATAGAGAATGCAAGGACATATGACTTCATTTTACAGTTAAGGAAACTGAGGGCCAGTGAGGCTAAGTGATTTTACCAATGTTGCCCTGTGCATCAGTGTCAAAGCCAAAACTGACCATAGGTTTTGACTTTAATCCTAATAGTTTTTTTTCACAGAATCACAAGATTTGAGAGTTGGAAGGGCCCATAGTACCCATACATGAAAGGAACCGTCCCCAACTGTAATATACCTAGCAGATGGTTGTTCGGCCTCTGCTTGAGGACCTCTAATGATGCAGTGATGGAGACTAGATCTCCTGAGATGGTCCATTGCACTATTAGAGAGCTCTAATTATTAGGAAGCCTAAATGTACCATTTCCACCCAATTCTCTTGGTTCTTCTCCTTAGGTCCAAAAAGAACACAATAGTCCTTACAATACTTGAAGCTATTGTGTCCCCTCTGAATCTTCTTTTCTTTAGGCTAATCTACATGCTCTTCATGATCTTGAGGCCCTTCACCAGATGGGTTGTCACTTTCTACATTCTCTCTGCCTTATCATTGTCTTTTCTAAACTATACCCTCAGAACTCAATACTGTGGTCTGGATGTGATCTGACTAGAGCAGAATACAGAGGGGCTGTCAACTCCTTATTGCTGTGTAAGCAATCAATCAACTAATCTGCCAATATTTATAAAACTCCTACTGTGTGCTAGACATTGTGCTAGGAGCTTCCCTTAATGCAGTAGGAGATCTTTTTAGAAATCTCTTCTGGCTGCTACATCAAACTGTAGGTCCCCTTAACCCCCAGATTTATCTCAGAAAAACTATCATCTAACCATACATCCCTCATATTGTACATATGAAGTTGATTTGTTGGACTTAAGTTAAAACTTTACATTTGTCCTTATTAAATTTTATGATATTATATTAAAATTTATCATATTATATTATATTTACCATATGATATTCACTGGCCCAATGCTCTAGCCTGCTAAGTTCTTTTTGGATCCTGACTCTCAACCAATTTCTTAGCTCTCTCTCCCAACTTTGTGTCATCAGGAAATTTGATGAGCACATTTCTATTTCTCCAAACCTACTGCCAGAATTTGAGACTTTGAAAGATACCTGATTTTCATCTCCTTCCACTAGGACAGATCACAATCTCTTTCCATTTCATGAGTTCCAGTTTCCAATCATGAGTTCCACATTCATCACCTGATGGCCAGTCTTTGGGTCATGAGTCTCTTAGCACTTAAACTAAGTTGACTTTCACATTGCCTGTACTTGAAGTCTCTAACTTGATTGTGTTCAGGTCCCCAGCAACACAAGGCACAGCTGAGGAAGGAAGAGATTTGCTGAGCCCTCTGGCCCATGGCAGTGCTGATTCATCTGAGTAATAGGATGAGAGTGAGTGCCTAGCCTAAAAGAATACTATCTGGGACAAGAAAATTTTATAAGACAAACTGACATGTTAAAAATACCTATACAAATACCTCCATGGTATATTCTTTCTGACCAGCATTTAACACCAGGCCCGGCACACAGTAGGAGCTTAATAAATGTTTGTTGACTGATAGACTGACTTGCCACCTTTTCAAACCTTAAGCGTGAGTTCTTTTCCTGCCTCAGTGAACTTTGACTTCCCTAGGCATGACCTCTGATTTATAACTCAGACCACACCCCTTTCCCATTATTTGGGCTCTTCCCTCAGGCCCCAGTAGTTTTCCTTAATTAACAGCACATATTGGGTCCTCAGCCGCCTTATTCAATGTCCCTCCCTTCCTTGTTCTGCTGCATCTGTCTTGGCAAAGGCTCAAACTGTTCCATCTGCCACTGCTTGCTCCTAATTGATAAGGCCTTTGAGAACCTCACGTTACCTTCACATCACAATGAGACAGCAGAATTCACATTTATGGGAACCTATCAGAATTGGCACAAGAATTTAGAACAGATGTTCTTAACCTGGAGTCTGTGAACTTAGATTTCTTTTTTGATAACTGTATTTCTGCATAATTGCTTTTCTTTCTGTCTGTCTGCTCTGTCTAGGGAATAACCATGCTTGCTGGGAATCCAGGAAGTTTCATGATCTTTATTTTACATTTATTCTGTAATGAATAAATAGGTAGCCTTCCAGAAGAGACTACCAAGGATCAGACAAAGACAAACCCTTTTTATGCTGTTTCATTTAGCTTTCCCGCCATTCCTCCCTTCTGAGCTGGGATTGGCTCCAGCTCTTCTGGGTTACAACTCACCCTGCCCGCTCATTAAGCATGTGTGTTGATCAAAAGTCAGTGACCATCCCCCAAATGGTCTGAGCCAGCCTAGCCCAGGTTCCTCTTTATAGATTTATGCCTTCCTGCATGTAAACACCCATTATTCCTGTAGAATCTGTGGAAATCAAACTGCCAGCGTTTCTCATGTTTCTAATTTTATTATGTTATTTTATATATTTAAAGTAATATCTGCAGAAGAGGTCCATAGACTTCACCAGACTTCCAGAGGGATCCTCAACATGTAAAAGATTACAAATTTTTGAGTTAAAAGGTCCATATTTGTGGCTGCTTAGGTTGCATAAATGAATGATTGAATGAGAAAGCATTCATTAAGCAAAGAGGTTGCAATTATGCAAAAGGAAGATAGTCCTGCCCTCAAGAAGCTTATATTTTAATGAGGGAAATAAGGTAATAGTGGATATTGGGTTTAGGGTGTGGAAAGGGAAGGGAATAGGGTGGTTTGGGAAGCAAGTTATGATCTGGAAAGTTACAAAGAATGGAGCAATGAAGCTGTCTATTAACATCCCCTTTCCAGAGTCAGTGGCATAGATTTGATCACTATTCTCAGGGAAAGAGGTATAAAGCTGGAGAGAGGGAGAGGAAAAAGTACCAGCTTAGCTCCTCCCCAGCTTAGGCTCTGCTGATCTGGTGTGAAGAGTGGAGGGGCACAGGTGAGTGGCAGGGTGATCTTCACCAACAAAGAATGAAGGCTTTATTGTCCCTATGATTTTTTTCCATGGAATAATTTTTGAAATCATAATTTTGTCCTGGCTCCAGATTGAATATGTCTTACCTCTTCCTCGCCCAGAGTTCAGTCCCTCCTTTTGGTTCTCTTCATCCTCCTCATTAATATGATATCTCTTCCTCTTCCTCATCTCTCCCTTTCTCTCCCCCCCAGCAAGTTTTTGCTTTCATTCTCCTGGGTTGATTGAATCCTGGGTGTGCAGAGGAGTTTTCTGCATCATGTGGGCTGGAAGGCAGGTCAGCATCTCTGCTGGGTACCCATTTTAGAATGTTAAAAGAAGTTTTAAGATTGGTTTTTTCTTAAAATATTGACCATCACTTACGTACCAAATTTCTACACTGCTCATTTTATCAGCAAAGAAAATTCTGTTTTTCTTTTTTCTCCCCCTACTCTCCTCCCTCAGTAAATCAAATGGACCAGTACTACATATAGGTGAACAGGGGACTAAAAAGTTTTGGGTGATTCACACCTTTGATTACTCTTGTTATTTTTTTTTATCTTGTATTTACAACCTAGAAACTCCTATACATAATCTCCTCAATTATCCCCTGTGTGGCATTATTTCTTCAAGAAATTCCTTGGCTTGTCCAGTATGGTTCCATTTTCATTATTCCACTGTTCTTCTCTCTGGAGTCTTTGCCACATGACTTTCACATGGCCTAGTCCAGAGATATCGTCTCACTGACCAGTTGGGTAGAGACAAATGATTGTTTTTGGTTGGCCTAGGAGAACTTTGGTTTGACCCATCATGGTGCCTAGCCATCACAGAGGTGTCTGATTTTTTTTTCTGGGCTCACAAAGAAAGAATGGGGAGCCCTGGGTGCTTTTGCAGGAGTATATTTCCTAGGGTTACAAACTAAAAACTTTTCTCCATAAACAAGAGCAAACAGGTAAGGTCATTTGGCCTGGATGTTTTTCAACCAACTTGTTTTGAAACAGATATGTTTGAGCATCTGGCACCCACCCAGGAGCATCCGATGTTGCCTAGATAGTCTCTTGATAATTTTGGCAGATGAACCAGCCTTATACACAGGTTCAAAATATCATTCTGGTGTAAATATTCATATCATTCTGACTAAGCTGAATGAATACTGCCCACAATAGCTTCTGCCATACCTTCTTTTCTCTCTTATCTTGTTGGGCTAAGAGAATATCACAGATGGTTCTAACAAATGCACTATAGGTTCACTCACAATAGCTCTCTTCAAGACTGGAAAAGAAAAGAAAAAGAAAACGGAAAGAGGTCTGGGGTTCACTATTTGAGTCCTGGGAAAAACAACTTTGTGCTGATTTCTGCCGCTTTTTAATAGGGTTTCCTGATCCTAAATCTCCCATTTCTGTGTTAGAACATGAAAGCTAGTCAAGACGACCGTGGGGCATGCTATGTGTAATAACTGGGGATTGGAAGGGATGGGGACCCTGTTCACATATGAGGTAGATGGGGATCTGGAGCCCAGGCGAAACTGACAGGGTTAAGCAAAGACACAATTCCATTCCAGGAATGGCATTTGTCGGAAGTTAGATTTGGAACCAAGAGGGTATGCCATAGGAAAAAGACAAGGTGGGTAAGGAACATCACCAATCGTGGAGGAAAACATTTACATCTTCATTTTCATTAATGTCTAACTGAAATTTAGTATTTCCTCCCATTTTGAATTTAAAAATAACAAATATTCTGATGAAAGGTCTGTCAGCTTTATCTTATTGCCAAAGCTTGGGAGTGGGGGAGCCAGGGTTCATGACACAGTGTTAAGCATCCTTAAGCTACAAGATGGGTCACAAGGCACAAGATCACAAGATCTGCTGTGAAGGAAAGTGCTTTGTAAACCTTAAAAGCAAGCTGTGAATGTGACCTTCAGAGAGGACAGAAAATAGAAAAGATAATGTGGAAACAATGCCTGTTGCAGGACTTTTTGGTATCACTATTGACTGACCATTTAACATTTATCCATAGGACTTGGCAGTCTGTTCCTTTGTTGCGGATGAGTCTGATGTCCCCCTCCCCCTTTTTAGTTAATTTTCTGCTCTCCTCTCCTTGATCACTTTGTTGGTGCTGTTTAGCTACAATGCCTGTAGATGGACAGCATGGCCCTAGGTAGTATGACTCCATTGTTATCCAAGCGTGGGTTAGCATTTGGTTATTGTTGTTCAGTTGTTTTCAGTTATGTGTAGCTCTTTGTGACCCCATTTGGGCTTTTCTTGGCAAAGATACCAGAGTAGTTTGCCATTTCCTTCTACAGCTCATTTTACAAGTGAGGAAATTAAGGCAAACAGGGTTAAGTGACTTGCCCAAGGTCACATAGCCACTAAGTGTCTGGGGCCAGATTTGAACTCATGAAGATGAGTTTTCCTGACTCCAGGCCTGGTGCTCTATCCACTGTGCCTCACATATGGGTCTGAGTTCAAATTCTGCCTCAGACACTATATGTTTGTATGATCCCAGGCAAGTCACTTAACTTCTGTCCTTCAGTTTCTCTACCTACAAAATTGGGATGATATAGCATCCACCTCACAGAATCAAATTAGTCAGTATATGTGAAGCACTTCGCAGACATTGAGGTGCTGTGTAAGTGTCGTTATTTTCATTTTCTCATCATTATATTGCTTTATAACTAAGGGGATCTTGAAATATCCAAGAAATATACCCTGATTTACCGTAAGGCATCATGTTGTCCCATTGCCTTAGGAGTTAAAATTAGTTTTTCTCGAGACTCAGATAAATCTTCCCCTTACGCTAAGGGAAAGGAACAGTTGATTGTGAGTCACAGGTTTGAAATTAAGCAATGCTGGGGTATCCCATCCAGCCTCTGGTGTGTACACCATCGTCATGGCTATGAAGGCAAACTCTCCCTTGTGCACATCACTGCTGACTTCAGCCTGTTAGAATTCCCTCAGGAACAAAGCTCAATAGTTTTCCCTGGCCTTCTGTTTGCCAAAGCCCCTTGACCTCCATAGACTAGAGGGCTAGGACAATTGACAATAGTGGAAATGGAAAAAATTGGAAGTGCCTTTATATTCGATTTTACAGCCTGAGATCTGAAAGGGGAATTTAACAGAAGAGGGAGTTCCAAATAAAGCTATGTGTTTGAGCGAGCGTATAGTGGTACCTTTATTCAGTTTTGAGGGCCTGCATAGAAAACTTTGAACAAGAATTCTAGCAAGATACTTCTTTTGCCTACTTTGTCCCCACCCTTCCACCCCCAAAGGTGTGTTTATTTAAGTCATTGAGATATAACTTCAGTTTATGACTGTTAGCACAACTAATCCTTTGAGGGGAGGTTAGCCTGTGACACCGGAGTCAAAGAGCTCATTGTGTGGGACCTGAAATGAAATGTACTTATGCAGCCATGTGAGGTACTGGGGTCACCACTTCCTGACCTAACCAGACATTGCTTATTCTCTTTTTCCCTCCTCCCATCAGCTCTTTTGGCCATATCCCCAGAAGGTGGAGATGCTGTGTTGAATTTATTGCTACCTCTAGAAAAACGTTGCTTTTATTGGCCATAGAGCCTGTCACAGCCATTTTCAGAGGTGATGGCTGCAAGCCATGTCACTGCTCTTCCAGTCTCCTCAGTGCCTAAGGAGACACCCAGGCAGTGCTGCCCCTGTCACTCGTGCTTTTGCTTTTCCTTTGGCCCTGGATGGAAATCTCCTGGCAGGCCATGTCTCCTGGTCGGGAACTCCCATGGTCTCACCTGCTGCTTGCTGTGATGAGGCACATTGAAATGCTCACCCACTCCTGCTTCTGCTGTTGAAATCCTCTTTGGGAGGTCAGGTTAGTCTGTGTCTCGGCATCTCAACATTGTGGGTAGTTTGGGATTAGCTGTGTGCTTACTAAGTGGTCATGGGACTGAGTTTCCTCTGTTGGCTATGACTCCTGTCCTCTAGAAGCTTGAATTCTTAAATGATATGATGATCAACATACATGATCAGATAGACCTCATCAATTCAGGAGTTCCCTCTATTACAGGTGGCATTCTTGCCCATCCTGGTCAACCATAGTTCATGTCCTCTCATAAGTTCATCACAAGGGGATCCACTGAACACGCTACAGGATTTCCCTATTTTCTCTTGACATTGGAGGGGTCCCAGGGAAGCCTTCTTGCCATGGGATGAGTCCATCTTCTCTTCTCCTCAGATAATGACCTGATGACGTCTTTTTCTCCTTTTCTTTTAAGTTCTTCACTGGTTTTATGTTGCAACCTGCTTATACTCACCATATGCCTCTTCATCACCTTCTGTGTGATATTCATTTTTTATTCTTTAGAAATAGTGGTTTTTTACATTAAATTGCCATAGAACAACACTGGTGTAATGTTGGGATATTTTTTAAAGTGAGTTTTGGCCTTCTTTCAGAGGAAAGTTGGGATCCTTAAATGAGCTTTGGATTTCCCAACAGTAATCCAGACTACTTTTTTCCTCCTGTACAAGTCCTCACTCAACTCATGATCCATATGTATATGTGTATGTGTATACACACACACACACACACACACACACACACACATGCGGACAAACTCAATAAGGTATCCATTCAAATGCCATGAGTTATAGACATTTTTCATCCACTTGGTCTTTCTCATTTGGATAGATAGGTCATACTTTTTTGAGTGATTATGTGCCTCTTCTAGAAGGCTCTGTAGTGTTCTTGTGCATGATACACTCAACAAGATTTCTTCCACCAATGAGCTTCAGTAGTATCTCAGCATCTACTGGGAATCCCACTTCAACCTGTAATCTACATTGACCCTCTTCCAGCATAGTAGCTAATACCTTTGGTGAGCATGTATCTACCTTTATTATGCCTTATTTGATGTTTTGATGAAAGGGGTCTGTTGTTATATCTTTCAAGGAATCTTTAATCATTTTTTCAAAGAACCTTCAAGGCAGTGTTTTGTTCTACCAGATAAAAATGTTTTCTTGAGTTAAGCATGGAGGTACATACCTGTAGTCCCTACAACTAGGAAGGTTGAAGCTGGTGGATCACGTGAACTCAGGAGTGCTGAGCTGCAGAGGGCTAAACCAATTGGATGTCTGCAGTAATCCAGCTACAGTATGGTAAGCCTTCAGGAGCAAGGAGCCATTGAGGCTGCCTAAGGAGGGATGAACTGGACTAGGTTGGAGATAGAGCAGGTCAAAGTTCCAGTGCCAATCAGTGGTGAGGTTGAGCCTGTGAGTAGTTGCTGTATTTCTAGCCTGGGTGAGATGGGCAGACCTCGTTTCACAAAAAAAAAAAAAATTGGTACCCAACAAACAATAAAAATAATTGCATCCTTTATTCTCTACGTCTTTCAATTTATTCTGAAATGATAAAAATCATCTGTTATTTGGTGTTGCTTATGAGGCCTGCTTGTTCATTCCCTACTAATTTTCTCATCAATGGGCTTTCATAAATATTATGGAAAAATGAGAGTGAGCTTATAGTTTATTAGTTAGGTCATTGTTTTTGGGGGTGTAATATTAAGATCTAGTATTTTTCTACCTCTCTGTCATCTTCCACCCCCGTGAGTACCTTGTGTTTCCGTCACTCGTTGTCCTCACAATAATGTCACCTGCAGAATGGTTTTTGCTTATTTGTTCTTCCTCTAATCTGGCTATTTTTCTGGTCTTTGTGATTTTTAGTGTTACCTCCCAAGTGTGATGGTTCCATTGTTTTTGATAGAGAAAACAGTTTGTTCTAATAACTTTTGCTCATCTTTTCCATTTTTTCTTCCATTGATTGTCTTCCTTGTATTTTTATCCTAGAATGCCCTTAAGATGACTTTGCTTAGTTTTATGCCTTGCCAAAATTTGTTTTATTTTTCATAGTTTCTCTCTATTTTAAGAGGCTACTGCTCATGATCTGTACATTAATCTTCTTTGTAAGTCGTACATATGAGTTTTTATTTGAATCTTGCATTGTTTTAGAGGCTATTTCCTTCCCTTTGGCAGGTAAGTCATATTTTACTGACTGAGGCATTTTCTGGACATTTGGTTTTTCGTTGAGACAGTTTATATTAAATTACACTTCTGGACAAAGTTATTACCAGCATTAATGTAGTTTCTGTTGTCCATTTCCTATTTTTGGTTGTTAATTGATTGTTTAAATAATTGAAGGTTTATGTTGATTCAACTTTGTGACTTTTTTTTCATTTTTTTAAAGCTAATTCTGAATTTAACTCTGACAAATTCATGATCTGATAGGAGAGCTGACTAAGGGATAAATCCTACATCAATAGCAAACCTTGTCCTATCTGTTAAAATATAATATATTTTGTTCTTTTGGGGATTACTTAGAGCTTTCCATGTTTAGTCCATACCAGTTCTTTTTTTTTTTTTTTGAAGAAAGTATTTATGATATGAGGCATTAAGCTTTTGTATAATCTCTAAGTATCTGGCCTCTTTCACTTATTTTCTTGAACCTTGCTTTTTCATATATTTTGTCCCAGTCTTGCCTTCTCCCCAAATCTACACCAGGCATTTAAATCACTGAATACCAGATTCAATCTACAATCGGTATAGATTGATTTAATTTGGAGGATCTTCTCAAGTTTTTCCTTGGGTTTCTCTACCACTTTACCCTCAGCAACTGACGTTGTTGCATAAGCTGCTGTTTTTTGTGGTGATCTTTTTGGAAATATTTATCAATAGTACTAAAATAAGTGATGACTAGGTACCCTGGGAAATCATACTTCTTGGACACTTACTAATACATGACAAAACCATTCCACCAACTCTTTTATTTGCTTGTCTAAAGAGTAACTGTGAGTGCATCTTCAAATTAACTGCAACTTTTTTTTCTTTTTAACAGTACATATTCAATGTGTATCCTGTGCCAGCAAATGCTGACCACTTTTATGTTTTTCTTCAAATTTTCAAATCCTGTCCAATTTGTACTTCATTTCCTCCCTCCTGGTTTGGCATATTCTATAGCTCACCATAAAGTAGGACAGTGATTGAAAACAGAATGCTAGGCCTGATGGACCATGTGGATATGGCCCCTCAGGGTAATGCTCATGTCTCTCTCATATTTGTGGGAAGGTGTCTCGTCTAGTTTGGGGAAAGCTTCCTATCTGTGATTGGACTTCTCATTCAGTCACTTCGGTTGTGTCTGATTCTTTATGATCCCATTTGGGGTTTTCTTGGCAGAGATACCAGAGTGATTTGCCATTTCCTTCTCCAGGTCATTTTCCAGATGAGGAAACTGAGGCAAACAGAGTTAAGTGACTTGCCCAGGGCCACACGGCTAGTAAATGTCTGAGGCTGGATTTGAACTCAGGAAAATGAATCTTCCTGACTCCAGGGCTGTCACTCTATTCCCCTAGCTCCCCTCATGGGACGTAAGGAGTTGAATAAAAAAGGGCAGTCTCTATGAAGCAAGTTAGATTATACCAGGATGAGGTTCTTGGATAGGAAGGTAATGCTGTTTTCCAATTCCCTATCTCTGTGAGTTCAGAGGGCAAAATTTACTTCTCAAGACCATCAGACAAATTCCTAATGACTATCTGGTGTGGTCTGATTTGGTTGGATGTGGTCTGTCTTGTAGATAGAAGGCAATGAGAACCTATATTAAGCAGTTTTCTCCACACAATAAAATTGCTTTACCTGAGCATATGAGTGGAACAGTGACTGCATGTTATATCTGAGTAAGCCACCAGATGGAGCGCTAAGCCCTGAGACATCAGCTTAAGTAACTATGTATGGCAAGCAGAATATAGCCTCTTCAAGTCCCAGGCCCTTTTCATTCATTCCATGTATACAGAGATGAGATCTACTTGGTCTCCAGCCTTTTCCCATTTCAGTGCTTTCCTGGATTTTTATCTAAGAGTATAATTAATCTAATCACAATTATCTTTTTTTTTATATTCAACTATCCCACAGAATCACATTTTTTCCATATATATATATATACATATATATATAGATATATAGATATATAGATATATACATACATTTTTTAGTGTGACCCAGGCACAATACTCAGTTTACATATAGATTAAAATGTATTTACTCAAGCAAATTCAAAATAGCTAAGTACTGCTCTAGGAACTGCTAGGAAAACTGGAAAACAGTTTGGCAGAAAATTAGATTTTGACCAACATTTTATACCATATACCAAAATAAATTCAAAATGAAAATGTGACCTGATTATAAAAAGGTCAAACCACTTAAAAAAACCCCCAGAAGATAATAAAATGTAGTATCTTTAACAATAATGTCTAGGGGAGCATTACTCACCAATCAAGGGATAAAGGAGATTGTACAATGTGATAAACTTGATAATTTTGAGTACATAAATTTTAAAAAAACTTTTGTATGATTAAAATAATTGAAGACAGAAGAAGAAAGAATTCAGTGGGAAAATATTTGCATCATGTATCCCTGAAAAAAATTGATATTCAGAATATAAAATGGCACTGTCACAAATAAATAATCACCAAGAGCTATTTCTTAATCAGTAAATGATCAAAAGGTATAATTGGTTTCCAAGATAAGAATTGCAAATTGCTAATAAGATAAAACATCTGTAAGGTTTTATCTCACACCATGCAAATTGACAAAGATGGGAATACTAAGTATTAGTAGGACTGTGGAAACATAAGCATTATTGATATGTTGTGAAGTAGTTCAACCATTTTGAATCCTAGTTTTCAATAATGCAAGGAAAGTGACTAAATTGTCCAGATTCTTGGCACCATTGATCCATCTACTAGATGAATACTCTAAAAAAGTCAAGAATAAAGAAAAGTTCTAATATATACCAAAACATTCATTTTTTGAACCAGAAACAAAGTGGATGCCCCTTAATTGGGGAAGGGTAATGCAACTAGAATATGGGACTGTAATGGAATATTCACAGGTAGTAAAAATGATGCGTGTGTGGAATTTGGAGAAATGTGGGAAAAATTTCAAACTGACCTAGAGAAAAATAAAGAAATGTGAAGAACAAAATACTCAGTAACTGAGTTATTGGAAAATCAGTGCAGGTCCCAGAGTACAGATAATGTAGATAATGAAACATATCTCTCCCATCTCATCTCATCAGGGTCTACTCACAGGGAGCGGTTACTAGGATAAAATATTATGTACATTGTCAGATACAGTTTTTGTATCAAATATTTGCTTAATTGTTTTCTTTTGTCACAAAGAGGGGTTAGTGAAAAATGATTGTTATGTAAAGACAAGAGGCATCAATAAAATGAAAAAAAAGCCAACCCAAATTTTAAATTGTTAAGAGTAGCCCTACAATAATCTCTCCTCACCTTCTGTGCATTACTTCATTCACTTCCTCTTACAGTACCAAAGATGTGAGTCACCCCAAACTTGCGGTAGGGAATCATATTCAGTAATTTCTTTTGTTCTTTCAGCTCACACAGGGTATGCTGTACGCTCTATTTCTTCAATGGGGATTTCCTTTTCAGATTCACAGCCCTCACTTGGCCAAGCTGCCTCTCAGTGTCTTTGTGGGTTGGCCAGCCTCCTTCTATGGACAGACAGACGTATTGATCGATACAGATCAAGACAGATAGATGTATTGATCGATACAGATCAAGACAGATAGATGTATTGCTCAATCAATCAATAAAGATAAAGCATTTATTAACTGCTTATTGTGTGCCAGGCACTGTAGTAAGTGCTGAGGATATAAAAACAAGCCAGAAAAGACAGTGCCTACCCCCATGGAACTTACAGTCTAATGGAGAAAGACAATGCAGAAAAGGGAGCTGGAAAACAGTGGGGTTGGGGGGAGAGAGCAGGGAAGAGACAGACAAAGTACTGTTTTCCTATGTAAAATTCTGACAGCTTACAGCCCTCTGACCGTGGGGTCTTTTTGTTAGCCCTCCTGGATGCTGTTCAGTTCTGCAATTTTGTGTTGTTTTGGGTGTCCGGTGATTTGGTCATTGCAGAGAAAACATGGATCATTTATACAGTTCAAGGCTGTCAAAGTGAGTGCCGAAACCACATCCCTGGGGCACATCCTTTTGGTCTGAGGTTTCTGGGAGAAGCACAGTTCCAGGGCTGGAATGTCACATTCAGTTCCATCAGACTTTTCACACGGACTTCCGGGAATTGCTTTGAATTCAAACGATCTAATTCAATTAGTCATCGATTTAGTCATTTTTAGTCTGTTATGTGGTGCAGTGGATGGAGCAAAGTTGGAACTGGGGTCAGGAAGACCCAAGACCCTAGTTGTGTGACCCAGGGCAAGGCATTTAGATTCTCAGTGCCTCAGTCTCCTCATCTGTAAAATAGGAATAATAATAATAATAATAATAATAATAATAATAACAACAACACTCACCTCCCGGGGTTATTTTGAGGGTAAAATGAGATAATATCTGTAAAGTGTTTTGCAAACCTTGAAGTGCCATATAAATGCTAGCTATTGTTGTTATTATTATTATTATAGTTAAATATGACCTTGGGCAAGTCAGTTATCCTCTGTTTTTCCTTAATTTCCTCAGTGGTAAAATGGGGATCATAACAGCACCGACCTCACAGAATGGGGATGATTAAATGAGATCATATTTGTAAAGCACTTAGCACAGTGCCTGTGCTTAGTAAGTATCCCATAAATGCTTGTTTTCCCTATTCTTGTTATTATTCATTATTATGACTATTTTGAAATCATATTATTAATTAGTGTCATTTAATATTAATATGATTATTATTACTGTTTTGGAAGAGAGGTATGCAGTTTGTGTGGCGTTGCAGTAGGTCGTGGCTTGCCTTGGGGAGAAGCCTTGAAGCACCCTCTTTTGTTGTTTTGGAGCATTTGCAGTGCTACAGTGGTTGTGAAGCTACTGGCCTTCGAGGCCACCTTCTGGGATGTGGAGAGATTTGGTGCCTTAATGACAACAAGAATGGATTTCAATTTACAGCATCAGGATGCAGTATTTTCATTTATTCCTCCTCGCAGAAGTAGTCACTACAGAAACTATGACATCCACTTTATAGAGGAGGAAGCTAAGACTGAGGGAGAGAGCTTTGTGGACTCATCCAAGGTCACAGATAGTGAGAGACAAGATTCACACTGAAGCCTTTCTGATTCTAAATTACACATTCTTCTCACAATCCTGAGCTCCCTCCTTCATATGCTTTAGAATTAAGCTTCACTTGTGGGTCAAGGAAAAGAGGGAAGAGAGCGGTTAATAATGTAATGGGGTTTAAATAGTGTATGAGGATCTAAAAAATTTAGGTCTGGAGAGACCTAGTAAAGCCAAAATGATTGAAACAAGTTAAGGAGTCGCTACAGCTTTTCTATCCTCTCAGGCAGTGGTGGGGAGGGGACTTAGGGAAGGTTAGAGTGAGTAGAAACTATGATAACTTCTATTCCAAAGGATAGGACCTCTGAATCACAAAATCTCCCTTTCCCCCAAGGGTTGAAAGGCTTATTTATTTACCAAGTTCCAGTTACTCTTCTATCCACCCAACCAGGAATTGATGGAGGTATTCTGGGCTTTATATGCCTTCCCCCAGCATTTTATATGTGACACAGTTGCCACTGAGATCATGGAAGGCTATATTTTTACTGCCATCTCTAACATGTAATATTCTTGGGTAATTATACCGTGCTTCCCATCTGAAGATAGGAGAGCATTTTATAAACATTAACTCATTAATTCAAGTAACACCCTTGCAAGGAAGAAGGAGCAGGTGGTGTTGCTAGGTACCTATGGGCTACACCCAGGACTCTGAGGTGGATGACAGGGCTGATGAATGTGCCGAACATCAGCTCCTGGGGGGGTTTCAGCTCACTATTCTGTGGGGCTGGTTTAGTTACACTGATGGGTGTTTCACCCATTTGGAATATTTTTCCCTAGCCCTAAGCTGAAAATGTTAGGTGGCCTAGGGCTTAGAACAATTCTGCTCTCTCTTCTTTCTAATCCAGTCTCTTGATTTGATTCAGATCTGACCCTACTTTGTCCTATACTGAGTGGCCATAGACCTGGTGAAATCCTTCCTTTTCAAATGAAGTAATATTATATATTTGTAAATAGTAGGCACTTAATGGATGCTTATCGTCATGTACACCCCTCCCTTTATCTCTTCTATGCTTCAGTACTGAAGAACCTGAAAACCATTATATAATTACAAAGGTGAAAGGAACCTCAAGGCCACGTGATGAATTTGATAAGGGATGTCTGGAGTCATTAAAAAGAACAATTTAATGGGGCGGCTAGGTGGCACGGTGAGTAGAGCACCAGCCCTGGAGTCAGGAGGACTTGATTTTAGACACTTAACACTTAATAGCTGTGTGACCTTGGGCAAGTCACTTAACCCCAATTGCCCTTCCCTCCCCCCTCCAAAAAAAAAAGCAAAAAGAACAATTTAAAATGAAAAGCTGCCATGGGCTGTTTGCTATCTTTATTTATTATCACAAGTACCTCTCCCTCTGGTAAGAGAGGAAAATATGTGACCAGGTCCTTTCTATAGTTCCTAGATAACGCTTTAAAAAATTCCTTCTTACCTAAAGGTTTGTTTTGTTCTCTTTGCCCGTCCTAAACAATTAAATGAAAATTACCTTGGATCTGACATGAGTCAATTTTTTAAAGCCTTTTGATAGTTGAACTGGATTTGGAGGGATGATGAATACAGACTATTAAAAAGTGACATTCATAGCTTTACATGTGAACAGCTGTGGTTCTAAGAGCAGAGCTGGGGGAAAGGTCCTAGGGTCAGAATTAGGGGAGATCACCTTTTTGGGGGGGAAACTCTGAGCAGGAAGGGCAGCCTGGAGGAATCTAGAATTGGAAAGGGAAGGATCATAGAGTATCCTGGTCTCTTTGTCAATCTGAAGACCTTAGTGGAGAAAGAAATGTAAACACCCACTATAAAGGCAGTCACTGTAATCTACCTAGGGGAAATTTGTTTGAGATAGCCCAACCAGTAGTAGGGGATGGCTAGGTCGTACAGTGCAAAGAGTGTCAAAGCCTTCCTGAGTTCAAATCTGGCTTCAGATACTTGCTAGCTGTGTGACCCTGGGCAAGTCACTTAACCCTGTTTGCCTCAGTTTCCTCATTTGTAAAATGAGCTGGAGGAGGAAATGGCAAACCACTCCAGTATCTTTGCCAAGAAAACCCCAAACAGGGTCATGAAGAATTGGACATAACTGAAACAAGTTAACAACAACAAACAAATAGTGAGGAGAAGTAGGTGGTAAAAGTGTCTCCTTAGGGGCCAGAGCATCAAGCTCTCTAGATGGAGTATGAGGGAGCATATGTTTTGAAACTTGAAGGATTAATATTTTATGGAGCCAGAGAAATAATTGTCTTTCTCCCTGCTTATCATCTGTGAGTCAGGGTGGGAAAAAGAACTTCCTCAGGTCAAAGGCCAGTGAGTGTAAGGACAAGAGAAGCCTGGACTTGCCATCCAAGAAAACTAGGGAGATTGTAGGCGAGGGGTATCCATTTTACATCCACTATTTCCAAACCTTTAGCTAAGGGTTGGAAAAGCATATTCCAGAAGGTTGAAATGCCAGACAGTTTTAACAGATCAACTCCACAACTTTGTAAGCTAGAATTAGTGCAATGTCTAAGAATAAGACCCATCAAAAGGAGCTCAGGCAAGATGCAAGAAGGGGCTGATGTGAGGAAGAGCCAGTGCTCTGTCTGGCCTTGAGGAACAGAGCCTCCTCAAGACCATTGAAAGCTTTTCTCCTTCACTAATCCTGAGTGTCCCCCCGCCCCAGCCCAGCTTTAGCCTGTGTCCTCTTTGCACTCTCTACCATCTGATATAGGTGATCTCAGCTCCCATGGATTTATGTACCATTCTTATGGAGATGACTCCAAGACACACACACACACACACACACACACACACATACACGTATACATATTTATATATATAGATATGTAGGGGCAGCACTGGCCCTGGAGTCAGGAGGACCTGAGTTCAAATGTGGCTTCAGACACTAAACAATTACTAGCTGTGTGACCTTGGGCAAGTCACTTAACCCCAATTGCCCTGCCTTCCCCCCTCCAAAAACAAAACAAAACAAAGATATGTATACATACTCATACACATATATGTATATATATTCCATGATACATATATATGGACACATGTAGACACATATATATCTGTATCTGTGTATGTCTATATGTGTGTGTGTGTGTGTGT
>CM053581.1:113379575-113414648 GCA_028627135.1 Pseudochirops cupreus
TCTTTTCTCCCCTCACATAGCCACAAACCCTGATTCAGGCCCTCCTTACCTCTTACTTGGGCTACTGAAGTAGCCTTCTGGTTGGTCTCTGTGCCTCAGTCTCTATTCTAATCCATCTCCCACACAGTCACCAAGGTAATTTTTCTGAAGCATAATT
Source organism: Pseudochirops cupreus (assembly GCA_028627135.1). Classification (NCBI taxonomy): domain Eukaryota; kingdom Metazoa; phylum Chordata; class Mammalia; order Diprotodontia; family Pseudocheiridae; genus Pseudochirops; species Pseudochirops cupreus. Next base: position 113,379,733 of record CM053581.1, read on the forward strand.
CCAACTATGTCACATCTTCCTTATGATCCCATCCTGCTCAATGAGCTACAATGGCTCCCTATTACCTCCAGGATTAAATATAAACCCCTCTGTTCACCATTTAAAGGTCCTCATTATCTAGCTTTTTCTTCCCTTTCCAGTCCTATACTTTATTCCTTTCCCGCTAAGTTGTCTGCTTTCTTTTCCTCTCATGTGACACCCCACCTCCCACCTCCCACCTCCATGCTTTTCCACTGTCTGTCTGAAGTGCCCGGAATGCTGCCTGGTCTCTGCCTCTTGGCTTCTGTGGCCTTTTTGAAGCCTCAGATCAAGCTCTTCCTTCTTCAGGAGGCTACTCTCCATCTACTCTGTGTGTGTCTTGTCTGTAATTTATTTACTTAGCTATCGACTTGATATCTTCCCCATAAGAATATGAACTACTTGAAGGTAAGAACTGTTTTTCCTTTTCTTTGTATCCCCTGTGCTTAGAATAATGTCTAGTATATAGTAAATGCTTCATAAATGTTGACTGACTGACTAACTAAATTTCTCTTTTAATTCATTTTATCCACATTCCTCATAGTGTTTAGAGGTGTAAAACTTTAACGAAACCTAAAGAAAGGTCATGCACCATCATCAGGGAGGAGGGCAAGGAGAAAAGAAAATGATTCTGTTCTCTCTGAACCTGAGCTGAGTGACAGGGAATCTAGGAAGTAACAGAGAAATAGTCTTATCAAAAGACCAGGATACCAACAAACCAACTCCCAGGGCTTTCTTACAGGCACAAGTGTGGCCTCTCTGTCACAAGGTCATCAGTTAACACAAGCCTCGTGGCATTACAGAAGGAATTCTAATTTTATGCATCTGAAGTTTCAACAGTTTGGAAATAAATCATATTTAAACTTCCTCTTTTTTAGTTTTGTTTTCTTTTGTGATTTTTGTATTGTCTTTAGCTGTAACTTATTTAAATCAAACTGGAAACATAACCCAATAACATTTCTTCACTGGTAATTTAATACGTTGATATAATGAGTTCATCTGAGAGACTTCATTAAAAACAGTGAGGTGCCTGGGTACCAAATCTGAGCTGTTTTTAATCACAGAATTATAGTAATTAGATGAAGCCCAAGATTTCCCTACAGCAGAAAAAGCTCCCAGGGTTAAATATGCACTTTCAGCTTAGTCTCCTAATAATTGTGTATTGTTCTAAATTATAGTTGATAGAGTCCTTAAGCCAAGGAAAAGTTTGGAGAGAATTTTAAGTGTCACATTTAAGAAAAAAAGGAAACAAACAACTTGAAATGCTGAACTATCTGTGTAGGAGGCACATCTCTTAAGTAATAGTAAGTGGATCTACCATGAGGAACCAGAGCACGTGATATGTTGAAGGTGCAGAAAAAGGCACTGGAGGCTGTCAGATAACGAAGCTTTCTACAGAACCAAGAAGAATTTGCTTGGAGATTCTTGGTATACATGAGTGACAGTGGTGATCACTAACATCGTTATGAACACATCATGCCAGACTAGCCTCATTTCCTTTTCTATCAAGATTATTGTCGATATTCTGCAAATAGATATAAATTAGATTTCACTCAAGTGTTTGCCAAGTCATTCTTGCATTTCTTGTAGACGTGATGGAGAAATATGGGCTAAGTGATAATATAGTTAGGTAATTTGAAACAAGCTGAATAAATGGAGCCAGTGAGTAGTCCTTAATGGGTAATGTCAAGTCAGAGGCAGGTTTCTGGATTTTTCCTTAGTGCTGAGCTGGCCATCATCTTCATTAAAGACTTAAAGACATAGGTGGCATGCTTATAAAAGTTATGGATGACATGAAGCCATGTCAATAATAATACTCAAAATTACATATTGACTCAGTCAATATTACTTGGTTCAATATTGCATGTTGTAGTAGTTACATATTATTTACATAATATACAGCATTATAATTAGTTACATACATAATATACAATATTATATATCATAATAGTCCAATAGTATATGTTAAATAATAGTCATAATCTAAAACAATCTTGACAGTTTAGAATTTAAGATAAAGTTTAATGGGGTATAAATAGATGAGTTTTACATTTGGATTAAAAAAAATCAACATAAATCTATGATGGAAGAAGTATGGTTAAACCTCTTTGGAGGTCTTTAAGTGAAATTTAGATGACCACTCATCAGGAATATAATAGAGAGGATATTCCTGTTCAGGAATGGATTAAAGTCAATGATCTCTTTTCTTGGAGGTTCTGCATTGTCCTGGGGCTTGATTTAATTAATATAATGTGGTCCATAAATAGGAACCTCCAGAGGACTTCCCCATTCACAGAGAATCCTTCCTAGAGTTGAACTCTTCTGTATCTTTTTCATCATAACAGCAAATACCTTTAAGTTTACATATTTCCACTTTATGGTGTTTTTTATTGGTGGTTATTGAGCAAGGTTACATCTAAATGTAGGGATTCCTCTATTCTTTATAGAGAAAAGTTTAGTAAATGACTTTTGCAAATCTTTTTCATTTTCCTTCTGTTTGTTATCTTCCTTCACTTTTCATCTCTGAAAGCTCTTAGGATGATTTTGCTGTTATTTTTACATGTCAACAAACTGTAGTTTGATTGTTGGTTTTCTATCTGTGAGAATGTTTTCCAAAGACCAGTGGTGGGTATATTGGTAGGGGAGCCGATTCTTATCAATCATGACATTCTTAGCATAAACAAAATCAGAACAATTCAGGAAGTTGCAGGAGAATGGAAGAAGGGCTCACAGGTGCTCCTTGGAGATACAAAGAAAAGAGTTGGAATGAATTTGATAATTTTCTACCTCAGAAGTGCGAAGAAACAGCATTTTATGGGGACATTTGGTCATCACTTATTGCAGTTCTAGTGAGAAGTATTTATTTACCACCATGAACATAAAAACATCTTGCTCACCAGCTTTGGTTGCTGAGGACAAAGTTGTAGAGAAATTCTAAGAACTTGCTAAGTTTCTCCAGACTAAATCAACATGTACTCTGATACTTGGTGACTTCATTACAAATGTGGGATAAGGTAAAGATAGGGAGAAATACATAGGAACATATGAATCAGGAAAAATAAATGAATAAGAAAAGATCACAGAGTTATAGATTACATAGAAGCCTCATGCTTCTATCATGTATATTTTCTTCTAAAAAATTGGTAGGTGCTAGGTAGAGAGCAGCAAATAATAACCTAAAGAATGAAATAGATTGTATTTTAACAGATAAGAAAAGATTTGTTATTGTTGTGAGGATCCCTGAGTCAGTCTGTGTACAATCAGTCTGTCAGCTCATCCAAACTAAAATCAGAATTTGTAAAATATGAAATGAAAGAATCATGATGAGAAAAAAAATGTTATGTGCAATTAAAATGATTGAACTTTTAATTATTTAAACAAGTTGATGAAAAAAGTAGGAAATGGACAACAGAACTGACATTGACCATAATAAGAATTTTATCCATCGTTTAACCATTGTAAATTAATTTTTACAAGGAGACCAAAAGAGCTCCAAAAGTATCTGAATCAGAAAATGTTTGACTTATTTTCTGAATGGAAAGAGGTGGCTGCCAAAAGTTGTATTAAAATATAAACTTTTCCATAAAATCTTATAATGAAGGATGATGGATAATTATGAATCATACCCTCTCAAAAAGCAGAGAGAAGCAGAGGAGGTTAAAACTAGTATAAAGAAAGTTTGTCAACATATTCAACTATATCTGGCACATAAAATATCATAAAATATCAACATAAATGACACACCCATTAAGCTGTTGCCCCAAAATGTGTTCTGAGGAATCCTGGTGTGTCAGACAGTGTAGAGAGAGACTGTGGGACGGAATGATGCTGACATTGTTTCCCTTATGAAATACTAAGTTTAAAAGGATGTTTAGCATATCTCTTATGTGCAACAGTTTTTCTATATTAAAATGTGCTTAATTTCCCAATTTTGTTCCCAAATTTCTCTGATTTGCCCCCTTATTTCAGGGAATTCCATGCTGACAAGCTGGTTCCATGGCCAATTTATCTAGGAAGAACTGTAACATATTTTTATGCATTTGTGTGTGTGTGCGTGTGTGTGTGTGTGTGTGTGTGTGTGAGATAGGTGTAAAGTGTCCCCATTCTTCCTCTCCCACCAAGCAAAAAAACTGAAATATCCTTTCTTTGGGGTATTTTCTTTTTATAATAAACATTTTTCCTCTTTGGGAAGGTGAGATGAAAAAAAGAGTGAGGAAGCAGAAGAGGAGACCCACACATGGGGAGAATGTAAAGGAGTGAGAAATGGATGTTAGTAATAGAGGGGAGCAGAAAGAATTAGAGGGAGTAAAAAGATGACAGGGTGAAGAGGAGATTAGTCTGTAGAATGAGTTGGATTTAAAATAAACTCAGAGTTGAGGTACAGAGCATATATTCAGGAAGATATCTGTTTTAGTGAGAGGCTCTGTGATATGCCAGTGTATCTGTAATGAGCAGCTGGAACACGGAGCTCCTGCAGGAAGCCTGGAGCTGAGCTCTGCTTGGGTTTTTCTTAGCCTGTGACAGGATGGTTGGGTTTTTTTTTTCTTTCCATTTCCCTCCTCTCAGAATTTTCTCACTCCCTCCTGCCAATCAACACCACTTGATTACCATGCTCCAAAAGAAATTTTTTTTTCCATTGTCAGAAAGCAGAGTTAGGTTGGCCAGATCTGTTCCTCCCACCCTCTCAAAATAAAGATATTTAAATATATCAATGTCCATACTTCATACTCCACCTTCTTACCATTCTAATACTTGGACTTGAATGCACCGTTCCTTATTCAGTCTCCACCCTCCCTTCCTTACCTCATCAGGATATTTGGGAATGATTCAGAGCTCACTTTTAGCTGCTGCCTAGCTTGAGAGAAAACACTATATAGATTGTGTTATGGGATAGCAAATTTCCTGTTACTTGGAGGTGTTTAAACAAAGACTGGACAATCATGTGTTAGGGATATTGTGGAGAGAATTCCTATCCAGGTATGGGTTGGACTTAAATAATCCTGAGGCCTCTTCTAGTTATGAAATTCTGTGATCATATGTATCTGGACTAATTGGGGGCATGTAAGTGATGAAACTAACAAATCTGGTTGGGATTTTGGCCTATTGACTTTCCTGTAGCCTCTCTGGTTTTGGCAGGGTCATGGAAGGCCCTTTTGGAGGCTTTAGTATTGCAAGAATGTATAGTTCCGCTAAGTAACTTTGGTCTTTCTCATTTGTTTCTCTTTCCAGGTGTTCCTTTATCATATGCACTACACTGAGAAGGCTATGATGAGAGATAATGTAAGGACCAGGAGGTGTTGCTCAGCTAATTTCCTCGGCCTAGCAGCCCAGCCCGAGCAAAAGTGGAAAGAATCTGTCTTGCTGTGCCTGAAGGGAAGAAATTGAATGATTTATGGGAGATGGATGAAAGTAGCTCATGCCTCTCCAGACACGTGTTCCCTGTGATCTAGCCCAGGGGAATCCTCCCGTGGGGACTCTGGCATTGTGGGATGCCCCAAGGCAGGGGTTGCTTGTGTTGAACGCATGGCAGGTCCTTGAATGATGATGTTGCGCCGGGGACTGCTTGCTTGGATTTCTCGGGTGGTCCTTTTGCTTCTGTTTCTGTGTTGTGCTGTCTCAGTCCTCTACATGTTAGCCTGCACCCCGAAAGGTGATGAGGAACAAATGGCATTGCCCAGGGCAAATAGCCCCACGGGGAAAGCAGGCTATCAGGCTATTCTCCAGGAGCAGGAAGAACAGCATCGCAGCTACATCAGCAGCCTGAAGAAACAAATCGCCCAGCTGAAGGATGAGCTTCAGGAAAGGAGTGAGCAGCTGAAGAATGCCCAGTACCGCTCCAGTGACTCAGGGGCGCATTCTGAGAAAACCCAGGCCAATCTGCTGGAGTTCCTACACTCCCAGGTGGACAAGGCTGAGGTGCATGCCGGTGTGAAGCTGGCAACGGAGTACGCGGCCGTTCCTTTCGACAGCTTCACCTTGCAAAAGGTGTATCAGCTGGAGATGGGCCTCACCCGCCACCCAGAGGAGAAGCCTGTGAGGAAGGATAAGAGGGATGAGTTGGTCGAAGCTATTGAGTTGGCCCTTGAAACTCTGAACCAGCCTGAGGAGAGCAACCCAAATCACCGCCCTTATGCAGCTTCTGATTTTATTGAAGGTTGGTCTGTTTTTGCAAATGGAGAGTCGGGGGAGTGGGTGCAGTAGGGAAGGTGGTTTGCCATCCAAGCAGGTGGAAACTGTGGAAGGCTGGCAAGAGCAGCTGGTGGGCATAGTTTATGGAAAGTTTTATATGAGATTCACCAAAGGTACAGTCTGGTTTTTATTTTTTCATCAACATCTGTTTGCACTTAACTTTCTCTTGGAGACTGGTCATCTGGTTGACAATTTAATTGTTTCTCGGCAGGAAGAGACAAAATTTGCTTTAGTTGTTGTTATTTTTTAAACAACTGAACAAAAAACCCTGAAACTCAAGTATCTACCAGGATGGACAGACAGTTATGATTTTGTCCACTTTCACAGATAATTCTCCTAGGGACTGGGTCTGATTTGATTAAATTATCTGCATGTGCCTAGTTATCACATCAGAGTTTCATGGGGACTTGGCCAATGGAATCCCATCTTTAGAGTATGTTGGGGGCTCCATTGGCCAGGCCCTTATTACAGTAGAAATTTATGATGGAAACAGCCAAGTTGGTCCTTTTGCAACTGAAAAAGGTTGTTTTGTTATTGAGGGTGGTGAATAGAAAGGGAAAGTAGCCTCCCATGCTCACCCAGAATGATTCAATCAATAAAGCACCGTGCTATGCACTGAGGATACAAAAAGAAACAAAAGATAGTCTTTGGCCTCAAAGAGCTTGCAATCTAAAGGGGGAGAAGATATGCAAGCAAACATATTGTCATCTATTTTTTATTAGGGTTCAAATTGTTTCTAGTTCAAAATCATCCAAATATTAGAAGAAAATTTGATGTCATCTCATTTGTCTGCTTGACTCCTGGCAAGACCCCATTCAGGTGGCCCCATAAAAACAGCTGTGAATGACCCATTGCCCTCTTAGGATATGTATTTTGGTGTCACTAATCTGAAGACCGGGAAGTTATTTCTGATATCTAACTCAAATTGTCCCATCACAATGTCCTCTTTAGAAACAGAACAGTTGTTTTCCATCAAAATCTAAATTGCATGCCTTCACATGTGCGAGAATTTTGTATTGTTCATTCATTCATCAAATATAACAAGTGCCTGCTGTGTACATTCAATTAATTACTCGATGGGGTTCATCAGAATGTTGAGTCACAAATGGGAACGACTTCAGTGTTGTCATCCAAGTGAGGCGTCTATGGGCACATGATCGGTAATTTCATTATTATTTCCCATGAAAAGGTTGCGATTCAGAGTTTTTTTTATGAAGATTAGACTATTTAGCTGATTTATAATCTGTTTCAGCTCTCCGTGAGGGAAGCAGGTTGTTTTGGTGGCTATATTTGCCAACAGTATTCAGCATATCTCTATGCCAAAGGCTCTTAACCTGGAGTCCATGAACTTGTTTTGCTTTTTAAATATTTTGATAATGGGGAATAATCAATAATATAGCTGATTTCTGTTGTAATCTTATATATTTTAATTTATGCATTTAAAAACATTATTCTGAGAAAGGGGTCCATATGCTTCATTAGACTGCCAAGGGAAGGAAGGGAAGAAGGAAGCATTTATTAACATCTATTATATGCCAGGCACTGTCTATGTGCTTTAAAAATATTATATTATTTGATCCTCACAGCAACCCTAGAAGGTAGGTGCTAATATTATTCCTATTTGACAACTGAGGAAATGGAGGCAGACAGAGGTGAAGTGATGTCCCCAGGGTCACACAGCTAGTAAGTATCTGGGGCTAGTTTTGTACTTGGGTGTTTCTGAATCCAAGCCCAGCACTCTATCTGCTGTACCACCCAGCTGTCTTAAAGGACTCCATGGCATAAAAAAAGTTAAGAACCCCTGCTGCATGGGGACAATTTCAAGTTGGGATAGTCTGACTCATATTCTCAGAAAATTGTGAATGAAAGCTGTGAGCCTCAGGGCTTGCTGGCACAGTACTGTCTAGATGAGGATACATCATGGAGGGGAAAGTTTGCCAAACACTTACTGGAAGATATTTTAAATGGGAAGAATCGAAACCTTAGAACGAATGTGGTTGTCATGATATAGTGGAGAGAATACTAGATGAGGTGTTAGGATGCATTGGTTTGATTTTAAAGGCATGAGGACCAACATGTTGGTTCCCCAATAACGACATGTTCTCTAACTTCCTTCTGAGCCTGAAAATCTTTTAGTAGGAGCCAAAACTAAGTTACATGGGACAGCTAGATAGTATAGTGGATAGAGTTGTGAACCTGCAGTAAGGAAGACTCATCTTCCTGAATTCAAATCCAGCCTCAGATACTTCCTAGCTGCATGACCCTGGGCAAGTCACTTAACCCTGTTTCAGTTTCCTCATCTGTAAAATGAGCTGCATAAGGAAATGACAAACCACTCCATTGTCTTTGCCAAGAAAACCCCAAATGGGGTCACGAAGTGTCAGCTATGACTGAAAAGTAACTGAACAACAACAAAATTCAGGTACCACGGTAAGGTAAGACACTGGCAGACCTGTTAATGGAGGTGTGAGTGACAGACATCAGAGGCAGGTTTCCAGAGGGCAGATTTTGGTAGAGGAAGAGAGAAGAAGAGAACTGCAGATCTCTGAGCATCAAAGACAGATCAGGGAGCAGGGGAGAGACACCAGCATAGAGAGGAGAGAGAATTTCAGAGAACAGGAGACAAACTTCAGAGACCTCACGATTTTGGCTGTGGTGTGCAATACCTAGGCAGTCTTCAGCATGGAAGGTTTTATTTAAAATAGCTCGTGTTTTGTTTTGTTTTTATCACTAAAGCAACCACAATTTCAGGGACAGAGTAGGTGTGGGAATGGGGTTTAAGAGCTAAAAACCTTTGTTCTTTGGCTGCTCTTTGTATCCCTGATGCTTCCCAGAGTGCCTGGCACATAGTAGGCGGTTGATAAATGTTGGTTGCTTGCTTGCTTGCTTGATTGATGAAAGTCAGTGACCTTAGAACATCTGGTATTTTGTATTATAGTGAGCAGAGGGATATTCCCAGGGAGAGTGTAACCACCTTGAGGGCAGAGAGACTGTTTTCCATGACTTTGTATTCCCTGTGCTATTGAATAACTGATTGGAAACGCCATTTTCACCAAAACATTCTATAGGAAATATACTATAGGCTTTAAGGCTGACAGAGTTCCTTTTAGGGCTTGTGTGTCACAACCCTGGGTTCCTGTTATCATCCCATTCTGTGTGATATAAAGTTGAGGGAACTGAGATCGCATTTGGAAGTTAGTTGTTGGGGCAGCTAGGTGGCACAGTGGACAGAGAGTCAGACTGGAGTCAGGAAGACTCATCTTAATGAGTTCAAATTTGGCTTCAGACACTTTACTAGCTGTGTGACCCTGGGCAAGTCACTTCACCCTGTTTGCTTCAATTTCCTCATCTGTGATGTGAGCTGGAGAAAGAAATGGCAAACCAGTGAAATGACTAAACGATATCTCAGGGCTCATTTCCCTATAGAAGGAATGTTGAAAGAGGAGACAAGGTTCTCAGGTGAGTTCACAGTAACCAATCTAAACCATGGTGAGGTTATGATATGGTACTGAAATTAGAAGAAGGGCTTGGGGAATGGGGAGATATATTTGTTGCTGAGGTTGCTTTAGTTCCTTCCTCCTCCCCAAGGTACAGTCCAAACAGAGTGCTGAAAATTGAAACTACTCTTCTTTTTAATGTAGGCTTTGCCTCATGGACCCATTGATTACCCTGACCACTTCCATTGCCCTGCAGATCAGTCACGTCTCTCCTCCCCTCTCCCATCCTAATCATATATGATCCAACATTTTTTAAGTTGCAGAATTCCTGTGGCTTCACTCAGACCATAGTTAGTTCTGTTCATGGTTTGCCAAATTTGGAAGTCAATTATAGACTAACCTACCTGTACTGCGATTGAAAAAAGCATAGCATACATACAACCACAGTTCCCTTAACTTGAGTCCTATGAATAAAGGAAAGGATAGGTACATAAATCAGAGAAGTGGCAATAAGCTTTCTTTTGATCCCATTTTTAAAAGTTATATCTCTCTTCTTTGATTTTTTTTAAAGCAGAAGCAATGTTGGGAGACAGAAGGGGGATGATAATAGGAACCCAGGGTTATGACACACAAGCCCTTGGGTTTAGGTCCAAGCTCTCACACTTAGTACCTTTGGGATGCAGAACACTTCAGCTTGGCCTCTCTGAGGTTCAGCTCCCTTATTTGTAGAATGGAGTTAATATTTGCAATACTGACTTTATAAAATTGTTGTGAGGAAAATGCTTTGTGAATCTTAAAGCACAATGTAAAAGTGAGTTTACTAAGTAGTAAAAATAGTAGTAGCAGTAGTAATAGCAGTAGTAGTAGTAGCAGTAGTAGAAGTATCAACAGCAGCAGTAGTAATAGTAGTAATTAGTAGCAGCAGCAGCAGCAGCAGTAGTAGTAGTAGTAGTAGTAGTAGTAGTAGCAGTAGTAGTAGTAATGGTGGTGGTGGTAGTAGTGGTAGTAGTACTGGCAGTAGTGGTAGTAGTAGAGCTGATTTAGTATTGGACTTATAGTCAGGAAACCTGGATTTTAATCCTAACTTCAACTCTTACAGGGCTATTTCAAACCTTTTCTTCTTCTTTAGCTTTCCATAGGACCCCCTCCTCCTACCCTCTCAGCTGAGGAACTTGACTCATACTTCACTTAAAAAACCCAGGTCATTTCCCAAGAACTCCCCATTCTTCTTGTCTTCTCATCCCGTGTTTTTCAGCCATCTTCTTCCATTATCTCCTCTCTCACTCCAGCCTTGGATAGTGTCTCCTTGCCAAGACAAGCCTCTTGACCTCATTATTCAACTGAATCTGTCCTCTGCAATGTCACCGGTAATCTAATTGCCAAATCTAATATCCTTTATCCCCATCCTTATCCTTCCTCTCCTCTGGTGCATTTGACATGGTCACTCACCTCTTCCTAGATTCTATTTTCTCTCTTGTCTTTCAGGACACTCTTTGCTCCTCATTCTCCTATATGTCTGATCATTCCTCCTTAGTCTCTTCTGTTGGTTCTTTATGCACGTCACAGCCACTAACCATGGCTATACTTCTAGGCTTTGTCCTGGCCGCTCTTCTCTTTTTTATTTAAACTGTCTCACCTGGTGATCTCATCACCTCCTGTGTGTTCCCTTATCACCTCTCTACAGATGATTCCAAGATCTATAGTTATACCTAACATCAGAGACTTTCCTGAGGTCACATTTTGGTCAGGGAAGAAGGGAAAAGAGAACAGTAGGTCACTGAGCACCTAAAACAGATCAGAGAGCAGAGGAGGAGCATCATCACGAGGAGGAAAGAGAATTTTGAAGATAAACTTCAATAATATCACAATTTTGGCCATGGTCTGCAATGTCCATGGAAGGTTCTATTTAAAATAGTTCATATTTTGTTTCATTTTATTTTTTTCCCACTGGAATAACCACAGTTTCAGGGATAGATTAACAGAAAGGCAAGAACTAAAAGCCATCCCTCTTTGAATCCTTTCTTCTGAACTAAGGTCATGTGTTAGCTTTTGCCTTTTGGACATGTCAAACCAAATGACATGTAAACAATTCAAATTCAACATATTCAAAACAGAACTCATTCTATTTCCCCCAGATCATCCCCTCATTTAAAAAAATATTTAGGATTTTATTTTTCCCAAATTACATGTAAAAACAATTTTCAATATTCATTTAAATTTTTTTTATTTGCTGTCTTCTTTCAAGACTCAATTTAAATATTACCTTCTGTAGGAAGCCTTTCTCAGCATCCCTAGTACCTTTCCTCCTCTCAGATTACTTCCCATCCTCTCTGTAAATACCTCGTTATTACTTGGTTATTTGCCTGTATTCTCCCTTGTAAGAATGTAAGCCCCTTGAGGACAAGACTGTTTTTCCTCGTCTTTGTGACCTCTGTGCTTAATATAGTGCCTTTGGATTGTAAGCTTTTAATCAGAACCTGTTGATTGAGTGAGTGACTTACAAAGTCAGCAGCATTCAAACCCAGGTCTCTCTTGATTCTGAGTCACTGTTTTCCATTCTTTCTGCCTTGCCATGCTGCCTCTATAATAAATGTTTCTGGGAAGAGGTACTGGATTTAATTAGTCATTGGTTCAATTAGTCATTTTTACTTCTGTGAAATGACTTGAATATTTGTGAGGCCAACAACTGTGAGATTTTCCCAAAACTCCTCTGTTGGTGCCAACTGAGGCTTGTTAGCCCTGTATAGGTGAGGTGGGCTGGAACAGCAGATGTCTCCCAGAGACCTTGGAAGTAAGCTAGTATCTCTTCCTACTGCTCCATGCTCCACAATATTACCCTCTAGCCTCTTCTTCCTTGACCATAACCTGGCAAACTGGTTCTTCTCCTTGGCTCTTTGCACCAGCACATCCCCTCCTATACCATACTGATTGCATTCTGGCTGAAAATTCTGGCTTGGACTTGATAAAGAAGCCACTCAGTTTCCTCCTTGGTACCTTTCACTTAGTACCATACTATCCCCATCTCCACTGCAGCTGAACTTCCTGGTCAGACTGTAGCTTATATTTGAAGCATCCTGTCTCACCCTGAACCCCTATCCCAGCCAAAAGCAGCAGCCAGAGTAAATAATGACAGGAAGGAAAGACATTTTCAACCTAAATTCAGTGTGGAATTTGGAGCGATAAACTTGTAAATGTCTGAGTAATGGCAATAATTGCAAAGAATGTAAAAGCTTATTTATTATAAGGAGGATGCTGAAATTTTTTGTTATGTCCTTAGGGTCAGCCAATCAAGAAGCAAGCATATATTAGGCACCTACTCTATACCTGGTACTGTGCTAGGTCCAGGAAGAATACAAAGAAAGGCAGAAACAATTGCTGCCATTAACAATTTCCAATTGGAGACCCAATATATAGATAGCTAAGTACATTCTCTCTCTCTCTCTCTCTCCCTCTCTCTCTGTCTCTCTGTCTCTGTCTCTGTCTCCCTCTCTCTATCTTTCTGCATACATACATACACACATACACCAGGTGGATGGAGATAATCTTAGGCAAGGCATTAGAAGCAAGGGAGACTGGGAAAGGCATGAAGAAGCTGGCACTTGAAAAGAGTCAAGGAAACTCAATGGTATAGGTGAGAAGAGAGAGCACTCCAGGTAGGAGGCATAGCCAGTGCAAAGGTGCAGAGATGATAAATAGGGAGTCATGTTCAAGGAACTGCAAATAGTCAGTGTAGCTTCATTAGAGATTTCATGGAGGAGAATGAAGTATAAGAAGACTGGAAAGGTAAGAATGTACCAAGTTATGAGGCGTCAATCAGAAGAGTTTGTATTTAGACAAATAAACATTGATTAAGTACTTGATATTTATCAGGCACTGTATAATTGCATATATACATATATATGTGTGTGCATACATATATATATATATATGTAAATGTATATATATGTATATGTGTACATGTATGCATATGAAGAAACTTGGTAGGGAATAGAAGTGGTAACCTTGAACAGAGACTTGGAAATACTGCAGTAGGGGGCTTTGTTTAGTATTAGGATGCTGAGATGTTGGAGAGGGGTACAGAAGGAGATGGGAAGGGATGCTAGAACCCTATTTACAGGTAGATATAGAAGTAATAAGCATTTATTAATCATTTACTGTATAACAGAAACTGATATAAATGGAATGGATAAAAATAGAAGCCAAAAGAAAGACAGTCTCTGCCCTCAAGATGCTTACAGTCTAATGGAGGAAGACAGTACACAGAAAGGAGGTGAAGAGCAGGGTTTGGGGGATGGAGGTGTACTGGCATAAAGGTTTGGTGTTGAACTTTGGAAAGTTAGGAGCACAGCTGAGAGGGGTATAAAGGTTACTTTGCCTAGGCCTCTCTTCAAAATGAAGGGCCTGGAAGTCATTTACCAATGGGAAAAGAGGTCTGGCGTGGCAGATGGCATATTTGGTGAGGAGCCCCCAGGCTCTGAGGGAAGTGCCAGGGTGAGACTGCAGCAGAGGCATGGTGTTGGAAGTCTTAAAAGTCAGATGCATAGCTAGGAGAGTATCTTATAGTATAAGATTACATCAGACTTCACAGTATGGAAATCTCTAGCTATATACTTCTGGTTTTGCCAATTGAGTACCACAAGGATTAATTAATTCAACTTTATTTTAATAATAAATATTTCAACATAATGATGAAAACCATGTCACGTGACCTGGAGGCAATTCTGTCCTGAACCAAGAGCTAGGCCCATAATGTAAAGTAACTTGGGAGTGCATGGGCTAAAGATTATGGAAGCAATGAGAGAGGGAAAGAAGCAGTTAATATAGAAAGGAGATACACAGTACCTCCACAAGTCTGGAGAGTAAATTCATGAGTCCAGATTGTTTGGTCATGTGGAAGGTCATGGGCAAGGTGACTGAATAAATGTGCTGAACTTACATTCAAAGGTTCAGTTCTTGCAGGGGACACAGGCAGAAAGAAGAGCATAGGCAGGACCAGAGTTTAAATGGGCAGTTGTGGGTCGAGGTTCTGATGCAAGACGAATACACAGTGAGATGGTCCTATCCCTTCCATGATCCTCCTCTTTTTCACAAAAAATAGCCTTAATTTTTTTTCATGTTCTTAGATTGTCTTACCAGTTGCAGTTCATTCTGAGCATCAGCACTCTCAACACTCCCAACATAGCTTGCTTTCTCGTTTATTCTATCACATTTCCTCTCTCTTCTGTTCTCTTTTGTTAATCTAAGTCTATAATAATGTTTTGACCACCTTCTCCTCTCAGATTCTCTCTCCTCTATTGGTTTTGAAAACATGGCTCTCTCTTGATTCTCCTTCTACCTTTCTGACCACTCCTTCTCACGCTCTTTTTTAGTTCATCACCCTTTAGATACCTTCTCACTGTGAATGTATTCCAAGATATTGGGATTCTTCTATTTTCTTTTCCGTCTCTAATCTTTCCCCTGAATTTCAGGATTGTACTTCTAACTGCTTGTTGGATATTTCAAATTGTAGATGTCTTTTATACATCTCAAACTCGACATACCTAAAAGAAAATTCATCTTCTTTCTCTCAGAATCCACCCCTCTTCCAAACTTCCCTACATCTATGGAGGGCACTACCCTCCTTCTTTGTGGTCTATCATTATCCTTGGCTTCTTATTCTACCTTGTCCCGCATATCTAATCATCTGCCAAATCTTCTGCCTGTGCAACATTTCTCAAGGTATCTTCTCTCAATTCACATGGCCACCGCCTTGGTGCAGAAGTCCCTCATCATCTCTTACCTGCACTGTTTTTTTTCTTTTGATCAACAGAGCTTACTTAGCCTAAATTGTACCTGGCACACTTGTCACTGTTGTTGTTCAATTGTGTCTGACTCTTCATGACCCCATTTAGGGTTTTCTTGGCAAAGATACTGAAATGGTTTGCCATTTTCTTATCTATCTTATATTACAGATGAGGAAACTGAGGCAAATAGGGTTAAGTCACTTGCCTGGAGTCACACAGCTAGCGAGTGTCCGAGGCCAGATTTGAGCTCATGAGGATGAGTCTTCCTGATTGTAAGCCCAGTACTCCATCCACTGCACCGTGGAGGCAATGGTCTCCTAATTAGTCTCCATTCACCTTTCTAATCCACCCTCCGCACAGCTGCTAGAGTGATTTTCCTCAAGTGCAGGTCTGATCATATCCCTCCCCTCTTCAGTAAACTCTGATGGCTTCATATTGCCTCTGGCATCAAATAAAACCTCTTCTCTTTAGCTTTTAAAGCCCATCACAACCTGGCTCACATCTCTCTTTCCAGTCCCATTAATATTTTGTATTCTATGGTCCAGACAAACAGGTCTTGATGTTCCTCACAAGAGATTCTCACCTTTGTGTCTTTGAAATACCTGCTTCTTATACCTGGAGGGCATCCCTCCTCACTTCCACATCTGGTAGCTAACATTTATGTGGGGCCTTAAACCTTTCCTGATTTTCCACAGCTGCAATATTGCCACCCCCAATAAGCTTTTTTTTTGTTAATTATATTTATTTTGTATGTTTTTTTGCCTACACATTTATGTACATATTGTCTTTCCAATTGGAGTGTGAGCTTCTTGAGTGCAAGGAACTGTTTAATTTTTGTTGTTTGATTCCTGAGCCCAGTGCCTTAGAGAACTTCATTTTGTACCCCCAGAACTTAGCACGGTGCCTACCACATAAGTAGACCCTTAATGAATGTTTATTGATTGATATTAGGAACTTAATAAATCCTTATTGTTTGGTTGATTGATTTTGATTCTCTTGATCTTCGTCCAAATACTCTCCACCACATTTCTGCCCTCTAGTTTCTGGATTTCCTCACATGACTATAAATGCTTGTCTTCTCTCCCCCCACCCCACCCCCAGCCTCTTCCTTTTAAGATGTGTTATCGTTGGTCCTCTTCAAAAACAAAGAATGAACAACAAAATCTATCTGTTCCAACTGCATAAGAGTATACCTTTTCAGAGTCAGTGATACTTTTAAACTGACCTTTTGTGTCAGGGTCTGTAGTTCATCTTGCTTGTCTCCCATCTTTTGTGCATTTGTCCGTAAGACATTTTGAGGTTATGGGTTCACTGAGAGTTCCTTTCTTGGATTCCGTCTCTTGCTGATATAGGGATATCTCTCTTGCTATTCTTCCTTTTTTGTAACTACTTTGTATGGTATCTGGCTTAGTAGATTTACATAGGTTGATCTCCCTGCCCCACCTCCCTTTCTACTTTATTGGGTTTTTTTTTTAAATTAGTTGCAAGGCTCCAGGAAAATGCCTTTTTGTCAGACCTGGCTAGTTAGATATATTCTACCCCTAGCCAAGGATCCCTATTATTTTCTATCCATAGCCAAGGATCCCTATCAGTATATTCTGTCCTTAACCATCATTCTTGCATTTTCAGTAATGGTCCAGAAATCTCAATTCCCAATTCCATTCTCAGACATCATAGTCTTTTTTTTTTTTTGCTTTTTGGAGGGGGAAGGGCAGGGCAATTGGGGTTAAGTGACTTGCCCAAGTTCATATGGCTAATGTTGTGTTAAGTGTCTGAGGTCGGATTTGAACTCAGGTCCTCCTGACTCCAGGGCTGGTGCTCTATTCACTGCACCACCTAGCTCCCCAAGAGTCATCTTCTTAAGTCCAAATCTGACATCATATTCTTAACCAGTTACTGTAATTCTAAGATCTTCTAGCTATAAGCCCACCATACTTTCCTCTGCATCAGATGGCATTTATTCCTTCCAAGGCCAGCAGAGACAAATAGAAAATGAGAAATTTGGGGTAGCTTAGCTGAGACTGAGATCTTACTTCATTCAGTCACACAGCAGAGTGGCATTTGGATTCAGAAGACACAAGTTTGAATCCGGGTTGTGTTCATGTCTATGTGATGACCTTGAGTAAATTACTTAACCCCTCCAGGCCTCAGAGTTTTCATGTAAAAAGGGATGACCTCTAAGTCCCTGCTAATTCTGAATCTATGAGCCTGTGCTCCCATGAGGTAAAGGGAAAGGAAAGTGAGTGTAAAGCTTATGGCAGAGGGGAAGGGTATGCCATTGAGATAGGAAGCAGTTAGAGAACAGACTCATGGATGGCCTTGCTTTCTTTCCTGCTCACCTGTTGCTTCTGAACAATTACGAAGCAGAGAACAAAATACAAAATATTGACCTAGTCCTGACTGGGTTCGTCTTTGTTTTACATGCTGTTGTTTTTTTTAAATTTCAATCATCCGTTGTCTTTAAGAGGCTAGAGCTGAACATCTCATCTGATTCTGCTTCCCCCTCGGATTCCCTTTTCTTCTTTCTTGGATTTCATTGTTTCTGCTGCTGGTGTTACTGTTAATAGCACTGACATATTTGTACGTCAGTGTGAATAATATTGTTCTGATTCTGTTTTCTTCACTCTGTCACTTCCTATTTGCTTTCCCATCTTTATTTGTAGATTTGTCATTTCTTACTGTGTTTGTACAGCGGATAGATCCGTTTTGTTCACCTTATTGGCTATAGGCATGTCTTTAGTTTTTCACCTTTATGCATAATCTTGCTCAGAATATTCTTGTGTCAAGAAGGCCTTTTCCCCCTTCCAGCAGTTTCCTTAATGTAGAGTCCTAGACACGGTCAAATTGGGGTCATGAACAGTTTTTTGAGCTTTTTGTTACATAATTATATAATATATTATTATATAACATAATAATCTAATATATTGTGTTGTTATATAATATGATAAATTATATTATTATATAATAATATATTATATTATATAATAATAATATATAATATTGCTTTTTTAAAAAGATTACACAACCACATCAGCCATCTAATGGTTTGCTTATTTCTCCACAGTCTGCCTAATCATTACTAATGTTTCCTTGAGGAAAAAAAAAAGGTTAAAGGGAGGCCAGCTGCAGAGATTCAAGATGATTCTCACTCATTTGAAACAAGACTAGGAAAAGATCCTTCTCCTGTACCATAGGATTAGATATTGGAGGGTCCAGCTCTGCTCCTCAGGATAAGTAGCCTCATGACTATTTTTATCATCAGAATAAGTGCAGTTATTGATAACTGTGAGAGTAGCTCCTTATACACAGTGACTTTGTCTTGTCTTTACCACCATGAGTGTTGATGGCCACAGTTGTCAGAAATTTGGGTTCTGTCTTTCTCCTTGTCACGTAACAGGAGCCTATACTCTTGTGCTGATATTTTCAAAAGACCTGAACCTTTTCTTAGGGAGCTTATAATATATTGCATTTCATATGTGTATGTATATTTATACATATATGTATACATATATGTATATATGTGTGTAAGTCTTCAGGGTGCCACTATAAAATAAAAAGAGTCTAAGAATGAGGTGAGGTAATTAGATAGTAGACATTGTGCCAGGCCTAAAGTCAGGAAGACTCATTTCCTGAGTTCAAATTTGGCCCTAGACTTTTACTAGCTGTGTGACCCTGGGCAAGTCACTTAACTCTAAAGAAGGAAATGCAAATCACTCCAATATCTTTATCAAGAAAACCCTAAATGGGGTCATGAAGAGTCAAACAGGACTGAGATGACTGAACAACAACAACAAAGAATGGGGAAGAGAACAAAATATCACCATTTAGCAGAGTGCCTGGTGCACAATAGGTGTTTAATCAGTGCTTGTTGATTTGACTTCCTTAGCTCCTTCCCTGCCTCCCAAAGTCCTATCAACAGCACATCAGCTTTTCTTTCCTTCCTCTCCCCCTTATCCAAATCCGTTTCACAGTCAGTTTGTTAAAAATGGTGTGTGAACAACAGCAAACTTTCATAAGTCTCTGTGTGTATTTATAATGCCCAGATTAGTAGTATACCATATGCTATTTAAAGAAACATTCAAAGTCATTTGCAGAGCAGATGAGGATTTACATCTTGGGCCTTGTTCTCCAAAATATTGCTGACTTTTTTCCTTGAATCTGAGGAGTTAAAGATACTTTGAATGGGGTGGGATATGAAGAGAGCTTATTATCTATGAAGAGCAGTCCTCTTTATGTCCACAGTGATAACTGGTCATTCCCCCAATGCCTTTGTCTCTGTAATGCTTGAGTTATTGCAAGTAGGCAGACCTATGTTCAACTCCAAATGACTGCAAAACATGTGCATTAAGTTTCTCCTCCCTAGCTGGTGCTTCTGGGCCATATGTGGCTGCCACCCACTCATGACCCTGTGTCAACACAGTCTTGATCATTTAGCCTTAGGATCCAGCCTCCTTTGGCACTTAACTGGCTAGGGAGAGTCCCAGAATGAATGGAATGGAAAGATTTACTATGTCATCAAATTCTCCTTGTATCTTAAAGGCTCCGAAAGATAAGTCTGTAGAGAGGTGGAAAATAGGCTGCCATAAATAAAGTCAAAGTGGTGTTTCTATGCATTTATACCAGCCCAAAGATCTAGACATACACTCATATATATCTCCACTAACATGGAGCATATATGAAATCAAATATAAATATATATATGTGTATGTGTGTATAAAACATTCTTTAAGAAAGAATAGAATTAGCTTTTAAAAATTATGCAGATGTGACTTCTTATGATTTTCTTGTTTATGCTTAAATTGGTGTCAATGCTTTTATGGTAGACTCCATTCACACATAGGTGCCCATGCACGTACATGTGGACCATTATTCTTTAAAATGATAATCCAGCTTTATATTTATTAGAGGTTAAAATGAACCTTCTGTTTAAACAAACATTTATGGAATGCTTTAAGGTTTGCAAAGTGCTTCATATATGTTATCTCATTTGATCCCAGCATCTGACATAGGATTGGAACTCAGGGCTTTTAGAGCCCAATCCAACACTCTATCTACTGCTCATCTGTTAAATACTTGAACAGTATCATTCTTTTGCCTTTGCCTTCCCAGCTGAGCCAATGGATAGGTCAGGTTTATCTCGACTGTTTTGTTCCTCCATACAAAGGGAATATCTCTAGTCTCCCCATTTCAGAACATGGATAAACTGGTATTTGCAACAGTGGAGAGAGTGCCCATCCCTCGGAGGTCATGGCTGTTTTTTAACAGAAAATGGGATATGATTTTCTTTGTGTATATGCATTTCAAAATGCTGAGATTTTTTTCCTTCCAAAGAGGAGAATTTTGCCCCAGGTCAAGTTCTACCACTAGTTAGTTTTGGGACAAATCACTTATGCTCATTGCGGATCAGTTTATTCATTTACAAATGAGGTGATTCGACTAGGTTGTGGCTTAGGTCTCTGTGGTATAAAATTTGGGGCTCGAGTATGTTTCTTTATAAAAAGTTGACCCAGAGATGGCTGTATTCTGTAATGTAGACTACAGAGTTCTCCAGTACAGTGTTAATGTGAGTTTTCGTAGTCATATATAGCTGCAATTTTTAGAATAGGGTTTGTCCAGATCCCTTAATATATCAATCTAGAACTGTTCCAGGAAAAGTTATATGAGGAGGCTGAGAAGGGAGGAGGGAGGAAAAGAGAGAGAAGAGGAAGAGGGAGAGAGAGAGGGAGAGGGAGAAGGAGAGAGAGAGAAAGAGAGAGAGAGAGGAAGGAGAGAAGGAAAGAAGAAAAAAGAAAGAGAAGGCAAAAGAAAGGGAGGAGAGAGAGGAGAGGAAAGAAGGGAGGGATAGTTAGAGGGGAAGGATGAGGGGGGCAGGGAGACGGAGATCAGATAGGAGGATGTCGATATATAGTCACCCTTATATATTTTTTTTAACTTAGTGTCCTGGAATGGTCTTTTTCAATGACATGAGAAAGGGGATTTACATTAGCATGAGAGAAATATAATAGAAAGATGCCAAGAACCCTTACAATTGTCAAAATAAAGTACCCATACGCCTTAGTTGGCCATCTGGAAGCAAATGCATTGGCTGGATATGTGGCATCTAGGTTCCTTTTTTTTTTATTTTTTATTTTTTTTGCTTCATTGTTTTTTCGATGAATCCTATCAAGAACCCTACGCATGTTTCTTCTTCAGAGTTTGGCCCAGTGAGAGGCAGCATGTGATAGTAAAAAGACCACTCACCTGGGAGTTAACTGAACTGGGTTCCATTCCTGACTCCACCACTTACAAATCAAGTGGCTAGCTATTTTTACCTCCCTGGGCTTCACCTTCCTCATTCATAAGATAGAGATAATTCTACCTATTTAAGAAGACTGTTGTGAGGAAAGCTCTTTGCAAAATACAAAGTGCAGTTAAAAATGTCAGTGAATCGATAGGCATTTATTATGCACTTACTTTGTGAAGTCTTCTTTCATTTGTCCTAGTCTTTAGATTCCAGGTTCTCCATTTAAGGTCCCTGTTTAGCTTTTCTAAATAAGACTCCAGCATGGGCTACTGAGGCCTCTCCTCTAATGGTCCCATCTTCTACCAGCAGCATCAAGGCAGCAGCCTCAGCTCCTTCCTGAAGTTTCCCAGTGTGTGCTGCCAAAGTCAACTATTTGGGGATGGAAAACAATAGACCCCTGACAACTCTCTGCCCTGGTAAAGACAGTGCAAAGGATCCAGCCTTTGTGCGTGATAATTAGTTACTGCTTGAGTGGATGGGATTTGGTGGCCTTCTGGGGTGTTGGTCTAGGTAAAATGACTTGAATATTTCAAAAGGGGTATAATTTCACCATTGCAGGCACTTCCTACACCAATGCAGACCATAGACCAAGGATTGTTGATGAAAACTCATAAGTTTAGAGTTGGAAGAGACCCTAGTGGCTGTCTACTCCAAATGCTTCTTTTGTAAGTGAAAAAAACTGAGGTCCAGAAAGGGTGAATAAAATTTGTGTGATTATACCAGTCCTTTGAAAGCATCTGCAGCATGGGGCTTTTACTGATCTCCTGCTCACAGTTACTCATGCTCCATCCCCTTCCACACCCCACCCCTGCTCCAGTTTTTGTTGTCCTGTTGTGTCTGACTCTTTGTGACCCCATTTGTGGTTTTCTTGGTAAAGATACTGGAGTGGTTTGCCATTTCCTTCTCCAGCTCATTTTACAGATGGGGAAACTGAGGCAGAGTTAAATGACTTGCCTAGGGTCTCACTGGCAGTAATTTTCAGAGACCAGATTTGAACTCTGGAAGATGAGTCTTCCTAACTGTGGGCTCAGCACTCTGTACAACATGGCACCGCCTAGCTGCCCTCATAGAAGATCAAAGGATCATAAATTTAAAACTGGAAGGTATCTTAGAGGTGATTTAGTCCTACACCCTTATTTTACAAATGAGGAAACTGAAGCCTGTGGAGAGTAAGTGACTTGCCCAAGGTCTCAGAGCTAGTAAGTGTCATACTAAATTTGAACCCAGGACCTCTAACCCCAGAGCCAGTGTTCTTTTGTTCCGCATGATTGAAGAGAGAAGCAATAGTTTGGAAATTTATGCACAAACTTTCTAATAATTAGAGCTGACAAGAAGCAAAATGAGGTACCACTTCGGGTACTGGGTTCCCTTCAATGGAGGTTTTCAACCAAAGACCGAATGATTGTCTCTTGGGCATCTTAATATAGAGATTTTTATTCAGATAGTGACTTTCAGTAGCTGTTCTCAGAGGCGCCTCCTCACCCACCTATTCTGTGATTCTGTTAATGCCTTTAGAGATAAATTGTTTGCACAGCAGACGTGCATTTACTAATTCTTCATAATCTTTTAGCTTTTTGTCTCTTCTTCAAGGAACTTTTGGTGGTAAAAATCTCTGAGAAAGTGTTCGCTTCATACTCTGATCTCTATTCTATCTGATCATTGGCCATAAGTAGTTTAATTGGTACAAAAAAACCACGGCACAATCCACAATTGCTGACTTGGCACACAGACATATGCTTTGCTCCATGCCCAGAAACCAAATTCTTTTTGGCATGATCTTACTATCACCAGCCCAAGATGGGTAATGTTGAGGAGAGGGCTCTGGGTTATCACAGATAAAATACTGTTCTTCCAGGTTGAGAACAGATGTGTTTATTGACAGCAGACTTGAGACATTTAAAAAATGGACCAGAAAAGAAAAAAGAAACCTACTAGGTAAATACGTCTCAGTAATTTTCAGAGGAATATGATTTCCAGATGGATTTCTGTAGTTTTTATGCCTACCTTTTGATCACCTCTGAGACATGCCTTTGGCTAAAAGGGTTGTAAGGTGTTCATTTATTTTGAGCCTTGCATAAGAACTACCTTGAATAACACCATTTAGGATTAATTATGGCAAGTAGAGAGCTGACATTAATTTGATGATTCCTTGAAGCTAATCTTATATTAATATGTGGTAGAGGAACAAAGTTAAAAGAACTCTAAAACTAAAAGTAATTTTAGTCTGTTTGCAAAAGCCAAAAAGTAGAAAAAGAAAAGAAGAAAAAGAAAAAAAAAACAATAGGGAATGTCATTTTCCTGATGAAATTTGAGAAAAGGTATTAGTAAAATAAAGTTCAATTTTGCCACTGATGTAGGTTTTGTTTTCTTTTGTGTTTTTTTTTCTTTTTGTATTAGTGGTTATATAGATTGTCACTAATGTACCTGCTATAGATTCCAGAGTAGTAAAACTAATATTTTAAATTTCTACTCAAGAAACAGCATAATTTAGTGTACAGGTTCTTAACCTTGGGTTGTAGATTTAGGGTATATGAATTCAGATGGAGAAGAAAAATCTTACTTTTATTTTCACTGTAATTGGCTACCTTTATAATCCTGTGTATTTTGTTCTATGCATTTAAAATTTAATAATCCTATATGTTTTGTTTTATGCATTTAAAAATGTTATTTTGAGAAAGGATCCACCCATAGGCTTCACCAGATTGCCAAATGGGCCCATGACACAAAAAAGGGTAATAACTTAGAGTCTGATGTAGAGTCAATTCCAGCTTCGCTCCTTTTTGAGATCAAAGACTTAGAGATGGAATAATCTTAGAGGCCATCTCCCCCAGCGCTGGGATTTAAACTCAGATACTTTGACTAGATAGTGGGTTTTTAAAATTTTTATTTATTTTAATTTATGAAACTGCATGGTTCCAGTTTTGCCCAGGTTGAGAGAAAATCAGAGTAATTCCTTAGAGGGGAAGGATATGTATAAAAGGATGTGCTAGTCCCTGACTGTGGGAGAACATTCTCTTGTCATAGTCATGGCAGAAAAGGGGAAATACAAAGTAGTAGGCAGATTTTACTCTGCTCTTGCTTCCTTGAAGGGCATGTGATAAAATGCCAGTTCCTTAATCTATCTGGGACTCAGTTTTTTTCATATATAGAATGAGGCAGTTAGACCCAATGATCTCTAAGGCTTCTTCCAACTCTATATCTATATTTCTATTATTCCATGATCTATAGAGTGGTTTCCCTTTTCATTATATAAATCATTAAACTTGTTTGGTAGAAATTCCAAGAAATATCCATCCATTCATCCATATATACACACGTATGTGTATGTATGTATATATATGTACATATATATTTATTTATTCTATCTATACTACAATTGACAGACTAATTTAAGAAATATGGGTGTGGTCTGGGCATTGGTGGGAATACTTGTTATCATAAGTATCTTGTACCAGAGTATGGGCTCTGAAGTATGAACTCTGCCTCTGATGCTTAGTACATGTGTGACCATGGGTAAGTCACTTCATCTTCTTGATTTCAGTGTCCTTATATGTGAAATAAAGGGTTTAGACTGCATGACCTCTTAGATCCCTTTTAGTTTTGCATCTCAATATATCAGTAAACATTCATTAAGTGCCTACTTTATGCCAGGCACATCCTCAAGTTCTGTGTATACAAAAAGAGGCAAAAGACAGTCCCAAGTTGAGTGGTGAGATTGGGGTATAATTTATGGGGATCTTGGGCCACAGGGCCGACAATATACATAGAACTAAATGTAAAGTATGGACAGGTGGCAGTGCATTGCTCTCTGCTCTGAGCAGTGCCAGTTCGGAACTTGCGTGCCAGAAATCAGTAATGGAACTAGCCAAGCATGAGTTCTGTATATGCTGAGGAAAACCAGTGAAGATGCAAACATTCTCTTCTGGAGGCCACTTGAGACTGAAGCTGGGGTAATACCTGAAGAAGGGGTGAAGGCTCTCTGTGATACTCAGGGAGCTAGGCCACAGTCGGATATAAGTGCTGCGGAGACTTGGGGACTTCCACCAGTTACATCATCAGTGTTTGTGAATGTTGTATCATTAAACCAGTCCTCTTTGCTGATTGTCCGTGGGTGATCAATAGTGGGAACAGCACAATCCTGGACTACAAGAAGTCATTCAAACCAAGGAGCAAGGGCGTAAATCTTGAAAATTCAAGTGGCGTTCTTTAGAGGGAAACTTAGTGTAGGGTCAATGGCAGGAAACAGAGCTATGAAATAGAGTACTTTATTTGACTGGAATGGAGCTTATGAAGCAATTGATGATAACAACAACAAGTCTTTGAAATTTATGTTCAATGTTTTCTCCCTAATCTCTGGGATGAGATATAAAACAGTTAAGCCACATCTCACTGGTGATTGATCATTTCACCTGTATACACAGGCAAATCCAACCAGGAACTGGAAATTTTCTACAACTACTAAGATGTGCTGAAAGAATTTCTCTGTGTGTGGATTCACGGTCCAGGTAGATATCTACTCTGATCACGGTAGTGACTTGGAGAGTAGGCTATGCTAGGAAGTATTGACTTTGGCAAGGATCAAGAAGTATAGAAGGACTTTCCTAAGGAAATTTGTAGCCCAACCCTTTTAATCATGCCTTGTTGAGTATGTGAGGAAACCTGGGCAGAAATCTTAGTGGAGTCACTGTGTGACATTTCTAGTGCGCATACACAATGCCAGCAGGAATGACGCCATTGACTTTTTGCTGTATTTACTGATCCTTGGGCCAGAGCCATACCTATCCATTGACTTGCCCTTTGGAATCTGAGAAGGTGGAGAGAATGTAGAGTGCATCTCTTGGCTGGGAACCTCACATTCTACTGCATTTTCTCTGATGGAATAAGGGCAATGGATAGTCATAATTTTATTGGTAATTCAGGTCTTTTCTATAGTAGGATTGCAAGGGCATCTCTACCTCTTTTCTTCCTCAAAGAATGAGTAATCTTCTCCACACTTCAAGGAGAACAAAAGAATGGGAAGATTAAGTGCGTCCTGAAGCTTGCCCCACATCAGTCAAGACTGTTGTCTAGAGCGTTCCTTGGCTTATGGTTTTCTTGGATTTTATGTTTTGTTGTGGAAGATTTGGTCAGTGTTGTGGACAGACAAGTTGTCTAATAGATAAGGATGCTTCTGTTGAATTGATAGACCTCCTGTAGAACTGTCAGTTTGCTATTATGAACCCTTGCTTCTATTTTCAGTAATCACTTTGAGGGGAATTCCCAGTGGACCCACAAATTGGTGTCTCTGCTCTCCATAGTAGGTGGATACTTTTCCCTTGGGAAATCAGATTTTTCCCCCTTATGGGAACATTGATTTATGTTTTTATAGCAGAGGGTGAGCTTAATGCCAATTAGGATCTGCAATTTCTTTGGTGGAGCATTGGTGAGGGAAACAATTTAATCCTGAGTTATTACTGTGCATTTATTTTGTGCTCAGATTGGTTTAGCTTTTGCTTTAACTGCAGTCATTTCCCAGGCATGCCTAGAGATAAGTGGTAAGGGAGTATGGTCTAGAGCAATGGTTCCCAGTATTTTTTGTTTGTTTGTTTTGTTAACCCCTTTCAACAACAACAAAAAATGTGTCAATGTGTCATGAACCCACAGGATATTTTAATAGACTACTCATAACTTTCTTTTAGGTTTATTCATTAAGTGCTTTTTCTAGCCTGCTTTTCCACCTTTGGTGTTCATCTTTCACCAAATTCTTACCTGTGGCTCCAAGAAGTTCTAGCATGCACAGTGGCCACAACACAGTAAAACCATCTTGGCAGATGGGCTAAACCTGGTTGAGGGTAATCAATAGTCCTCAAACCTATCAGTGAATTAGAGGAATGTCTACCCCAAGTATGTGAAGATTTCCCCCAGCTAAATAGGCAGCCGAACAATTTTTACCGTTGGCCATGAAGGCAGCTGAAGTAGGTGCTGTAGAGAAGTTTGAACTTGGTCAGACATTAAGGAGGTCAAGGTCATCCACTGCTTCCTGAGCCATTGCCAATCATATTGACTTTTTGTCCTGCTATCAAACTTCTGTGACTCTGGAAGAGAGAGATTTTGTGTAACTTTGCCTCACTTAAGTTCAATTCACCCACAAGTCAAGACATCACCCCATGATGTCATTAGTCCCCTTTGAAAATAAAGGACAAACAACAATTACTAAAATGATAACTTCTGCCACCCAAAACTCCAAATTCAAATTTATATTATATAATTATAAAACAGATAAAGTTTATCCTACCTATGATTATGAAAATTCTAAATACAAAATTATACAACTTTAATTGTAAAACAATTATGAATGTTTTATGTGGCACATTCTGTAAGAATTAAAAGTAATCCAGCAAGACTTCATAATGCTTGCTATTATTAGTAAGACTTCATGTTCAATTTATTTTATAGATTTTGTTAAATATAAATAACAGTTTAAATGAAATAGGTTCCAAGTTGGAAAATGTTTATTATAATCATATTGAAGCTTAATTTTGATGTTGGACTTTTATATTTGAACAGAGTTTTGCAATATTTGGCTTAACATCAGATCAACACAGTCTTAAATCTTATTATGTGTAGGATTTTTTCTCTATTTTGATTTAAAATAAGAATAAAGTGAACATGTTTGTTCACACAAATATGTAATAGAAAATGTTAGGAGAATTTTATGAGTTTTCTTGCTGAGAGATGAAAATTTATTTAAAATTTTTTTTGCTATCTAATCAAATGATGAAAATTAAAACTAGTTATAATATAGATAATTTACTTTTCTACTGGCTAACAATATGTTGTTTTAAATGATAAATATGCTTATGATATAGTGCTTGTATTACTTCACTTTTAACAATGTGTTTTTACATGATATGTGTTCTGTTTGTTTACTTATATTTGGTGAGAGGGAGAGAGAGAAGAGAGAGAGAGAGGGTGAAAGAGAGAGAGAGAGATAAAATGAGAGAGAGAGAGAGAGAGAGAGAGAGAATACATTAACATTTATAAGGAAAGAATCTACCACTGGCACACCAATCAACTGTGCTCTCAGAGAAACTCTACTTAATTCTTCTTAATTACTGACCAGCACTGCCAATCAGTTCATTTGAAAATCCTCCAATTAGGAAAATAGTAATAAGCAGAAGATAAGTTTAATTCAGAAAACAGTACTGTGATGAGAGGCAGTATCAGGTTTGTTTCTGACAAATGGTTGTAATTTTCCCTGATCATTTCAAGTTGACTTATAATGCCTAGCTATCATGGTTTTCAAATAGCGTGACATTCGTACTGCAAGAATGAAAATGTTTATAACATCCTGATCACATGATTACTCCTCTGATGAGGTACAATTATAGGGTAGCAAAGGGGAATGAGGAAGCTATTTTAGTGTGCTATACAGAAAGCAAATGAGGATATACACATGCATCTGACCATCCACTGGGAATCATTTTGTATTTGAATGTTGAACTCTTGTGATGGTTTGGAAACAATTTGATGACAGGTGGAGAAACTGTAAGAACATATTACACTTAGTCAGAAGTGCTTAGAGTTTGATGTAATCATTGCATGAACACCAAAATCATTGGGTACATGATCATTACAATTTTAAGTTACTGTAAAAACAAGCCAATAATGCTTCAAGCATGCACAGACTTGTTGTCATAGACAAAAATATATGTGATATAATCGGGCAATTATTTACTGCTTAAGGTGCCAGCAAAGAATTTTTGTAGCAAAGTTCATCATAACAAACTCCCAAGGGGTTCATGAATCATTAAATGGAAACCAATAGGCTAGAGGGACAATATAATGTAAAGGAAAAGTGCTGTAGTCAGGAGGTACCTGAATTAAAAATGTACCTCTTATGCACTGATGATAATAATAACAGCTAATATTTATATAGCACTTACTACCTGCTAGGCACTATGCTAAGTACTTCATAATTATTATCTTGTTTGATCTCCACAACAACCCAGGGAAATAGGGGATGGTATTGTCTCCATTTTACAGGAGAAAAAACAGAGACAAACAGAGGTTAAGTGACTTGCCCAGGGTCACACAGTTAATAAGTATATGAAGTATTTGAATTCAGGTCTTCCTGAGACTAGCAATGACTAAGCTGCCATGAAACAATCACATAATTTATGACTCATGAAATTTCTCCATCTATAAAATAATGATAATTAATACATGCACTATCTATCTTACAAGGTTGCAAGGAAAAGGCTTTGTAAATCTTAAATCAATATACAATTAGTACTGCATTTATTGCACAATGCATCTTTTATTCATCGTAACACTCCTTAGCTTCTGACCTCTTGATTTCTACTCACCTCTAGGTTAGTCTTCTGCCTGCGTCCTAAGATTTTGATGGTTCAGTGGCTCTCCTGCACACAGTGTCTTAATGTATTTCAAAAAGAAATATGGCTGCTACTCAAGGAATTTACCTATTTCTTTCACCTCAGTCTGATTTTCCTTCCTCAGCTGTTTGTGTGAAATCCCTGCAGAAATTTGTTTGCTGGCACTCCTCACTCAAGGAAATTCAGCCAGGAGCTCTATTTAGCTTATCCAGGGATGAGATGTGGAGAGAAATTTTTCTTTTTATCTTTTACCTTGAAGGGCTTTTTTAGCTTCTCAAAGTATGGCTAGAAAGAGAGATGGTGCTCTCATTTCTTCAAGAGAAAACTCACATTCCTACTCAGTCATTGATTAAGAATAACAATAATGTAGTGACTGAAAGGGCTTTAGGTTTACACTAGTTGGGAAGGGGAATCATGAACATGAAAAGGCAATGCTAACGAATCAATGAGACTTAAAAGTCTATAATAGAATGCCTTGGGGCTCTGTCCTTGGTCCTGTTTTATCCAGCAATTAAAAAAAATCAATGACTTAGTTAAGGATATAGATGGCATATTTGTCAAATTCATGGAGGACATGGCTCTGAGGGTGATAGCCATTATAATGGATGACAGAATCAGGACCCAAGAGGTCTAAACAGATTAGAATGATGGGTTGAATCTAATGTGATAAAATTTAATAGGCATAAATTTAGTGTTATACACTTGGATTTAAAACATTCATCTTTCTAATTACAAAGATAGGTGACATTATGTACAACCATTAATATGAAACAGACCAGAGGTTTTCTTTAGTTATAAGCATCATATGAGTCACAAATGTGACATGACAGTCCCTAAAGCTAAAGCATTCTTATGTTGCATTAACCAAAGAATGATGGTGATAACTGCTACTTATTAATATAATGTTTTAATATTTATATAGCAGCTTACTCACAACAACATTAGTTTTCAGGAAAATAAACTTAATAATCCCAATGAGCCTTGCCCTGGTCAGATCAGGTCTCTAGTATCATACTTAATTCTGGGTAATGCTTTTTTTTCTTTTCCCCAACTCCATTTATTTATTTATTAATGATTATAAAATTCTTTGACATACATATTACAATTTTTATACCTTCAAAATGCTTATAATCAAATATAACCTTTTTTGCTGCAGTCATTTGTTTTACACAATTTAGTTACTGAATTTGCAAGACTTGATACATATTTTAAAATTTTTCTTTTATCATGAAACCATATTTTGATCACATTGGATGTTAAGTTTACTTTTTAAAAAGTGTCCATTTTTTTTTTCAATTCAAGCCTTGGTCATAGCTCATAGAGTTTAAAAAAAAATTTTTTTTCAGTTTCAAACTCTCTCCTTCCCTCACCACCCATTGAGTTGGTAAGAAATATGATACCCATTACACATATGAAGTCATGCAAAAAAATAAAGGAAAAAATATGCTTTCATCTGCATTCTGAGTCCATTAGTTCACTATCTGGAGATGGATGGCATTTTTCATCATGAGTGTTTTGGAGTGCTGGTGGATCTTTGTATTGATCTGAGTTACTAAGTCTTAAGTTGTTTATCTTTATAATATTGCTCTTGCTGTATACATTGTTCTCCTTATTTCACTTTGCATTAGTTCATATAAGTTGTCCCAAGTTTTTTTGAAATCATCCGCTGCAGCACAATAGCATTCCATTATAAACATATACCATAACTTGTTCACCATTCCCCAATTAATGGGCATCAAGTCAGTTTCCAATTCATTACCACCACAAAAACAACAAATACTTTTGACATGTGGGTGCTTTTCCTTTTTCTTTGATCTTCTTCAGGTATGGACCTGTTAGTGGTATTATTGGGTCAAAGTGCATGCACAGTTTATAGCCCTTTGAGTATAGTTCCGAATTGTTCTCCAGAACGATCGGACTCGTTCACAGCTCTATCAACAGTGCATTAGTGTATCTATTTGACCACATTCTCTCCAGCATTCATCATTTTCCTTTTCTGTCACCTTAGTCAATCTGATGGCTGAGAGGCAGTACCTCCAAATTATTTTAATTTGTATTCCTTTAATTATTAGGTGACACATTTTAGTAAAGACATTGAAAAGCCTCACTGTTGTCAGAGGAGGGTAGACCAGGACGGTAATGGGACTGGAAACCATGAAGTACAAGTATCAGTTGGAAGGAACTGGTGATGTTTATTTAGTCTGAAGAAGATAAAACGTGGAGGGTGGGAAGAATAAAAACCATCTTCACGTGTTTTGTTTGGTTGCTGAGGTCAGAACTAGGATCAATATGTACACAGTGCAGAGAGATGCATTTCAGATTGAAATAAGGAAAAGCTTCATAGATGTTTGAGCCTTCTGCATGTCAACTGGGCTGCCTCATAAAATAGTGGGCTCACCATCATGGGCGTTAATCAGATAGAGGCTCATTGACAGTTAGCAGCTAGCATGTCAGATTTGGAGTCAGGAAGACCTGGGTTGAATAATGCCTCAGATACTTAATAACTAGGTGATGCTAGGCTGGTCACTTAAACTTTCTTAGTCTCAGTTTCCTGGTATGTAGTCAAGTAAAGCCAAGCCAACAAGGATTTATTAAATACTTACTAGGTCTTAGTGCTAAGTACTGGCAATGTGGATAGAAATAAACAGAAATTTAGTCTCTGCTCTTAAGAAGCTTATATTTTAAAGGAGGATGAAATACATAAAAGGAAACCGAAAAGGGGTGAAGGATATAGAAGCATGGCAGAGAAAGAAGCCCAGAGAAACAGAAAGAAATGTAGGAGCAGAAACTGGGGAGGAATGAAGAAGTAAATATGGCTGGTCTGGATGCTTTCTTAAAACCTGTTAAATAGGAACAGTAATAGCACTTACCTTATGATGTTGTTGTGAGCATTGAATGAGATACCATATGTAAAGAGCTTAGCAAGCCTTAAAGTACTTGGTGATGTTGTTATTAAGACAATTTCTACTCAGCTGAAGGTTGGAATAGATGATCTCTGAGGTCCTTTTGAACTCTGAACTTTCAAGTTCTTTCAATACACTGGCATGTGGCTCATAGTTTTTCTGGGTTTACTTCTTTGAGCTCTTTGAAGATGACTAAGCTTTCTATGACTATTACCACTATCTAAAGTTTCAATTCCCCATTAACTGTTTTGGCAATCATTTCCTTTCATAGAGATAACAGGCACGAAATGGAAATTGTATAATTCTGCCTTCTTTCCATTGTCCATTATCACTGTCCATCCATCCTAATTCAATTTAGGAAATTTTAAAACTCTTTAGTATGGGAAGATACATGTTCTAGGTTTTGGCATAGATACAAAATTTATGTAAATCATAGTCTTTGATCTTATGGAGCATATTGTTTAATAATTCAATAATTTATCTATTAATGTGCACAGATCTCTGCATGGCCTTGGATTCGTTGCTGTTTCTATGCTGTGGTTGCTTTGGAGGGTGGAATGTAAGGCATGGATGGAAAAAGTCTTTGTCTTTGGGAAAGTGTGGCCTAGTAGAATACTGGCATGAGGAAGGCTCTTGAGAATGAGTTAGACTATGTATGCTTTAGCCTGTGCTGTGAATATTGCTAGATGAATCTCTCAGATGGAGTGCTAGGGATGAAAATAACTTAACATTTTCCCCTATTTTTTTTGTCATCCTCTTAGACGTGATCTGTCATGACAAAAATGGCAGTAACTGTGAGAGTTGTTTCTGATCCTCTTGCAGAAAACCCAAACCAACTCCAGAATGTTAAGGGCAAGGCTTAATCATGAATATTTTAGTCACAGGATCATAAATTTAGAGCTGGAAGGGACCTCACAGGTCAACTAGTTCGACCTTCTTGTTTTCCAGATGAGGAAACTGAGGACCATAAACTGTAGGTGATTTGCCCTACAAGGCACATTTAGTAGATTACAGAGATGGATTTGAACCTGGGTCCTTTTACTTCTATTCCATTGTGCTTTCCATTACATCACACTGCCTACTTATAGCTTCTAAGGATTATCTATAATAGTTGGTACTTTTATGATATTTTCAGTTAGGGGCACTGTAGATCAAAATTATTTTGTCAGTGCAATTGATAAAGATTTATTAAACGTCTATTAAGTGTCAGGCACTGTGCTAAGTGCTAAGGTTACAAAGAAAGGCATAAGACAGTCCTTGCCCTCAAGGAGCTCACAGTCTAATGTGACAGACAACATGCAAATGACCATGTACAAATAAAGTATATACAAGATGAACTGGAGATAGTCCTAGAGGAAAGGCACTAAGATTAAGGAAGATTTGGAAAAGCTTCTTAAAGAATGTGGGACTTTAGGGGTGGAGCCAAGATGGCGGCATAGCAGCAGCAACATATCGCAGCTCTCACATAGCCACCCCAAAATACCCATAAAACAGGACTCTAAACCAATCCCAGAACTCCAAAACGCACACAAAGATACTTCCCACTAAAGTCAGCTCAGCTACGAGGAACCATATCAGCACTGCGAACCAAAACCAGCCTGCACTGAAGCCGCGGCTGTGCCCCGGGGGCGGCTGGGTGGGAGGAGTGGAGGAGCCTCTCAGGTGAGTGGATTAGCAGCAGCTGCGAGTGGGAATTGCGAAAGGGGGAGATAAGCAGTCTGGCGGCGAAAGGCCTCCAGAGCGGAAAAGTGAAAGGCAGAGGTTTTGCACCCACCTCCGTTGTAGCTTCCTGCCTGCGGCCTGCAGACAGCAGGGGGACTTAGCGATTGTTTTCAGGCCAGTGCTCTCGCGTTGAGCAGCCTGGATCCGGATTGCCGTCTTGGGCCTCCGTCTTGGAGTCTTTATTATCCAGTCTGCCGGAAGTATTT